>JAWDJD010000001.1:404056479-404656479 GCA_035047305.1 Bradypodion pumilum
CACGGGCAGCCACGTGTGCGAGGTGGAACAAGACCACCAAGTGCTCATGATAGAGGTCCTAGATTCACCCCCGTAGTGCCCGCAGAGATCGCCAAGGCGACGGGCAGGGACAAGACGTTGGCCCTGGTTAGTTCATGGGTGCAGAAAGGGTGGCCAACGTCCTCCCCGGCGGCGGAATTTGCCCCGTTTTTCAGGAAAAAGTTTAGAACTGTCCATGGAGAGGGGTTGCCTCCTGTGGGGCCAGCGGGTAGTCGTCCCTGAGTCCCTGAGAGCAAGGGTGCTCAAGCTGCTGCACGTCAGCCACCCTGGAATTGTCTGCTCCAAGGCACTGGCCAGGAGCTACTTCTGGTGGCCCCAGTTGGACGCCGATATCGAGCACATGGTGGGCACTTGCGAGAGTTGCCAAAGCTCCCGGCCCGAAGAGGCTTGACTTCTGCACAGGGAATGGGATGCAGCAAAGGGGCCGTGGTCCCGCGTGCACATTGACTTTGCGGGCCCTTTCAGAGGATTGCTTTTTTTCCTCATAGTAGATGCTTATTCCAAATGGTTAGAGATTATCCCAGTTGCGAACACCTCCTCAGCCACAACAATTAAACAATTGTGCAGGGTGTTAAGTTCGTTCGGTATACCCGACACGCTTGTTAGCGATAACGCTAGTTGCTTCACGTCCGCTGAATTCAGGGCATTCACTGACATCAACACCATCCGGCACATCACCTCCGCGCCCTTCCACCCGGCGACGAATGGCCAGGTAGAACGCCTCATGCGTACCACCAAAGACGCGCTGAGGCGCATGGGCCCCGGGGATTTAAACCTGTAGTTGTGCCAGTTTTTGCTGGGATATAGGGTGACCCCCCTAGCATCAGGATACTCGCCCCCAGAGCTCCTAATGCGCAGAAAACTGACTACGGTACTGACCAGGCTAGACCCCACGAGGGTGGAGGACACTGTGAGGAACATCGGGTTAGCGGGCACGAAGAGTTTCGAAATAGGTGCCCCGGTCCATTGCAGAAACTACGCTAGCGCAGGGCCAGCCTGGGTTCCGGGCGTAGTCATTGGGCAAACAGGTCCCGTGTCGTATTGCGTAGAGACCAGCACAGGTCTACTCTGGAGGCGGCACGCGGACCAACTCCGACGCCGGGTTCCCGGCGACCAGAGCGCGGAAAGCGCAAAACAGGATTCAGCGTTAGGGTTCTCCCCCACCCGTTCAGCCCAAGGGGGAGAAGAGGGGGGCCAGTGGTCCCCACCAAGGGGGGAAGGGAATAAGTTTGTCCCCGCAGATATCCTGCAGG
Organism: Bradypodion pumilum; assembly: GCA_035047305.1. Lineage (NCBI taxonomy): Eukaryota > Metazoa > Chordata > Lepidosauria > Squamata > Chamaeleonidae > Bradypodion > Bradypodion pumilum. Next base: position 404,057,772 of record JAWDJD010000001.1, read on the forward strand.
ATGCCCCCACAGATATCCCAGAAGATGAGATTGAGTTTGAGTTACAAAACCGGGGGGGGGGGGTGTTTTGGAGTGGTCCCCCACCCATCCAGGCGAGAAGCGGGGTTTTTCGTTAGCCCCCAGTGCCCCCGGTTTTCCCACAATGGAGTTTACCCCTACCCCGAAAACCGCAGACCCGCGGCGAGTCGCTAACGAGTCTCCCTCTCCCATTGGAGGACAAGAGACCAGGGAACAGAGGGACAAGCCAGCCAGCCTTGCGCCCAAAACGCGCTTGCAATAAACCATATTGGATGAGAGACTCCGTCTCATCCTAGAGGGGAGGGATGTTGTGTTTGGAATATTGTGCCTTTAAGTAATGTAACACTCGAATGAGTGGATATAATAATCATCAGCTGTAACACTGTAACCTTCTGTATCAGGACGCGAGCTAGTGACCACTAGGGGCAATAGCGAGCGCCCAGCTCACATGGTTCCAATTCCCCAAATACCTACAGCGCGGGAAGATTCCCGCCACCACCTCACCTGGACAAGAAGGGCGTGACGGGGAATGACGTCACGCAGACAGTGGCCAATGGGCTATCGAGGAGCCACATTCAAATGTATAGCCACAGTATATATTGAGCTGTTCATCCGCCATTACCACATGTTCCCCCTGACCATCATGCAATAAAGATGTGTTAAACCAACCTTTCGGCTGTTTCTATTGTCTTGGTTCTCATACACTAAACAAGGATCATGCCAAATATTGGAGGCCCGCAGCAGACTCACTGAAGATTCCTCTCAAGCGTTGTTAGTTCCATGTTGCTGTATGCAGCACCAATTTGGTCAGAAGCCATGGCAGGGACATCATACATGTGACAAATAACTTCAATATACTGTAGGAGTGCCCTGCGGGTGGTTTGGGCATTTCAAACCGTCTCGTACAAAGCAGTGTGTGCCATTGCCAATATGATGCTGATCCGATGGCAGATGCAGAGGAATAGAGGAGGAGGGCGAGTAGCCAAATTGGAGGAGGGTTTTTAACAGCCAGTCTGCCTCCCATGAAGTAATGCATGATAGGGGTTCCGTGAGGTGGCGGGGTGTAATGGGAGGTGGTTTTAGTGGGTAAAAATCCCCACACACACTGTGAAGCAAGGGCTCCACAGTGTCTTTTGAAGATTTCCACCTTCCCTAAACACACACACACACACACACACACACACACACACACACACACACACACACAAATAATCCCATAATATTTTGTAATGAAATCTCTGCATCCTTCCTGGACTAGGTCTATGTCTTCTAGTGGTTGTATTTCCAATTGAGATCAGCTGTTGGCAAATACCTTTCAGTTACTTATCATTGCCATTGTCCTCCCCATTCCCTTGTTTATACTTCTTTAGAAGCATCTGCTGGTAAAATTAAAGGAGATCAAATGTCTTTTATATACTGGGCACCATTGAGTTAAATCTTTCTCTAGAAAGTTGAAATTATTCACGGTGGCTTCAAAATCATCAACTCTTTTGCCACTTGAAATGTTGTTGCTGTTGGCTTGGTGTATATAATCTTCTGTTGTGTATCTTTCTTTTCATTCCAATATATTTGCTGAACAAGTTAACAATTCTGCTACCACAATGTACTGTTCAAAAACAAAAAGAAAAGAAAAAAGGTTAACTGAAATACTTTGCTAGGGACATATACATTCCAAATTCCTGTTGATTTTTGGACAGTGATTTCTGAATGTCTCCAAGCAAAATTCTGCAGTAAACAATGATGGTCCATCATTGTAGCTGTGCAAATTTGGTTGGTTCAGGAGATGAATTATTTACAACCAGCAATAAAATGCTGACTCAAAAATATGGGGAGGGGGGGAAGAGAGGAATGTTTTTCAGGACAGTTGACCCCTAGCTGTGCCTCAACCCATAAAGCTTTCTCAATCAACTCACTTAGGAGATGTATAATGTCAGATGCATATCAGAATATTTATTTTGTAAACCTAACCACTCAAACTGTTTTCCATTGGAGATTCACCTGACAAACTGATTGCATTTTATTACCGGTTGTAACTAATTCATTGATTTACATGACCGTCTCCTGAACCAACCAAATTTGCAGTTACTCCGGGCCTCTATATCAAATGTATAAATGTATACCATGAAAATCCACTCTTATGTCTGATGAAGTGGACTTGGTCCACGAAAGCTAACATTAAAATACAGGGGTTAATTTTTAAGGTGCTAACATTAAAATACAGGGGTTAATTTTTATTGGTGTGGTTACAGCTATGCGAAAGGGACCTAACGTAGTCATTTGTCTTTAACCCAGAGGGTATAATATTATTTATAGGATATTGTATGAGTGCCATTTGAGGGGGGAAAAATTCAGAGTAAAAAAAAGTAGCTGTCTGGTACTGCACAGAATTCAAAAACAAAATTGGATAATACTTTTACAGGACCACAAAAATATTAAAGCCTATGCCTTCAGCAGAACTAGGTGAGATTTGAGTCCAGCTGTATTTAGATCTCAGATACAGTCCCTTGAGTCCTAAAATAAATTAACTAAGAGAAGCTCACTAAAGTTAAGGGTAATCTAGCTGGATAGCTATGTTAGTCTGATATAGCAAGGGAAACCAGAAGCATTGTTGCACTTTTAAGGCAGATTTTTATTTTTGTAAGCTTTTGTGTTTTTAATTTTTGTAAACATACATCTTCATGTAATTGGACACATGCAAGCTAATGAAAAATTAAAACTGATTAGTCTTAAATGTGCTGGAAAACTTCTGGTTTCACTGAAGGAAGCGTCCTCATGTCCCTGTAAGTTACCTGAGTTCCCCCCACCAAAGCATTATTGATATATTGTACCCTTTTCAACAATCTGCAGCCAAATAATATTGTATGTTCTACAATATAGCTTTAAAATGAAATAATACAAGATAATAAACTGCCTTTTTAAAATGGTTTTAAATTTTTTAAATAATGTTTTCATATATTTTATTGGATACTGTATTGCCTTGAGAGCCTAAGTGAACAGAGAAATTACAAAAAAAATATTTTCCATAAACAGGTGACTGCAATGTCAAATATGTCAGGATTTACCCTGCTTATAAAATGGATGAATTCAATTGTGTGTGTTTGTGTGTGTTTTGCTACTCACATTATGCATAGGCCAAATCGAATAAACTTGCAGCTTTTTTTTACTTCCAAAGCAACTTTTTTCTGTTCTACTGGAGTGCTTCTACTTTTTTAATGTATAGTTTGAAAGGGTTTTTTGCCCCTTGGGAATGCATTACGGGAGGGATGTGTCTTTGGTAGTGTTTTGTTGGCATTAACTGTTGAGTGTGATGTTCAAGACCATGGTAACATGTCCCCATGTTGATCCCTCTGTCCCAATCTACCCCCTTTAAAAATATTGTTTAATGATGAGATTAGTAGTATATCCTATCACATAATTGCTAGGTCATCATTCTAATAATTATTAATTGTATTTATTTCCTGTTTGTTACTCCAGAAACATCCATAAAAGGAAGAGGCAAATAATTTTGGAGAAATTTGTAAAAGGAACAACAAAAATGTCAGATGAAATATAAGACAAAATAGAAATTATATGAGAATTAACCCTGCCAATAAAAGTGATGATTAGTAGTCCTCTGCTACATTACTTTAGTGCTAAAGGTAGGTGTAAACAGAAAGAGCCTCATCGAAGATTGTGGTAATTTTGAACCACAATTGGGCGTACCCCATGAAATGGCAACCTTGTTATGCCAGCTAGTCTTTCTCACACTAGGTCAGCTGAAAAGAACCACAGAATGAATTAACCAAATTAATTTTGGCTTCATTTTGGCAATTTAAAGTCTGACCTAGACGCAGACGCTGATGCCACTGATGCCGAGAGCTAAGACTAAAGCTACTGCTAAGACTAAGATTAACACTAAGACTAAATTGAAGGAGAAGGAGAAGAACTAAAGGTTCCTCTTCAGGAAGAAAGAAATTGACAAAAATGAGAGAAATAACAAAAGAAAGAAGCAATCAAGGTGAAGTGAAATGAGAACTGCTCCTCTGATGTATTTGGAATGCTGCCTACTTTTCCAGAAACCATGCAATCCTTCAAAAGCAAGGGACAACTAAGTGGACCAAAAAGGATATTGCAAAGATATATCATGCAATGTTTCTTAAAAGACAACAGAGGTGGATGTGGAACCACAGGAAGAAAGGGTTGAATGGTAATGCCAATCACATTGCATCACATCAGCAGTACAGAAAGTGAAATGCTTTTCAAACCTACAAGTCCAATGTAACTAATTATTATGACCCCAACTGATTTCAACAGTTATTAAAGGTGCAAAACAAACTGCAGCAGAACTAAATGAGATTTTCAATTACTCTGAATAAATAAAACCAAAATTTGGACAAGGTGGAAAAGGTAAAAATGCCTCACACTAGTAAACTTCTATTTGACTTGTTGTAAACTTCCTTTGGTTTCAACAATCCCTTCCATATTTCATCCACATTGGTCAAGGAGTTTGAATGAGGAGATGGGATGTAGAAAAAATTTCTTTCAGGGATCTAAGCCACCAATTTTAGGTAGCAACTCTGGCTATAAACTGCTCTGTAAAGGTAGCATAGTTCCGAGGCTTTGAGCACCTGGAGACAGGGAACTCATGATTGAATCTCCAGTATACCTCTCAGGTATACCTGACAGGAAAGATGCCAGCCAAGATCACCTGGGATGTGTGTGGTTGATGGGTTTACATACCCTGGTTCCCTGGGCAAACTGCGCTTAAGTTGGGAAAGGACAGGGCATTTAATTTCATTTTAGGGCCTGTCAAGACTTGCTTGGTTAGGTGTGCCAAGTTCATCCAGAAAAGTGTCACTTCTCTGTTTTGGGAGGTCTGTTTGTGACGTGCCACTCAATATGTTCCTCCTATCTGAATGGGAACAGATTCTTTCAGTCTGATTGAACACTTCCCCTCGTTGCCTACTAATAGTCAGGGGAAGTGAAATGATTTTTAAATGTCTTATAAATCATTGCTCATGTGATGCATCACTTTGTTTAAATGAGCTTATACACCGCATGAGCAATAATCTGTAAGACATAAAAATATCATTTTACTTTCCCAGTCTATTTGTAGACAACCAGGGCAAGTGTTTAGTATTCAATATGTTGAAGGAGCTCATTCCCTTCAGCCGACTGGGGGTTTACAGTGGGTGTTTATACTGAAAGTGGTATATATTGAATCACGCCGAAATGTAGAATCCAAAAGAACTCAAAAGGCATGCACTAGCGCAGTCACGGTGAACCTTGGCACCCAAACTGTTCTTGAACTTCAATTCCCAGAAGCGCTTGATCAGCAGGAATGCTGACTTGGGCTTCTGGTAATTGAAGTCCAAGAACACCTAGAGTGCCAAGGTTTGCCATCACTGCACTAGAGGAAATTGGGACCACTCTGGTGTACAACACATGTGGACACCATAAAAAAGTGGACTAGCCCACCCTTGATCGTTCTGAGGAAAAGACTTAATGTCTGCCTGGATGCCCTCTTATTTTCTTCTGATTTTGTCTAGCCCCAGCATTTGCACTATTTCCCATGAAGCAATTTGCTGAGTTTCTCTGACACCAGAGTGGTTCATATAGTAGTCTGGAAGGATCCAATGAAGAATCTCTCTAGCTCTATGCTCATGAGAACCTCTGTGGCACTGAAAGGTCTAATCCAATTACTATTGGAATGATTTCAGTTCCCATTGTCCTTTCCCAGATATGGAAAATAAGCCAATCATGAATCTTTTTTTTGTGGAATAATTTTTATTAACAAAAATTATTATTATAAATATGATTTGAACATTGATGACACATACACACAAAACAATTACATTTACAAACAACTCACCCATGCTATGCAATGGAATTTGCAAATGAATACAACTCTCTCCCCTAATTTATTTCTCCCAAAATTTACGCATTCCTGGGTCTGGCTTAATACTATCTTCATTTGACAAAGCATAAACAACAAAAGGTTTCCAAATTTCCCAAAAGTTTCTTTTACTTATAATCCCTTTTTTATATTTAATTCCATTGTTAATTTTTCATTTAACACTAATTACCATGCTTCGTCGGACCATATCATTTTTCTAATCTTAAAGGCTTCTTTCCATTATTTTGCAATGAATAATCTTGCCACCAATAACAACATAATCAACAACTCTTTCTCATTTGATTCGAGTTTAAGTTCGAATCGTGATTTTCAATTGGCTTTTTTAAAATTGATGACATGCACTTTCAAATGGCATCTTGCAGCTACAATGGTTGTGAAGCCTTTTACTGGTGCAAACATGTCTGTTATATATAGAACTGCTAAGTCTGCTGTTAAATGCATAGTTGATGATAAATTAAACACCATCCATTTCTGATTTAATCATAGATGAAGCAACCCAAATTTTCCTATTGCTCTGACCTCACTGGATATGACATCTGGGCTGGTGTTTACACAGATGGTTCTATCTGGCTACATTGCACAACAGCAATTTTTGATAAGGGACTGCAGGTAAGAGGGAAAAAGGGGAACAGAAAGAAGGGAAGTAAATTGGTGAAGACAGCTGGGCACTACATAATTCATCTAACATCAGATATGTATTCCTTGTTTTGGAAGACTGTGAAAGTGGTTGATGAGTTGCCGGCAATGCACCAATACATTCTGTGGTGCATTGCTACCTAGAATAGATCAAAAGTGGCTTTAGAGGTGGTAAAACTAAGTTAAGATGGAACTGCTTTATATGTACACATACTCGAAGTGACCTCCACACTGTAGAGGAGGTTTTAGAGGGGAATGTACCTCAGTTATTTAGCAAAGGCAGGGTCTGTACATCCTTGATTGTGATGGGTGTACAAACCACAATACAGAAACAGAAGAGAAGACACAAACACAAAGATTCTTCAAGAGAGCTTGACATTTACAACAAAAGTATGTTGTCTACTTCTGTTTCATTGATTACACCAAGGCCTTTGACTGTGTGGATGTTGTGTCCTAATAGTGTAACCTTCTACATGTGATGTCAATGTATCTGAACCAATGTAACCTTGCCAAGAGTAACAATGTAACCTTCAGCTGTACCATATAAACCCTGTAATAGGACGCGAGCTAATGACCACCAGCTGGCAGCAGCGAGCGTCCAAGCTCTCTTGGTCCAAACCCATCAAAGACCGCAGCGCGGGAGGTTTCCCGCCGCTACCTACACCTGGACAAGAAGGGCGTGACCAGCCATGACGTCACGCGGACCAGTAGCCAACGGGCTACCGTGGAGCCACATTCAAATACGTTACTGCCATATATATAGAGCTGTTCGTCCGCCATTACCTCATGTTCCCTCTGTCCACCATGCAATAAACCTGAGTTAACCCAGCCGTTGGCTGTGCTTTGTGTCTTGACTCTCATACACTAAATTGGCGACGAAGGTGGGATGATGGATCCCCACGGAGCCAGGACACAGAGCGGGTTCAACATCACCAAACCGCAAGACTGGGAGCTCTTTGAGATGGACTTCCAGGCGGCACTGGTGGAGCTCAAAGTCAAAGAAGACGACGAGGAAAGGAAGAGGGCCATCCTCACTCGCATGCTTGGGATGGAAACCAAGCGGACGCTGGTGGGCATCCTTGCACCGAAGAAGATGAGCGATTTCAAAGCCGGTGACATCATGAAAATGCTGCGTGAGCGTTTCCGACCCTCGAGGGCAATGTTTCCCGCTCGGAGTGCGTTTTGGAGGCGAGTTCAAGCGCCGGACGAGTCGGTAGAAGCCTTCGTAACGGCTATGAGGGTAGCCGCCGCCCCCTGCAAATGGGACCACATCCTAGAGATGGCCCTCAGGGACGGAGTGCTGTGTGGCCTGAAGGACAAGGAAGTACAGCGCAGCTTGATGAACAGGGAGCCACCACCCACACTGGAAGAGGTTGTAGAGGCCGCGGAAGCCGCGGAGTCCATGAATGCCGGAGTAGACGAGATGCACAAGTGGCGTGAGTGGCGTCCGAGGGCCGGCAAGGCGGAAAACTCATCGCACGGGAAGTCCGGTCAGTCGGTGCATGCAACCCGACCGACCTCGGAATCGTCGTCAGAGAGTAGCGATGGCGAGGAGGTCCAGAATGTCCGGAGAGGCGGGCGCCGCTGCGATGGTTGCGGAGCGGCCCATGAGCGCGTGAAGTGCCCATTCAGGAAAGCCGAGTGCTTCAACTGCGGACGTCGGGGGCACATCGCCAAGGCGTGCAGGAAATGGAAAGAGGGCCGGAGACATTCGCAAGACCGTTCAGCCAGACCGGACCGTCCAGCGAGGCCCAAAGATGGCGCCCGGGCCACGAGGAAGCAGGACGGCGTGGGCCGCATCTCGGACGACAGCGAGGGCGACGCTCCTGTGTTCAACGTGTCTGCGGGACAGCCCCATTACTTTGTTGAGGTACTAGTACAAGGGACCCCTATTAGGATGGAAGTTGACTCGGGGTCCTCCTATTCTATAATTCCCCAGAGAGAGTTCTTGAAAATCGACCCCCACGTGCGGCCCAAACTTAAAGCGTTGAGGGCCACACTACGGGACGTTCAGGGGAACAGCATTCCAGTGTTGGGGGTCGGAACGTTCCGGGTTCGCTTTAAGAGACATTCTGCGGAACTTCCCCTAGTGGTGCTAAAAGGGGGGAGTTGTAGCCTCCTCAGAACACAGTGGTTTCAGCCCTTAGGCCTGTTCATAGGGGGGGGTGCATGCCGTAGGCGAGGACCCAATACAAGCAGTATGTGACGCACACCCCGCCGTTTTTAAAAGTGGACTGGGAAAGTTCAAGGGACCCCCTGTAGCCTTCGACTTAGACCCGGAGGTCCGCCCGATAAGACTTAAACCGCGCAGGGTACCGTTCGCGCTTAAGGACAAAATAGAGGCGGAACTGGACAAACTGGTGGGTCAAGGAATTCTCGTTCCTGTGGATTCCGCGGAGTGGGAGACTCCAATTGTAACAGCACTGAAGGCTAACGGGGAGGTGTGCATTTGCGCTGATTATAAGTGTACCATTAATAAGGCAATCCGCCCTAATGCATACCCGGTGCCAGTGGTCAGCCACCTTCTGGCCAGGCTGAATGGGGGAAAGTGTTTCGCTAAACTCGATTTAGCACACGCCTACCAGCAACTCCCAGTAACCCCCGCCACAGCGGCGGCACAAACAATAGTCACACATAAGGGGGCGTTCCAGGTGTCGAGGTTACAGTTCGGCGTGAACTCGGCGCCTGGCATTTTTCAGTCGCTAGTGGAACGCCTCCTGAAGGGGCTGGAGGGGGTGTTGCCATATTTTGATGACGTGTTGATAACGGGGGGGAGTAAGGCCGAGCTGGCCCACAGATTGGATAAGGTCCTGGCCGTGTTCGAGAAAGCGGGGCTGCGACTGAGAAAAGACAAATGTGTATTTTACGAAACAGAGGTTGAGTTTTTAGGGTTCCGTGTCACACCCGAGGGAATTAGGCCGTCCAAATCTAAGGTAGCCGCCATTAAGAAAGCCCCTCGCCCCACTTCCAAAACCGAGCTTCAGTCATTTCTGGGGCTTCTCAATTTCTACCATACCTTCCTTCCACGGAAGGCGTCTGTTGCCGAGCCGCTTCATCGGCTGCTTAAAAAAGAGGAAAAATGGCTGTGGGGTGACGAGCAAGAAAGAGCGTTCTCAGAGTTAAAGCAACTCCTCACATCCGAGGCAATCCTGACTCATTTCGACCCCAAACGGCCCATAGTTTTGGTCTGCGATGCATCCCCGGTGGGGGTGGGGGCGGTGCTTTGCCACGTGTTAGGCGACGGAAGGGAGGCCCCGATAGCGTTTTATTCAAGGTCCCTGTCCCAAGCAGAGCGGAATTACGCACAGACTGATAGGGAGGCACTAGCGATAGTAGCGGGAACCAAGAAATTTCACGATTTTCTGTATGGTCGGCCGTTCAAGATCGTTACTGATCACAAGCCCCTGTTAGGGATCTTCACTGCAAATAAGCCCACGCCACAGATCCTGTCCCCGAGGATGCTGCGGTGGGCTATTTTTCTTAACGCATATCAACATGAATTAGAATACCGGCCAGGGAAGGAAATCAGCCATGCAGACGCGCTCTCACGGTCGCCGTTACCATTGTCGGACGACCAGAAGGCAGGGGTAAGAAGAGACCGTCAGGTATTGCTAATAGAGGTTTTAGAGTCACCCCCGATAGTACCGGCCGACATTGCCAGGGCGACCGGAAAGGATAGAACACTAGAAAAGGTATGCTCGTGGGTGCAAAAGGGGTGGCCGGCGTCATCCCCAGGCACGGAATTCGACCCATTCTTCCGAAAGCGAGTGGAGTTGTCTTTAGAGAGGGGGTGCCTGCTGTGGGGCCAACGGGTGGTGGTTCCTACGTCCCTGCGGCCGAAGGTGCTAAAGCTGTTGCACGTCAGCCACCCGGGGATCTCCGTTCCAAGGCGTTGGCCCGGAGTTACTTCTGGTGGCCCCAGCTGGACGCCGACATAGAGCAGATGGTTGGCACTTGTAAAGCATGTCAATGTTCTCGACCGGAGGTGGCCCGCCTACCACATAGGGAATGGGACGCAGCGAGGGGACCGTGGTCCAGAGTGCACGTAGATTTTGCTGGCCCATTCCGGGGAACCATGTTTCTCCTGGTGGTGGATGCATACTCAAAGTGGCTGGAGGTCATTCCGGTAAAGAGCACATCCTCCGCCACTACCATTCGCCAGCTAAGGAGGGTCTTTTCCACGTTCGGTTTACCCGACACTTTGGTCAGCGATAACGCCAGTTGTTTCACGTCCGCTGAGTTCGCGGCATTCATGGAGGCAAATGCAATTCGGCATGTCACGTCCGCGCCGTTTCACCCGGCCACGAATGGCCAAGTGGAACGGTTGGTGCGCACCACAAAAGATGCGCTGCGGCGCATGGGCTCGGGAGATCTACATCACCAGGTTTGTCAATTTCTATTAGCATACAGAGTGACCCCCTTAGCGTCCGGTTACTCGCCGGCCGAGCTGCTGATGCGGAGGAAACTGACCACGCTTTTGTCCAGGCTAGACCCGTCGAGGGTCGAGGACAAAGGGAAGAACATAGGGTTAGCGGTCTCGAAAGGGTTCGGCATAGGCGATCCTGTACATTGCAGGAACTATGCCAACGCAGGCCCAGCCTGGGTGCCAGGGACGATAATAGAACAGACGGGGCCAGTGTCCTATCGGGTGGAAACCAGCACCGGCCTCCTCTGGAGGAGGCACGCTGATCAACTGAGGCACCGAGTGAGCGAGGGACCGACCAGTGGAGCACAGCGACAGGATTCAGCGATAGGGTTCTCCCCCACCCGTTTAGCCCAAGGGGGAGACAGGGGGGAAAGCAGCGAGCCCGACTCATATCCTTTTGATACCCCAGTTCTATCCGAGCCCGGGGGGAGGGAAAAAGAGTGTGCGGCCGCCGCTGCCGCTTCCCCCGAATCCGATTTTGATTTTGATTTTGCGAGCCGGGGGGGTTTTTCGGAGTGTTCCCCCACCCATCCAAGCGAGAAGAGGGGTTTTTCGTTAGCCCCCAGTGCCCCCGGTTCTTCCCAAACAAAGCACACACCTCCCAACAAAGCCGCAGAGCCGCGGCAAACCACTAACGAGTCATCCTCTCCGATTGCAGGGCAGGAAGCCAGGGAGCAAGGAGGAGGGAGCGAAGCCGGGGCAGGGCAGCCCGCGCCGAGACCCCAGCGTGTTCGAAATAAGCCATCTTGGTTGAGAGACTTCGTCTCATCCTAGGGGGGAGGAGTGTTGTGTCCTAATAGTGTAACCTTCTACATGTGATGTCAATGTATCTGAACCAATGTAACCTTGCCAAGAGTAACAATGTAACCTTCAGCTGTACCATATAAACCCTGTAATAGGACGCGAGCTAATGACCACCAGCTGGCAGCAGCGAGCGTCCAAGCTCTCTTGGTCCAAACCCATCAAAGACCGCAGCGCGGGAGGTTTCCCGCCGCTACCTACACCTGGACAAGAAGGGCGTGACCAGCCATGACGTCACGCGGACCAGTAGCCAACGGGCTACCGTGGAGCCACATTCAAATACGTTACTGCCATATATATAGAGCTGTTCGTCCGCCATTACCTCATGTTCCCTCTGTCCACCATGCAATAAACCTGAGTTAACCCAGCCGTTGGCTGTGCTTTGTGTCTTGACTCTCATACACTAAAGTGGACCACTATAAAATGTGGCAAGTCATTAAAGAGATGGGAATACCTGAACATCTTACATGTCTCATGAGAAATCTGTACATGAGACAAGAAGCAACAGTTAGGACAAGATACAGAACAACTGATTTGTTTCGAATAGGAAAAGGAATATAGCAAGGTTACATACTGTTACTCTGCTTATTTAACTTACATGCAGAGTACATAATGCACAATGCAGGACTGGATGAATCACAAGTTGGAATTAAAATTGCTGGGAGAAACATCGACAACCTGAGATATGCAGATGATACTACCCTAATGGCAGAAAGTGAAGAAGACCTAAAGAACCTCTTGATGAGGGTGAAAGAGGAGAGTGCAAAAGTTGGCTTGAAACACAACATCAAAAAACCCAAGATCGTGGCATCTGGCCCCATCACTCCATGGAAAATAGAAGGGGAAGAAATGGAAGCAGTGACAGATTAGGATCCACATTAATGTTTTAATCTTTTATAATGGTTTTGTATGTATTTCATGTTTTATCTGTTACACTGTGATTTATGCTGTGACTATTGTGAGCTCCCCTGAGTCAGCGTAAACTGAGTGGGTGGCATACAAATTGAATAAATCTAATCTAATATAATATAATATAATCCAAGATCACTGCAGATGATGTCTGCAGACATGAAATAGAAAGACGATTAATTCTTGGGAGACCAGCTATGAGAAACCTAGGGAACAGAATAAAAAGTAGAGACATCACCCTACCAACAAAAGTCTGCATAGTCAAAGCAATGATATTCCCAGTAGTAATGTATGTTGTGAGAGCTGGGCCATAAGGAAGGCTCAGTGCAGAAGAATAGACAGCTTTGAAATGTGGTGCTGGAAGAGAATTTTGAGAGTACCCTGGACAGCAAAGAGATCAAACAAGTCGCTCCTGAAAGAGATCAACCCTGACTGCTCCTTGGAAGGACAAATATTGAAGATCTTTGTCTGTAAACCGCTTTGGGTCACTAATAGGTGAGGAAAGCGGTATAAAAATATACTAAATAAATAAATAAATAAATAAATAAAGATGAAGCTAAAGTACTTTGGCCACCAAATGAGAAGACTCGCTCGAGAAGGCCTTGATGCGGGGAAAGAGGATGAGATGGCTAGATGGCATTGTTGATGCAATGGCTGTAGAGCTGAGCGGGCTGCAGAGGATGGTGGAGGATAGGAGTGCCTGGCGTGAAGTGGTCCATGGGGTCGCAAAGAGTCAGATTCGACTATGTAACTGATCAACAACAAATCCATCTAGTTTGTTATGATGTCTGAACAACCATTTTCTATTCCTGAGTGCAATTTATATCTTCTTTTTTTAACTCATTGTCAGTCTTTGGTATGATTGCATTCAATAAAAGTTGCATCTTCCCTTGAGAATCAGTTGTCCCTGTGACTAGCATGTTGGACAGAGTAGCTTGATAAAAAGGGAGCCAGCTATAATGTCTTGATTTGAAAAAGGAAATAGAGGAAGCCGTCTGTAGTAAAATAAATCTTGTATATTTAGTTGTAAATGAAATGAGGATAATTCTCCATAAATAGTTAGCAAGAATTATCCTCATTTAATTTACAACTAAATATACAAGATTTATTTTGCCACAGATGGCTTCCTCTATTTCCTGCTTTCTTACCGTTTGGCCGTTCCTCCTCCTTGATTTGAAAAGGGGCAATTGGGTCAATTTGACACTATCTTGTTTTTTTGGTTTTTGCCTTTTTTGTCAGCGGTGGTATTAAATTTATTTCAGGATAATCCATTTGCTTTTTCTTCCAGCAATAGAAAAAAAAATAGTTTCTTGATAGTGAAGTCCATATGCAAACTCACCAATAACTGAGTTTTTTTTAGGAAAGCTTGTAAATGCTGGAGAATTTTAGCAGTTGTAGTTCAAAACAGTAACTTTTGCAAGCTCTGGTTTTTTTACCTACTTATTAGAATAAAGTTGGTTGCCAAGCATTTTTTCTGCAATTTGTTATTCTCTTTTGAACCAGTGAACAAAGAAAGACTATTATTTGCAATACCTAAATAACACATTTTCCAAGGAAGTTCCCTGTGTAATCATCCTTGATTCATCAGCCCATTAATAACAGTCCTTTTTGAACAGTTCTTTCTTTCTTTCTTATACAGAAGTTAGTTAGTTGCTCCTGAACAATTGATTCTCATTTATTTATTCATTCTGAAACTCTCTGTGGAAATAAATCAGATGGTTAGTCCATAATTTCTACAATAGTTCCAAGGTTATAATTCAACTTCATTGAGTGCAAAGATTTTACTGCTAAGATTTTGACTCACAGGAAACCAAGCACTGTGCATGATCTTGTTCCTGAAGTGTTGATCACTACATATGGCAGTAGCCAAATTAGCAGAATGCTTTTTGTTAACACTTGAATACAGATTTTTCTCTACCTTCCTAATGTTAGTGCAGTAAACATCCTCATTACTATCATTTTGTTTTTCTCTTGTGAACTTGAGTCAGGGATATTTTCCAGAGAAAACCTTCATTTTCTTGTTAATTATACCATAAGGTGGTAGAAATCTACAATAACAGGTCTGCTCATTCTGGACATTCAGTCAGCATAGACATTATTAACACAGAAAAAGAAATTGGAGGTGAGAAAGGAATTATAAATCATTGTAGAATGTAGAGTTTACATTAGAGTTTACAATGTACATTCCAGTGGACCTAAAACATTAGCTGAAATCCAGTAATGTCACAACTACTAGGTTCATTGAATCAGTGGGAATTTGGTGAGTCAACGGCCATGTAAGTTCAATTAATTCAAAGAACCATGTCTAATAGCAACTTATTACTAGGTTGTAGCTATTATCAAGCAAACATGTGCTCTCACTCTGACTTTTCTTTTAAAGCCACCATCTCAGTATTCAAGTAGTAGACTCAACTGATTTTCAGACTGCAGTTTGAGAAAAAATATGTTTTGAGTGCCTGGCTACTATATGTTTGTGTCTTGGGTGGGAAGATGAGTCCATCCCTACACATAAACAGCTAGTTTTCAGTTTGTGTGAATTTGTTTTCATGGAGGCATGATCGAAACTGTTTTGAAATACCATATGCATGCCTAATGTAAGCAGACTCTGAAAATAATAATCTAACTCCACCATCCAATTTCAAACAGTAGGTTGCTGCAGAGTTGCTGAACTATGTTGGCTTTAAACAGAAAATCATGTATATGACACAACCCTCAAATAAAAGTGTGATGTATTAGGTATAGAAACTAACTCAGAATGATGAAACATGAATGTTGTAGTACAGTCTGCTATAAAACATGGAGGGAAAAGCACACTCCTATTGGTTCAGTCTAGACAAGAATATTGTTGGCATTGTGCTTGCAGTGAAGCTGCCAAATGAAAATAGAGTAGATACTTGGTTATTGGTAGTATTTGTTCTCAAGCTGAGCTGTTGAATTGCTTTCTGGTAATTCAGTACATTTCTCATAATTAGGTGGTCAGTTCTGATCCTCTGAGAGTTGTGCAGTGCATGTGTGGAAAGCTGATGAGTCAGTTACAGTCAATACCATGTTCAGCAAGCTCAGAGGTTCTTCCGGTAATAGCACAAGGAAGGGAAATTTTTCTTTGAGCTTGTAAATTTTGATTTTGTTATCACAGCTGACAAATACTTTAGAAAGCAGGGTGGGCACTAATTAGCGACATGATCCTGAAGAGGGGCAGTGTTTTGTCTGAAATGTAATACAGGTAATAGTTGTCTTCCTACAAGTGCATGAATCAAGAATGCAAATCCTTAATGATATTCCATGAAGTAAGTAAAAGGTAAAGGTAAAGGTTTCCCTTGCTCGAAAGCCAGTCGTATCTGACTCTAGGGTACAGTGCTCATCTCCATTTCAAATCTGAAGAGCCAGCGCTGTCTGCTTCTGCAGACATTTCCGTGGTCATGTGGCAGGCATGACTAGACATATTTGTATAAATATTACATATCCACTTACATGGCTGGATAGTGAGTTAGCTGTCTGGGTTCAGACTCAAACGTTGGTAGTTCGATTCTTTTCATTTCATTTCATGTTTAATTTCTATACTGCTTTACTCAACCCAGCGGGTGACTCAAAGCGGTGTACACAATCACAATAATACAGTAACACAAGTAAATATAACTCAATACAGTCAATAATACAATAATAATGATACAATAATATCATCGAGTTACAAAATTACAAATCAAGAAAAAATACAATATTAAATACAAAAAACATCAATGAACGGTGTCTCTGACTCACAAGTCCATAACGGGGCCAAGGGAAGAAACCAGTCCAGCTGAGGAAATGTCCCTTCTGTGGCCTCCCCACGGATTCAAGCCTCGCGGCGAAGACGAGGTTCAGCTGGGCTCTTTTCCCCTCCCCTGACTGGCTGGGCCAGAGGAGGGGGCCGAAGATGGTGTGGGCAGCTCCGGAGTGCTGGCGGCGGCTTTTTCAAGCCCCGCCATGGAGACGAGGCTCAGCTGGGCTCCTCTCACCTCCCCTGACTGGCTGGGCCAGAGGAGGGGGCCGAAGAAGAGCCAGTCTATGTAACCATGAGCAAACTGCCAAGCCCCACTACCACTGTCCTGATCTGTCTCTGGTTTTACAACACAAAGCTTTAATCAGGCAGCTAAACCTTGATACTGTTCTGATTCATCCCTGGTTTTACAACACAAAGATTTTGTCAGACAGTTAACCCTCACACATCAGCAGACACTTTCCTTTGGACAATAACTTTTAATGACTTAAGAGAACAAGTAATACAAACTGAAATACTTCAGAAGGTAATTTGGTAAAAATATAGTAACTTGTGTCCTTTTAAACAAGTAAATGTCCTTTCAAGGCAAGATCCTTTGTGAGGAATTCTTCCTAAGTATCTTGAATAGAAATTGTCTTTCTGAGGGGAAGCCTACTTTGAAAACAAATGCTTTATTACGTAGTTCTGACTGGTGGTAAATTATGTGAACATTGGTTTATGTGTCTTGCTAATTTTAGTGATGACTTTGAATGAGTGAGTTTGAGTTTGAGAGATTTTGAGTTTGAGTTTGAATTTGAGAGATTTTGAGTTTGAGGTAAAAAGACTGGTTCTTTCCATAGTTCAGTGCTTTCCACAAAGGAGGATAAAGTCTATTTTGAACCTTCTTCTTCAGACTCCAGGTTCTGACTGACGGCAGTTGACTAAGCTCCTCCCCCAACTCTCAAGCTCTAAGCATCTTATGACATTTTTCTTAAAGGAACATGCACATTTAAATACTACTGCTTTCTCTTAAGAGAAGGCAGAAACACCACCACCAAAAGGGAATAGTAAA
Source organism: Bradypodion pumilum (assembly GCA_035047305.1). Taxonomy (NCBI): domain Eukaryota; kingdom Metazoa; phylum Chordata; class Lepidosauria; order Squamata; family Chamaeleonidae; genus Bradypodion; species Bradypodion pumilum. Next base: position 404,075,266 of record JAWDJD010000001.1, read on the forward strand.
CCACTTTGGAGTATCCTGTACCTAGAAAACCTTGGAAAGGGTATCCATAAATCAGAACTGATTTATGAGTACATAATTATTATCATCTATATGACCTTTTAATTTCCAACAATTATGAAGAGCAACAAATGTATTATTTTTACAGTACTTAACAGAGTAAGTTTACTTTTCTATAATAACACCTTTCAAAAAATGTGAATCTTTGCCCACAAACTTACAATTTTAAAATGATGCTTAAGGTCATGGACTGATAAGTCAGCCAAAAAATAAACCTTTATTTTTCAACAGGATGATATAATTTTTGAATTCAGTTTTTTTATTCAACATGCATATTCAGATTTATTCACTGATTCATTTCTATAGATTTAGCCATGTGGATTTAATTATGGCTAATAACTCATTAAATAATTTTGAACTGATTATATTCTTCTTAATTAATTTACAGTATTTGCTTATTCCCAAACTATCAAAATCTCTGTACTGTTATTGTTTGAGATGTTGAAGGAAACAAGTTTATAATTCCATAAACAGCTCTCTAATCTGTTCTTTTTCATTTCTTATTACACTAGCACATGAGAATTCAAATAGCACCTATATAAATACAATGGTTTTCTGAGGGATAGTTAATGTGATATGTGTACCTAGTGGTGGAAGAATCTATCAGTGCCCCCAATTAAGTGTTTTACATTTCAAGTTAAAATCCACCTCATCCATAGCTGTTTCTCCTGCATGATGATCAAGGTCATATTGAAAGAGATACAGTGATTTGGGTCACATTGCACCTTTCCAATCCAGTGCACCCTAAGGTGAATGCTGAGTGAAGTGAAGCACTTATTTAATGTAACAACATTTCTAGCAATACTGCAAGGTAAGTTTCCTATGGGTAAAAATAATTCATTGGTGAAACAAGAAACCTCTGACAAAGACCTGTACCATAAGACCCTCCATCCCCATTAAGCAGACTTTTCCCTTTAATGTACACATCATGGAGCTAAGTGCAAAGAATTAGTACAACAATAGCTTGTTTTCTTTTGTACATTTTGATTAGAAAGGCACAAAAGGTACAGAGAGTTCAGTGAGCACTCTTAAAATGTCTTCAGCTTTATTGGAAAGAAAATTACTTTTGGAGTAATTGAATTTTTAATGGCAACAGAGAGAAATGGAAAAAATAAATCAACAGGACTTCATTCCTATGTTCTTTCTTTCTCTCTCCCCTTTTGCAGATAGACTTTGAGATTTCTTATTATCAGTAAAAAATCAAATTTGTATTTCAGAGAGTTAGAACTATATTTCCATTGAAATCTGAACCAGAACCAGAAATTGTGATAAAACCGTAAGCATTTGAGAGTATTTTGAAAGCTTAGAGCCACTGATTAGTTCTGTGATCTAGAACCCTCCAGGAAAGGAACAGAGCTTTGTCTCTAGATGGTTTTCTTCTCCCTTATCTATGGTCAACTGATCCAAGACACCCAACAATCATTTAGGGAAGATAGCTCATTTTAACTCCAGCAGTGTGATTTCCTTAGAAGTAAAAATGTGGGCAACCAGGCTTTCAGATCAAGACTTAATTTTAAATAATACCTCCCCATGACCAAGCACAAAATTCAAGCTTACTGGGATATTGGATATGGAGCTGAATAAAATAATATTATGTGACAAACAGATGTCTCAGTACTCAATCAGGACCTGCTTCTACCAATACACTATCATTTAGTTTGATCTCATGTATTAGAGATTGCAATGACATGCAGGGTAATGATCTAGTGCAGTGATGGCTAACCTTGGCACTCCAGCTGTTCTTGAACTTCAATTCCCAGAAGCCCCAATCAGCAGGAGTGCTGACTTGGGCTTCTGGTAATTGAAGTCCAAGAACACCTGGAGTGCCAAGGTTCACCATCACAGATCTAGTGTAATCCAAGGAAGTTCTTGGCCCATTCTAGAGTTCAATTTTGTATCTTGAAGAGTGTCCACAAGTGGTAGAGCTAGTTATGGTTTTGTTGATCCTTTACTACATGAGAGAGCTAAACATCAGAGCACTGAATGCAATTGAACTTTAGCAATGCTGCTGCAGCATTGTTTCTCCAAATGTGGAACTCTCATAGAATCATAAAATAATTGAGTTGGAAAGGGCCTATGAGGCCATTGTGTCCAACCACTTGCTCAATCCAGGAATCTAAATCAAAACAGATCTGACAGATGGCTGTCCAATTTCCTCTTAAATGTCTCCAGTGTTGGAGTGCTCACCACAAGATGACAGAAATGGCAAAGTTTTATAAATTGGGAAGAATCCCATTATATGTGCATTATATATCATGCTAAACTAATCAGTACTTTTAACAGTGGCAGGTGGTAGAGAGGTTACAATCTAGATCTGATTTTTGTTAATGAGTCTAAGAGCACAGGTGATCCAATCTCAAACACACAGCATAGATACTTTCTATGTAAAATCTACTCAGCCATATGACCTCAATCTGTACCATTTCATAGGAGCTATAATTTCAAAAAAGCTAACTGGGAAAATTGTACAACAATGCTAGTTGCAGCAATGCTTCAGACTGCCCCTCAACCAGAAAACAATTTGTAATTCACATTTTTGAATGTTCTTGTGCTTCCATTCCAAGAGGGTGCTGGACCAACTACACCCCAGATCTCACCTTATAAACACATACCCAATGTGTGTAATTTGTACTTAGATTATATTTCACACTCTGAAGAAAATTCTTATACAGTAAAATCTGGGAGATTTTTTACTCTTTCATAAACAAAAATCACTCACTGGATAGACACCACAACAGGACTTGAAATGGCAAGAAGCAGCCAAAAATGTGGAGACTACTGAAAAGACAGGAAAACAATCCAAAAGAACATTGTATGCAAGTATAACTCCAAATCAAATAGTACACAACTGTTCCTAGCAGGGAAGATCAACCTACACATAATAAAAATAAAACACCAAAATGATATTCATAAAGAATCTAACGAATTTTCAATTGCCTATTAGCAGAACTAGAGGAAACCATAGGAAGATGTAGAAATGGCAAAGCAACAGGACTCAATGATATCTGGATTAAGGAAATTAAACATTTTGATCAAAACACAAACAATGTTCTTCAACTCTTTAATAACTGCTAGATAATCAAAGAAGTTCCAAAAATATAATGGAAGACAAAAGTAATCATTGTTCTGAAACCAGGCAAAGAACTATCAGATCCCAAAAGCTACAGGCCAATCTCCCTCCTATGCCACTTATACAAAGTGATATTAAATCATCTAGCCCCTGAAATTGAACTTCTAATTCTAGAAGAGGCAGGCTTTACTTGGCAAGAGAGCTATGTGGCTCAAATCTTAAATCTAACCCAACATACAGAAGGTGGTTTTGAAATACATAAAATAACTAAAGCAACATTTGTCAGCCTTATGCAGCACATGATAATGTCCACCATCAATTACTAATCAGAAAGCTCTACCTGCTTACTAGGATCATGGATGAATAGAAATGGTTGCCATTCTATTTCAAGACCAAAGATTCTTTGTTTAATTTCAAGGGAGGCATAGTTACTGACAAAATCAGAGGAGCTGTCTTTCACAGGGAAGAGTCTTGGCACTATTACTTTTTAGTGTTTACAAAAACGATCAACCCACATTCCTGTATGTCAGCAGTTTCATTTACGTATGCTGATTATCTTGCCTTCACAGTCCAAAGGGAAACCTTTGAATCCACTGAGCACTAGATAAACTCTGCCTTTGAAGATCTTTCCTTATATTAAGAAAACCAGCTGAAAATACATATCTTTACCTTCCACTTAAAGAATAAAGAACCCGAGGGAAAGCTCCAAGTTAGCTGGGAAAGGCACAATATTAGAACACTGCCCTGCCCCTAAGTATTTGGGTGTCACTTTGAATCAAATTCTGACCTACAAAAAACACTGTCTAAACACAAACCCATTCAGCACAGATGAAGCCCTTGGAGTTTGTGTAAATGCTAAAGCGCTCTCATTGTTAAACTTTAGCTAAAACTTTGTTCACAGCCTGAATTCAATCCAAATACCCTATTTAATACAAATTAGATTATTTTTGCATACTGTGCAAATGTACACATTGTGCAAATAAGGTATGCAAATTGTTGTCTTGTTTTGCTACCAACATATTTCAGCCTTGATGTCATTTCTGTAGTAACCACTCATCTCAGCAAGACAGTACTGTATAGTGAAATGGTTCGAGTGTAAGATAACGTGGAACAGAGAGACTCAAGTTCAATGGTTGCTTAATCACAAATTATACTTGATTTTCTTGGGCCACAAATTTACCCAAATTTACCTTACACGTTATTTGGGGGAATCAAATGGGATGTGGAGGACCTTGTAAGGGGCAACAATTATGTCAAATGGGGCATGGAGGGGGGGATGGGGTCTGCCATCTGTATTGCAGAAAATTACTTGGGGGGTGGGTGTTTCAGGTCAAAGATTACATAATCCATTTGAAACTGTTGTGGTTTTGAAACATGGTGCTTTTTTAGGTTTAAAAAAATATTTCTGGGAATTTTGGTCCAATTTGAGATTACTGAATTGCTTGTGCAGTCTATTTCTATTTCACCAATAGTGAAAAGCTCTAAAAATTAGAGTTTTGATATAAAAGCTCTGGATTATGTAATTTTAAAGGGGGGGGGGTTTCAAAACAAATATTACGGTTGGATTACAGGGGGGGGAGAGGTCAATTCCCCCCCCAAAAAAATGGATCACGTAATTGTTGAATGGCCCCTAAAACACGTATGTAGATTGTCAGTGCTTATAAATAAATGGTGACATTTGTCACACACAAAGGCTTCTGGTGATATTCTCACTGTGTGACTGTTGGGGGTGTGTGTGTGTGTGTGTGTGGGGGGGTTTGCTGTCAGTTTTAACTGGTGGCAAATAATTTGCATTTTCTTATATGACACCTATCTACAGCAAACCACTAAAAGCAATGATTCCTGTAAAATCTTTAAGCTAATAGTCTCTATTATGCAAACTAGTACCATGCACTCCTCTATACAATGCAAAAACTCAAATTGTTTTATCCAAGAAGACGACGCAGTCCAATTTCTTTTCCTTCTTTTCTTTGTATCCTCAAAGGTCAATTCACTTAGAACACAATAAGCAACCACAATTACTGAATGTCTATGCTATGGCAGTATCTGTTTTTTATATGGAATGCTATTAGCTTGCTGCAGTCTGAATACAGTATTTCACAAATCATAAATAATGGGTTGGATTAACCTTCTCTATTATTACACTTGTTTATCCACTCCTAAATACTAAATGCAGTGACACAGAAATTATGTCCAATGGGAATAATGTTTACAGCTGTTCATGAGGTATCGAGAGATTTTCTAAATTTAGAACTTTGCTTAAATGTAGAAGTTCATTTCACTGCAACTCTAAAATTATTTATTGTGAAGCAAACCTTTTGAACATCAGATATTTTGTTCTTTCACAGTTCAGTATGTTTCAGATTCATAATAATTTAAAATTGTGGACATATATGAAACATAGGTAATATTCAAACCAATTAAATGTTAACTGATTAGACTACTTTGACCAAAAGCAGGCTACTCCGATAGCGTTACCTCATTCATTCACTAGTTCAGCCTTCTTTACACATACTAGGGTATAAATTGCATTCACATAAATGCTGCATTGATTGTATTTCTTCACATTTCTTCACGGAAAATTTGTCCTTTATCCAAGTAGCCTCATTTTATCTGAATTTTGTTTGATCTTCCTACTTTGCTTTGAAGTCTGTTAAGTGATTTATGGAAGGTCCAGCCAGAATCTGGCCCAGTGTCTGTTCTAGGTAGAATACTCTTTGGCATTCATCCACTCAGCAAAGTGTGTGGTTTTTTTTGCTCTCCACTGGTGTAGCTGTGCCTCTTCTGGCTTAATATTTAGAGCTTGAGAGGTATACAGGACATATTTCTTCAATTTTAACTAACATCTAGGGAATTGGTGTCCATGAAGTGGATGGGTTAGGCACTGAATTACATTATTTTGTTATTTTCTAACTCATCTTGATGTAGTTCTGGAGCAGCAATGCCAGCCCAATCATTTTTTTCCCAGTGGGAGTATTTTTCAGGCATCCAGTAATAATCCTGTATGATTCATTAAGAACTACAGCCTCTTGTTTGGCTCATACTGACTTATAACCTACAGTGCTAGCATATTCTGGAGGAGCACAAAGACAGAGTTGTTGTTTGTGGATATGCACCCAAGTGTGACCCAGCCAGTTTCCTAAGTACAGTATCTTATTTCTGGTGACAACGTTTTATTAGGTATTAAGATAGTGGTTTCTTGTAGTTCAGGGTTTGATCCAGAGTAACACTCAAATACTTTGGGGGTAAGACAATGATCCAATATCTTTCCTTCCCAGTTAACTTGGCATTATTTCTCTGTTGCTATGTTCTGAGGGCACAGAACTGTGTTTTTAAAAGGTTTGGTTTCAGTTAGTTGTTTTGATAATTGTTTAATATTAATTTAATTTAATTTAATTTAATTTAATAGTCATATTTATATATGCTGCCCACTCAGGTAGAACCCGACTCAGGGCGGCATTACAACAAGTTCTAAAAACACATAAAAACACTTTAAAAGACCCATATCCCACCCACTTTAAAAGACCCATATCCCACCCACCCATCCCACCCACTATAAAAAGAAGAAGAGAGAGTTCTTAGTTGTTTACATAAGCCAGAAGGTGGGGACCGTGTTCCCATTAGGGCCCCACACCTACCCTGCCAGCCAGGTCTTCAATCCTTTCCTGAAGGGCAGCAGTTCTCTTTGAAGTCTTAGATCTGTTGGCAGGAGGTTCCAGAGGGTTGGTGCGGACACGGAGAAGGCCCTCCTTCGGGTGCTGGATAGTTGTGCACCCCTAGTTGATGGCACTATTAGTGAGCCCCTCCGGTCTCCACTGGTTGGACGGGCAGACACCTTTGGGATGATGTGGTCTCTAAGGTATCCTGATGCACTGCCATATAGGGCTTTAAAGGTCAAAACCAGCACCTTGAATTGCACCCGGAGACAAACTGGTAACCAGTGCAGCTCCCGAAGTAGCGGTGAGGCATGGGCATATCGTCCGCACCCCATCAACACCCGGGCTGCCGCATTCTGGACCAGCTGCAGCCTCCGAATGGTCATCAAGGGCAGCCCCATGTAGAGTGCATTACAATAATCTAGTTGGGAAGTGACCAGAGCGTGGGTGACCATAAGCAAGGAGCCCCGGTCCAGGAGCGTGCACAACTGACGAATCACCCAAAGTTGGGCAAAAGCCCTCCTGGCCACAGCCGCTACCTGTTCTTCTAGCAGCAGCCGCAAGTCCAGAAGGACCCCCAAGTTGCACACTAGGTCTGTCTGGGGCAAAACAGCCCCATCCAGTACCAAAGATGGTAGCTCCCTGGATAACACGGGGCCTCCTATCCACAGCCACTCTGTCTTGCTGCGATTCAGCCAAAGCCCATTGGCCCCCAACCAGAACCCAATTGCCTCCAGGCATCCGGATAGGATTTCAACGGCATCACTGGTGTCCCCACAGGCCGAGATGTACAACTGGGTGTCATCCGCGTACTGATGGTACCGCACCCCATGGGAACGAATGATCTCACCCAGTGGCTTCATGTAGATGTTAATTAGGAGAGGAGAGAGCACCGAGCCCTGAGGCACCCCATACTTGAGGAGCCTAGGGCTGGACCTCTCACTCTCTAACCACACCGACTGGGTACGGCCCTCCAGAAAAGAGGAAAACCAGGACAACACGGTGCCCTGGATCCCCAGTCCTTTGAGCCGTTCCAGAAGGATACCATGGTCGATGGTATCGAAGGCCGCTGAGAGGTCAAGAAGAGCAAGGACGGATGGATAACCCCCGTCCCGCTCCCGCCAGAGATCATCCATCAGTGCGACCAATGCCGTCTCCGTACCATACCCGGGCCTGAATCCTGACTGGAAGGGGTCTAGATAATCCGCTTCCTCCAGGACACTCTGCAGCTGATGTGCCAACGCCTTCTCCAAAACCTTACCCAGAAAGGGCAGGTTGGAAACCGGCCTGTAGTTGTTAAGGACAGCTGGGTCAAGGGATATTTTCTTCAGGAGGGGGTGCAGGAAATACCCCCTCCCGTAATGGTGCATTTATTATCCCCCCGACCCAGCCACCTGTCACCACCTTGGAGGCTTTCACCAACCAGGTGGGACAGGGGTCCAAAGGACATGTAATGGCACGCACAGCTGCAAGGAGCCTGTCCACTTCATCAGGGACAACAGGATCAAACCGATCCCAGACCGTACAGCAAGACTGTGCTCCGCCCCCCCTGACCCTCCCCATCCATGCCGGGATTCAGCCCTGAACGAATCCAATCGATTTTCTCCACCAGATGGTCAGCAAAGTCCTCAGCCGAACTCTGCCAACCGGGCACCGATCTCCCCCTACTGAGGAGGGACCTGGTTACCCGGAATATGGTGGCTTAATTTATTAATAAATAAAGATCTGTCATACAGAGGTTAGCTGGTGCTCAATGGACTCAAAGGTTTCCACAATCCACACAAATGGCTTTACTGTGCATACACACAGTAAACTCATGAGTATACACAGTAAACCCATTCATATGGATTCACAGAGACTTGGGCTTCTCAGAATTGAATTTTAAGAACAGCTGGAATGCCAAGGTTCTAGAGCATGTTCCAAGAAACAGGACACCACTGATCCACTTCTTTTAATTCTCTTTCCTGTTTAATTTTTATTTTAGGACAATAATGTGGTACAAATGGGGTTGTGTTCAAATTTAACAAGGTTTAGAAAGATTTATTGCTTGAGTTATGCCATCTATTTTGCATTACATTTTAATACACTAAATTGTGCTTGAGACTGCAAGTGCTTTTACATGAACTATCCATCAGATCGAATAGAATTTTTTTCCAGAAATCTACTTTTTTTGGCTTAGACAGCCCCAAGGGCCCTGAACTGTTCTGTTTCCTAGTTAGTGTGTCTATCCAAATATTGCAAATATTGTCTTTAGATTTAAATTCAGTTTCAGTAAAACTAAATAAAATTGTGAGACAGTTTGTTTGCATCAATTTCCATTGGAAGCATAATCATAAAACCCAAAACTAATATGTGATTAGTTACTGATACAACAATCAGCCATTTGAACAGAGGAAGGTAATTATTACTATATGTAGATTTTTATTATTTTCTGATGAAATCAGATAGCATCCTATCAAAAGAAAGGAAAAACAGGGACTAATGGCATCTGCTCAAATAATAGTTATAAGTGGATCAATTTGTGTATCTTATTGCTTGAAGAATAGAAAGCTCATGATTGACTATAGGCCCACCTCCCTTTGGCAAATGGAGATAGCTGGAATATATTTGTAAAAAAAAGACTTACAAATATTTGAGGTAAAGAGGGCTTCAACAATTGCAGCAATGATTAGAAATGTAAGGGCTGAACAGGTATTACAGGAAAGCAACATTCACCACACTTTGCTGCACCCTGGGACCAAACTATACACTAAAGAAAGATGATTGTTAGAAAAGGGACTCACTTAATTATCAAGAATATCTAATTTTCCCAGCAGGAGTTTTCCCCATGTCTGCAAATAAGTATGCTTCGTGTTGTGGTTAGTCAACAGGAGATAGGGAAAGGCTGCATTTGCAAGCATGATTGCTCAGTCATGAAAATTAGTCTGAATCATGCCTCTTGAATACTAATGGGGTTCCGTTTCTATTATTTGGTCCTAAGCATAACCTTCCCTTCTGTTTATCCTCATTCTCATCAACATCATTATCAATGTCATCACCATCTGCAGCAGGAGCATTGAGCCATATCATTACAAGCACTAGAGCTAAATCAATTTAGTTAAGCATTCCTAGGCTAGCTACCTAAGAAACTATTTTAAATAAGCTGAACTACTTCAGATGTGCCGCTTTCCAACAATAACCTGAAGCATTTTACACAGAGACTGTATGCCATATTCACTATGTATTTTAAAGATTGTATTGCAGTAGGTTGATGGATTCCATTACTTTCTTATATTATTATTGCTTCCTTTGTTCATGAAGCTTAAGCAAATCCTATAGAGTGCCATGAAGCAAATGATAGTTGGGAAAAGTGATAACCCTTCTCAAAGTTATCTAATTGACTTTCAAGTCTGATCTAAGTTTCATGGTTTTACAGTAGAGACATCATTGCCTCACTGTACTCTTACTACTGGCAGGTAGATTTTCTATTTGCATCTAACATCTTAAGAAATCGTTCAAAACAGATGGACTTGGATGGAAATTTTAGTCGGTGGTACAACATTTCTGTATGTTAACTAAGTTCATTTAGGTAAAAAGAAATAAAGTGGGGAATAACAAATCACAGTGTAATTGCTATTGCTCTAAGGGGCTTCCTTGTTCTGTGGGCTCCATATTGAGAGAGGTAGAAGGTACTCCAAAGAAAACCTCAAGGTAATAGAGAGGATTCCATAGAATTGGTGAAGAAAAGAAATTCTCACTGTGTGTGTAGGTCTGCTTGTATGATTTTCAGATTTTGGTCTTGATGCTATCTAGAACATAAGAACAGCCTTGCTGGAACAGGCCACAGCCCATCCAGTCCAGCATTCTGTCTCACACAGTGGCTCACCATTTCCTTCAGGGTATTCCCAAGCAGATGCTTTCACCTGCTTAGGATTCCCTGGAAATGGCATTGAGAGATATTCTGCCTATCTCTCCAACCCGGAGGTTGTCCTTAAGTATCCATAATTATAGCCATTGATACTCTTGTCCTCCATGAACTTGTCTAATCCTTTCTTAAAGCTGTCAAGACTGACAGCTGTCACCACTTCTTCTGGCAGGGAGTTCCATAGACCAGTAATCCTCTGGGTGAAAAAGTACTTTCTCTTATTTGTTTGAGAACTACTACCCAAAAGTTTCATCGAGTGTCCCCTAGTTCTAGTGTTATAAGATAAGGAAAACAGTTTTTCCTTATCTACTTTGTCCACACCGTGCATGATTTTATAAACTTCAATCAGGTCACCTCTTAGACGCCGTCGTTCATTGCAGGCGCACCCCCCCAATAACGGACACAGACAACATTGAAAGTGGATAACAGCATAGGGCCACATTTATTGATTCAATGCCCTAGTCCGAATTATAAATTTGTATTGGTAAAACGACCAATCATAATTCCTAAGGCAAGCAGGCCGAAGTAACACTGGTAAGGTACCACCCCAAAATTGCCAACGGCAATTGGTTACAATGTATCGATTTGTATCAATTTGTTTGTTGACAACAAACAAATTATTGACCGTAGTCAATAACTAACTCATGACCCCACCCTCTGACGCGTATCCGTGAAATCACAGGGGTGATGCATGCTGGTTAGCAATCGTCATCACCCCATCGCCTGGTTCGTCGTTGACCGGACAACGTTTAACTAATTTATTCCTGTCTAGTGTTGTCCAGTCAATTGCGAACCTGCCGGATACTTGTGGGTCATACTGTTTACCTTACCAGTGCTACCCGCCAATGTGACCAAAGTCAACAGTAGGAACACAGAAAGACCCCTATATCAAACCATAGCAACAGTGTGGGATGGGCAAAAAAGCCAGGACCCGGAAGCCAATATGGGTCCCAACCAAAAATTCCCACCCGGCCCCGAAGCGACCATAATATCACACTGTTAACTAGGGAGGGGGTGGAGGGGAAAAAACTTCTCCGCTCCGTCGCTGAGGTAAAATGGCAGCTCGGCTGCCTCGTGGCCACCCCTTTTATAAGGGAGCTGGCCACGCCCCTAACTACCCGGATTCTCTGTCCTGTGGGGGGGGGGCCCGCAAAGGGCGCGGCGGCCATTTTGGCGCCGCGCTTGCATTGCAGGCGCACCCCCCCAATAACGGACACAGACAACATTGAAAGTGGATAACAGCATAGGGCCACATTTATTGATTCAATGCCCTAGTCCGAATTATAAATTTGTATTGGTAAAACGACCAATCATAATTCCTAAGGCAAGCAGGCCGAAGTAACACTGGTAAGGTACCACCCCAAAATTGCCAACGGCAATTGGTTACAATGTATCGATTTGTATCAATTTGTTTGTTGACAACAAACAAATTATTGACCGTAGTCAATAACTAACTCATGACCCCACCCTCTGACGCGTATCCGTGAAATCACAGGGGTGATGCATGCTGGTTAGCAATCGTCATCACCCCATCGCCTGGTTCGTCGTTGACCGGACAACGTTTAACTAATTTATTCCTGTCTAGTGTTGTCCAGTCAATTGCGAACCTGCCGGATACTTGTGGGTCATACTGTTTACCTTACCAGTGCTACCCGCCACACGGAGGGGCTTCAAAGAAGACCTGACGCCCCCCCCCCCCAGACCGTCAGCTCGGTCAACAGGCCTGCTCGCCAATCGCCCAACAGGAGGTCCATACCTCCTCGCGACAGATGGACCCCATCCCCTGCGTACAAGTCATAATTTTGTAGACTAATATCGGGGTGATGACTGACCCGTCCCCAAGCCCTGGTGGTAAGAAAACGCGCCACCGCCTTATTGACCGCGCACCTAGCGCGGTCAAGGGCCAGGAGGTTAACGCCCCCTCTGTAAGAATGGCACGGGACAATGTCCGACCAAACCAGGGTTGTGGCAGGCCAGACATAATGCAAGTAGGCGAGTTCCTCGCAAATCGCATGCTTGAGCGACAAGCCGGTGACCTGGCCCAAATCATTGCCCCCCAGGCGTATGATTAGAATGTCAGGCGGGTCAGCACCCAGGCCAGAAAAAAGGAAAGGCCGCAGCTCCCGCCATAACATCCCAGGCTTACCATGCCCTGCGAGACTGGCGTGGTCACCCAGTCCCAGTCGGGGTCCACTCTGTCGCCGCAGCGTAACGCGCTGCCCTGCGCACATAGCTGTGGCCCACCAGCCATACTGTCACCGGTGTAATACGACACCCAGGGTCTGTAAGAAAATTGAGAAAAAAGGCGGTAAGGTGACTGGATTGGTACTCATGGCGGGAGTGGGCGCACATAAAACTGAAAACATTGCGAGCCCCACCTCCCCATGCTGCGTATGTCAGCCCCAGAGTACCCAAAAGCAGCTGCTGTAGAGGCTGCACCAATCCGGAACGAATGTGTGCCATAACGGGCACCTGGTAGGCCCACCCTGGTGAGGGCTCTGGCTGTCACCTTCCAAAACTGAAATTTAGTAAGGGGAGACCCATCTTGGTGACAGAAAAACGGGCCGTGGTGCATGCCACGCAGTGCCAGGAATTCCTGTAGGGCACCAACCGGACAGATGTCTGCCAAAGAACAACGTAGCAGTCTTACACCACTGCCTACGCCATGCTGATCTGTTTTAGAGGAGCGTATCCTCAACTGGGCCCAGTCTTCGGCTACGTAGACATCTTCGAGTTCCAGTGCCCTACCACTTGCATCCGCCTTAGACAGCATCACGAGTTCGCTGACGCGGAGCGCTCCAAAAAGGCCACCGTTGTAGCCGCATGAAGTGGGCTGCCTCATTTCCAAAACAGAGGCCAGGCCAGCCCCGGGCCAATTGGGTGAAAACCCTGGGGAAATCTTGCATCCGCCTTACTCAGCATCTCAAGCTCGCCGATGCGGAGGGCTCCAAAAAGGCCACCGTTGTAGCCGCATGAAGTGGGCTGCCTCATTTATCAAAACTGAGGCCAGGCCAGCCCCGGGCCAATTGGGTAAAACCCTGGTAAAATCTTGCATCCGCCTTATTCAGCATCTCAAGCTCGCTGATGCGGAGCGCCTCCAAAAAGGCCACCGTAGTAGCCGCATGAAATGGGCTGCCTCATCTATCAAAACAGAGGCCAGGCCAGCCCCGGGCCACTTGGGTAAAAAACCCCTGGGTAAATGGGGTGGCGGTCGCCCGGGAAACGCCCGCGCACGCGCACCCACCCCTCCAAACATGTCTCACCCGGAAGTCATTGGTGCTGTCACACAACCTCCCACTTTGGCCATAAAGCCAACCCGACAGCTGAGATGCTATGGTGCGTGGTGCAAGGCCCTGGGCATACAGGTAAACCATGAACCGCAGAACATGGGTTACTGGGCTCGGCCAGGTTCCTGGCAATCGAAATCGGGTACATAATACTCTGAAGGAACTAAATGCGTGGTGATACGCCTTACTATGCATGGCGCTATTGACAGGCTAATCGCCCGGTTCACCTCTACTTGCCAACATTCCATCTCTCGTCCGGGAGTGGCGAGGGAAATTCCTCCGCATCCGGGGGCCGAGGCATGGAACCGGGAGATCTGCAGGTAGGACAAAGCAGCAGTAATATCATTATCAACCCTTGGGACATGCCTGGCCCTGAAGGGAACGTTGAGGCGCAGGTTGCATAACACAAACCAGCTCCATGACCCCGGGCGATTTGGAAATCTGTGGAGTGACGATGCGGACAACAGCCGCGTTGCCATGCCGAAATTGCACAACCGAGTTGGCCCACTCCTTGCCCCATAGCATCAAAGCACCCAGGGTAGGTAAACATTCCAGATACGTGAGACCCTGCAGGCGACCCTTGCCTGCCCAGATTGGTGGCCACCCACCATAGGCCCACTTCCAATGGAAGTACATCCATAAACCCAGGAATCCTAAGGTATCGGACTGCATCTGAAAGCAAGGGGGAGCCAGGAGATCAGACCCCAAAATGACACCCCGTTGAACTACCTCTGGACCTATGGCCAGACAAGCACGTCTGCCCCGATACCCCGGGTAAATCTGAGCCTGTGGTGGGGCCTGGATAATCCCGCCATGGCGTCGCACCAGCGCAGAGCAAATGCCCTGCCCGGTGCGACGACCCTGCCAGCAAAGCTGGGGTGACCATGTAGCACCAGAAGTTCCCTCAGTGATGCCACGCGCTCGGCCAGCAAGACCAAGACAAGGGCCACTAGCCTTGACACCTTATCCCGCTGCAACCTAGAATCCTGCGCTACCGTGTAACTCTCCACCCCAGGACTACTAGCTGTGGAGATGGGCCCTCGGTCTTTTCGGGCGCTAAAGGGACACCAAGTTCCTCCATTAGCGTCTGAAATGTGTTGAGGAGACGTGTATACGTGTCCCAGCCCCGTTCAGCCCCGAATAAAACCATCCAGGGAATGGGCTACAGACCGGGACCCTGACCTGCGGACAAAAGCCCACTCTAGGAAAGTGGTGAAACGCTCGAATACCGAGCCCCCATGGACTAGCCAAAAGGCATGGCATCATTGAAATAATATGCTCCCCAGGACGGGGGTGCAGGGACAGGTCCAACGACCCTGCCCGCATAGACCCTCTTGTGAAAGCTGGCAGCAGCCACCTCCTCCCTCCCCCTAAGGGATAAAAGACTGGGGGCATCCTGAGGGGACCTATTACCCATGAAAGGGATCCGGAACCCCTGCCTAGAACCCTGAAGGAGATAACCCGCATCCTCTCCCTTCGGGTACAATGTGAGCCAACTCTCCAACACGTCCACCTTAATTGGGGAGGGAGCCCTTCGGTGGACTAGATCCATCTGCGGCAGTCTTGCCAGCCCCCTGTCTGCCCCACCCTCTGCCCCGCATCCCTCTAGGCCTGGGACAGGCAGAGGCCGCGTGGGGGCCAACACAGGTGGGACACTCCTGTCTGTATTTGCAATTCTTCCCATTGCAGGAGCCATTGTCCGAGAAGGTCCAGCACAGCAGGTGGGCTGTAACCCCCTGCCCCGCCACTTGGCGGGGTGCCTGCGCTGGAGCAGCTCGCTGGACCGCAATTCCACAATGATACATCTCCCTAGGCGCAGTGCGCGTGGGGTCATGTACAGAAGCCACAGCTTCTGACAGGGCTCATCCCACTTCATCTCCGGGTGTAGGGGCACTCTTGTACGGAATTCTTTTTTTCCATAAGCCAACCACGACGTGCGTGGTGGCTAGCCAATCATCGGGAAGGCCGTTGTCGGTACAAAATGTAGACCAGGCATGCGCAGCGGGACCTGGATAGCCCATGCAGTGCCACATACTGCCCCGGGGCAGAAATCCCCACCCCCAGGGTCGTGCCATAATGCAACCAAGGGCACTGGGTAGAATGACAAGTGATGCCCCACTAGCCTCTAATTGGCAAGGCGAAGGGCACTGAACCACCCCGCTGAAAGTGGACTGAGATGTGGGCGTATTCAACTTGACCCCATACTCACTAGTTGCACCCCCGTGAGCCGCCCCCACTGGGGGTTCCGGCACACCGTGGGCGTCGGAGCTCGCGACCGAAATCGAGCTCTAGGACGACCTCCAACGCATTCCAATCGCTGTACCGGACAAACAGGGAGCTGCGAGGCAGCGGCAGGCACAGGCTGGACTGTCTCCATAAGCCCGACCCAGCCGGCCGCCTGTTACAGAGTGACAGCGGTGGAAGTAGCCGGCGGACAGGAGGGCCCGGTAGATCGGAAAAGGACCCCCCACCCACTGGATTGCTAAGGATGCCTCCAGTACAGCCAAACGTGCCAACCAGGCACCCCCAGCCACAGTAAACCCCCAGTAGGTGGGCCAGGCGGGCCGGACGGCCCGACGGGAAGTGTGCCAGAGGCCCTGAATTCAGAGCCTGTGCCCGAATAAGCCATGCCCCAAAATTCCAGCCCCTAATTGGCAAAAACATGCTGTGAGGCAGCACCAGGCCCTCCCCCCAATTGTCCCGGCCCCTGGCGGGCCGCCGTGGGCCAAGGGCCGCATCCCCCGCAGGGCCGGCCTGGGGTTGAAAACGGCACGGCACGGGAGCTCATCCTGTCCTGCATGCGCAGAAATTGAAACACTGACCTTAAACAACCCAGTCAGCTTCTGTAGCACTGGATACACTGCAGTCCTACTTAAAGTTTGGGCACCCCTAAGTTGGAAAAATCAGTGAGCGACGGAGCAAACTTCTCTGCTCCCCCGCGCTCTGAAGGCAATAGGCTGGAAAGCCGAAAGGAAGCCTCGAACAAAGGCTGGCAACTCAAGCCTCTTGCAAAGCGGCAGAAGGGAATAAAGCGACGGAAAAAACTCCTCCTCACCGTCGCTTTATTTGTACACTCACCAGCCATTCAAGGAGTATAGAGCAACACGATCCCTATCCAGGGCTCAGCACCCACTGACTGGAAAGCCGGAGCACGAGAGCATTTGCAGTGCTCAGGAATCAAACTCCGACCCTCCAGGCAGCGAGTTCAGGATCTTAATCCCCTGAGCCACAGGGGTCCGACAAAGCGACGGGGGGAAAAACTTCTCCGCTCCGTCGCTGAGGTAAAATGGCAGCTCGGCTGCCTCGTGGCCACCCCTTTTATAAGGGAGCTGGCCACGCCCCTAACTACCCGGATTCTCTGTCCTGTGGGGGGGGCCCGCAAAGGGCGCGGCGGCCATTTTGGCGCCGCGCTTGCAAGAGTGAAGAGGCCAACCGTTGCAGCCTCAGATGGTAAGGAAGGTGTTCCAGTCCCCTAATCATTCTGGTTGCTCTCCTCTGCACTTTTTCCAGCTGCATAATATCCTTCTGGAGGTATGGCGACCAGAACTGTACACAGTATTCCAGATGGGGCCTCACCATAGATTTATAAAGAGGCAAAATGACACTTGCTGACTTATTTTCTATACCCTTCCTAATGATCCCTAGCATTGAGTTTGCTTTTTTCACTGCTGAGGCACACTGGGTTGACACCTTCATTGAGTTGTCCACCAGGACACCAAGGTCCCTTTCCTGGTTTGTCGCAGAGAATTCAGACCCCATCAGTTTATAAATGTAATTGGGGTTCTTTGCCCCAACATGCATCACTCTGCACTTACTAATGTTGAAACTCATTTGCCACTGTTTTGAAGTATATGGTCCTTCTTATTATTCCATGTCTGGGCCAGACATTAAACTGCCAAAATGAAGCTACCTTCATTCTGCAGTTCCTTCCCCCCAACCAAGTATGAAGAAGATTAGCTGGCACAAGGTGGCCATTGCCTGGGATATGCCCAATTGTCATTCAAAAATACCGAAAATAAAATGGTCTTGATAGTAGTGAATACAAGAATCCATACTATATTTGGTTATATATCCAAACAATTATACTCAATACCATTACCACCATTTTCTAACTTGTCTCTTACGAAATTCATACAAGCAACATGTGCAGTGATGCAAAAATAGCAGCCTCAAATGAAATACCATCACTGTTGACAAACAGTAAATGTGCAAACATCTCATAGACACAAACTACGCACTGTGTTAGGTCCACAAGTGACAATATTTTTATAAACATAGAGAGTATCTCTTCATCTAAGAGGAACTCTTAACTTCACTTTGCCATGAACAAAAATGTGACATCCTTGGTATCCAAGAAACTCACAAAGAAACTAATGTTAACCCAAACTTCCTAGGATGTATCCAATTACTGAGAGGCCCCGCAAACAATACAGAATGCATGAAAAACCAGAGCAACTTTTGGGGGAATGAACACTATGGCTAAAATGGCAAAGCCATTATAAAATGGGAAGTATTCTGTTTGATGTGCCTTCTGCATTTGCATTTATCAGTAAGCCTATAGCTCAACAGGACATTTTGTATAAATCAGCACATGCAAAACAAGGATGCAGCTCTTAATGAATTATGCAGGATTATTATTAGCTTCCTGAAAACCCGAACCCTACTCAACAAGTCTACTATTTGGCTTGCATTGCTGGTCCAGAAGTATACCAAGAGCCACTAGCAAATAACAGAAGAAATAATGTAATCGAGAACTAAATTATTTCCCATCTTGAAGGTGCAGCAACTTTGTTTTATTATAAATAGCTATTATATGCAGAAAGCTCTTGCATTTTCACACTATCCAAGTCAGTCTCAGCCAGTGCCATGTTTACTATCCATTGCACACAGAAGTATCGTAAGTAGGACATAAAGGCTGAAATCCTGTTCCTTAACTTACACTATGTAAGTCTGATGATATCCGTGGTGATTTTTCAGGAAAAAAATTCCCCTGAGGCTCCTGAGATTCCTGTG
Source organism: Bradypodion pumilum (assembly GCA_035047305.1). Lineage (NCBI taxonomy): Eukaryota > Metazoa > Chordata > Lepidosauria > Squamata > Chamaeleonidae > Bradypodion > Bradypodion pumilum. The sequence goes on from JAWDJD010000001.1 coordinate 404,094,253, forward strand.
GGATTCCTTTCATTGTGGATAACCTGTTGAAAACTGTAAGATAAGTCTTTAATTTCTGAAAACTGCTGCTGGCAGGATCATTAAAAAACAACCATATTTTAAACAATTGCCACAGCTGATGACATCATCATTTTTATGTGACATAGCTCAACAAACACCCTCCTTCCATTCCTCTGTCCTCCTGCTGACATGACCCTACCTGCCATGAATTCTCCATCTGTGATCTCTTGGCTTGAAAGGGGGAAAAATCTGAACTAATAATACTGTATTTCTCATTCTGCCTTTGATGTACCATTTCTTCCCAGGGCCAATTTATTGCACTTGTAATCCTCTTGTCATATACTGTCTAAACAGTAAATATAAAATAGAACATTGTATGTATACAGTGTCCTTCTTTTCAAAATACAAAGGTATGGTTTTTTTGTTTCTTTGTTTCAGTTATCATGGATTTCATGATTGGTCTTGGACAGAGCGATTGATGCAAGATACAATATGAAAGGCTGAGAGCCATCTATTACCTGGTTCTCTCTATTAAAGGAAGTTGCTTTTTGCATTCAGTGAGATGGTAAATCAGACCTGCTGCTTCCATTAGCAATTGCAAGCGGGGATGTTATCTAACTGTATCAGCATCAATTTGCTCAATTTAGGCAAGAGTCTATTGGCATCTTAGCTAGAAGGGCTCAGGTGCAAGTGCCAGTTTTAAACTCTAGATGGCTCAAATCATGGCTTGTTTAATATTCTTTCAATTTCTTCACACAGAGCCAATAAATAATGACAACTAGTCATTCAGTTTCAATCATGTACTGTATATATCTTGCACTGTACAACTTGGCTATAGCTCACAAATACATTCCTCAAGTCATAAACACTATATTTCCTTTATAAAAAAGAACAGAGTTAATATGGTGCTATACCTATGAGAAATGTTTCCATAAACATACATTTACAACCAGTCTTATTGCCTTCTACATCTTTGCAAATGAACAGTTGTTCTATGCATGCAAGTGGCCTTGCACAGCAACCAGAGATTAGATTATTTGCCTAGAGAAAAAAAGAATCAAATCGTGGAAGTTTAATGGTTGTGCATTGGAGGTGTTATGCATGAAAAGATACAAATGTAAGAAGAAACAGGACTTTCCCAGATATTGTATAACATTGTGTTATATATATTTTCATGTAACACAAATACTGCAGTTATGTTTTCAGTATACAAAGTCCAGAACTGGCTTCCTTTAAATTATAGACAAGCTCTTGGTCTTAAAATATTATGCAGTTAATTTCTGGGGTTGTTATTCATAATCATGGTTGTTATTTTTTTAATTACCATTGAATTTGTTTTCTTTATATGTGTACACTTGTAATATTAAAGTCACTAATCATATTTATATATTTACTCAACAACTAAGTTTAAAAAAAAAGATATCCAGGCCAATGGTCCACTTTGCAGTCTGATTTTTGCTTAATACTAAAAACGTGTGTTTGTGTGGCCATTATCATGCTGAGACAGTTTAAACGTTGTCAACAGTAAACAAGTGAGATGCTGGAGAATCAGTTGGAGGATCAACAACAGAACAAATTCTATTTTAGACTCCAGGAAGACCTGGACACAATATTTTACAAGGTTTTGGTCTCATAGAAGCTCATCTTGTAGTTCTCATTCATTACAGTACAGTGTATTGCTAAGGTGGGATGTGTTACATACATACTCTTGTCCATATGCTTCATGTTTTATTCCTCACTAAGACTGGTTTCCTTCCATCATTGCAGGCGCACCCCCCAATAAAGGACTCAGACACCGATGAAAGTGGATAACGGCATTGGGCCACATTTATTGATTCATGCCCTAGTCCGAATTATAAATTTCTATTGGTAATTGACCAATTATAATTCTTAAGGCAAGCAGGCCGAAGTAACACTGGTAAGGTACCACCCAAAATTGCCAACGGCAATTGTTACAATGTATCTATTTGTATCAATTTGTTTGTTGACAACAAACAAATTATTGACCGTAGTCAATATCTAACTAATGACCCCACCCTCTGACGTGTATCCGTAAAATCACGGGGTGATGCATGCTGTCTAGCTGTAGCCATCACCCCGTCGCCTGGTTCGTCGTTGACCGGACAACGTTTAACCAACTTATACCTGTCTAGTGTTGTCCAGTCAATTGTGAACCTGCCGGATACCTGTGGGTCATAAATGTTTACCTTACCAGTGCTACCCGCCCATGTGACCAAAGTCAACAGCAGCAACAGAAAAAACCCCTATATCAAACCATAGCAACAGTGTGGGATGGGCGAAAAAACCAGGACCCAAGAGCCAATTGTGAGTCCCAGCCAAAAATTCCCACCCGGCCCCGAAGCGACCAAAATATCACACTGTTAACTAGGGAGGGGGTGGAGGGGAAAAACTTCTCCGCTCCGTCGCTTCGCAAAATGGCAGCTCGGCTGCCTCGCGGCCGCCCCTTATATAAGGGTGCTGGCCACGCCCCCTAACTACCCGGATGCCTTTGTCCGGTGGGGGGGGGCCGCAAAGAGCGCGGCGGCCATTTTGGCGCCGCGCTTGCATTGCAGGCGCACCCCCCAATAAAGGACTCAGACACCGATGAAAGTGGATAACGGCATTGGGCCACATTTATTGATTCATGCCCTAGTCCGAATTATAAATTTCTATTGGTAATTGACCAATTATAATTCTTACGGCAAGCAGGCCGAAGTAACACTGGTAAGGTACCACCCAAAATTGCCAACGGCAATTGTTACAATGTATCTATTTGTATCAATTTGTTTGTTGACAACAAACAAATTGTTGACCGTAGTCAATATCTAACTAATGACCCCACCCTCTGATGCGTATCCGTAAAATCACGGGGTGATGCATGCTATCTAGCTGTAACCATCACCCCGTCGCCTGGTTCGTCGTTGACCGGACAACGTTTAACCAACTTATACCTGTCTAGTGTTGTCCAGTCAATTGCGAACCTGCCGGATACCTGTGGGTCATAAATGTTTACCTTACCAGTGCTACCCGCCACACGGAGGGGCTTCAAAGAAGGCTCGACGCCCCCCCCCAGACCGTCAGCTAGGTCAACAGGCCTGCTCGCCAATCACCCAACAGGAGGTCCATACCTCCTCGCGACAGATGGACCCCATCCCCTGCGTACAGGCCATAATTTTGCAGACTAATGGCGGGGTGACGACTGACCCGCCCCCAACCCCTGCTGACAATGAACTGGGCAACAGCCCTGTTTACCATGCGTCTAGCACGGTCAAGGGCCTGGAGGTCGAACCCTCCCCTATACGTGTGCCGCGGCACCATGTCTGACCAAACGAGGGTTGTGGCGGGCCACACGTAATGCAGGTAGGCGAGGTCGCCGCAAATCGCATGCTTCAGCGATAGGCCGGTGACCTGACCTAAATCATTGCCCCCAAGGTGTATGATCAGGATGTCAGGCGGGTCAGCATTTCGGCCCGAGAAAAGGAATGGCAACAGCTCCTGCCACAACATCCCGGGCTTACCATACCATGTGAGACTTGCGTATGCACCCAGTCCCAGTCGGGGTCCCCACTCTGTCGCCACAGCGTAACGCGCTGCCCTGTGCACGTAGCTATGGCCCACCAGCCATACTGTCACCAGCGTAATACGACACCCAGGGTCTGTCAAGGAAAAAACGAGGGAAGAGAAAAGGTGCGGTGACTCGACTGGTACTCACGGTGAAAGAGGGCGGACATAAAATTGAAAACATTGCGATCCCCACCTCCCCATATGGCGTATCTCAGCCCCGGAGTACCCAAAAGCAGCCGCCGTGGAAGCCGCCCCTATTCTGAATGAATTGGTGCCGTAACGGGCCCCTGGGAGGCCAACACCGGCCAGCGCTTTGCCGGTCACCTTCCAAGATTGAAATTTAGTAAGGGGAGACCCATCTTGGTGACAGAAAAACGGGCCAGGTGCGTGCCACGCAGTGCAAGGAACTCCTGTAGGGCACCAACCGGACAGATGTCTGCCAAAGAACACCGTAGCAGTCTTACTCCACTGCCTACGCCATGCTGATCCGTCTTAGAGGAGCGTATCCTCAACTGAGCCCAGTCTTTGGCCACATAGACATCTTCGAGTTCCAGTGCCCTACGACTAGCATCCGCATTAGACAGCATCACAAGCTCGCTGATGCGGAGCGCTCCAAAAAAGGCCACCGTTGTAGCCGCATGAAACAGGGCTGCCTCATACCTATCAAAACATAGGTCCTGCCAGCCCCGTGCCAGTTGGGTAAGAACCCCTGGGGAAATTGGGTGGCGGTCGTCCGGGCTACGCCCACGCTCCCGCAAACACCCCTCCAAAACATGTCTCACACAGAAGTCAGCGGTACTGTCCGCATGTCCGCCCACTTTGGCCATAAAAGCCAGCGCTGACAGCCTGGATGCTATGGTGCGAGGTGCAAGGCCCTGGGAATGCAGGTCAACCATTAATTGAAGTATATGGGCCACCGGGATCGGCCAGGTATCCTGCAGCCGGAATTGGGCACAGAATACTCTGAAAGAATTGAATGTGTGTTGATATGCCTTACGCGTGCGTGGCGCTAGCGACATGCCGATCGCCCGGTTCACCTCTCCTTGCCAAGGGTCCATATCTCATCCGGGAGTGGCGAGGGAAATTCCTCCGCATCGGGGGCGAAGGCGCGGAACCGGGAGATCTGCAGGCGGGACAAAGCGTCAGCGATATCATTATTGACCCCCGGGACATGCCTGGCCCGGAACAGCACATTAAGGCGCAGGCTGCGCAATACAAACTGGCGCACCAGGTCCATGACCCTGGGTGATTTGGAAGTCTGTGAGTTGACAATGTGGACAACGGCCGCATTGTCACACCAGAAATGAACGACCGAGTTGGCCCACTCGTCACCCCATAGCATCAAGGCCCCCAGGATGGGAAAAAATTCCAGATACGTAAGATCACGCAGGCGACCCGTACCTGACCAGGCTAGTGGCCACCCACCATAGGCCCACTTCCCATTGAAGTACATCCCATAACCCAGGGACCCAGAGGCATCGGACTGTATCTGGAAACGAGGGGAAGCCAGAAGGTCAGACCTCCAAAATGACACCCCATTGAACTCCCTCAGGAACTGGAGCCAGATAAGCATATCTGCCTTAATGCCCTGGGTTAGTCTCACTCTATGGTGGGGCCTGGACAAGCCTGTCATGGCGTCGCACAAGCGCTGAGCAAATGCCCTGCCCGGTGCGACCACCCTGCAAGCGAAATTGAGGTGACCATGCAGCACCTGCAGTTCCCGCAGTGATGCCTTGCATTTAGCAAGCAAGTCAGAGATAAGGGCCACTATCCTTGACACCTTATCCCATGGTAACCTAGAAGCCTGCGCTACCGTGTCAATCTCCACCCCCAGGAAGACTAGCTGTGTAGATGGGCCCTCGGTCTTTTCGGGCGCTAAAGGGACACCAAGTTCCTCCATTAGCGTCTGAAATGTGTTGAGGAGACGTGTGCACATGTCCCTGCCCCGGTCACCCCCGAATAAAAAATCATCCAGGTAATGGGCTACAGACCGGGACCCAGACCTGCGGACAAAAGCCCACTGTAGGAAGGTGCTAAAACGCTCGAAGGCCGAGCATGATATGGAATAGCCAAAAGGCATGGCCTTATCGAAATAATATTCACCCCGGAACTTAAAACCCAGCAACTCAAAGTCACCCGGGTGAACCGGCAGGAGGCGAAAGGCAGACTTAATGTCGCACTTAGCCAACAGCGCACCCGGGCCACATGAGCGCACCATGCGCAGCGCTTGGTCAAAAGATGTATACCTGACTGAGCAAAGGTCATCAGGGATAGCATCATTGACCGATCGGCCGGCTGGGTAGGACAAGTGATGGATCAGGCGGAACTCGCCCGGTGACTTCTTGGGCACCAAGCCCAAGGGTGACACTTTAAGGTTGGGGAACGGGGGTGCAGGGAAAGGGCCAGCGACCCTGCCCGCATCAACCTCCTTAGAAATGCTGGCGGCAGCCACCTCCTCCCTCCCCTTAAGGGACAAAAGGTTGGGGGCATCTTGGGGGGACCTATCACCCTGGAAAGGAATACGGAACCCCAGTCGAAAACCTTGAAGCAGGTAAACCGCATCTGCCTCCCTCGGGTACGATGCGAGCCAACACTCCAACATGTCCACATTAATTGGGGAGGGGGCCTTTCGGTGGACCAGCTCCCTCTGCGGCAGTCTTGCCAGCCCCTTGTCCGCCCCTACCTTTGCCCTGCATCCCTCCAGGCCTGGGGCAGGCGGAGGGCGCATGGGGGCCAGCGCAAGAGGGACACTCATGCCTGTACCGGCAATTCTTCCTACTGCAGGCACCATTGGACGAGAAAGTCCAGCACAGCAGGCGGGCTGGAACCCCCTGCCCCGCCACCTGGCGGGGTGTCTGTGCTGGGGCCGCTCGCTGGACCGCATGTCCACAATGGTATCTTTCCCCAGGCGCAGGGCGCGTGGGAGTCATGTACAGAAGCCACAGCTTCTGGCAGGGCTCGTCCCACCTCATCTCAGGGTGCAGGGGAATCCGCATACGGAATTCCTCGTCATAAGCCAACCACGACGGGCCCGGGAAGTCGACCATCACCCGGTAAATGTTGTCCAAATACTGGACCATCGGAATTGCCAAATCCGGCCGGGCCCTGAGGTAGACCGCCATGTATATAAGGTACGCCGGCAACCAATTGGCCCACGTACGTGGCGGCTTACGACGACGTGCCTGTTCCTTATCCTTCTCATCCTGCCCCTCCCTCTCCTCTTTGGTGGGCTCTCTGTTAAGAAGGGAGAAGATGTCCACATACTCCCCACGCCAGATCTTCTCTTTGGTGGCCTGGGCCAAATGGTCCCCCAGGGGCAAGGAATACCCCGCTGTCGGCAATGCCGACACCGGCACGGTGGGAACCACGGGGATCTGGAAAGGAGCCTGGACCAACCCGGCCACCCCTAACACATTCCTGACTGAGTAAGAGGTACCACCCAAAACGGGGCCCTGGGTGAGAGGTGAAGTCACCGGGTGGGATGTCGGCGACTGAACCGTCGCACCACCCGTGCGAGGCCACGGCCACTGGAATGCCCCCCCCAACGTGGTTAGGTGTGTGGGTGCACTAGATTGAACCGCATACTCACATGCTGCACCCCCACGGGCCGCCCCCACCGGGGGTTCCGGCCCGCTGGGGGCGTCGGAGCTCACGACCGCAATTGAGCTCGTTGACGGGGCCTGACCAGCATCAGCCTGTTGAGTGGGGAGCTGCGAGGCAGTGGCCGAAGCCGGCCCACGCGCCTCGGGCAGCTCGACCCGTCATGCCGCCTGCCGCTGACCGGCAGACAAAGGATCAACCTGCACCCCAAAAGGCACCCCCGGGTGGTTAACCCTCGCGAGAGATGCCTCGAGGGCCGCAACGCGGGCCAGAAGGGCCTCAACACTAACGTAGCCCCCTAAGCCAAGTGGGGGCAAAGGGCCGGCCGGCCCACTGGCTGCAGGCGCCGGTCCAGGTCCCTGGACCCCGGGGCCCATATACGGCCACGACCCCAGGCCCGGCCCCTGCAGGGCCAGGGGGGTACCCTGCCAGGGGAGGGAACCCAGCCACCCTCCCATGGCTGAAACCCCCCGCAGGAAGCTGCGCACCAATGGAAGAAGGCCCCGCAGAAAGGGCCATGCCAGAGGCAGTGGCCACTGCTTGCGGGCCGGGGGCCGCGGCCCCTGCTGGGCCGGTACGCAGACACCCCGCCTCGGGCCAAGGGGCAATTAACCCCATCCCACCGGTCCCGGTGGGCTCAGGCAAAGGAGGCTGCTGGGGAGGCGCAGCCGCGGTCCTCCGACCCGGCTGGCGCCTCCGTGCAGAACGAGCCGCGTTCGCAGTCGCCTTCTTCTTAGAGGGCATAGCAGCTAAACGATGGGAAGCCGGAAAAGTCAAGAAAATTAGCAGCCAGAGGCTTCCCGATGAAAGGCAAGAGTGACGGAGGTAAGAGGGAAAAACTTCTCCGCTCCGTCGCTTCGCAAAATGGCAGCTCAGCTGCCTCGTGGCCGCCCCTTATATAAGGGTGCTGGCCACGCCCCCTAACTACCCGGATGCCTTCGTCCGGTGGGGGGGGCGCAAAGAGCGCGGCAGCCATTTTGGCGCCGCGCTTGCATTATCTCATCTCATCTAAACAAGATGCAAGCAACTATGGCAGGGAATATGTAATAGTGAGTATAGGTAGTGACTAAATATTAAAGCTACAGAGATCATGGAAATTGTTTTTATCTAGTGCTTCTTATGTAAACCAACAATTTGGTTTCATAGACAACATTTTAATAAATCAAAAGATTGTTTACTTCTTCTGCAGCAGATTCACTTAGCTTTTTATGAGTAGAGATTGCGTATGGAACAAGAAGCATCTCAAAGAACATTATGAGGTTATTTATCAGTCACAAAAGGCAAAGAAACCTATTATTACATGAGAACAGATTTTGCCAAGGCTAAATTGAACCTGGATGGGAACTAGCGCCCCCTGCTGTGTGGGAGGAGAGGTGGGGAAATAAGTCTTTTACAAACATTCTCTTTTGGCTGTGAGAGTGCAAAACCTTTCCTCAGCTATGTGCTTAATGATAAAGATTGTGCATACAGCTTGCATATCAGCCTAATTCATGTAGTCAAATAATACGTGTGCATAAAGTAGCCCGGCCACTATCATTCAAATTGGTTCTTAATGCAGAACTGTGTCAGCAGAATTTGTGACTCACCACATGGAATTCTGGATCTTGGCCTTTGAATTTAATTCTGAAAGTGTATAGCCTCTTAATAAGTACCACCTCTTTTCTTCATTTCCTGTTTCCATGGAGAACAATTCCACTGCATTATATTCTGGTTTTATTATCTTCTTTATATAACATAAGAGAGAAAATATTTGATCACATTTTCTTTTCTTCCTTCAAAGACAGCTGCTTAGCTTTCAAAAGAATTATTAAGCAAGGGGATCTCTGTATTTTAAAGACAGGCCTAGCAAACAATTCATATCTGATTTCCACAGCATAAACTAATAACTAAATCTACTGCAGTGAAAAAGCCATAGATATTCATGATACCATCTTTTTCATTCTGAGAATCATGACTTTTTTATATAGAAATATTTGTTCAGATTCTGAATAGTCAAGCAAAATGTGTCCATTCAGAACAGTCTGATTAAAATATCAGAATCTGTTTAAAAAAAAAGGGGGGGGGACACTTCCCAGGGCTAAGCAATTTTACAGTGGTAGCAATGTGAATCCCAATTGAAACCAAGGGAATTAAGCATGTGTAGCTGTGCAGTGGGTTGTGGCTAATGTGTTTTCTCAAAATATCATGGTATCTGTTGTAGTTAGGCAATTGTCTCAGAATAACAGCTCCAGGATTGGTGCCAAGCGGAAAAGGAGCAGCTGTTTTAATTATGGTATCTGTGTCTCTGATTTTTAAAAATCACATTACTTGTTCTATGTTAGCATATGCTATATTCTCTGGCACAATAACATTTAGGATAAGGTGTGCTAAAACAGCAGTGCTTGGAAAAGTTACTTTTTTATGACTCCCCAAATGCTTCCCAGTCAGTTTTTTTAAATATATATATATATATTACAAAGAGAACATAATACAAAAAAAATCATTTCCCCATGATCTGACCAAAAAATGTTAATCCCTCAGAAGAATATTGCAAAAACGCACCCTCTCTTTAATGTTTCTGCAAAATTGTATTGCTATTGTAGTAGATGTGCTACCAGAACATGAGTGTTAAGACTACCAGATTCTAATTCTAATGAACTGAAAAGATACTAAAAGATACTAAATTGCACAATGGCAGCTGAGACTCACTGCTGCCAGTGTAGAAATCTGAAGATTAATTCTCTAAGTCTCCCAATAGAAAGATCAGCTGGGGAACAGCTAAGCACCAGCCAAGGGAAAAGGAAGAAGATTTCTATGTCCAAGGGTTGAGGATCTAGGTCAGGATAAATGATAGCACTGTCCTGTGGCAGAGGGGAAGAACCAGACAGCTGCAACTAGAGTCCTTTAGCATTTGCGTCCTTGGGACGCTCCCCGCTCGCCCTCTCGACTCCAGCCTCGTCATCGCCAGAGGAAGAGGACAGGCCAGCTGCAGCCACTTGGGCAGTCTGAGTATGCTCCCGCCTGCCAGTTCCGGGCCCCACCTGCCCGGAGGTGGATAAAGGCCACTGGCTCTGGACCTTGGGACGCTCCCCACTCACCCACTCGACTCCAGCCTCGTCATTGCCAGAGGAGGAGGACATGTGAGCTGTGGCCACTTGGGTGGTCTGAAGATGCTCCTGCCCACCAGCGCTGGTCCTCACCCACTCAGAGAAGGACCTCACCGCTTTGTTTGTTGTTATTTTGGTAATCTGAATTTTTGTATATTGTATCATTGTGTATTTGGTATATTGAATTTGTATACTGTATTATTGCATATTTATTGTGGATATTGCATATATGGTGTGTTGCATATTGTATATGGGGTTTGTTTGCTATGTGAGCCGGCCTAAGTCAGGTCCCCCTGAGTGGGCAGCATAGAAGCATGAAAATTAAATTAAATTAATTAAATTTGCTGCCAGAACAAATCATCTTATTCTACCGAACAGCTTCTATCTTTGAATGATCTACCATTCATCTAGAACAGATATAGCTCCTGCTCTACATTGTGTACTGATATGTTATACTGCTCTACCATCAGGTTACTGGAGTTGCTAATCTACATATGTAGTAAGTAATCTGCACCAGTCATTGGGGGTGAATGGGGAGTGCCAATGCCTTCATAAATTCCTCCCTCCTTGTCTTTTCTACTTGTAGATTTGTTCTCTCTGGTTTTCATTATTACTTACTTACTTCGACTAATACCAGTTTCCAGACTGGATACTTCCTCTCAATAGTCACAAGCTCAGCATGAAGCCACTGCACTCTATTGCTATAAATGCAACATTGTTCTAACAACCTAATTTTGCTCAACTCCCATATTCAGTGCTGTTTGCTCACCAGTTACCTCTGTCTCTCAAACATATCAGCACTCTAGAAAGCTGCGTTTTTGCTAGAGCGGGGAACTGATAATGAAAACTGTCTGACAGTCTGTTTCTTCTTTAGCAGCTGTCCAAGGTGTGCAGTTTTTTTAATGTCATAGAGTCGCTGACACAGGCTCACAAAAGCCTTGTCATTTTCTAATGCCTGCATATCAAATGCCCATTAAAGGCATTGCCATTTTTTTAAAATGGCAACCTATATTCAATTCCTGCAAGCTATGGAGCTATAATAAAGTGAAACAATGTCTTCTAACAGGTTATTCTAAGTGACAGTCTTCATAAAAATTTCCTTTTCTCTCATTAAAATGGCATATTTCAAAGGTCACATTTATGTTCAAGCAGTATTTTTCCTAGGCTTCAAAATGAACTACTTATTAATGCTGAATACTATTTCACTGTATAGTCAGTCCTCTTAAGGTTCAATATACTCTAAGAAAGAAATGTTCAGTATCTAAAAAGGAGCCTGAAAATGACTCTTCATGCTCTTCTTTTTGTGGAAATACAGAATTCCTTTGCATCATTAAAGCAGGACAGGCACCCTGTAGCCCATGGCCTGATTTCACACAGGCAGGGAAATCTGGGGGAGTGGGTGAGGAGAGAAAATGGTTGCAACTTCTGGCAATAGCAATCTTTTCCTCCTACATGATCTACATGAATCTCCTGCTGCAATAATCATCCTTTTGAAGGGCTGCCAGGGACAATTTAATTGACCTGATGCATAACATGTACTCTGTACAAGAGAGTAGTGTTATGAGAGAACAAGGAGGAAAATAATGGTTTCCTATTAGCAAAGATGTCTGATGGGGGTGCATTTTATTTCCCTGTCTGTCCAACTATATGTGAGACATATCAGATGAAAATCTAGACTACATTCACAGGAACGAGGAGTGAAATCTAGTGAAAGAAATATCAATAACTTAAGACATGCAGGTGACTCCTTATTAATGCTGCAACATAACAATGACTTGAAGCAAACACTGATGGGGTGAAAGAAGAAAATGAAAAATCAGGATTGCAGTTTAATATTAATAACATAAAAATGATGGCTTCAGAAAAAAAGTGACTGTAATGCTAACAGAAGAAGAAACTGTGATTGTTAAAGAATTTCTATACCTTGATTCAATTGTCAGTCAAGAAATCAGAAGAAAGTTGAGCCCTGATGGAAGTAGAAAATATCTTCAAGTGTAAGCTTGTGTCACTGGAGACAAAGATGATCTACACAATCATTTCCCCAGTTCCTATACAGTGTATGAATGAAAAAAGCTGGAAAATAAAGAAATGAATGGGAGGGGTGATGGTGATGGTATCACTTAATCTGAAATGTCTTGTTAACAAGAGGTTTATGGATATTACAGATTTCCAGAAACTAAAAAAATAAGTGGGTGGTAGATCAAATCAAGCCTGAATTCTCTCAAAGTGACAATGAATGGACTAAGGCTTTCACGCATTGGGTATATCATGTGAATACTCACTGGAAAAGTTAATAATGATGTTATTGGAAGGCAGGAGGGAAAGAGGAAGACCTAAAATGGGAGCCATTGGCCTTTTGAAGGTCATTAAGTCATTGGGATGCTTTGGGTTGGAAGCAGCTTGATGTGTGTGTGTGTGTGTGTGTAAAACCGTCCTGTTTTTAATTTTGCATTTGTATTAGCATAAAGAACTTTACATGTTCTCTCTTTTTAGTGACATTTGTCTATCTTTTTGGTGGTAAGCAGCTGGCCATCCTATCAAAGCTTCCAGTTAAATAGCTTCCCTTCTGCTTGTTTTGGCCCTGCCCACTGCTGGCATCTCTCCACCAAACACATTCCCCTTCCCAAAACAGCTCTCAACAGAAGATCAGTTCCACAAACTCAAAGTAATATATTTCTGGGAAATAACATCAAACAGACCTCCTTCCCTCCTATCCCACCTTTTTCTCAGTGAAGGATTCAAGACAGCATGCAACAGCTAATTCTTTCTTTTGTGTCCAAATCCAAATTTGTATTGCCAAAATGAAGCCACTATCTTGGATTTGTCATTGGCCAAAATTAAATCTTTATCATGTTTCTGGTGGTAATCAGCAGAACATTAAATGAGCCAGATTTTGCATCTCTCTGCATTAACAGCATGTTGTTGTCCACCAGCATCCCCCACTTGAGCATATTGGCACTCTGATCCTCAGCATGTTCAGGATCCTCCAAGTGACACAGGGGAGGTTGAGTTCCTCAGCTATATCCTCCTTTAATGTTGTTCCATGCCCAGTGAGCTCCTTCCTGCATCTTCTAATTTGGTTTTGTTCTTGCGTACCCTCCAGAACGTTTGTTTTTGCAATAAAGCTCTAGAACAGCTAATAAAAATCTGTTTAAATCCATGACCAAATAAAATATTAATATTGAAATAAAGTATGCCTAAACAATGTTAAAACATGGGGATAGCATTCAATAGATTGGGAGCAGCCACTAAAAATTTCCTCTTCTTTCTTAAGGTAGCTAATCTCTTCAGCACATTCACATGCAAAGCAAAATGCAAATTATAGTACAAGTGAGATTATATTATCCAAATCTGTTCCAACACGACAAGATCCTCTGTCAAATCTGCATGGTCTTTAAATACTTTAAGCATTTGGCCTGATATTAATGTTTCTTTAAATATTAATTTGACTCTGACCTATTTCTCCAGCTTAAAACATTGTTCTAAAATCTGGTGGCAAGAATGTGTCTGGGTTTCTAGGATACATTTTTTTCATATATAAATAACGGTTTCAGAGGGAAAAGATATATAGGACAGCTTCTTGTTGATTCATTAGGTCTGCTTTGTTTTTGCAACAGCTGGCAATGAATATTGCAGAGACAAATACAAACAATACTTGGGCTATTCTTTATCCATGAGCTCAGTAACGTAATGGTTACCCTCTGTTGCTGAGAGTATGAAATCAATTTCTTATTTCATGTTCTTTACCATAGAGATGCTGCTAAACACAGCAGGAGCATTCTAGTATCCAGCATGTCAGAGTCCACTTTGGCAACTGTGCCTTAAGAAAGGGTCCATAGCTCAGGTAGGGGGAAGGTAATGTTTTCAATTACAACTCTTTGGTTGGGGGGTGGGGGTGAGGTGTTTGTCTGTTCAGATGTATTTAAACTACAACTCCCAGCATCTCTCCACATAGGCTGTGTTTGTTAAGTCTGATGGCAATGCTGGGTGTGGGATTCTGGAAGTTGTTTCACAACCTTGGATGATGGTGTTGTGGAAAATACCAGGGCGGACAACTGGTTGTGTTTCTTCAGTTGTCAGACTGCTGTTTTCACGAACCCTGACCAACATAGTCAATGATGAGGGATAAGAACTAGAACTCAATAACTTCTAAATGGCAACGAGCTGTCCACCCCAGCATGGGATAATGGGAATTGGAAAATACATTCATAGGTCTCATAGAATGATTGCAAAGACAGTGCCATCATTTTAATCATAATCCTCTTTTGCATATTTCTTCTCATAATTCCATTCGACTTTAAATCAATATATTGTCAATGGAAAACCTCTAAATTACATAAAAGCGTACATATTTAGTTTTACTTCAAATTCATATGTCTCCTCAAATCCATATTTATATTAAATCTATATTTAAATCATGTAAGTTCTTGTCATGTTTTTCAGCGCCCTGTTCTTTTATACCTCCAAACTGCCAAGAATATGTCACACTATTTAGAGAAGCGTGAGATCTAGTAGATAGCTAGTTGTGATTGTCACATTAGTTGAAGTAGTATGGAGGAGGTCATTTCATACAGGCATTAGAGAAGATTGAATTCTTCAGGCATTGCTTCAACAAACAAAACACAGTAAGCATAAATCATCACAAGAAACAACCGACCCCTCCCCTGCGTGCAGATATTCTTGTGGGTGAGAAATACATCCCCTCCTTTACTTCTTATGCCTTTGTTAAATGCACAGGGATCCTGCTAGAAAATTGGTGGCAACTCTAGTTGAACTGGAAAGGGGGGAGGAGATATAGATGCTGTAAAAAAGAAGAAAGCAAAATGTCTGTGACCTCTTTACTATGCAGGATAGTGAATGTGACCTAAGCATGTCTTCCAGGAAGTCACTCCTACTGACTTTAGTATCATTTTACAAGTATAGGTATAGGTTCTTAAGCAATATGCCCAGTGTTGGGCTCCGAAATTTTTTACTGCCACACTGTGGGTGTGGTATGGTGGGTGTGGCCAGGGGGAAAGCCCTGTGTTGCAGCCAAATTAGGACTACTTTATATGTTTTTTAATATGTTTTTTAAAATTGTTGTAATGCCGCCCTGAGTCGGGTTTTACCTGAGTGGGTGGCATATATAAGTCTGACTATTAAATTAAATTAAATTCAAAACTTGGGTGGGTGGGGCCAGCCAGAATTTCTGCTACCGGTTCTGGTGAACTGGTGCAAACCTGCTGATGCCCACCACTGAATATGCCCTTTGATCTAGAAAGATTTATTGGAATAAGAGGTCCATGGAGATCTTAAGAGTGTGTCAGAAAAAGTTTTGGAAATTAATAGAAAAAGAATTAGGCAATATCTTAGAGACCCCTATAGGGTTAAATCCTAAAATAGTCCTATTAGGAGAGGTAGCTGACTGCAATCTTAAAGATAATGAGAAAGAGTTATTAAGGATACTACTGTTAGTAGCGAGACAGATTATACCCTCCAAATGGAAAAATCAATTTGATATTAAAATAGGCAGATGGTATAAGCAAGCATGCTGTCTAGCATTGAATGACAAATTAACATGCAGAATGAAGCAAAAAAGGGGGAAGAAACAAAAAAGAATGATTTCTGGGAAATTTGGAACCCGCATATTAAATTTGGTTTGACAAGTAAAGAAGGGGTTAAGCCCACACAGGAAGAACTCACGTTCTGGAAAGATAGATGAGCAGTAGGTGTAAAAAGATGATAAAAGGCATAAGAATGTGTATAGCACTTCAGGGGGGGAGGGAAAGTCACGGTAGGGGGATCTTTTTTCTTCCTCTGTTTTTTTTTTTGTATTTTTACTCTTTTGGCATGGTGACAATGTACGTTACACTTGTATTATTTAATAATAATAATAATAATAATAATAATAATAATAATAATAATAATAATAATAATAATAATAATAATAATAATAATAATAATAATAATAATAATAATAATAATAATAATAATAATAATAATAATAATAATAATAATAATAATAATAATAATAATAATAATAATAATAATAATAATAATAATAATAATAATAATAATAATAATAATAGAGTGTGTCAAAAAAGGCAGTGGATTCAGTAGATCCATGACAGTATCCTAGCAGGTCCTAGATCCCAAACCGGCAGCAGATAGATATCAACCCTGGAACTAATCTAATTTAATTCCACCCCACTAAAGCCAATTAAGAACATAAGAACATAAGAACAGCCATGCTGGAACAGGCCACAGCCCATCCAGTCCAGCATTCTGTCTCACACAGTGGCTCACCATTTCCTTCAGGGTATTCCCAAGCAGATGCCTTCACCTGCTTAGGATTCCCTGGAAATGGCATTGAGAGATATCCTGCCTATCTCTCCAACCCGGAGGTTGTCCTTAAGTATCCATAATTATAGCCATTGATACCCTTGTCCTCCATGAACTTGTCTAATCCTTTCTTAAAGCTGTCAAGACTGACAGCTGTCACCACTTCTTCTGGCAGGGAGTTCCATAGACCAGTAATCCTCTGGGTGAAAAAGTACTTTCTCTTATTTGTTTGAGAACTAGTACCCAAAAGTTTCATGGAGTGTCACCTAGTTCTAGTGTTATGCAATAGGGAAAACAGTTTTTCCTTATCTACTTTGTCCACACCGTGCATGATTTTATAAACTTCAATCAGGTCACCTCTTAGACGTCGTCATTCAAGAGTGAAGAGGCCCAACCGTTGCAGCCTCAGATGGTAAGGAAGGTGTTCCAGTCCCCTAATCATTCTGGTTGCCCCCCTCTGCACTTTTTCCAGCTCCATAATATCCTTCTGGAGGTATGGCGACCAGAACTGTACACAGTATTCCAGATGGGGCCTCACCATAGATTTATAAAGAGGCAAAATGACACTTGCTGACTTATTTTCTATACCCTTCCTAATGATCCCTAGCACTGAGTTTGCTTTTTTCACTGCTGAGGCACACTGGGTTGACACCTTCATTGAGTTGTCCACCAGGACACCAAGGTCCCTTTCCTGGTTTGTCGCAGAGAGTTCAGATCCCATCAGTTTATAAATGTAATTGGGGTTCTTTGCCCCAACATGCATCACTCTGCACTTACTAATGTTGAAGCTCATTTGCCACTGTTTTGCCCACTCCCCCAGTGTCAAGAGATCCCTCTGGAGCTCCTCACAATCTCTCACAGTTTTCACTACCCTGTATAATTTAATGTCGTCAGCAAATTTGGCTACCTTGCTTTTTACTCCTACCTCTAGATCATTTATGAAGAGGTTGAAAAGCAGGGGTCCCAGTACTGAACTTTGGGGGACCCCACTCTTTACTTCCCTCCACTTGGAGAAGTGTCCATTTAGTGCTACCCTCTGTTTCCTGTCCCTTAGCCAGTTGCTGATCCAGGACAAGACCTGTCCCTTTATTCCATGACTGGTAAGTTTATTCAAGAGCCTTTGGTGTGGGACCTTGTCAAAAGTCTTCTGAAAGTCCAGATAAACAATGTCAACTGGATCCCCCTTATCCACATGTTTGTCGACACTCTCAAAAAATTCCAACAGATTAGTGAGGTATGATTTGCCCTTGTAAAAGCCATGTTGGCTCTCCTTTAGCAGTGCCTTCTCTTCTATGTGCCTATTAATTCTATCTTTTAGGATGGTTTCCATCACTTTACCTGGGACACATGTCAAACTGACAGGTCGGTAATTTCCTGGATCACCCCGGATCCTTTTTTGAAAATTGGTGTTACATTCGCTACCTTCCAGTCATCAGGCACAAAGCCTGATTTGAGTGAAAGATTATATATTTTGGCTAGGAGATCAGCAATTTCATCTTTAAGTTCCCTGAGAACTCGTGGATGGATGCCATCTGGTCCTGGTGATTTGTTAGTGTTTAGTTTAACAAGACATGCAAGGACCTCCTCCCTGGTTATTTCTATCTGGCTTAATTCTTCGGTTTCCCTCCCTACGAAGATAGGCTCTGTTTTGGGCATGTGGTCTCTGTCTTCTTCAGTGAATACTGAAGCAAAGAATTCATTGAGTCTCTCTGCAATCTCTGTTTCCTCTTTAATAACCCCTTGCCTTCCATTGTCATCTAATGGTCCAATGGCCTTCCTAGTTGGGTTCTTACTTCTAATGTACTTAAAGAAGTCTTTGTTATTTCTCTGAGTATTTTTAGCTGTACGCTCCTCAAAGTCTTGCTTTGCTTTCCTGATTGTTGCCTTGCATTTGTTTTGCCAGAATTTATGTTTCTGCCTGCTGTCCTCATTTGGACAAGCCTTCCATCTTCTAAATGAGCTTTTCTTGCTCTTGATCACTTCCCGAACAGCTCCTGTAAGCCACATTGGAGTCCTCTTGGACCTGGCAGTGCCCTTTTTCCTTTTGGGTATGCATTCCAATTGGGCCTCTGTTATTGTTTTTGTAAACAGCATCCATGCCTCTTGGAGTGTTTGGACTCTCTCAATTTTCCCTTTCAGCTTCTTTTTTACTAGTTTCCTCCTCTTTGGGAAATTTCCTTTTTGAAAATTTAAGGTCTCTGTGTTAGATTTTATCAGTGACTTGCGGTCTATGATCAAGTTAAACATAATAGAGTTGTGGTCACTGTTCCCTATTGGATCAGTCATATTAACATCTTGCACCAGATCCTGAGTATTACTCAGGATCAAGTCAAGGATTCTTGTACCTCTAGTTGGGTCTTCAACCATCTGTCCCAGGGAACAATCATTTAGCATGTCTAGGAACTTTATCTCTTTATCATGTGCTGAACAACAGTTCACCCAGTCTATGTGAGAGTAATTGAAGTCCCCCATTATAACCAGGCTTCCCTTCTTGGATGCCTCCTTTACAACATTCTCCAACTGCCAGTCTCCCTCAAGAGTTTGGGTCGGAGGCCGATAGTATATGCCTACTGTTAGACCATCCTTGTGGCCTGGGAGTCCTTACCCACAGAGCTTCTAATGGTGACTCCAAATCACCTAGATATTCCAATTCATACGATTTTATCACTTCTTTGACATACACCACCTCCCGTTTGCCCCTTCCTATCCTTCCTGTACAGTTTGTAGCCTGGGATAACTGTATCCCATTGGTTATCTTCCGTCCACCAGGTTTCAGTGATACCAATAATATCAATATTCTTATCTATTGCTAAGTATTCCAGCTCCCCTATTTTGTTCCGGAGGCTTCTGGCATTTGTATACAAGCATTTATATATGCTTTCCTGATACAGTCTTTTGAGTCCAGTTGCATTGTTAGACTGCCTCTTGCATCCTTCTGCTAGAGTTCTGGTGACTAGCTCCTTGCTCTGCTCAGTAATTTTTGCATCCTCCTCACTACTCAAGTGCACACTTTCCCGAACCGGATGCTGCCCAGCTCCTGTCGGCTTTCCCCCAGTTATCAGTTTAAAAGCTGCTCTGCAGCCTTTTTGATGTTGAGTGCCAGCAATCTGGTCCCATCATGGTTCAAATGCAACCCATCCCTCCGGAACAGATTTGGCTTGTCCCAAAATGTTCTCCAGTTCCTGACAAATCTGAAACCCTCCTCTCGACACCACTGCCTCATCCACGCATTGAGGCTTCTGAGCTCTGCCTGCCTGGTAGGTCCTGCGCGAGGGACAGGCAGCACTTCTGAAAATGCTACCTTGGAAGTCCGGGACTTCAATCTTCTTCCTAACAACCTGAATTTGGCTTCCAGGACAGACCGTTTGGCCTTCCCAACATCATTGGTACCAACGTGTACCATGACAACTGGCTCGTTCCCAGTTCTCTCTAACAATCTATCTAGATTTCTTGTGATGTGTGCAACTTTTGCACCTGGCAGGCAAGTCACCATACGGTTATCATGTGCATCACAAATCCATTTCTCTGTATTTCTAATTATTGAATCGCCTAGTACAAGGAGCCTCTCTCCTGCAATCTGTTCATCTACATGCACCTCATCAACCATATTAAGGGAGAGAAACTCAGTTTGTTCCTGTTGTTTATCTTCCTGGATCTCATCAAGTGTGATGAAGGAGAGATCATCAGGTGGAACCAGTTGTTCCTCTGTGTGTGATGATCAGGTGTGATGAGGGAAAAAGCCTCAAACTTATTCTGTAATTTCAGACTCTCAGAGTGATCCCCTACTCTCCTCCTCCTTTGAGTCACATTCCTCCAAACATCTCCCTCCTGAGTTAGTGAAGGGCCTTCTCCCTCAGAACTGTGCCCTGTCTCTTCTTTGTCCATCATAGTCTGCTCCGCTCTGTCCAAGAACAGCTGAAGCTCCTTAATTTGTTGATGGTTAGATATGCGGGCCTCTAGCTGCTGGACCTTCTCTTCTAGTAGTGCAACCAGCTTGCACTTGCTGCAAGTGTAGTTCTACATATGCTTTGGCAAGAACACAAACATGGCACAAGTATTGCAGGTAACTACAGCTGTTCCCTCAGAATCCATTTTAACAAGTGCAGTTTTCTGGGCCTCAAAAATGTACACGTTAGAGATGAGTTATTGAAGAAGGGCTCTTGTAGAGAGCAGAGGAGTGAGTTTACTTCAGAACCAAGGCTTCTGACCTCAGCACTATTCTGGAAAGGTTCAAGATCTTACAGCGACATTCATTGCATAATCTTGGGTTTGGCTAGGTCTCATTAGATTATTTTTACTTGCAGAATTTTCCTTCTGATTGGCATAGAGA
Organism: Bradypodion pumilum; assembly: GCA_035047305.1. Taxonomy (NCBI): domain Eukaryota; kingdom Metazoa; phylum Chordata; class Lepidosauria; order Squamata; family Chamaeleonidae; genus Bradypodion; species Bradypodion pumilum. Next base: position 404,115,154 of record JAWDJD010000001.1, read on the forward strand.
AAAAGGAGCCATGTCTACCTCAGTCACATTCTATCTCTTGATGGAAATATGGATGAGCAGAATGGAAGGCAGTATAATTGATCACCTCTCGCCCACCTAGGGGAATAGAGAGAGGCATGTATCCTAAAGGGGGCCTGTTGCATATCCATTGTACATCCAGGTAAATCTGAGTAAGCTGGTGGCTGGTGGATATACGTCATATTTGGAATCAGTCGTCAGCTCACCGCTTTACTACATTCACTTTAATACAGATAGGAAACACCTTCTTTCCATCTGCCTAATTCCTCTAGGTTATATTCCATGCTCATGCCTGTCAAGTTTTGAATTTGAAAATAAGAGAAATTTCCTGACCAAAATGGGAAACTTGACAGCTATGCTTATCCTGTGCTGACCTCGAGTGGCGGCATTAGGGCATTCCAGTCTAACTAAAATAGGGGAGCTTCCTGGCCAAAACGGGATACTTGACAGCCATGTCCATGCTTCTTAGTAAATATTGGATATTTCCCCCAAACTCCTACTTTGTCTCCCTCCATCTCTACTGCAAAGAATTATTTTAAATTATTTCTGGAAATTGGGATGGAAATAAAATGTACTACTTTTTCCTCCCTTCTTTCTGCTGGCAGAACTGTGGCTGTGGATGCCCCTCTGCCTTCTGAACTTCTGTCAGTGTCATAGGATGACTTTGCCTTGAAGCTTTTGTCACTAATCTACATCAAGATTTTTTTTGTATCAAACAAACAAACAAAAACCTAACCAGTTCATTAAGTGCTTATCACATTTTTGACTGGCGGGCTCCTGGGATGAGAAAAGGAGTCTTTGGCCAAGTACACCATCATTTTCCAGGCAAATAAATTTTCATTCTCCTTTTTGTAGATCTATTGCTCTGTCTACAGTCTTTGTGGATGGCTAGTATTTTTACTCTCGCACTGCTCTCTGGGCGTTCTCTTCACCTAACCTCTCCTAGTTCTGATTTATATATCTTTTCTGGTGCATCATTTATAACAGAGAATTATTTGGTTATTCAGGAGTTTGTTTGTGCTGGAACTTTCCTTGTATTTGTACTGTTCTGGAAACACTGTATCTATTGCAAAACCTTGCTCTTATTGAGAATGTCAGGGCAATTTTAGATTGTTTAAATAGAGAATGTTCCATATAATTTAATATTACTTGAGAGCCAAGACTCTATTTCCAATGCAATCTTTAGATTGCTAATAAATTCTGAGAGAAAGGATCACCACATTCAGGAGGAGCAAGGATTAATTTATAGAGATATTCTTCAGTTCCCAGGCTAGTCAGTTTCAAAGTACTTGAAATCTCATATGATCAATATTACAGTCTCTTTAAAAACCTATCTTATCTGCATAAACACAGGCAGATTTCCTTTTTCTATGAGGCCCAGGAGATGTACAGCTGTGTCCTACTCTTATCCCCTCCTTCTCTTCCCAGCTGTAACTTTAATCTAAAATATCTGCTTTAATTCTTCATTTACATATGCCATCTCTTCACTCACATTCCGAGTGATGCCCTTTCTTACCTAAGGCTGCTAGCTTCTCCTCCTGCTTCTCCTCCTGCTTCTCCTCCTGCCATTCAGACTGCAATGCTATATTTACCTAGAAGTAAGCCCCATTGAACTCTACAACACTTACTTTTTCATAGACATGTATAAAATTGTGCTGTCAACAACCTGACATTAGATGACAGTTTCTCCATATTTAAATCTAGTGTTTGCTAGCAGTTAATAAAAAAAACACCTGGTCAGATAGATAATTGCTTTCTTTTCTATTTGTACTGTGCACATAGTCATTCAAGAAGCCCTGTAGCCACTACATTAGGGGAGGGTACTTCGCAGAACAAGTTCATTGTGGATATGGGAAATTCTTGCTGTTGTTCAGTCACACAGTCGAGTGTGACCCTTTGCAACCCCATGGACCACCGCACACCAGGTTCCTCTGTCATCTGCTGTCCTCCATAGTCCATCAAGATCTACACGCACTGCATGAACAATGCCATCTAGCCATCTCATCCTCTGCCACCCCCTTCTCCTTTTCCCTTCGCTCTTTCCCAGCATCAGGGCATTCTCCAGTGAGTCCTCTCTTCTTATTTGGTGGCCAAAGTACTTGAGCTTCAGCTTCAGTATTTTTCCTTCCAAGGACAAATCCAGGTTGGATTTTCTTTAGGATTAACTGGTTTGATCTTCTTGCAGTCCAGGGTACTCTCAAAAGTTATGCAAATTTACATAAAATGCAACCTCCTGTAACTTTGGTCCCACTGATTTCAATTGATCTGCTCTAATTTTGGTTATGCCTGGATTCAATTTCATAGGAACAGAAGCTTGGCTTTTATTTTTAATTGACAGAGGCAAATGCATACTGCAGGCTGTGCAGGGCTACAAGAGGTTGCATCTTATTGGTATTATGGGAACTTACATATTACCAATAAGATGCAACCTCCTGCAACCCTGCAGTACACATTTGCCTCTGCCAAATAAATACAAAGACCAGTTCCTGTTCTTATAAAATTGAATCCAAGCATAACCAAAATTTGAGCAGACCAATAAAAATCAGTTGAACCAAAATTAGTCATGACAACCCAAGGCCTACTGATTTCAGTGGGCCTATTCCAAGGATAATGAAGTCTGGCTCTGAACTATAGACTCTTATGCCCGACTCTGTTTCAAATAATAGATTTCTTTGTTTTTCATTCAGGCAGGCTTTTGGCAGCAGAGTAGCTGTTGAAGTTGAGAGTTGTTGCCAGCTTGGTAGGGTAGTTTTTCTAATAATAGGTTTTTCATTTATGTTGTTAGTGGTTGTTGACAAGATGGTGTCTGGTTCACTAAAATTCCCTTTAATACATTTGACATAAAACTGGCATTATGACCATGATCCAGAATACTGTATTTGTTTCTTTAGGTCCAACAGCTTTCTGCAAAATGAGAAATCTTTGTTGCCTCTTGTAGGTCTGTACTACAAATTCTTTAAAGCAGGCTTTTAGCACTGAAGGAGGGGGATGTGGAAAGAGCATCTCTGAAGAATATGAGAGCTGTGAGCATGTTTCATCACCTCCTAGGCAATGGCAGTATCATGTTGGCTGATTCTTCTATGTTGGAAGCACCACTGGATTTGATTGCTTGATTGCTTGACCGATCGATCAATTTTAACATTTATAGCCCACCATATACCACAAGATCTCAAAGATGTATAAAATAATTTTAAAGCATAGGATATTTAAAACAATTTGAAATCAAACCACCAAAAACTAAAATCATTGCTCTAAAATATATATAGCCCAAAATACTCAGCCCCCAAAGGATTGACTTGACTTGGTGATGCCAATGTTGGTGCCAATTGAGATTCCAAGGAGAAGGAATTACATCTGATACTACCTAAGGACTGTAGGGAGCAACAGTGGGAGTAAGTGAGGAAGGTGGTAAAATCCTGACTCTGCCAGCATTGGAGGTACTCCATTTGACCCAAATCAGTAGCTTATTTGTGAGTGCTTTCCTGTCCTACATGTTTTCTGTGTACTTTGGGTCCATAACTAGCAGCCTCCATCCTTGACTGATTATATTCCTGAAATGGCCATAATTTTGCTGTCAAAACCTCTGAATATTTCAATATTTTCCCTTAGGCATCTTTATACCAACAAAATAGGCAAATTTCAGGAATCCAGTGTTGCTGGATGATGTGCACTGTAGTGTCAGAGAGATACAAGACTGATCTTTGTCTCCCTGCCTGTGGTTCCTTGAGCTGCCACAACTTCTGATTCAGAGAAAGCCATGTGGCTTTAGATCATTGCAAGATGGTTGTTTTGCACATCAGTTCAATGAGAAATGACTACCTAAAGATGCTCTCCATTTTTTCAGTAACAATAACAAATTTCCTAATTTAAAAATATGACATTTTTATTCTTTCAGAAAACCATGCTATGTGTTAAAAACTACAACATAATTGCCAGGGAGCCACATATACTTAGCATTGTGATCAGAAACTTTGAGACAGAAGTGGGGAATGTGTTCACTTTTAAGAAAGCTGTCAGCACATATTTCTGCTCCTTTTCATTTCACAGTTTGGCCCTTAAGCCAAAACTGTTTAAGAACATTCAAAATGGTAAGAACTATCTTCATTGTGATTGGTTAAATACTTCTGCCAGAATGTGCCTCTTTTACAGGTATGTGCCATTCAATCTCTCATGTGCTTTTAACTATTCTGGTGCTTAACACATCTGATTCTTTTTACAGCAACCCAATACTTGCAAAAGCATATATGTGTCAATATGTATCAATAATTGCTTCCTTTATGTTTGTTCTTTTACAGGCCAGATGAGGGGGAGCGATGGCTGAATGCAACTGGCAATATATTCCAGCACTTATCTAGATTATTACTGCATTTATCTCCATACACAAGAAACAGAAGAAATCTAATAAAATAAATTGTGATTTTTGTTTCCTGGCCTGCAAAATGTCAAGAAGTCCAAAGGGTGCAACGGAGCTTGGTTGCCAAGCTGCATGGCACCTTGTGTTGTCACATGCATGCCCTGTTTCCAGTTCCCATAGAAATGGGGGGGGGGGGGCAGAGGATAGGAGGGTGTAAATATTCTTCCTGAGACAAGATATGCTTCATAATACTAATATTTTTAAGTATAGGAGGCATCTTTCTGGCACATGATATTCTCTGAGTCATCTTCAGTATATTTCTTTGTGCCCTCAGGGAAACAAAACCTAGTGTTTAATTCATTTCTAAATAATTGAGAAAAACCTGTGAGGAAAATTGTAGGGACAATCAGCCTCAGATAGAAATTCTCAATGCAGGGTGCAGCTACTTTGACATGTAACACAGGAAATGCTACAGGATTGGGGTGGTTTAATTTACATTTTCCCCATTTGTCACATGATATAAAAGCCAGTGAGAATCAGCCTTGACTCCCATCCCAATCCCCAGTCCATAGTTGTTTCTTCTGTGGCTGGGGTGACTATGTTTTTTTTCCTAAAAGTGGATCAATACAAATTGATTTAGATACAATGAAGTGTGCATGGCGTGCTGGTTTTTGATGTAATGGTGCAGCAGCTGGAGGAGTGGGTTAAAAATATTGGGAGGGGTGGATCTTTGCAAATGCAGTAGAACCCCATATAGCGATTGCCCCATACAGCAATGAAATTGCATAGCGATGAAACTTGGAGGGGGGGGAGCCATTCCGCATAGCGATTGCGCCTATGGGAAAACCCGTACAATGATTTTCCAATGGGAAAAACCACTTAGCGCCAAACATAGTTGTATGGATTTTCCCATGGGGAAAATCATTGTATGGATTTTCCCATAGGGAAGGTCATTCAACAATGAAAACCGCATAGCGATCAGCTCACTATACGGGGTTCTAGTGTAATGTAATTCCATATTTCTTTAAAGACTAAAGGGTGTCCCAAAAGCCACCATACATTGGGGAATTGGAAATTGTAGATAAATGTATCTTTATTGATGAAATATTCATTACAATTTTTTACAAAATATTTACAAAAATATTCTCCACGTGTTGGCCACCTCTTTCTGCACACATTTATTTATTTATTGTTAAATTTTTATACCGCCCACTCAGCCAAAGACGACTCCGGGTGGTTCACAACAGTGGGTAAAAACATATAAAAACAAATAAAACAGATAAAAACCACATACAAAATACTCTCTCCTACTCATGGTGAACAGGCCATGATATATATTGTTATGTATGGAGACCTTTGGGACACCCTGTAGATGCTACTGACAATATGCTAGGACACCTAAAAACTAAAGCAAGAAAGGAAAAGAAAATTGCAATCGAGCCCCTGTTTATAGGTTATTAATGTAGTGCTCAGGTAGCCCTGCCTCCTGCAAATCAGGAGAGCTACAAATCTGCAAACAAAGCTGTATGTCAACTTCCTCCTCTCTCCTTGAATGACCATTTAATGTGAATTACCTAGGGATGCTCAACTTTCTCAGTATGATGACACAGCAAGTGAATTCAGAATTTCTCATTATGTAGTCACATTCTCAGTCTGATCCCTACTTTTAGACTTTGCAGAGATTAGAAGCAACTGCATGGTTAATGAAGGTGAGGTATTTTCTGTAAAGATGATGTTGTGCTTCTGATTTGTTTGCATCAATGTTTGTTTATAACATATCTTGCTTTTCTAGCCACCTCCAGAATCTATGAAGCAGTGCACAATGGGGGGGCGTGGTTAAGATGACAATGAGTTAACACACTTTTTTTGTGGGCTCACGCTTTTCAATGAGGAATTAAATGAGAAATTAAATGTGAATACAAATAATTTCAAAAGATTCTACATGAGGAAAGTGTAAAGATCCGGCAAGTAAAAATCTGAACTGAAGATCGAAGTTCGAGAGCGGATTTGGCTGGGGAGGCAAGCGGCAAAAGCCGCGACTCTCCCAGCGGTTCCGTGGCGAACGGGATCGAGCAGATTGGAGTAAGACGCTGTAAGTTTACTGAAAATATAAAGGCTGAAACTAAGATTGCCGGCTGCGTTACGGACGGGGGTGGATTGGAAAACGGAACAAAGGAAGGCAAGTGATTGAAGGATCGAGGACGTGAAAGAAAGTAAAACGGTGGGAAAGGAGGGATAATGGCGGCGGTGGTGGCAGAAAGCGAAACTTAAAGAGGGGAAACAACGGTAGAAGCTTTTGGAGTTTTACGGACGGAAGGGAGAGAAAGGAAGGAAGGGGGACAAGAAGGTGAAGATTTTGGAGTGTGTGTGTTGTTGAAGGGATGGAGATTAAAGGGGCGATTGGAGATTTTGGAGGTTTTGGAGGCTTTGGAGAAGAAGGGAGGAGGGACACCCCGTGAAGCTGCAGCCGGTGCAGAAGATGTGGCTGGCGTTCGCGCCAGAGGACTAAATAGATATGTGCTGGATCTCCTTTTTTTAGAAAAATACAATTTAAGTATTCCTTTTTCTTGACTTTTGCCTGAGTCCCTGTTTTGCCCCTCCTTCTCCGTCTACTTCCTTCTTCCTTGCAAGAGTTTGGATACCAGTCCCTGGATAGCACTGGGGGATTTGCTTATCGGAACATTGTTATAAGGTGGATTACAATAAACCATTGCCAATTTTTGGAGAAAGTCTTCAATCAAGCTACTGGATTACCAGGTGGAATATAAATTTGGCTTATATCAGCAAGATCCCTTTTGTATTTTTGGATTGTATTGGCTTGGAATCATTTGGCCTCAGTATTGAAAGTTTGGCTGTTGGAGTACCCCTTCTTTGTTACTGGATTACAGTCACGTTATCTTGCTTGGTCTGGCTTTTGCTTTTTGTTTGACCTTCACACGGGAGACATAATACCAACAAACACTTCCTTGCCTGTGGTGGATATATTAACTCTTTTATGGTTTGATTCTTGGCTTGTTGAGTGACTTAACATAATTGGATTATAACTCTGGAGCAGCATCAAGTTGAGAGACAAAAGGGTGTAAGAAAAGTTGCTGGGTTGAAGTTGCTATTTGATATTACAATGGATAAAGTTGCAAGGGGAAAGAGCAAGGAAGAAGAAGTTGTGAAGCAAAAAAAAAGGTAACCTTTTATCAGAAGACCCATCTCCTCCGACATCATCTCCGGAACCACCACCATTTGATCAAACACAGATAATGGTACAATTTGGGAAGTTATTCAAGAAAATGGAAAAGATGGAGGAGTCAAGAGTGAAAGACAAAAGTGAAATTATGGGAAAACAGGACAAATTGGCTATAATGTTTACAGATTTTTCAAAGAAAGTGGATCTAAATTTTCAAAGAATGGATGCTAATGTAAAATTAACGCAGAATGATATGAAATTGATGCAGGGGGATATTAAAGGGTTACATGAGGAGGAAAAGGAAATTAAGATGAAAGTGGATGTGCAGGAAAAAAGAATCGATGTTATGGAAGAGATGATGAGAAAACAGAATATTTTGATACGCAAAATGGTGGAACAAATGCCAGATAAGCTAAAAGATAGAATAATTGTTTGGTTAAATAATTTGAATATGGGAAAAGTTTTTGTTCAAGAGGATATTGCAAGTGTGTACAGAGTGGGACCGAGGAAGGGAAGGGTGGTACAGAGGAATGTGTTGGTTAAATTTGCAAACTGGGGAGACAAATTGAAGGTGATGGCCTTTTTAAAACAAGCTGGATCTGGCGCTTTAAAAATGGATGGAAATGATGTGGAAATATACAATGATATTTCAATGAAGGAATGTGGTTGGAGGTATAAGATGAAGCCAGTAACAAGATTTCTGACGGAAAAGGGGATAAAATACAACTGGCGATATCCACAACAGTTGAGGTTCTTTCATGAAAGGAGGTTGAATGTGATTGATGCAGAGATGGATGCGTTGGAATATATGTGTATGAATGACTTGGTTAAGGCATCTTCAAGGGAATGGTTGGCATTGAGGAAGGCCTTGTTGGAATCTGGGGCGATAAAAAGGGATTACGGTGGAGCAAGGGAGGAGGGGGCAGCAGGAGGAGAGGACACAGAAGAGCCGGAGTTGCAAGTGTTGATGGTAACTGAAATGGGGGGAAGTGAGGGTCAGTAGGCTGGAAAATAGGTGGGATGTTTGTAGGGAAGATGAGTTGAAATAAGATTGTGAATTAAATCAGATTTTGTATAAGAGGTATATTAGTGCTTGAGCTTTCATTGTAACGTCGTCTTTCATGTTCCCCCCTCCCCTTTTCGGATGACAGAGGCGTTCTTTTTGACTCAAGAAGCGGGGAGGGTATTAGTGAATGTTTTTTGTGTTTTTTGTTATTTTTAGTTATTGTGGGTTAGATGGCATCATGTCCAAGGGAGAAATCAGAGATGGTAGAAGAAGGTGGGTAATTATATTATGAGGTCTATTAAAATATTATCGTGGAATGTGAAAGGTACAGGCTCACAGATTAAGAGGAGAAGAATTCAATCAGCATTGAAGAGGGATAGGTCAGATATAGTTTTTCTTCAGGAGACTCATCAAAAAGCTCAGGATATTAATAAAAAATTTTTAGGCTGGATGCAGCATTATGAGAGTTCATACGGCACATCAAAGTCAAAAGGGGTGGCAATATTGATAGCGAATAGACTGGGGTTTGAGATAGTTAATAGGATATCGGACCCCCAGGGTAGATATTTGATTGTGAAAGGGAAGATAGATGAGGAGGAAATAACATTGGTGAATGTATATGCCCCAAACGATCATCAGACTGAATTCTTAGAAAAAAATTGTAAAATATTGGTAAGAGAGAAAACAACGAGGATGATTGTGGCTGGGGATTTTAATCTGATAAAATCTAATTTAGATTGTACAAATATATTAAGATGTGGAAAAGGAATTAAAGGACAAACATTGGATAATTGGATGACATCCTTGGGACTGAAAGATACTTGGAGGGAACTTAAGGGAACAGAAAGGGTCTATACTTATTTCTCACAGGTCCATAATTCATATTCCAGAATTGACTATATATTTGTAACAGAGAATATGATTAGAAATCTGGAGGAAATAGAAGTTGGGATTTTTAAGGAGTCAGATCATTCGAAAGTTGTGATGGAAATTAGGATGGACAGTAAAAAGAGGATGAGAAGGGCGTGGAGATATGATGACAAACTATTTAGGGATCAAAAATGTAAGGAGCAAATTAGCGAGAGGTGGGAAGAAAACTGGCAGTGGAATTATAATGATGAGGTAATCTTTAATGTGGTCTGGGATACCATGAAGTCGGTTTTTAGAGGTGAAAGTATTAGATTAGCTAGTATTAAATACAAAAAGTTTAAGACTTTGCAAGACAAAAATGAAAAGGATATAAAGAAATTGCAGGAGGAACACACAAGGACAAAGGATAAGAAGGTTTTTGAGGATTTGCAAAGATTAAAGGCGGAATTGGTTCATAAGGATATAGAAAAAGTGAAGGGGGATCTGGTGTATTTAAAAAGAGAATATTTTGAATTTAGTAACAAAAATTCAAGGTTATTAGCAAGAGCAGCTAAAGAAAAGAGGGAAAAGAGAGAAATTGGAGTCTTGATAAATGAACAAGGGGTGAGATGTAATAAAACTAGAGATAAGTGTAAAATTGTGAAAGAATTTTATCAGGCCTTATATGCAAAAAAATAGATAGATATAGACAAACTCAAAACTCAATTAGAGAGACAAAAATATACTAGTATAAAACAGGAACATAAGGAAAAAATGGAAGAACAAATAACAGAAAAAGAGATAAAAGAGGTAATAGCTGGATTGAAAGTGGGTAAAGCACCAGGGGAAGATGGGTTACCGGCTGACTTTTATAAGGAATTCAAGGATATAGTGGTTCCGAAGTTGGTAAAATTGTACAATTATATTCTGGATGGGGGACAAATTCCGACCTCATGGTATAGGACCACGATTGTATTGCTGCCAAAACCTGGAAAAGATCTAGAAAAAGTGGAATCTTATAGACCTATTTCATTGATCAACCAAGATGCCAAATTTTTTGTGGCAATATTGGCAAATAGGTTAAATAAATTTATGGGCAATTATATAGAAGTAGACCAAGTTGGTTTCTTGAAAGGAAGACATATGGCGGATCTGACAAGAAGAACATTAGATTTATTGGATTTGGGGGACAAACAAAGGAAAAAGTAGGTTTGATATCCTTGGATATATTTAAAGCATTCGATTCTTTGCAGTTTGTGACAGTAAAGGAAATAATTAAAAGTTATGGTTTTGGTGACAAATTTAGAAGAATAATTGATCAGTTATATCAACAAGGCATAGCTACTGTTAGAGTGAATGATGAGGTTACAGACGAGGTAAAATTAGAAGCAGGAACGAGACAGGGCTGCCCGTTATCTCCAATTTTGTTTATTATGGCCATGGAGTTGTTAACTAAGGCTATCAGGGATGATAAAGGAATAGAAGGAGTCATGGGAACTAAGATAAGTTTGTATGCCGATGACACTCTGATAATTGCTAAGCATCCAGAGAGGGCTTTAGACAGGATTCAAACTCAATTAAAAAATTTGAAGACATTACAGGCTTGAGGATAAACTGGGATAAATCGGAAATGATGTTATGTAATATAAGTAAAGAAGATCAGAAGAGGATGAAAGGGATGGGTAATATTCAAATTAAGGATAAACTGAAATATTTAGGGGTAAATATTTCATATAATTTTGAAGATTTGAAGAGATTGAATTACAATAATTTGAAAGTAGAAATTAAAGCTAGAATTAAGAATCTTCAAAAACTAAAATTGTCATGGTTTGGAAGAATAGCTATCACTAAAATGATGCTTTTGCCTAGGTTAAACTTTTTATTTGATGCTCTGGCAATTCAAATGAAAGAGAAGGAAATTAAGGAATTTCAAAAATTATTTAATGATTTTTGTAATGGTGGAAAGAGATCAAGATTGTCAAAAAAATATGGTATTTATCTCAGAAAGAAGGTGGACTAGGGATGCCGAATTTGTTGTCTTACTATCGAGCGTTTCAAATCAAGAATGTGGTAAAGATTTTGGCTGAGGGAAAAGCTCTATGGGAAGACATTGAAATGAAAGATTATAAACACATAGGCAAAATTCTTTTTTTAGGGGTTAGTTCGGGAAAATTAATAACTAAAAATACTATGATGAAGGGACTGGTAAACACTTGGAAAAAAGTAAAGAAGGTTTTGGCTCCAAATACCTCACCAATCATAGAATTAGAAGATATAGCAGACTTTCCGGTAAAAATAAATAAAAGGATAAAAGGGGTTAAAAAAAATTGGTGTAACCCTTCTTAAAGATTGGATACAGACCTGTAAAGTTAATGATAGAAGAAATTATTTGTTTGCTGAAATGAACTTGAACTGGTTTCAGACTGTGATGGTAAATAAATGGAATGGTAAATACTGGAGAAAACCGGAATTGTATAGAGAAATGACAGAATTTGAGGTGTTGATTTCAAAATTAAGAAAAGGAGATGGAGCTATTAAGGGTGTAGTTAGTAAATTGTATAAAATGCTGAATATCAAGGGTGATCCACATGAGCCCTTAATGTCAAGTTGGGAACAGGAATTGAATATAAAGATTGAAAAAGATATATGGAAGCATAAATGGAAAAAGAGGATAATGAGAGCGTTATCAGTTAGAATTAAGGAGCATAACTTTAAAATGTTGTGGAGGTGGTACCTGACCCCGGTGAGGTTGCATCAAATGGATAATAAAAAAGATAAATTGTGTTGGAGATGTAAAAAGGAAATTGGAACATACGAACATATGTGGTGGAGTTGTACTGTGGTAAAAGAATTTTGGAGAAAGGTGGAGAAGGAGATTAAAGATATAATGGGTAACAGAATTAAACTGGGGTCGGGTTCCACCATGTTAACAGATTTAGAAGGTTTTAACCTAAACAAGGATGAAAAAGAATTATTGGAAATAATTCTTACAACGGCTAGACAATGCATAGCTAGAAATTGGAAAAATGACATAAATATAAAGATAGAAGAGTGGTATAAGGAGATGTGGATTTTAGCATTGAATGATAAATTAACTTGGGAAATAAATAAGAAAAGGGGTATTATTAAAGAAAATAGATTTTGGAATATTTGGCGTGCTTTTGTGGATCACTCTCTTAGAGGGGGAGAAGTAAGCAAACCTGTACCTGATCAAATTGCCTTCTAGATGGAAAGTATTAAGAATCTCTGATTTGTCTGGACATTGTAAATATCACGGGGTGAGCATGCCCATATAATTTTATATGGGTATGCATGTATGTAGGTTTGTATGAGTGTGTATATGTGCGCAGGTGCATGTATGCGCTGGTGCACATATATGCATACTGTAATGTTTTATTATAAATAATAAACTTGTGAAATAAAGGGTATATCATGCACATTACTTGAGATTTAAAGTTGAAATCACCAACTATAAATATTGTTTAATAATGCACTAATGTATTAGTTTAAAAAGATATTGGTGCCAGAAGGTAAAATGATATATTGTGTATGTATTGGCAAAATGTATTTTCTATTTTCCTATATGTATATGTGTGTTATATTATTTGTTGTAATTTTGTTTGAAAACCAATAAAATTAATAAAAAAGTAGTGCACAATAAAACTGCAATATGGAAACAGAACAAAAGCAAAACATTTTTAAAACATTGACTAAAACCAATTTTAAAAGCCAAATGCTTAAGCACTACATCATAGGCTTATTAATTATTATTATTATTATTATTATTATTATTATTATTATTATTATTATTATTATTATTATTATTATTATTATTATTATTATTATTATTATTATTATTATTATTATTAGTCACACTTATATGCCGCCCACTCAGGTAAACCCAACTCAGGGCAGTTCACATAATAATGAAACAATATACAGTAAATAAACAATAGTACAATATGCAAAATTCAATCTACAACAACACAATACTAAATTTGATTTTATCATCTCTATCAATATTTTTAAACCTAATATTTTTCTTTATCCCAAAATGGCCAAAAGTAATCAATACTCCTTCTACCATTCATAGTAGTAGTAGTAAGACTGGGAAGTACATTGGAATTCCCCATCAAGCTTCTAGAATCTTCTAAAACCAGAAAGCTGAAAATAAATGAATTATTAAAATTATGGAGGCATCGATATTAAACAAACATAAGCAAGAAATCCTGGTGTCTTCTCTTTATTTCCTTTTTTTACAACCTAATTTTGTTACCTATCACATCCACATCCTTCAAGCTTTTGATAACATTCTAATCAAATTCAGACACATGCATTTTCTTTGGTTATATAACTTACACTTCCATTTATAGAGCATCCCTCTGTTCTGTCTCCCCCTCCCTCTTACTTTCCCCACTGGGGAAATACTCACAGCATGGTATATCCAAGAGAAGTCCAAGTTCCATCCAAAAATACAGTCCAGAGTTTCATTAAGCCGAGGAGACAAGCAAACAGGAGCAGGGACAGGGAAGCTCAAACTTTGTCTGTCATGGAGCCACACCCGGTGTTCTGCCTCCTTATATCCCCCCATGGGGTGTGGCCCGATGCTTCCTAATTACCTCCTGGCCCTCCTCTCTCTCTGCCTCTGCTGGAGAGACTGCCTTGCTCTGATGTCTAGCGTCCAGCCACGCCTCATCACCAGAGCTGTCTGTGAGCTGTGGCTGCTGTCAAGGAACATTCTCACCATCAGACTGCTGCTGGAGTTCCAACGGAGGCTGAGGCAATGTCGGGAGGGCAGTCCTGGGGAGGGGGGTCCTGCCAGCTCCTCCCCCTCATCCTCAGAGTCCTCATACCCAAGGTGGGCCAGTTCAGGGGCCAGAACTGGGCTGGGACTGGACTCACAACACTATCCCCCACCGCAAGACCCTTCCCCCAGGGCTGACGGTCAGGATGAGGCCACGAGGGGAACTGGGCATGGAAAGAGCGGATGAGGTCAGGGGCATAGACGTCAACAGTGTCCACCCAGGTGAAGTCCTCCGGCCCATACCCCTGCCACTTGATCAGGTATTGGAAACGGCCCTTGATCCAACGAGAGTCACGGATGCTGGCGACCTCGCACTCCTCCACGCCATCCCTGTCAGGCATGGGCGGTGGGGCAGGGGTGCCTGCGCGCTGGAGGGAACACGCCGGGGCTTCTGGTACCAGAAGGGATCAGTGGAAGACTGGGTGGATACGCAATGAGCGGGGCAGAGCGAGGCGGTAGGCAATGGGATTGATGACGGCCGTGACTGGAAATGGCCCGATGAATCTATGGTCCAGCTTCTTGGTGGGGTGGTCGGTCAGGAGGTGTTTCGTGAGGAGCCAAATCCAATCTCCAACCACCAGCGGCGGTGCCACCCAGGGCGAGTGGTCGGTGACCTTCTTTTAATCTTCCTTAGCCTGGGTCAGCTGGCACCGCACTAGTTGGTGGACCGCCCGCAGCTCCTCCAGGAAGTCCCGAGTCTCAGGAACAGGGGAATCGGAGGGAGTCAAAGGGAAGAGGTGTGAGGCGTGGCTAAGATGGCCGACGAGTAACATCTTGATCTGGACGCTCGCGCTTATCAAAGTGGTAACTAATGTGAATGAGTAAAATGGGGAAATTTTAAAGTGGTATTTTTTGTCAATAAGACTCCTGCTTGCCTATTTGGAAAGTTTTGAAGTCGGGCAGTTGAAGTTTGGGAGGTTTCCTGGGTAGGCGAGGCTCGCGACGGAAGCCGTGGCTTTCCCTGCTGAGGAGCCAAGAACTGGACCAGTGAGATGGCGGAGATCTGAGGCGGCAGTAAAATCGGCAAGAAAACAACTTTATGTAAGTTCACGAAAGTCTATGTGGAAAAGTTAAAGCTAACTGGGGATTTTGCTTAGAAGAGCCCGGACTTGGAAGCGGGTGTGGAAGTGGATAAAATCGGGCGGTCAACCCGTTAATGGCGGCGGTCCTGGAAAACGAAAGTGATTGTGCTTTGGTCTATGGCTTCCTTGCGCCCCGGAGAACCGCGGCGTGCTTTGGCGATAGTAAAGTGGTTTAAGAAGTTCTCGTCTGGGCTCCAGCTTTTGAAGGTTTCAGTGTGTTTCGAGTCTAAAGAGTGTGGGGAAAGTCTGCCGATTCACAGAGGAACAAGGGGGGTTACCCCCTGAAGTTAATGTACCCGCTGGAAAAGGGTGCTTTGATTCGTTCACTTCAAGAGAAGGATTAACTTGCTTTTTATTCCTTCACCGTGTGGATTACAAATAACATTTTCCTTTTGGACATATTGCTCCTCCTGTTTTTTTTCCTCCTTGCTTGGATTTTGGGCTTTTTTTCTCTTCTCACCCCCCTTCCTGGTGGCTTTGACTCAAATGAAAAAATCTGGGTGACCGTTTCCTTGGAGCCTCTACTTTTGTGGTTTGGAGGGCGAATAGTTGGACTGCCTGCTTTGGGGAAACGGGTCGGATGTGGATTATTCCTTTTTTCTTTCTGTTTGGAGCATATTCCGGTTCCTGTTTTTTTTTGTGGATTACAGCAACTAATTTTCCGCTGGATTTCTTCCTACCTATAAGCTTTGTTTGACCTGTTTGGATAGGTGGTACTAGTGGTTGCAGTGGCACAGGCTTGTCTGGACTGACTAAGATTTTATAACGTTCTGCAACACTAAACTTTCTTATTGTGTGTCATCATGGATAAAGGCACAAGAGGGAAAGCAAAAGAGGAAGAACCAGTAGTGAAGTCTAAGAGGAAAGAAAAAGCACCAAAGGAAGAGGTCCCTCAGTCTTCATCACCGCCACCTGAGCCTTATGATCATACTCAAATTATGGTGGAAATTGGTAAATTGTTCCAGAAATTGGAGAAGAATGAGGAATCAAGGGTGAAAGATAGAAATGAAATGATGAAAAAACAAGAAAAGGTGGTATCATCTGTTGCAGATTTTTCAAAAAAAGTGGATTTAAGTTTGCAAAAAATAGAGGGAAATGTGAAATTGGTTCAAAATGAGGTAAATGTCATAAAAAAGGAAATAAAAGGGACTCAGGAGGCGGTGCGGGAGAATAAGCTGAAATTGGAAGAGCACAAGAAAAGAATTGATGCTGTGGAAGATATGATGAGAAAGCAGAACATTGTGATCCGTCAGGTGGTTGAACGGACACCGGACCAGCTAAGAGAAAGAGTGGTTCAGTGGTTAAATGGTTTGAATATGGGAAAGGAATTTGTACAGGAAGATATTGTAAGTGTATTCAGGGTGGGCCCAAGAAGAGGGAAAGTGGTTCAAAGAAATGTTTTGGTAAAATTTGCAAATTGGGGTGATAAGCCTAGAGTAATGGCTTTTTTGAAACAAGCTGGACCTGATGCCCTGAAATTTGATGGTTCTGATGTAGAAGTATACAATGATATCTCATTGAAAGAAAGAACGTGGAGATATAAGATGAGACCTGTAACCAAATTGTTGATGAGTAAAAACATAAGGTACAACTGGAGATTCCCACAGCAACTGCGCTTTTTTATGAGAAAAGAATGCAAGTAATTGATGAAGGGACCGATCCATTGGAGTATTTGAGTTTGTTGGAGTTGGTAAAAACAGATTCAGAAGAGTGGATAAATTTTAAGAAAGAATTGTTGGAATCGGATGTTCTGGGGAGGGAGTATGAGAGGGCAGAGGCTGGTGGTGCCACAGGTGGAACACTGCAGGGAAAAGAAGAGGAGGAGCTGTTCCTGATCATGGTGGAGGAGGAGGCAAGTAAGGAGCAATGAGAAATAGATTAATAAAAATCAAAGCATTTAAACAATATAGAAGGGTGAGTAGCGCGTAGCACTGGTTGGTAGGCACATCTTGCATGGCCCCCCTCTCCCCTCTTTGGTTGTCGAAGGCGTCTTTTTTTTTTTGAAGAAAGTGGGGAGAGTGATAGTGTGTGTTCTATGTAGAATTGTGTGTTTCTGGGGGAAGTGGTTGGTGATGGCACACCCAATGGTGAGTTTAGAAGTTAGAAAGGAAATAGATTATGGGAAATATTAAAATATTAACCTAGAATGTGAAGGGTACAGGTTCTGTTCTTAAGAGGCGGAGGTTGGAATTGGCGTTGAAGAAAGATAGACCCGATATAGTGTTCTTACAGGAAACGCACCAGAAGTCAAAAGACACGAACAAACTTTTTTTGGGATGGATTCAACATTATGAGATGGCGTTTGGAACTTCAAAAGCGAGAGGAGTGGCAATTATGATTTCTAAAAAATTAGGATTTGAGATTACAAAAAGTGTTGCTGATCAAGAGGGTAGATATTTGATTGTAAGAGGAAAAATAGAAGACCAGGAAATTATGTTGGTAAATATATATGCTCCAAATGACCATCAAGCGGATTTCTTAGAAAAAGTTCGGAAAGTAGTGGAGCTAGAAAATGTTGCAAAAACTATTGTGGCTGGAGATTTTAATCTGATAAGGTCAGGTTTAGACTGTAAGAATTTAGCAAGATGTGGAATTGGCTTGAAAGGGAAGCTTTTAGATAAATGGATGGTTGCGATGGGTTTGAAGGGCTCTTGGAGAGAGATCAAGGGCTCTGAAAGGGCATATTCTTTTTTTTCACACGTCCATGGGACTTACTCGAGAATAGATTACGTCTTTCTTACGGAAAACCTGATCAAAAATATTGAGGGAATGGAAATTGGGATCTTTAAGGAATCAGATCATGCCAAAGTACTTTTGGAATTGAAATTACAAAAAGATATTCGAAGAGGAAGAAGTTGGAGGTATGATCCTAACCTATTTAAAGACCAAAAATGTAAAGAGCAAATCATGGAAAGGTGGAAAGAAAGTTGGCAGTGGAACGACAATAATGAAGTTAATTTTAACGTTGTTTGGGATACCATGAAGTTGGTTTTCAGAGGGGAAAGTATAAAACTGGCGAGTATTAAGTATAAAAGACATAAGGTAGAACAGATCGAAAAAGAAAAAGAAATAAAGCAGTTACAGGATGACCATTCAAAAAGAAAAGATAAAAAAACTTTCGTTAAATTGCAAAGACTCAAGGCAGAGTTAATGGGTAAGGATATTGATAAAGTTAAAAGAGATTTGATTTATCTAAATAGAGATTATTTTGAATTTAGTAATAGAAACTCAAGACTATTAGCAAGAGCGGCTAAGGCTAAAAGGGAAAAAAGAGAAATTGGGGTGTTGGTTAATAAACAAGGGTTAAGGTGTAACAAGAATAGGGATAAATGTAAAATTGTGAAGGAATTTTATCAAGCATTATATGCAAAAAAGGAGGTAGATGTGGAGAGGCTTAAAGGGATTTTGGAGAGACAGCTAGGGAATGGAATAAAACAGGAACATCAAGAAAAAATGGAGGAAAGGGTCACCGATAAAGAGATAAAGGAGGTAATTAGTGGGTTGAAGATGGGGAAAGCCCCGGGAGATGATGGATTATCGACAGAATTTTATAAAGAATTTAAAGATGTTGTGGTTCCAAAGTTAGTGAACTTATATAATTATATCTTAGATGGAGGACAAATCCCGACTTCATGGTATAATACCATAATCGTTCTGCTGCCAAAACCGGGAAAGAATTTGGAAAAGGTAGAATCATACAGACCAATTTCTCTTATAAACCAGGATGCCAAGATCTTCACAGCAATACTGGCTAATCGTTTAAACAGTTTTATGGGGGGATATATAAATGTTGACCAAGTTGGTTTTTTAAAAGGTAGGCATATGGCTGACTTGACTAGAAGGGTATTAGATCTAATTGATAATGTTAATCAAACGAAGGAAAAGGTGGGTTTATTATCATTATACATTTTTAAGGCATTCGATTCATTACAATGGTCTTCAATCAAGGAAATAGTTAGAAACTATGGATTTGGGGATAGATTTAGAAGGGTAATTGATCTACTATACCAAAAAGGGAGTGCTAGGATTAGAGTAAACGAAGAGGTTACAGATGTGGTAAATCTTGAGGCAGGTACCAGGCAGGGTTGTCCACTATCTCCTATCCTGTTTATTATGGCAATGGAAATATTAGCTAAAAATATAAGGGATGATCCAAACATAGAAGGGATATTGGGTAATAAAGTGAGTATGTATGCAGATGATACGCTGTTAATGGTGAAATATCCAGAGGTGGTAATGGATAGGATTAAAGACCAACTACAGGAATTTGAGGCTATAACCGGATTGATGATAAATTGGGATAAATCAGAATTGATGCTGTGCAATATGGGGGTAAAGGAGATGGGAAAGATAGTGGGGACACTTAACATACAAATTAAAGAAAAGTTGAAATATTTGGGGATAACTATTTCAAACAAATTGGAAGAACTTAAAAGATTGAATTATGACAGTTTGAAAGTAGAATTTAAGAGCAAATTACAAGAGTTTCAAAAGTTGAATTTGTCATGGTTCGGGAGGATTGCAATTTGCAAAATGATATTGCTGCCAAAGATTAATTTTTTATTTGACGCACTTGCGATCCATTTGAAGGAGAAGGAAATCAATGAGTTTCAAAAGATGTTTAATAATTTTTGTAATGGAGGTAAAAAATCTAGACTTCCAAAGAAGCTTTGGTACTTATCTCAGAAAGAAGGGGGTTTGAGTATGCCAAATTTGTTAGCATACTATCGAGCATTCCAAATTAAGAATGTTGTGAAGATCTTGGCAAGAGAAAAGGTAATTTGGGAGGAATTGGAGATGAAAGAATACAGGAATATTGGCAAAATGATCTTTTTGGGAATAAAGGATAAACTGATAAAGACAAGCAATACTATGATGAGAGGCCTCATGGAGGTGTGGAAAAGAGTAAAGAAAGATATGGTCCCAAATCTCTCTCCAATCCTGGAATTGATTGATATGGTGTGTTTTCTGATAAAAATAGATAAGGAAAAAAAGGAAATATTGGATAAAAATGAAATGTCTTTATTGAAGGACTGGTTAAAAGTTTGTGATGATGAAACCAAGAGGAAAAAAATATTTGAAAAGTTAAAATTGGACTGGTTTCAGAAATTGAAGGTTGATAACTGGAATAAAGAATATAGAAGAGAAGTAGGGATGGATAGAACAAAGACCGAATTTGAAGAATTGGTATTAAAGATTAGAAAAAGGGAAAAGAACATTAAGGGTCTAGTAAGCAAGCTTTACATCATACTGAATAAGGGTAAAGATCCACAAGATGATTTGAAACGGAAGTGGGAACAAAATTTGAATATAAAAATAGGAGAGGTTGAATGGAGAAACAAATGGAAAAAGAGGATAATGAGAACAATGTCAGTAAGAATTAAGGAACATAATTTAAAAATGTTGTGGCAATGGTACTTGACACCACTGAGGCTCCATCAGATGGATAATAAAAGGGATAATTTATGCTGGAGATGCAAAGAAACGGTTGGAACTTATGAACATATGTGGTGGAGTTGTAAAAAAATAAATGAATTTTGGAGAAGAATAGAAGGAGAGATTGAGGAAATAATGGGTAAAAGAATTAAGCTGGTGTCAGGTACCATCCTATTAACAAATGTGGAAGGTATGGGTTTGAATAAGGAGGAAAAAGAATTATTGGAAATTATGTTAACTACAGGTAGACAATGCATAGCCAGAAATTGGAAAAATGATGTAGCTATACAGACTGGAGAGTGGTATAAGGAAATGTGGAGTTTAGCACTGAATGACAAACTGACATGGGAGATTAAAGTAAAAAGTGATAAATTAAAAGAAAATAGGTTTTGGAGTATTTGGAAGCCGTTTGTGAATCACTCTCTTATGGCAAGGGACAGTTTTGGACCTGTACCATCTCAAAGTGGTTTTTGGAGATGATATAGATACTAAACTCTCTGGGCATTGTAAACATTCACAGGGTGCTGTGTAATTAGTAAAGAAATAAAAAATAGTTGTAGCACTGAAAGCTTTTATGATTGTTATGGTTATAGTAATAATCTATAATGTGGGTATTTAATATTGTGGGCTATATTGCAAATAGTTAGCTTAATTACTATCATGTGCTATTTTCTATGAGTCCGATGTAACATTGTATTGTATTGTTATTGTTTTTTCTGTATGTTTGTTAGTTGTATCTTTTGCTTTTTTGAAATAAATAAAATTTATAAAAAAGGGGGGGGGGAAGAGGTGTGGGTGGGACCCCAGGTTTGCATAGAACGGGGTCAGCTGGGTGGAGGTGTGCTGGGAATTGTTGAAGGCAAACTCCGCAAGGGGGAGGTATTCGGCCCAGTTGCATTGCTGGTGGTTCATGAAGCAGCACAGGTATTGCTCCAGGATGCTGATCACCTTTTCCATGTCCCCATCGGTCTCCGGACACTGAGCCGATGACAGGCATACCTGCATGTCCAGCGCAGCCATCAGGCTTTTCCAAAAACGCGCCGTGAACTGCGTGCCCCGATCTGAGACCACTCTATCCGGCAAGCAGTGGAGGTGGAATACATGTTGCAGGAAAAGGTGGGTGGTCATACAGGCCAATGGCAGCCCCCGACAGGGGATTAAATGCACCATCCTCATTAACATGTTGACCACCGCCAAGACGGTTGTGTACCCTGACGCCAGCAGCAAGTCCATCAAGAAGTCCATGGAGATGGCACCCCATGGCCTGTCCGGTGTTGGCAAGGGTTGGAGGAGGCTGGGCGGCGGATTAGTGGCAGCTTTCACCTGGCGGCATGGCACGTAGGAGGTCATGTAGGCATAAACGTCATGCCACATCCGAGGCCACCAAACTGAGGGTCTTGAAGAACCCAAAATGTCCTGCCGTGGGATTGTCATGGCATTGAGTTAAGACGAGAGCTCGGAGCAGGCCCACGGGCACATACAGCTGCCCCCAGTGTCTGAGTAGTCTATCCTCATAAGTCCATGGGGATGTGGGGCCTACCTCCACTTTCCATTGGTGAGCCCACACGTACAAACCCTGCACATCTCACACTTGCACTCGCATGTCCACCAGCTCGTGGACCGCAGCCAAGGAGCTCATGGGCAGAACCGTCTGCGTGGGTGGCGGGTCCTTGGTGTGGAAGTACTCTGGTTTGCATGAAAGAGCATCCGCACATCAGTTGGCACTGCTGGCGATGTAGGTCACACGGAAGTCGAATCGGCTGAAGAACAGGGACCATCGGACTTGTTGCTGGTTCAGCTGCCTGGCCATCATCAGATGCTCGAGGTTCCAGTGGTCTGTCCGAATCTCCACCTGATGCTGAGCCCCTTCAAGATGATGCTGCCAAGCCTCTAACGTGGCCTTGATGGCCAGCAACTCCTTTTCCCATATGGTATAGTTGCATTCAGACGGGGTGAGCTTCCGGGAGTAATAGGTGCAGGGGAAAAGGGTTCCGCCATCCTCCGAGGCTTGCAACAATACTGCTCCGATCCCCACATCAGATGCGTCTGCCTCCACCACGAAGGGCTGGATGGGGTCTGCGTGGCACAGAATGGGCTCGGAGATGAAGGCTTGCTTGAGCGCCTCGAATGCCTGCTGCTATGGGGGACCCCACCAGAATGGAACCTTCTTTCATAGGACCTGGGTGAGGGGTACCGTCAATGAAGTGTAACCAAGGATGAACATGCGGTAGTAATTGGTAAACCCCAAAAAATGTTGGACATCCTTCACTCGATGGGGGGGGCAAGTACACAGGGCCTCTATCTTGTGTGGGTCCATGGCAATACCCTCAGCAGAAATGACATGGCCAAGGTACTCGATGGAAGTCCAGAAGAAGAAGCATTTCTCCAGCTTGTCATAGAGCTGGTGCTCCTGCAGGCGCTGTAGGACAAGGCGGACCTGCCGAACATGCTCCACCCGGGATCCAGAGTAGACCAGGATGATGTCCAGGTAGATCACCACAAAACAGTCGAGCACATTCCGGAACATGCTGTTCATGAAGTGCTGGAAAACTGCGAGGGCGTTGGTCAAACCAAACAGCATCATGGTGTAGTCGAAATGGCCATAGTGGGTGCCGAAGGCTGTCTTCCATTGCAGGCGCACCCCCCCCCCGAAGATAGACTCAGACACCGGTATATGGATAAAGGCATTGGGCCACTTTTATTGAATAATGCCCTAGTCCGAATTATAACTTTCAATTGGTACTCATCCAATTATAATTCTTAAGGCAAGCAGGCCGCAGTAACACTGGTAAGGTTCCTCCCAAAATTGCCAATGGCAATTGGCTACAATGTATCCATTAGTATCAATTTGTTTGTTGACACAAACAAATTGTTGCCCGTAGTCAATAAACTATCTACTGACCCCACCCTCTGACGTGTATCCGTCAAATCACGGGGTGATGCATGCTGAAAAGCTCCTGCCATCACCTCTTGCCTGGTTCGTCGTTGACCGGTCAACGTTATTACACCTGTACCTGTCTAAGTGTTGGCCAGTCAATTGCGAACCTGCTGGATACCTATGGGTCATAAATCTTTACCTTACCAGTGCTACCCGCCTAAGTGACCAAAGTCAAGAGCAAGAAAACCCCTATGTCAAACCTCAGCAACAGTGTGGGATGGGCAGAAAAGCCAGAACCAAAGGGCCAATTGTGGGTTCCGGCCAAAAATTCCCACCCGGCCCCGAAGCGACCAAAATATCACACTGTTCACTAGGGAGGGGGTGGAGGGAAAACTTCTCCTCTCCGTCGCTATTTTAAAATGGCAGCTCGGCTGCCTCGTGGCCACCCCTTTTATAGAGGGGTGGCCACGCCCCCTAACTCACCCGGATGTCTGAGTCTGGGTGGGGGGGCCCGCAAAGAGCGCGGTGGCCATTTTGGCGCCACGCTTTCATTGCAGGCGCACCCCCCAAAGAAAGACTCAGACACCGGTATATGGATAAAGGCATTGGGCCACTTTTATTGAATAATGCCCTAGTCCGAATTATAACTTCCAATTGGTACTCATCCAATTATAATTCTTAAGGCAAGCAGGCCGCAGTAACACTGGTAAGGTTCCTCCCAAAATTGCCAATGGCAATTGGCTACAATGTATCCATTAGTATCAATTTGTTTGTTGACACAAACAAATTGTTGACCGTAGTCAATAAACTATCTACTGACCCCACCCTCTGACGTGTATCTGTCAAATCACGGGGTGATGCATGCTGAAAAGCTCCTGCCATCACCCCTTGCCTGGTTCGTCGTTGACCAGTCAACGTTATTACACCTGTACCTGTCTAAATGTTGGCCAGTCAATTGCGAACCTGCCGGATACCTATGGGTCATAAATCTTTACCTTAAAAATTACATATAACACACACTATCTCTCTCCCCACCTTCTTCAAAAAAAAAGCCGCCTTTGACAACCAAAGAGGGGAGAGGGGGGACATGTAAGATGTGCCTTCCTACCAGTGCTATGCGCTACTCACCCTTATATATCAATTAAATACTTTAAATTTTAAAAATCTAATTCTCATTGCTCCTTACTTGCCTCCTCCTCCACCATGATCAGCGACAGCTCCTCCTCCTCTTCCCCTCGCTGCGGTGTTCCACCTGTTGCCCCACCGGCCTCCGGCCTCTCATACTCCCTACCCAAGGCTCCCGATTCCATCAGTTCCTTCTTGAGATTTATCCACTCCTCCGAATCTCTTTTTACCAGCTCCAACAAGCTCAAATACTCCAATGGATTGGCCCCTTCATCAATTACTTGCATTCTTTTGTCATAAAAAGCGCAGTTGCTGTGGAAATCTCCAATTATACCTTATATCTTTACTCATCAGCAATTTAGTTACAGGCCTCATCTTATATCTCCACGTTCTTTCCTTCAATGAGATATCATTATAAACGTCTACCTCAGAACCATCAAATTTCAGAGCATCAGAACCAACACAATTCAAATGGGCCATTACTCTTAGCTTGTCGGCCCAATTTGCAAATTTTACCAAAACATTTCTTTGAACCATCCTCCCTCTTCTTGGGCCCACCCGAAATACACTTACAAAATCTTCCTGAACAAATTCTTTTCCCATATTCAAACCATTTAACCACTGAACCACTCTTTCTCTTAACAAATCCGGTGTCTGTTCCACCACCCCACAGATCACAATATTCTGCTTTCTCATTATATCTTCCACAGCATCAATCCTTCTCTCTTGTTCATCCAATTTCAGCTTATTCTCCCGCACCACCTCCTGAGTCCCTTTTATTTCCTTTTTTATGGCAATTACCTCATCTTGAACCACTTTTACATTTCCCTCTATTTTTTCAAACTTAAATCCACCTTTTTTGAGAAGTCTGCAACAGATGATACCACTTTATCTTGCTTTTTCATCATTTCATTTCTATCTTTCACCCTTGATTCCTCGTTCTTCTCCAATTTCTGAAACAGCTTGCCAATTTCCACCATAATTTGGGTTTGATCATATGACTCTGGGGACGGGGATGAAGACTGAGGGGCTTCCTCCATTGGTGCTTTTTCCTTCCTCTTAGGCTTCACGGCTGGCTCTTCTTCCTTTGCTTTCCCTCTTGTACCTTTATCCATAGTAATACACAATATAAGAGTCCGATGTTGCAGAACGTTGTAAAAGTTAATCAGTCAGACAGGACCTGCAACACTGCAACCCCTGGTACCACAAAACCAAGAGGGAAACTTGTATGAAGGAGGAAATCCAACAAAGAGTTAAGTATTGTAATCCACAAAAAAAGATAGAAGGAACCGAAGTGTACTCCCAACAAACAGCAAAAAATAAAAAATAAAAAATAAAATAAAATAATAATCCACATCAGATCCGTTTCCCTGAGGCACACATTCCAACTGATCGTCTTCCAAACTGCAAATGTAAAGGCTCCAAGGAAACAGTCACCCAAAACTTTTCTTTTAAGCCCAAGCCGCCCAAAAAAAAAAGGGGGGGAGGTATGAAAGAGAGAGAAGCCCAAAATCCAAGCAGGGAGGGGAAAAGATGTGAGAAGCGATTTGCTCAAAAAAAAAAGTAATATTTGTAATCCACACGGTGAAGGAGCAAAAAGAGGACCAATTAATCCTTCTCTTGAGACGGACAAGTCAAAACGCCATTTTCCAGCGGTTACCTTAACTTCAGGGTAAAAACCCCCTTCTTCTTCTGTGGAACGGCAAACTTTTCCCACACGCTTTAAGCTGGGAGACACACTGCTGCTGCTTTCCAATACTATAGCCCAAACAGGAACTTTTTAAACCACTTTGCTATCGACCAAACGTGCCGCGGTTCTCCTGGGGTGCAGGGAAACCATAAACCCAAACACGATCACTTTCGTTTTCCAGGACCGCCGCCATTAACGAAACGACCACTTGATTTCATATACTTCCACCCATTTCCATTTCAAAGCCCAGGCTCTTCTAAGCAAAGTCCCCAGCTAGTTTTAAACTTTAAACTTTGACTTTCCTTTCATGCACTTACATACAGCTATTTTCTTGCCAGACAATTTCTTGCCAATTCCGGTGCTTCTCTGCTGTCTCACTGGTCCTGTTCTCGGCTCCTCGGCAGAAAAGCCGCTACTGCCATCGCAGGCCTCACCTGCCCAGGAAAGCCTCCCGAACTTCGACCATCCGACCTCAAAATTTCCCAAAATTTTCCAAAAAGGCAGGCAGGAGTCTCATCCACAGGATTTACCACTTTAAAATTTTTCTATTTCATTCAGTCACATTAATTACCACTTTGCTAGGCGCGAGCGTCCGGATCAAGATGTTACTCGTCGGCCATCTTAGCCACGCCCCCTTACCAGTGCTACCCACCACACGGGGAGGCTTCAATGAAGACTCACCGCCCCCCCCCCAGACCGTCAGCTCGGTCAAAAGGCCTGCTTGCAAA
Organism: Bradypodion pumilum; assembly: GCA_035047305.1. Classification (NCBI taxonomy): domain Eukaryota; kingdom Metazoa; phylum Chordata; class Lepidosauria; order Squamata; family Chamaeleonidae; genus Bradypodion; species Bradypodion pumilum. The sequence goes on from JAWDJD010000001.1 coordinate 404,142,305, forward strand.
TCTTCCAAAAAGAGGTTCATACCTCTAGCAGACAGGTGGACCCCATTCCCTGCATACAGATTGTAATTTTGTAAACTAATAGTGGGGTGTCGGATGACCATCCCCAAACCCTTGTCTGCCATGAACCGGGCAACTGCCCTGTTCACCGAGTGACGAGCGCGGTCAAGGGCACGGAGGTCAATACCTCCCCTGTAAGTGTGACGTGGTATGATGTCCGACCATAGCAGCCTTGTGGATGGCCACACATAATGCAAATAAGCTAGGTCACTGCAAATGGTGAATTTTAAAGAAAGGCCAGTGACCTGGCCTAGGTCATTGCCCCCGAGGTGCAGTACAAGGACATCAGGCGGTTCAGTTTCCCTGATGGAGAAAAGGAATGGCAACAGTTCCCGCCATCTCATTCCACGCTTACTGTACCAACGTATGCATGCGGCTGCACGCAGTCCAAGCTGGGGTCTCCACTCTGTCGCCGCAGCATACTGCGCTGCCCAGTGCACGTAACTGTGGCCCACCAGCCATACTGCCACCGGTGTGCGGGGACACACAGGGTCTGTAAGAGAAAAAAAGAGAACAATGACTTAACTGGAACTCATGCCTGAAGAGGGCGAACATATAATGCAAAACGCGTAGATCCCCATCTTCCCATACGGCGTATATCAGCCTCAGAGTACCCAAATGCAGCTGCAGTTGAAGCAGCACCTATCCTAAACGAATGGGTGCTGTAACGAGCCCCTGGGAGGCCAACACTGGATAGTGCCATACTGGTCACCTTCCAAAATTTAGTAAGGGGAGACCCATCTTGGTGGCAGAAAAACGGGCCAGGGTCGTGCCACGCACTGCCAAGAACTCCTGTAGGGCACCAACCAGACAGATGTCTGCAATGGAACATCGTAGCAGTCTAACTCCACTGCCTACGCCGTCCTGATCAACTTTTGAGGACCGTCTCCTCAACTGAGCCCACTCATTAGAAACATAGACATCGTCGAGTTCCAGTGCCCTACGAGTCGCATCCGCCTTAGACAGTAGTACCAACTCACTGATGCGGAGCGCTCCAAAGAAGGACACCGTGGTAGCCGCATGAAAAAGAGCTGCCTCATACCTGTCAAAACATAGGTTAGGCCAGCCTCGTGCAAGGTGGGTAAGCACCCCTGGGGAAATTGGGTGCCGAGTGTCTGGGCGGCGGCCACGTTCCCGTGTCCACCCCTCCAAAACATGCCGTATGCGGAAATCATTCATGCTGTCAGCAAAACCCCTCACCTTGGCAATAAATGCCAGTGCTGACAGCCTGGATGCTATAGTGCGGGGAGCGAGGCCATGACTGTGTAAATAAACCATGAATTGTAAAACTTGTTCAACTGGAATGGGCCACACCTCCGGCAACTGAAGTTGCACACAAAAATTTATAAATTGAACGAAAGCGTGATGATACGCCTTACGCGTGCGGGGCGCCAAAGACATGCCGATCGCCCGGTTCACCTCTCCTTGCCAAATGTCCAAATCTTGGCCGGGAGTGGCTAGGGGAATTCCTCTGCGTCCGGAGCCAAGGCGAGGAACCGGGGGATCTGCAGGCGGGATAAAGCATCGGCAATATCATTATTAATGCCTGGAACATGTCTGGCCCTAAAAAGCACATTGAGGCGTAGGCTACGTAACACGAATTGGCGAACTAAAGCCATCACCCTGGGTGATTTAGACGTCTGAGCATTGACAATGTGCACTACCGCAGCATTGTCGCACCAAAAGTGAACCACAGAGTCGGCCCACTCCTCGCCCCACAGCATCAAAGCTCCCAGGATTGGAAAAAACTCAAGGAATGTAAGATCGCGGAGGCGATCTGTGCCCCGCCATGCTGGAGGCCATTGGCCATAAGCCCACCTCCCCTCGAAGTAAATCCCATATCCCAGGGAGCCGGAGGCATCCGACTGTACTTGAAACCTAGGGGAAACTAAAAGGTCGGATCTCCAAAAGGAGACCCCGTTGAAGTCCCGCAGGAATGTGAGCCAAACCAAAAGGTCAGCCCGCATGCCCCTGGTCAGTCGGACCCTATGATGGCGCCTTGACAGGCCAGACATTAGCGTCTGAAATGTGGTGAGGAGACGCGTGCAAGTGTCCAAGCCCCGTTCACCCCCGAACAAAAAGTCATTGAGGTAATGGGCTACAGACCGAGACCCGGACCTGCGGACAAAGGCCCACTGAAGGAAAGTACTAAAATGTTCAAATGCTGAACAGGATATAGAGCAGCCAAAAGGCATGGCCTTATCTACATAAAACTTCCCTTGGAATCTAAAACCCAATAGCTCAAAGTCCCCTGGGTGCACTGGCAATAATCGGAATGCCGATTTAATGTCGCATTTTGCCAGGAGGGCACCAGGACCACAAGAGCGCACCATTCGCAGGGCTTGGTCAAAGGACGTATACCTGACCGAACAAAGGTCATCAGGAATAGCATCATTGACAGAATAACCCGCCGGGTACGATAAATGGTGGATTAAACGAAATTCCCCCGGGGCCTTTTTGGGTACCAACCCAAGAGGGGAGACCTTCAGGTTGGGAAAGGATGGTACAGAAAAGGGGCCCACCACCCTCTTGGCCTCAACCTCTTTAGCAATACTCAGGACAGCCACCTCTTCTCTACCCTTCAGGGACAGTAAATTGGGTGCATCTTGGGGTCCCCGCACTCCTTTGAATGGGATTCGGAAGCCCCACTGAAAACCCTCAAGGAGGTACCTCGCGTCCTCTCTCCTTGGATAAGTTGAGAGCCATCGCTCCAACATATACACATTAACTGGGGAGGGGGCCTTTTGTCTGGCTAGCTCCATCAGCGGAAGCTCTGCCCGCTCCCTGTCCACCTCTACATCTACCCCGTGACCCACCGGCCCGTGGACACACAGCGGCGGCGTGGGGGCCAGTGCAAGAGGGACACTCATGTTTGTATCGGCACTGCCGCTTATTGCACACGCCGCTAGCCGAGAAGCTCCAACACAGCAAGCAGGCTGGAACCCCCTGCCCCGCCGGCTGGCGGGAAGCCTGCGTTGGAGCAGCTTGCTGAACGGCATGGCCACAATGGTACCTATCCCCAGGCGCCGGACGTGTGGGGGTCATGTACAATAGCCACAATTTCTGACAGGGCTCATCCCATTTCATCTCCAGGTGCAAGGGCACCCTCATTCTGAATTCCTCATTGTAAGCCAACCACTATGGGCCAGGAAAATCCACCATTGCCCTGTAAATGTTGTCCAAATATTGGACCATAGGAATGGCCAGGTCAGGCCGGGCCCTAAGATACACCGCCATATAAATAAGATATGCGGGCAACCAGTTGGCCCAGGTGCGTGGTGGCTTACGGCGGCGGGACAGCTCTTTGTCTCTGTCGTCCTGTCCCTCTCTCTCCTCCTTAGTGGGCTCACGGTTCAATAGGGAGAATATATCCACGTACTCCCCCTGCCAAATCTTTTCCCTCGTGACCTGGGACAAATGATCACCAAGGGGCAATGAATAACCAGCCGTCGGCAAGGCCGTCACCGGCACATTAGGAACACGGGGCATACGCAGCAGAACCTGGACAGTCCCTGCGATGCCCGGCACTGCCCCGGGGGCGGAAACCCCTACCCCCAACGCTGTACCAGTATGGAACCAAGGGGCACTGGGATAGGCTGGCAACTGATGCCCACTCGCCTCGACTTGATGAGGCCATGGCCACTGAACCCCACCATTGGAAGTGGACTGTGGTATGGGTGCATTAACTTGAACCTGATACTCTAGGTGCACCCCCATGAGCCACCCCCACTGGGGGTTCCAGCCCACGGCGAGCGTCAGAGCTCACGACCGGAATCGAACTCTGGGGCCACACCTGACCACTCTCCTGCTGTAGCTCTGGACGAACAGGGAGCTGCGAGACACCGGCAGGCGCAGGCCGGAGCGTCTCAAGCAGCTCGACCCTGCTGGCCGCTTGTTGCAATGCGGCGGCCGTCGAGGTAGCCAGTAAACACGAAGGGCCCCCGGCAGAGAGTGAAGGTCCCCCTGTCATGGGGTTGTGTGGAATCCCCAAGGATGCCTCAAGCACAGCTAAATGCGTTAGCAAGGCATCCACTGTCACAGATCCCCCAGTATAAAGTGGGCCGGACGGCCCACCAGGCATTTGACCAGGAACCCCAAAATGAGAGCCTGGGCCCGAATAGGGCCATGCCCAAAACTCCGGCCCATGAGGGGCCGGAGGAGGAACGTGCTGTGCACCAGCACCGCCCCCCCCCCGCTGACCTGACCCGTGGCCGGCAACTGCGGGCCGAGGGCCAAAGCCCCTGAAGGGCCAGTTGAAGGCTGGCCAGCCGAGGGCCAAGCACCAGCCTGCATCGCCCCACCGGTATCGGTGGGGGTAGTTCCCTGCCACGTAGGCGCAGCCCTGGTCCTCCGACCGGAGGGCTGCCCCCCGCGTTGTGCAGGGCCGGCGAAAGTCCTCCCCGTTGGCCGCGGTTTCGTCGCCGTGGCCTTCCATTTGGGAGGCATATTGGTGGAAATAGCAGGATCCCTGTCCAGGGATCAGCCTATGCCAAAAAAGCACAGAGCAGCCAGCAAGCCAAGGCTCTGTGCAACTCCTTTCTTCCAAAAAGGCTAAAGAGCCGAAGACTCAAAGGAACAGCGACGGAGAAAACTTCTCCTCTCCATCGCTATTTTAAAATGGCAGCTCGGCTGCCTCGTGGCTACCCCTTTTATAGAGGGGTGGCCACGCCCCCTAGCTCACCCGGATGTCTGAGTCTGGGTGGGGGGCCCCCGCAAAGAGCGCAGCGGCCATTTTGGCACCGCGCTTTCATTCTTCCCCTGCCCACATCCGCACCAGGTTGTAGGCCCCTTACAAGTCAAGCTTGGTGAATATGGTGGCCTCCCGCAGCCTCTCCATGAGTTCTGAGATGAGCGGTAGGGGGTACCGGTTCCGCACCATGATAGCATTGAGCCCACGGTAGTCGCAGCACAAACGCAGGTCCCCCATCTTCTTCTTGTCGAAGAGCACCGGGGCCGAGAGGGGGAAAGACGAGGGCCGGATAAACCCTTGGGCCAGGTTTTTGTCCAGGAAGTCCTGCAAGGTGGCCAGCTCGGGTTCTGACATAGGGTACAAGCACCCCACCGACAGTGGTGTGTCGGGCTTGAGGTCCACAGGACAGTCATAGGGCCAGTGCAGGGGCAAACGGTCTGCCTCGTGCTCGCTGAACACATCTGCAAACTCGGACAGCTCGGGGGGCAAGGAGACTGCAGAGGAGGAGACCTCCTGGCTGGCGCAAGTGTGGCAGATGTGGTCGATGCACTGCAGGGCCGGGAAGGTGATGGCATTCCGTGACCACGCTACCTGAGGGTTATGGGCCCAGAGCCAGGCCATGCCTAGGACCAGAGGGAAATGGAGGTCTGCAGTTATGTAAAACTGGATTGCTTCTTCATGTGCCCCAATGGCCTGGCGCAAAGGTTGGGAGGCTGTCTTGATGGGCCCTGACACAAGTTCCCGCCCATCATTAGTTTCTACCCACAACGGCGGGTTGACCGGGGCCAGGGGAATCTCAAAGTGGGCCACAAAAGTCCGGTCCATGAAGTTGGTCGTGGCTCCTGAATCCACCAGTGCATGTGCCAGAATCCTCTCAGGCTGGCTGGAGACAAGGATCTGAGTATCCAACACCAGGTGCCGGGGGGCCCCGAGGTACATGTTGGCGGACTCTGGCGAGGGCATGGTGTATGCCCAGCCAAGGGTTTCCCCTAGGCCAGGCCGACCCCATTTCCTGGATGGCCAGGCCAAGAACCTGAGCCGGACGTGGGCACCCCACCCCCCTTCCGAGGGCAGGAGTTGGCAAAGTGTCCGGGTTCCCCACAATACAGACACAGACCCCCTTGGTGGTGGTGTGCCCGCTCCTGAGCCATCAGACTGGGCCGGGCCGCCCCAAGCTCCATCGGTTCCTCAGCCATCACCACGAACCACAGGGTGGGCCAGGGTGTCACTGGCACCAACCGTGGGGGCACGGGCATGGCCGACGGCTCCCAGGCCGTGTGCTGCATCTGTCAGCACTGAAGGCATGCATCGATGCGAAGGCATTGGACCACCATGGCATCGAGGGTCAGGGGGACCTCCACCCGGACCAACTCACCCTGTAGTTCCTCAGACAGCCCGTCCTGGAAGGCGTACATCAGTGCTGCATCATTCCACGCTGAGTCCTGGCACAAAGGCCGAAACTTGGTGATGTATTCCTGCAGGGGATGCTTCCCTTGCTGGAGGTCCTTGATGCGCCTGGCTGCCATCTGGGCCTGGATGGGGTCCTCATACATATGACCCAGGTAGTGCCGGAAGCCCTGGTAGTCCATCAGCAGTGGGCTGTTCTGGGTCATTAAAGGCATGGCCCACCGGGCGGCCGGGCCAGACAGGAGGCTAATCACAAACCCCACCCTGGCCCGGTCATTGGGGAAATCCTTGGGCCATGCGGCCATAAACAATTGAAATTGTCCCATGAACGCTGGAAACATCCCCAGTTGGCCAGAAAACCTATCAGCATGGCCACTGGGCATTTCCAACAAGGAGGAGGGGCTGCAGGGGCAGCCAGCACAGCGACTTGGGCCGTCAGGTGTGCCACTTGCTGCTGTAGTTGTTGGTTCACCACCTGCAGCTGTTGCAGCTCCTCTGTTGTGCCAGCAACGTTGCCCGTTTGGGGTGATGGACAAGATGTTCTGTCTCCCCCTCCCTCTTACTTTCCATGCTGGGGAAACACTCACAGCATGGTATATCCAAGAGAAGTCCAAGTTCCATCCAAAAATCCAGTCCAGAGTTTCATTAAGCCGAGGAGACAAGCAAACAGGAGCAGGGACAGGGAAGCTCAAACTTTGTCTGTCACGGAGCCACACCCAGTGTTCTGGCTCCTTATATCCCCCCATGGGGTGTGGCATGATGCTTCCTAATCTCCCCCTGGCTCTCCTCTCTCTCTGCCTCTGCAGGAGACGCTTTGCCTTGCTCCGATGTCTAGCGTCCAGCCATGCCTCATCACCAGAACTGTCTGTGAGCTGCGGCTGCTGTCGAGGAACATTCTCACCGTCAGACTGCTGCTGGAGTTCCAACGGAGGCTGAGGCAATGTCGGGGGGGCAGTCCTGGGGAGGGGGGTCCTGCCAGCTCATCCCCCTCATCCTCAGGGTTCTCATACCCAAGATGGGCTGGTTTGTGGGGCCGGAACTGGCCCGGGGGTTGGACTCACAACACCCTCAGACTGTTTTGTGCTAATTTTTCAACAAATAAAATAGAGGAAGACTCAACATATCTAATTAATCAGTGAGTTCCCCTGGTTGCAGAATTGTATTTTGTTGTATTTTTAAAGCTTTCCCCCCAAAAAAAGTAAAATTTAATCTTATAAAAAAGAAGATTGTATACCGATTCTTCTTGGGTTTTTTGGCTGACTGAAGTTTTAGTGTCTTGCACGGAAGACAAAGAAGGAGTCGCAGTGAGGACTAACACAGGTTTACTGGTTGATGATCAGGATGAACATGTGGTAATGGTGGAGATACATCACATTATATACAGTAGTATAATGCATTTGAATCTTGTTGCACGGTAGCTCATTGGCTGCTACCGGCGTGACGTCGTTCCAAGTCACGCCCCCTGTTCCGTGATAGTTTGCTGGTGCGGGAAAGTTCCCGCGGCTGCCGGTGATTTGAGGAATGAGAACCATGTGAGTTGAACGCTCGCAGCTGCCCTCTATGGGCAGCTTACTCGCGTTCCTTTACATCTGGGCTACATTGTGATTGTGGTCAGGTTACATTCATACATTTCTTAAAGCGACATTGTACATACATAACATCCCTCCCCCCTAGGATGGGACGAAGTCCCTCAACCATTGTGGCTTGCCGCACGTGCGCCTGGGGCGAGCGGCCGCTTGACTTAAAACCGGGGAGCCTGGTTCTGCGGAGTCCTGCCCTGCAACGGAAAGGGGGGACTCATTAATTGCTTGGTGTGGGCTCTGTGGTAGCCTTGCATTGGGGGACGGGAATGGAATGAACAGTTGGAAAGTGAAACCCTGCCTACCGTTTGAGGAGCTTGGGGTCCCCCCCAGTACGAATCTCGGGACCGACGATGAGGCCCTCGTGGCTACGCCACCCCCGGTTACCTGCCCGGGAGTTCTAGAGACTGTGGTGGGCGGACTCCCCCCCGCTGCCTGTCTTGGGGGTGTTTGCCTCCGGGGAGCTGGTGCTATGGGATATTCCAAAACAAAAGGACTGGGGGGACTGGAGGTACCAGGGGCTGAACTGAAACCCCTCTTCTCGCTAGGATGGGTGGGGGACCACTCCGCTACACCCCCCTGGTACTGCAAATTATAATCACAATCAAACTGATCCCTCTCTTTCAAAGTATCCTCCTCTGTGGTCGGGAACCCAGGATATGCATTTGTATCCGCGGGTTCCGCCGTGTCTCCCCCTTGGGTAATGCGGGTGGGGGAGGACCCTAATGCTGATTCCCCTTCACTGGTGACTCACCTTCTGAGTTGGTCGGCGTGCCTTCTCCAAAGTAGACCCGAGCTAGTCTCAACCCTGTAGGATACTGGCCCCGTCTGCTCAATGATTGTCCCTGGAACCCACGCTGGCCCCGAGGTCGCGTAGTTCCTGCAGTGAACTGGGTCCCCTACTGAAAAACTTTTGGAGCTCTCTCCCCCTATGTTTATATTCCTTCCCTCATCCTCCACCCTGGACGGATCCATCCGGTCAAAAAGTGTTACCGGACGCCTCCTCATGAGGAGTTCGGCTGGGGAAAATCCTGAGGCTAGGGGGGTTGTCCTGTAACAGATGAGGAACTGACACAGATGAAGGTTCAACTCACCGGGACCCATGCGCCGCAGTGCGTCTTTCGTAGTGCGCACTTGACGCTCTACCTGACCGTTTGTGGCGGGGTGACACGGGGCAGCGGTAATGTGCCTGATGGCGTTCCGCTCAATAAACGTCTTGAACTCTGCAGACGTGAAAGTACTAGCGTTATCGCTAACAAGAACGTCTGGCAGGCCGAAACAGGCAAAAAGCTTGCGCAACTGTTTAATGGTTGCCGCAGAGGAGGTGCTGCTCATGGGGATTACCTCCAACCATTTAGAGTAGGAGTCGACTACCAGCAAAAACATGGCCCCGCGGAAAGGGCCAGTGAAGTCAACATGAATCCGGGACCATGGCCCGCGGGCCGTGTCCCATTCCCTATGGGGTAACCGGGACTCCTCGGGCCGAGAGCTCTGGCAGCTCTCACACGTGCCCACTAAATGTTCTATATCCGCGTCTATCTGGGGCCACCAGAAGAAACTCCTGGCCAGAGACTTGGAGCGCACGATTCCCGGGTGACTGGTACGCAGTAGCTTTAGTACCTTGGCCCTCAGTTTCTCTGGGATCACTACCCGCTGTCCCCAGAGTAAGCAGCCCCTTTCCAGGGAAAGCTCTACTCTCCACCTGACAAATGGCTTGAACTTTTCCTCGGGGGGAGTCGTGGGCCACCCTTTCCTCACCCAGGAACTAACTTGGGCCAGCGTCTTGTCGGCCACCGTGGCTTTGGCGAGGTCGGCCGGGAGAATGGGGGGGTGAGTCAAGAGACTCGATCAGTAGGACTTGGTGGTCCTGCTCTACCTCGCACGTGGGGTCCCCTACACTAGGGAGGGGAGATCGGGACAGCGCGTCCGCATGGGAGATCTCCTTCCCTGGGCGATAGACCAGCTCGTACTGGTAGGTGTTGAGGAAGATGGCCCAACGCAGCATCCCGGGGGAGAGAATTTGCAGTGTGGGTTTGCCGGTAGTGAAGATCCCCAGAAGTGGCTTGTGATCCGTCACTACCGTAAACTCACGGCCGTATAAAAAGTCATGGAACTTTTTTGTTCCCGCGATGATGGCTAGGGCCTCCCTATCAGTTTGCGCGTAATTGCGCTCAGCCTTCGAGAGGGACCTTGAGTAGTACACTACCGGGGCTTCCCTCCCACTCTCCAACACGTGGCATAGAACCGCCCCCACTCCCACTGGGGACGCATCACAGACTAGGACTACTGGCTTCCTAGGGTCAAAGTGGGTTAGGACAGCACTTGAGGATAGGAGTGCCTTCAGTTCCCTAAACGCTTTCTCTTGCCTATCTCCCCACCGCCAAACCGCCTCTTTCTTCAATAATGCGTGCAGTGGCTCAGCAACAGATGCCTTCCTCGGCAGGAAGGAATGGTAAAAATTTAAGAGCCCTAGGAACGACTGCAGCTCCGGTTTCGCGGTGGGGCGAGGGGCGTTTTGCACAACCGCAACCTTGGACTCGGAGGGCTTGATGCCTTCCGGGGTTACCTTGAACCCAAGGAACTCGACCTCCCTCGCAAAGAAAACACATTTGTCCCTTCTCAGTCGGAGGCCCGCTTTCTCGAATATTGAAAGGACCCTGTCTAGCCTTTGCGCTAATTCTGACTCGCCCCCCGCTGTTATCAACACGTCGTCGAAGTATGGGAGGACGCCTGGAAGCCCCTTTAAAAGGCGTTCCACGAGGGACTGGAAAATTCCGGGGGCCGAATTCACGCCAAACTGAAGGCGCGTCACCTTAAATGCCCCCTTGTGCGTTACAATCGTTTGCGCAGCGGCAGCAGCCAGGGTTACAGAGAGCTGCTGATATGCCTGCGCCAGATCTAGCTTGGAAAAACACCTCCCCCCATGAAGCGTGGCCAGCAAATGGCTGTCCACGGGCACCGGATAGGCATTTGGCTGAATGGCCTTATTAATCGTACATTTATAGTCCGCACAAATCCTAACCTCCCCGTTTGATTTAAGGGCGGTCACAATCGGCGTTTCCCACTCCGCCAAATCAACTGGAACCAAAATCCCCTGCCCCACCAATTTGTCCAGTTCCGCCTCGATCTTGTCCTTGAGGGCGAAAGGCACTCTTCTTGGCTTGAGGCGTATGGGTCGGATTTCTGGATCCAGGTCAAAGGAAACTGGGGGCCCTTTGTAAGTCCCAAGCCCCTTCTTGAAAACGTCCGGGTGTGCGTTGCACACGTCCCGCATTGGGTCAGTCTCTATGGCGTTAATGCCGGACAGTTCGATTCCTAGGGGAGCGAACCACTGCATTCCCAAAAGGCAGCACCTCCCCCACTTGAGGACCACTAGGGGCAGTTTCTCGGAGTAATTCTTGAACTTCACCTTGAAGTTCCCCACCCCCAACACTGGGATCCCGTTCCCTTGCACGTCCCGTAGGTGTGACCTCATGGCCCGCAACTTGGGCCGCGCATCTGGGGGAATGCGCATAAACTCTTTTTGGGACAGAATGGAATAGGATGACCCCGAGTCTATCTCCATCCTCACTGGGACCCCCTGTAACTGTACCACAACGAAAAAACGCCGGTGCTCCAGGCCCACGCGGTTCACGCCTGCCATGCTGTGGTCGTCTGAGACCTTCCTGGTGCCGGCCGCCTTCCGTTGGTGCGTCTGGGAATGGCTCGAGTTGCCCTTGTCCTCGACTCGCCCGTGCCTGCACACTCGGGTGATGTGCCCCTTTCGGCCGCAGTTGTGACACTCGGCCTTTCGGAACGGGCACCTCGTGCGGTCGTGGGACACCCCACAACCGTCGCAGCGGCGGTCCTGCCGCTCGCGGGTCTGTCGCTTTTCTCCTCGCTTCTTGACCCACTGGACGTCGTCGTCCTCGCTGGAACAGGGGTCTGCCATGGTGGACGACTCTTCGGATGCCGTTGGTGTGCCGGCGGGCGGCTTGGGGGCCCGCCAGGCTGTTTTCACTGGTGTCCGCCGGGCCGCCTGTACTGGTGACTTGGCCCTTTCGGACGCGGCCCCTCGGGACTTGAACACTCTGACCGCTTCTGGCCGCTTCGGCCGCTTGGGCCTCCCGCAGTACCTCATTGAACGTGAGGCGGTGGTCACGGGTCATGAGCTTCCGCTGAAGCTCCTCGTCCCTCAGGCCACACAGCATGCGGTCTCGGAGGGCCTGGTCCAGGTCGTCCCACTGGCAGTGCACCACTGCCAGCCTGAGGGCAGCCACGTAGGCGGACACGGATTCGCCCGGTCGCTGCTCTCGCCTGTGGAACGCAACCCGGGCCGGGAAGATCGACACGGGGGGCTGGAAATGCTCGCCCAGCAGCCCCAGCATGCGGTCGATGGACACCTCTTCCACCTTCTTGGGGGCCACCAGGTTCATCAGGATGCACAGCGTGGCCGGCCCCACCTGGGCCAGGAAATAGGAGCGCATCCTCGCGTCGTCGTCGATGCCCGCAGCTTCCATGGCGTGCCGGAACTGGCACTCATAGAGCTCCCATTGTTCGGGCTCGCTGACATCAAACTGGTAAGGCTTGACCTTGGGATTCGCCATTATCCCACCTTCGTCGCCAATTTACTGTCTTGCACGGAAGACAAAGAAGGAGTCGCAGTGAGGACTAACACAGGTTTATTGGTTGATGATCAGGATGAACATGTGGTAATGGCGGAGATACATCACATTATATACAGTAGTACAATGCATTTGAATCTTGTTGCACGGTAGCTCATTGGCTGCTACCAGCGTGACGTCGTTCCAAGTCACGCCCCCTGTTCCATGATAGTTTGCTGGTGCGGGAAAGTTCCCGCGGCTGCTGGTGATTTGAGGAATGAGAACCATGTGAGTTGAACGCTCGCAGCTGCCCTCTATGGGCAGCTTACTCGCGTTCCTTTACAGCTGGGCTACATTGTGATTGTGGTCAGGTTACATTCATACATTTCTTAAAGCGACATTGTACATACATAACAGAAGTCAAATTCAAGTACAGTGAACTTGTTTCCACAACTTTGGACGTTATACGGATTTGGACTTTGTATGAGGCATGCAAAATCCTAGCCACGAATGCCTCATACAACATCCAAATCCTTGCTGCGATGCCTCATACAACATCATTTCCATAGAGATACATTGTACTGTAACAGCACCGACTTCAGGGCAAAGTCAAGGAAACAGACAGGAAACTAACAGAGCTTTAAGAAATCATTTTTTAAAGGCTAAAAACATTTAAAAACTTGTCAAACAACCCTGATTTTAGGGGACAAAGCATACAACAAGTTTTTTTAACTTTTGAAAACTTTATGAAGTGCAGGTTTAAAAGTTAACATGTCCCATCATGCAGCACAGTGTTAATCTGCAGCCATGTGGCCAATCATCCATTTTAGACAAACTACTGTAAGCAATTACTGGGTAGAAGCAAGGACAAAATGGATGCCAACATGTCCCATCATGCAGCACAGTGTTAATCATCCAAACAGCAGCAAACATCAAACAATTGCCCACCCCACCAAAAAATTGCCCTCCCCCATCCACCTCCCCACCCCAAGCCAATCGGAAACAGAAAACCTCATTTACCTACTTTTCCACTGTGCCAAAAAATGGTCCAAGAACCTGAAGAATGCTGCAAAAATCCCAGGAATGCTTCCAAAAATACTAACAAAAAAATCCAAAAATCCAAATTCGCACTCAAAACTACTCCTGAACACTCTTTGCCTCATGCAAAACCCACAAGAGCAATGCATGCATGCGTTCTTCCTTTTATACTGCCTAGGCACAATGCAACCTGGGAAAACCCCAATGCCTCATACAAAGTTGCAGTGACTTTGTATGAGACAACATTTTTCAAGGAATTAGGTGATGTTGTATAAATTCGCTGTTGTATGAAGCAGACTTTGTATGAGGTATTACTGTATGTAGTTTGAGGGAAGGGTATGATTTATACATGTCTGTAAGAAAATGTGAGTTATTTGGGTTTGATCCACATGAGAAAGCTTGTTGCATCACAGTTCTAAAAATACTGCATAGCAGCTCTGATTTCTGACTCATAGCTTCTTTCCTTTTTTGGCACAAAATCCTCAAGGGAGGGGCACATCTGCATCTATTTAGCCTATAAATAGTGGTGTGCACCCTGTGATGCCTAAATATGTAAGAAGGGGTTTCATAAGTTTGGTGTATGCAAACCAAGACGCAGGACACAGCCTCGGGCTGGGTTAACTCAGGTTTATTGCATCGTGGACAGAGGGAACATGAGGTAATGGCGGATCGATAGCTCTTTATATACAGCAGTAATACATTTGAACGTGGTGCCATGGTAGCCCATTGGCTACTGTCTGCGTGACGTCATTGCAGGTCACGCCCTTCTTGTCCAGGTGTAGGTAGTGGCGGGAAAACTTCCCGCGCTGTTGCCTTTGATGAGTTCGGACCAAGAGAGCTTGGACGCTCGCTGCTGCCAGCTGGTGGTCATTAGCTCGCGTCCTATTACAGGGTTTATATGATACAGCTGAAGGTTACATTGTTGCTATAGGCAAGGTTACATTGGCTCAGCTACATTGTAATCCATGTGGAAAGGTAACACCATCAGAACACAACACCCCTCCCCCCTAGGACGAGACAAAGTCTCGAGCCCCCACTTACACACACACTCCCCCCCCTTAGGAGACAAAGTCTCTCAGCCAAGATGGCTTATTTCGAACACGCTGGGGTCTCGATGCGGGCTGCCTCTCCCCGGGTTTGCTACCTTCTCTTTGTCCCCTGGTTTCCTGTCCTGTAATTGGAGAGGGAGACTCGTTAGTGACTTGCCGCGGCTCCGCGGCGTTGTTGGGAGGTGTGCTCTTTCTTAGGGAGGAACCGGGGGCACTGGGGGCTAACGAAAAACCCCTCTTCTCGCTTGGATGGGTGGGGGAACACTCCTGAAAACCCCCCCGGCTCGCAAAATCAAAATCGAAATTACTATCGGGGGCAGCGGTCGCGAACTCCTCTCCCCCTTCCCCGGCCCCTGATAGGACTGGCGTATCAAAAGGATATGAGTCGGGGCCGCTGCTTCTGCTTCCTTCCCCCCTTGCTTGGGACTGTTGTCCTCTGCTGTCTCCCCCTTGGGTTAAGCGGGTGGGGGAGAACCCTAACGCTGAATCCTGTTGCTGAGCTCCACTGACTGGCCCACTCACTCGGTGCCTCAGTTGGTCTGCGTGCCTCCTCCAGAGGAGGCCGGTGTTAGTCTCGACCCGGTACGATACTGGCCCCGTCTGTTCTACAACCTTCCCTGGTACCCAGGCCGGCCCTGCGCTGGAATAGTTCCTGCAGTGAACAGGGTCCCCGGCAGCGAAACCTTTCGAGACTGCCAACCCTATGTTTTTCCCTTTATCCTCGACCCTCGTCGGGTCTAGACTGGACAGGATCGTGGTCAGTTTTCGCCGCATCAAGAGCTCCGCCGGCGAGTAGCCTGACGCTAAGGGGGTTACCCTATACGCTAAGAGGAACTGGCATACCTGGTGATTCAGGTCCCCCGGGCCCATGCGCCGCAGCGCCTCCTTCGTTGTCCGCACCAGCCGTTCCACTTGGCCATTCGTGGCCGGGTGAAACGGTGCGGATGTAACATGCCGAATGGCGTTTGCCTCCATGAATGCTCCGAACTCAGCGGAGGTGAAACAACTAGCGTTATCGCTGACTAAAGTGTCGGGTAAACCGAATGTGGAAAAGACTCTCCTTAGCTGGCTAATTGTCGTGGCGGAGGACGTGCTCTTTACTGGGATAACCTCCAGCCACTTGGAGAACGCATCTACCACCAGGAGAAACATGGTTCCTCGGAATGGGCCAGCGAAATCCACGTGCACTCTAGACCACGGCCCCCTTGCTGTGTCCCACTCCCTATGCGGGAGACGGGCCGCCTCAGGTCGGGATCCCTGGCAAGCCTCGCAAGTGCCGACCATGTGCTCAATGTCCGCGTCCAGCTGTGGCCACCAGAAGTAACTCCGGGCCAGCGCCTTTGAACGAACTATGCCCGGGTGGCTGACGTGCAGCAGTTCGAGCACCCTCGTCCGCAGGGGCGCAGGGACCACCACCCGTTGGCCCCACAGAAGGCACCCCCTCTCTAGGGACAACTCTAGCTTTTTCCTAAAGAATGGGTCGAACTCTGTACTCGGGGACGAAGCCGGCCACCCCTTCTGCACCCATGAACTAACTTTCTCCAGCGTCCTGTCCTTGCCTGTCGCCCTAGCAATGTCGGCTGGTACTATTGGGGGTGCGTCTAAAACCTCAATTAGCAACACCTGGCGGTCTCTTTCTGCTCTCGCCTTTTGGTCGTCCGACAAGGGCAAAGGGGATCTCGAAAGCGCATCAGCATGGCTGATCTCCTTTCCGGGCCTGTACTCCAACTCATGTTGGTACGCGTTGAGGAAAATAGCCCAACGCAGCATTCTCGGGGACAGGATCTGCGGCGTGGGCTTGCTAGCCGTGAAAATCCCTAACAGCGGCTTGTGATCGGTCACGATTTTGAACGGGCGGCCATACAGAAAATCGTGAAATTTTTTGGTCCCCGCTACTATTGCTAACGCCTCCCTGTCGGTTTGCGCGTAATTTCGCTCCGCTTGGGACAGGGACCTTGAGTAAAACGCTACCGGGGCCTCCCTTCCGTCCTCCAACACGTGGCAAAGCACCGCCCCCACCCCCACCGGGGATGCATCACAAACTAGGACCACCGGCCGTTTGGGGTCGAAGTGCGTCAGGATTGCCTCAGATGTTAGGAGTTGCTTTAGCTCTTTGAACGCCCTCTCGTGCTCGTCACCCCACATCCATGTCTCCTCCTTTTTAAGTAACCGATGGAGCGGTTCGGCCACGGACGCCTTCCGCGGGAGGAATGTATGGTAAAAATTGAGGAGCCCCAGGAAGGACTGTAGCTCGGTTTTGGATGTGGGGCGAGGGGCCTTTTTAATGGCTGCTACCTTGGATTTAGACGGTTTAATCCCCTCGGGTGTGATCCGGAACCCTAAAAACTCGACCTCGGTTTCGAAAAAGACACATTTATCCTTCCTCAATCTCAGCCCCGCTTTCTCGAACACGGTCAATACTTTGTCCAACCTCTTTGCCAGTTCAGCCTCACTCCCCCCTGTTATCAACACGTCATCAAAATAAGGCAACACCCCCTCCAGTCCCTTCAGGAGGCGTTCCACAAGCGACTGAAAAAGGCCGGGTGCCGAGTTCACGCCAAACTGTAACCGCGACACCTGGAACGCTCCTTTATGTGTAACTATCGTTTGTGCCGCGGCCGTGGCGGGGGTCACAGGAAGTTGCTGATAGGCTTGTGCCAAATCGAGTTTGGCGAAACACTTTCCCCCATTTAGCCTGGCCAAAAGGTGGCTGATCACCGGCACCGGGTATGCATTAGGGCGGATCGCCTTGTTAATTGTACACTTATAATCAGCGCAAATGCGCACCTCCCCGTTAGCCTTTAGCGCCGTTACAATTGGAGTTTCCCACTCCGCGGAATCAACAGGAATAAGAATCCCCTGGCCCACCAGTTTGTCCAGTTCCGCCTCTATCTTGTCCTTGAGTGCGAACGGCACCCTGCGCGGTTTGAGTCTTATCGGGCGGACCTCCGGGTCTATGTCGAAAGCTACAGGGGGTCCCTTGAACCTTCCGAGTCCTTTCTTAAAAACGGCGGGATGCGCATCGCAAACCGCTTGTATTGGGTCCCCCCCCACGGTATGCACTCCCCCTATGAACAAACCTAAGGGCTGAAACCACTGTGTCCCTAGGAGGCTACAGCTTCCCCCCTTGAGGACAACTAGGGGCAGTTCCGCAGAATGTTTCTTAAAATTGACCCGAAATTTCCCGACCCCCAACACCGGAATGCTGTTCCCCTGCACGTCTCGCAGCGTGGACCTCAACGCTTTAAGTTTGGGCCGCACGTGGGGGTCGATTTTCAAAAACTCTTTCTGGGGAATTATAGAATAAGAGGACCCCGAGTCAATTTCCATCTTAATAGGGGCCCCTTGTACTAATACCTCAACAAAGTAATGGGACTGTCCTGCGGACACGCTGAACACTGGGGCGTCGTCCTCGCTGTCGTCCGAGACGCGGCCCACGCCATCGTGCTTCCTCGTGGTCTGGGCGCCATCTTTGGGCCTCGCTGGACGGTCCGGTCTGGCCGCTCGGTCTTGTGACTGCCTCCGGCCCTCCTTCCGTTTTCTGCATGCCTTGGCGATGTGCCCCCGACGGCCGCAGGTGTAACACTCGGCCTTCCTGAACGGGCATCTCGCGCGCTCATGGGCCGCTCCGCAACCCTCGCAGCGTCGACCCCCCTTTCGGACCTTCTGGACCTCCTCGCCGTCGCTGCCTTCCGTAGACGACTTTGAGGCCCGTCGAGTTGCGTGCACCGACTGTCCGGACTTCCCGTGCACCGAATTTTCCGCCTTGCCGGCTCTAGGACGCCACTCACGCCACTGGTGCATCTCGTCCACTCCAGCATTCGTGGACTCTGCGGCTTCCGCGGCCTCTACGACCTCTGCCAGCGTGGGTGGCGGTTCCTTATTCATCAGGCTGCGCTGTACCTCCTTGTCTCTCAGGCCACACAACACGCCGTCCCTGAGGGCCATCTCCAGGATGTCGCCCCATTTACAGGGGGCGGCGGCTATCCTCATGGCGGCCACGAATGCCTCAACCGACTCATCCGGCGCTTGGACTCGCCTCCAAAACGCGCTCCGAGCGGGAAACATTGCCCTCGAGGGGGAGAACCTCTCTCGCAGCAGCTTCATGATGTCGCCCGCCTTAAATTCGCTCACCTTCTTCGGAGCGATTATGCCCACCAGCGTCCGCTTGGTTTCCATCCCGAGCATTCTGGTGAGGATGGCCCTCTTCCTCTCCTCGTCGTCATCTTTGACTCTGAGTTCCACCAGTGCCGCCTGGAAGTCCATCTCTAGCAGCTCCCAGTCTTGCGGTTTGGTGATGTTGAACCCGCTCTGTGCCCTGGCTGTTCCGTGGGGATCCATTATCCCACCTTCGTCGCCAATTTGGTGTATGCAAACCAAGACGCAGGACACAGCCTCGGGCTGGGTTAACTCAGGTTTATTGCATCGTGGACAGAGGGAACATGAGGTAATGGCGGATCGATAGCTCTTTATATACAGCAGTAATACATTTGAACGTGGTGCCATGGTAGCCCATTGGCTACTGTCTGCGTGACGTCATTGCAGGTCACGCCCTTCTTGTCCAGGTGTAGGTAGTGGCGGGAAAACTTCCCGCGCTGTTGCCTTTGATGAGTTCGGACCAAGAGAGCTTGGACGCTCGCTGCTGCCAGCTGGTGGTCATTAGCTCGCGTCCTATTACAGGGTTTATATGATACAGCTGAAAGTTACATTGTTGCTATAGGCAAGGTTACATTGGCTCAGCTACATTGTAATCCATGTGGAAAGGTAACACCATCAGAACACAACAATAAGATTGTAAAAAAAGCAACAGTATTGATGTTTAAACTCATAGAAAGTGGCTGTAAGGCATCTTACGAAGCAAAAGTGCTCACACTAGGGCAGTGGTTCCCAACATGGGGCACATGTTGATTTTTAAGGGGGCAATTTGAGAATGAGTTATTAACAGTGAATGGCTTTTTACGCTTCCTCCATGTGAATAGGAGTTCACTTTTTGAATAATAAAAATTATATGTCACAGGAGGGAGTGGGTTCAGGATTTTAGAGATGTCTGGTGGGATGTGGCCAAATAAGGTTGGGAACCACTGCATGAGAAGCCACCAGGATTATCCAAGAAAGTTTTCAGTATTTACAAGATGCCAAGTTCTAATTTTCATTGATGTTTGTCAAAGTGTCCTACAAGATCAGCTGCCAAGCTGCACTTCTCTCTAAAGACCTAGCACTGTAGCTGGGCATCTGTCCATCTGAGTCACCTCTCTGCTTGCTTCTTACATTTTAAATGAAGAGATATGTGAATCTGTAACCTTAACAACAATGCAGTCACAAATTTTAGTTGACTTCCAAAGAATTCTTGGGTCTGTGCAAAAATATATATATACAGTATATACAACATTTTTAAGTGCCAGAAGATTAAGAGGAGGAAATAATCACAACAAAATGTAACACATTACTTACCAGTACCAGTGGCAGAAGCCCTTAAACTACTCTGTGTAGGTATATGACATTTGTTGAATTTATAGTACTTAATAGTCCCACTGCATTAACCTTTATACAGCATTCCTACACTGCACACCAGATGCCATTGGCTTCCCCACTAAGAGGCAGAAAATTTGCAACACTCATTCATTCATTCACATGTATAGCCCACCCTACCACTCAGGGTGGCTTACAATGTGTGTGTGTGTTTTCTTGTGTTTTTATTGGCTATAAATAAATCATCCCATAATAGCCAATAAAAACACTAGAAAAAACACAACAAACAAAGCCAGATGGCATAAAAAATCTTAAAAACCATTGCCACTCATTGCCATGATTCGGCTCACACTTGTTAATTACTTTCTGCCTTCAGTTAACTGGAGGTAAATGCAATGATTGCCCCAGTCATTACCTAAGGACAGATGTGAGAAATGCAGAAAATGGAGGAAGCATCTTGTTTACTTATGGCTTCACCTGAATGATGTAGTGTTAGCAAAATCACATTATTTTGCCGTCTTTGACAGCTGTGGGCTCTGAGGCAGAGAGGATGTTCTAAGCATTGGGAATATATCATTACATCATCTGTTAAATAAGATAACTTGGTGGAGAGGCAGCAGAAAGGTGAAGTGTTCTGCTCACGCAAGTGCAAGGTGTATCATCAATCTAATGAATGCTAATTCATAGGAATACATGCTCCAAAGAATATTCAAGTATGAAGCTGAAAGTACAAAAACATATCTATGTGGCTTTTCAAGGTTGAGGATTATTCAGAGGCTAAGCTGGCTGGCAAAGCAACAAATGGAACCACACTACATACGAATTATGGGCATAACCAGTGATGGGCATGAGCCGGATCGGACCAGTATGCACATGAATGCCCCCGCCCACCAGTAAGGCTTTTCCAGGGCTCTGTTTCACCCCAAAGTGGCTGGGGATGCGCTTCAGGGTGAAATGGAGCCCTGGAAAAGTCTTGGACAAGGGGGAAATGGTTTCAGAGGTTTGCTATAGAGTGATGAAAATAGAAGAGGCTTCTATTTTCATAGCTCTATAGTGAAGGGCAGTCACATGGCCAACAGGCCATGCCCATCCAGGCACATGGCCATGCCCAGAGTGTGGTAGCAAATTTTTTTTTATGCCCACCACTGGGCATAACACTCTAGGATACCCAAGACAGATAATTTCACAAGCTGTTTTCCTCATCTCTGGCCCCAAAACTATAATTGCACCTTTCAGAACAACCAAAAATCCACTTCCTGAGTTGGGTCCTTAATGAAAGAGCTGCCCCTAAAGCATTTGGCACCTTTGGCAGGAAGTCTTTCATTTTACATCTTGCAAATTATGGTCCCCTGTCCTCAAACACAATAAACCAAGAGGGAGATGTTATGGTAACAGAATATGTTGTGCTAAAGAATGTATTCTGATTGGTTATATGTTAATTAGCTGAACCAGAAGCTGTTATCTTTATTATAGACACATGGGAGAGAGAGAGGGAGTGTCTGAGACTTACTCTCAAACTATGGGTTAGTTCAGTTCTCGTGTGGGCTCTAAGCCAGTGAGGAGTCCAAGTTCTTCTAAGTCTTCAAGATGATTACTTAGTGATGGTTAGATTACATTTATCTCTCCATTGGCATGGTTGGAGATTACTTTAAATAAGTGGAAATCTCAGGTTGCTACAAGGGTTTTGCAGGACAAGCTTCTAACTGCTGGCTGCTCGGCGTCTCAGAGTTCCAAGTTTGGCCTGACTAAGGGTCAGGGGTCCCAAAGGGCAGAGGGGGCTAGCCGGTTGAATACTTACATGGCTGCAGTACAGCAATTGAACCCTGCACCACTAGGGCTCATGGGATTACTAAAACTCCAACATAGTAGGCTAAAGTAAGTCATGGTTAGAGTAGGCCCATTAGACTCAATGGGCAATTCTGTCAGGGAAAATTTTTGTTGATATAAACTGGTTTGGGCACCAGTAAAATTTAATTTGAACTCATTGAAAGCTTCCTACACACACATACTTTTCAGCTTCTGAAGCTCCTTTGAGCTCATTTTGCCCTTAAGTGTAAAAATAAATAAATCACACCTCATCTCAACCACCAGTCTCAAATCTGGCAGTGGGAGCCTTTCTCTAGTGGATTTTACTGCACTATGCAACAAGATTTTGCCCATAGTAGATCCATGACCACATTTGTCCTGTTTATTTCACTGGACACGAGAGATTTACCAAAGGTGCTTAACCAGTTCTACTGCCACCACAGCAGTTTGGGGGCGGAGAGCATGGATTTACTTGTAAATAATGTTTTTATCCTTCTCCCCCATTTTGATAACTGTTCAAGAGCCTAAAAACTTATTGTACCATATGGTTTTAGATTCAGGACATCTGTTCCTTAATAGCAAAATTTTGGAAGGATAATCTGATTTTGCAATATGCTCTTGGATATTCTGTTCAAAGAGACTGATAAATATATGTTTTGCTTTCTGTTTTGTCTTCAGCCAACTGATGCAGAAAGAGAAGCAGCATTAGTGGCATTCAACAGAGTAGAACTGAAGTGGTCTTTCCCCAGTTTGAGGAATAGGAAACCAAAGCGGAGATATACTGATTTTAGACATATTTTTCTACCTGCTAGAACTGTACTTTCTATTATAGCTATTATAACTATTGTAACAATAGAATCCTTACTCTTGAGTAGGCCCTATTGTCCTTCTGAGTTGCAGCCCCCTGGTTGGACAACCCAGGCATCAGATGTGTGTAGAATCAGGTAGCGTCAAGCCAAGAAATCAATCCAAGTTTTTTCAAGGCAGTATTAAAAACATAGCAAGATACAGGTTACAGGCTATCAAAAGCACAGGAACCAAACTGGTTCTATAAAGGATAGCCCAGCTGGCCCTCTTTTCTCCCACGCCTCAACATTTTGGCTGCTTGCAAAATCACAGCATTCCCAAGGATGTCTGAGTGTGTGTGTGCATGTGCGCGTGCGTGCATCTCTGGGATATGTCTCCTCCCACAGGGTCCAACTTTGGCCCACCCCCTTAGGGATTCCAACCAATGATCTCACAGCAAGACATGCCAATCACACATTAGGTTTAATTTCTTCTACAACGAGGCAACTCATGAGGTAATGATGTTTACATTCTTTCACTCTCCTCCAGATTTGAAATCACCATTTTGAGACTGCATAATGGAGCACACTTCGTTCTGTGACAACTACAAGAAACTATTTTTGACAGTACAGGTTTCAAACTGTGTGCATCTCCTTTTCATACAATAGCAAAGCAGGCTATAGTTTTATACTTTTCTCTAAAGAGTATCTGAGATAACATTGACATTGTTTTCTTTCATCAGCTTGGAAGCATCAGAAAGGATTATTCTTGCTGTAGAGAATTCTTTCTCTTTATTTGCTCACAACAGTAAGCTATACCCAATGACCCAGGAAATCACAAAGCTCCACTGCAATAGATAGATGCAGAAAAAACTTCTTCCTATCCAGATCACATGACAAAACCTATTAGGAGCGTATTAGGATTAATGCAGAATTGAATAAGACAATGGAAGAGCAGATCTGCCAAATTTATTTAAATAGAACCATAGAATAGAAGCAATATTTCCTCGTCCCACCAGGTGATTTTCGCATGCTTTATGTATAGGATGATAGATTGATTAAAAAACACACACCAAAATTCATTTGCTTTCAGAGAAATGGGGATTGCCTTTGAGATGATATTCAGAGAACATAAATTCCCACCCATGCCTTCAAAAAAGAGAAGAAGAAATGTTTCTCAATGCATTTTTAATTTTTACTGTGCCTGGGGGTTTAAATTACACAAGAAGTACAGTAAGTCCTTAACAACTGAGTGAACATCAGTTCAGAAAGATACTTGGTAGACTTGGTAATGAAGCATGAAAGGGCAGCTGGAGAATCCTCAAGGGGTGAAGTAGCTCAGATGAAAGTTGGTTACAGGACCTTTTACCGTGAATGACTTTTGAGTTTCAGAACATTAAGTTGCAGGTAGCAATTTATTTTTTAAATATGCATTTCACAAAAATGTTGTCAAGTGTGTGTTTTATCAACTGCTATCAGTTGGTTAAGTTCTGTCCTGTGTTCTGCTTTCTTGAGGCTCTGGACCTGCTTTAGAGGGGATAGCAAACTGTGATTTTCCCAGTAATCTGGCTAATATTCAGAAGACCTCTTCTTCACCTTCACTCAACACAGAGGCACCATTTAGATCTTTGCTGAACATGCAAATCAGGGGACCAAAGCCAAAGGTCATGTTGATTATTAAAGGTGGGATAGGTCAGCCTTCAGGAAATGTCTCGAACAGAACTACTATTTTGGTCTGGCTGCTAAAAATCATAGTTCTGTGTTTTTTTTTTTTGTCATTATTATGTGAGATCAGGTTGCCTCAAATGTATGGCAACTCTAATAGGGTTTTCATGGTATGTGTGAGCCCTGGTGGCACAGTAGTTAAACTCCTGTACTGCATCCAAAAGGTTGTGAGTTCAATCGTAACCAGGGATAAGGGCTGACTCTGCCTTCCATCCTTCCGAGGTTGGTAAAATACCCAGCACATTAGGGGCAAAATTTATTTATTATTTTGAATTTATATACTGCCACCCAATTTGAATGAGCAACTCTGGGCGGCATAACAACAACAACATTACAATCTTAAATCCTTAAAACACTAAAATTTACCCCCCACTCATCAATTATTTAAAAGAACAGAATTAAAAGAGGGGCTAAAAAGTGACTAAAAAACTGAGAGGCAAGCAGGGCAACAGCTCCATCTGAAAGGCAACAGCTCCACCTGGAGGCGCAATTTGGTTGGTAAGAGGTTCCACAGGGCCAGAGCAGACACTAAAAAGGCCCTCCTTCTTGTGCTAGAGAGTCGGGGCTCTCTAGCTGATGGTATCTTCAGAGAGCCTCTCTGGTTTGCTCTGGTGAGATTGACAGATGTTTTTGGGGTGACGTGTCTCTTAGGTATCATGGCCCACTACCATATAGGGCTTTGAAGGTCATAACCAGCACCTTGAATTGCACCCGGAGGCACACCAGTAACCAGTGCAGCTCCCAGAGCAGTGGTGAGGCATGGGCATAACGTCTGCACCCCATCACCACTCAGGCAGCCACATTCTGGACCACTTGCTAATTAACTTGTGAACTGCCAGAGAATGCAGTAAGTGCTCTAGGGCAGTATATAAGTGTGATTGTTTTGCTTTGCTTTGCTGGAGTGATTTACCATTGCCACCCCACAATCCATGACTAACCTGAGGTTTGAACCCAGGCTTTGCAAGCCCTAGTCTGACATTCTGTCTGCTCACAGAATAGACAGTTGTATTCTTAACTGAGTTATATATGTACATTAAGAGTACCAGAGTACACTGGACAACAGGTATGTGGACATGTGGATTCAACTTCCCTACAGATATGTGGTTTATGGACTGGATTACTGACCTGTGGAATGACCTGTGGAATAGCATCATGGAAATATTTGGTTTGGTTGTAAAAAGCACAACTGAATATCTTCTCTTGGCAAAAAAGCTGAGGATTTCTCCCTGTCTGGACTTCTGCATGATGAAATAAGCAAAAAAAAAAAAAGAGAGAGAGAGAGAGAGAGAGAGAGTGACATATAATTGTTGTGCCAACAAGACTTCTGCTGAGCTGGAAGACAATGGATCATGATGGGCCAGTTACAAAATATGGATATTTTACATGGCTCCAGGCCCAGAGTGTACCCTGATAAGAGAAAACAATTACACCACAAGCTGCAAGACATATAGATGATTTAGCCTCTGGGAAGAAAGAAAGATGGTGCAGTATACTTATGCTCCCAACTTGCCATCTGCCAATACAGAACATTTCGAAGTGGTAGACATGTTAGTCTGTGCAAGCTTATCAGCCGCACTGAATCACAGGATTTGCAATTGTATCAAATATACAAGTCAATCATTGTATACTTCTGTACATCGTTCCCCCTGCTCATGGGCCATGTATAAATTGTTGCAATGACCTCATTCTTATGTCTGAAGAAGTGAACTTGATCCATGAAAGCTAACATTTTAATATAGCATTTACCGTAGCCTTTAAGGTGCCACAAGGTTTTTGCCCTTTGCTTTGTTTCTTATAAAATACAGAACTGAATTTCAGGGTTGAAGGCAGTTAGAAGGTAGGAAAATCACAGGGGCCAGTGTAACAAACAGCTGAGAAAATAGGATTCTTCAACTAGACGCTGGTGGAAGATTAGGAGCATAGGGTCAAATATAGCATTTAATTAAGGGCTAGCTTTGGCTGGTTTTGCATAACTATAATTATATCTGATATTACAATCCAGATTGATCTGTTTTACATTTGTCATTTCATCATTATACCATATAAGACAGTCATTGATTTTTCTCTCATTTCTTTTATATTGTGCCTTTATTTCATGGCTCTTATTCCCATTTTATTTGCTGTAATTTAAATAAATCTTCAAATCAGTTGCACCTGTGAATCAGTTCACCTTTCACGCACTGGGGCACATAAAGGACCTTATTTTTACACTCATGCTATCTTCTTTTTCAATATATGACATATACTGGAGCAATCCAGTAAAACAATTTAGATATTTAGATATTCAGTGGTTGTTTTCATATATGAGCAAATTTATCAAGATTGCTGCTCTACTTTTAGGCTGTCCTTCCTCATTAGTTGCTAGAAGTTCTTTATTACCCTGAAAAAACAAAAAGCAATGACATGTCATTTCAAATATGTAAAGGTAAAGGTCACCCTTGCTCGAAAGCCAGTCATATCCAACTCTAGGGTTTGGTACTCATATCCATTTATAGCCAAAGAGCCAGTGCTGTCTGCATCTGCAGATGTTTCTGTGGTCATGTGGCAGGCATGACTAGACAACGGAGTGCTTGGAACACTGTTACCTTTCCCACTGAAGTGATACCTACTTATCCACTTGCAATTCCTTGCTTTTGAACTACAGTACTAGGTTGGCAGGAGCTTGGACAGAGATGGGAGCTCACTCCATCTTGCAGCACTCAGGTCTCAAACTGCTGATCATCCAGTTGTTAAGTTCAGCATCTTAACCACTAAGCAACCACAGTCCTACTCCAAATATGAGACACAGACACATTCATATAGAGAAAGCACTGTAACAAATAAACGGAGAAAGAGTGGCTGGATGACATTTGCAAATATGAGATTTTAGCATAGGAGTTCCCTGTTGAACTTCCAGGTGATATTATAAAATCTCTGAGATTATAATATCTGCTTGCTCTCATTGTGGATAAAGTTCTAGCTCTAACTTTGAAATGCAGCAAGGTTCTCTTCACACACAAGCAACATTCCTTTTGGTTATTTATTATTTAGTCAATCAGTTAATCTTTACTGCATTGTTATGTATGTATGTATGCATGTTCATTAAACTGTAAAGGCAAGAATGTAACCACTCCAGATACAAACGATACCAGCTGTAAAGAAACGCGAGCAGACAGCCCATAGAGGGCAGCTGCGAGCGTTCAGCCTCACATGGTTCACATTGCTCAATCACGGACAGCCGCGGGAAAACCTTCCCCGCATTCAGCAGCTGAAGAAAGAGGCGTGCCTGGGCGAGGCCACGCCGGTAGCAGCCAATGAGCTACCATGCTACAAGATTCAAATGTAGAGAGCTACTGTATATATTGAGATGTATCACCGCCATTACCTCATGCTTCACTGGAACCTCATGCAATAAACCTGTGTTAAACCAACCTTTCGGTTGTCCGGTTGTCTTTGGTCCCATACACTAAATTGGCGACGAAGGTGGGATATGGCTGCCCACGGGACCAAGACATGCGCCGGCTACGAGATCAAGAAGCCGGGAGACTTGGAGCTGTTTGAGATAGACTTCAACGCAGCGCTGGTGGAGCTCGAAGTCTCCGATGAGGCCAAAAAGAGGGCCATTTTCGTCCGCATGCTCGGACACGAGACCAAGAGGACCTTGGTGGACCTGATCGCGCCGAGGAAGGTGGGCGACCTCAAAGCTACGGAGCTCCTGGCGGCGTTGCGCGCCCATCTCCGGCCAGCAATAGCGATGTTCCCCGCTCGGAGCGCGTTCTGGAGGCGAGTCCAGGCACCCGGGGAATCGGTCGAGGAGTTCGCCGCGGCCCTGCGGTTGGCCGCCGGCCCATGCAAGTGGGAGCTCCCCGACATCACCCTCCGGGACTGCCTGCTCTGCGGTCTGAGGGACACAGAGACTCAGCGTGCGCTGATGAAAAGGGAGCCGCCTCCCACGTGGCAACAAGTCCTCGACACGGCACAGGCCGCGGAGGCCACTACTGCCGGGGTGCATGAGCTTCAGGACTGGCGCCCGAAGCCCGCAAAGGCAGAGAGCTCGGTGCGAGTGGCCCGGCGAGTTTCGGACTCGTCTGCGGAGAGCGGCGACGACGAGGACGTCCGGAGGGTCCAGAGAGAGGGCCGGCGCTGCGACGGCTGCGGCGCCGCCCACGCCCGCGCCAAATGCCCGTTCCGCAAGGCCGAGTGCCACAACTGCGGCCGGCGCGGGCACATCGCCAAGGTCTGCCGGAAACGGCGCGAGGCCACCAGGAGTTCTCCAGACCACTCGGCGAGGCAGGACCGCACCACGAGGCAGGACCGCACCACGAGGCCAAAGGACGGCGCCCGGACCACGAGGACGCGGGACGGAGTAGGGCGCATCTCCGACGACAGCGAGGACGACGCGCCGGTCTGCAGCGTTTCCACGGAGCACCCCCGTTACTTCGTTGAGGTAGTAATACAAGGGGCCCCTGTTAGAATGGAGGTGGACTCGGGTTCTTCATACTCCATTATTTCCCAGGGGGAGTTCATGAAAATCGCCCCCCGCGTGCGGCCCAAGCTCAAGGCGTTGAGGGCCACACTGAAGGAATTGCAAGGGAACCGCATCCCAGTGTTGGGGGTTGGGAAGTTCCGGGTCCAGTTTAAAAAGCACACCGCAACGCTGCCCCTAGTTGTCCTCAAGGGAGGTAAATGCAGCCTCCTCGGGACTCAATGGTTCCAGCCCCTGGGGTTGTTCATTGGGGGGGTACACGCCGTGGAAGCACACCCCGCCGGGACTGATCCAATACAGAGCGTGTGCGACGCGCACCCCGAGGTTTTTAAAAAGGGGCTCGGGAAATTCAAGGGCCCCCCAGTGACTTTCGACCTGGACCCTGGAGTACGTCCAATCAGACTTAAACCGCGCAGAGTGCCCTTCGCACTAAAGGACAAAATAGAGGCGGAGTTGGACAAATTGGTGGGCCAGGGGATTCTTGTTCCTGTTGATTCTGCGGAGTGGGAAACTCCAATTGTAACAGCGCTCAAGGCCAACGGGGAGGTCCGCATATGCGCTGATTACAAGTGCACCATCAATAAGGCGATCCGCCCTAATGCGTATCCGGTGCCGGTAGTCAGCCACTTGTTGGCCAGGTTACACGGGGGGAGGTGCTTCGCTAAACTCGACCTGGCCCAAGCCTACCAGCAACTCCCGGTGACCCCCGCCGCAGCTGCTGCGCAGACCATAGTCACCCACAAAGGGGCGTTCCAGGTATCGCGCCTACAATTCGGCGTGAATTCGGCGCCCGGGATCTTCCAGTCACTTGTGGAACGCCTCCTGAAGGGGTTAGAGGGGGTGTTACCCTACTTTGATGACGTATTGATTACAGGGGGGAGCCGGGCCGAATTAGCAACTAGGTTGGGAAAGGTCCTGACAATATTCGAAAAGGCGGGGTTGCGGTTGCGGAAAGACAAATGCGTCTTCTTCGCTACAGAGGTTGAGTTCCTAGGGTTCCGTGTCACTCCCGAGGGAATAAGACCAGCCCAATCCAAGGTAGCCGCCATCAAGAAGGCCCCTCGCCCCACATCCAAGCCCGAGTTGCAGTCGTTCCTCGGACTGCTCAACTTCTACCACTCCTTCCTCCCGCGGAAGGCAGCCGTGGCAGAACCGCTACACAAATTGTTAAAAAAGGACGAGGCATGGAAGTGGGGCGACGACCAGGAGAAGGCTTTCAATGACCTGAAGCGACTCCTGGCATCAGATGCCGTACTGACCCACTTCAATCCCAAACGCCCAGTGGTCCTGATATGCGATGCATCCCCGGTGGGGGTGGGGGCGGTGTTATGCCACGTGCTGGAGAACGGTAGGGAGGCCCCGATAGCGTTCTACTCTAGGTCCTTGTCCCAAGCAGAGAGGAACTATGCTCAGACAGACAGAGAAGCACTAGCAATAATTGCGGGGACCAAGAAATTTCATGATTTTGTGTACGGCCGCCCCTTCACCATAGTGACTGACCATAAGCCTTTGTTAGGCATTTTCACCGCAGATAAGCCCACACCCCAAATCCTGTCCCCGAGAATGCTCAGGTGGGCCATTTTTCTCAACGCGTATCAGCACGCGTTGGTGTACCGGCCCGGGAGGGAGATCAGCCATGCCGACGCCCTGTCGAGGTCCCCCATTCCCCGGGATGGCTGCCACGTGGACAAAGTAGAGAGGGACCATCAGGTCTTAATGATAGAGGTTCTAGACTCCCCTCCAGTAGTACCGGCCGACATCGCCAAAGCGACAGGCAAGGACAAAACGCTGGCCACAGTCTGCTCCTGGGTACAGAAAGGGTGGCCCGTGTCTTCCCCAGCAGCGGAATTCGACACATTTTTCAAAAAGAAACTAGAGTTGTCCCTAGAGAGGGGTTGCCTTTTGTGGGGACAGCGGGTAGTAATCCCCACGCCTCTCCGGCCAAGGGTGCTTAAACTGCTGCACGTCAGCCACCCGGGGATCGTCCGCTCAAAGGCGCTGGCCCGCAGTTACTTTTGGTGGCCCCAGCTAGACGCCGACATCGAACACATGGTCGGCACTTGCGAAGCGTGCCAAAGCTCAAGGCCGGAAGAGGCTCGCTCGCCACCTAGGGAGTGGGACACGGCAAGGGGGCCCTGGTCCCGGGTACATGTAGACTTTGCTGGCCCGTTCAGGGGAACGCTTTTCCTCCTCGTGGTGGACGCGTTCTCCAAGTGGTTGGAGGTCATTCCAGTCTCAAGCACTCCTCGGCCACAACAATCAAGCAGTTAAGGAGGGTTTTCTCCACGTTCGGTTTACCCGACACCCTCGTCAGCGATAACGCCAGCTGTTTCACGTCCGCCGAGTTTGGGGCATTCATGGAGCGCAACGCCATTCGGCACGTCACCTCTGCCCCCTTTCACCCGGCCACCAACGGCCAAGTAGAGCGCCTCGTGCGCACCACGAAAGACGCGCTACTGCGCATGGGGCCCGGAGACCTCGACCTGAAATTGTGCCAATTCCTGCTAAGATACAGGGTCACCCCACTAGCATCAGGGTACTCCCCCGCAGAGCTGTTGATGCGCAGGAAGCTGGCAACGGGAATCTCCAAGCTAGACCCCACGAGAGTGGAGGACAAGGGGCGGAACATAGGGGTGGAACCCACAAAGAGTTTCAGCGTAGGCGCCCCGGTGCATTGCAGGAACTACGCCAGCGCGGGGCCAGCCTGGGTGCCGGGCACCGTAGTAGAACAAACCGGCCCGTCTCATACCGCGTAGAAACCAGTACAGGCTTCCTGTGGAGGCGACACGTGGACCAACTCAGGCGCAGGGTCCCCGGAGAGCAGGACGGAGACGAGAATAGCATCGAATCAGCGTTAGGGTACTCCCCCACCCGCTTAACCCAAGGGGGAGGAAAAGGGGAGCATGGGTCCCCACCAAGGGGGGAGGAAAGGGAATCGATCCACAGAAATCTTGTGCGGGAGTCCCCGAAGAAATGGAAGAGCCCCGACCACACACATACCCCGCGGGAGTTTCCCCGAAACACAGATGCCCATAGAAGTTTAGACGTTGATTTGCAGTACCAGGGGGAGTTAGCGGAGTGGTCCCCCACCCGTCCTAGCGAAAAGAGGGGTTTCAGTTCAGCCCCTGGTACCTCCAGTCCCAGTAGCCCCTGTGAGTTAGAATGCGATATAGCGCCACTTTCCCGGAGACCGACACCCCCAAGATGGGAGGCATCAGCGAGTCCGCCCACCACAGTCTCAAGGTCCCCCGAGCAGGGATCAGAAGGTAGCCGAACCGCAAGGGCGACCTCATCGGTTCCGCGGTTCACAATAGGTGGATCCCCGGGGTCAGAGAGCAACAGGCAGGGGTTCACCTCCCAACTATTCATTCCTTTCCCATCCCCGGGCGCGAGGCAGGCACGGACGCCCCACGGAGCCACTAACGAATCCCCGTTTCCCGTTGCAGGACAAGCACCCGCGGAGTCAGGGATCACAGGCTCTCCAGTACTAGGTCAGACGCAAGCGCGTCCCAAGCGCACGTGCGGCAAGCCACAATGGTTGCGGGACTTCGTCCCATCCTAGGGGGGAGGGATGTTATGTATGTATGTATGCATGTTCATTATACTGTAAAGGCAAGAATGTAACCACTCCAGATACAAACGATACCAGCTGTAAAGAAACGCGAGCAGACAGCCAATAGAGGGCAGCTGCGAGCGTTCAGCCTCACATGGTTCACATTGCTCAATCACGGACAGCCGCGGGAAAACCTTCCCCGCATTCAGCAGCTGAAGAAAGAGGCATGCCTGGGCGAGGCCACGCCGGTAGCAGCCAATGAGCTACCGTGCTACAAGATTCAAATGTAGAGAGCTACTGTATATATTGAGATGTATCACCGCCATTACCTCATGCTTCACTGGAACCTCATGCAATAAACCTGTGTTAAACCAACCTTTCGGTTGTCCGGTTGTCTTTGGTCCCATACACTAAATGCATACAATAATGAGCTGCAGAGTTTCAGGTCTGCATAAGCATTTGTCTATAGACAGCTGCCCTTTTGAAAAATTACAACTGGTTTTTTTTAATGAAATGTTTATAGTCCATAAATTCACTTTTTAAATCTTTCAGTCTATTAGCTATAAGGATTTTGAGGACTGTGTTATGATGTTAAAAGAAAAGCCATAGAGGTTATATTGCTGATGAAAATGCCTTTGGGTGTGAACCCCCCACCACCACAGCACTCAATTATGAGCCATTTATTTCTTTCACAACATTTGTTCTTTTCTTTATTTCAAATATAATGCTAGTTTCACTATCTGTTCTGGACCTATTTATAAAGAACAACCTCCCCCAAAATTATGCACATGTCTGTTTTATTTTTCACATCTTACTCTAGTCTTCCAAATTTGTCTTAGGATAAATGCCAAAAAACCAAAGATCATGCATGTGAACTCCACAACTGGGATGCAGGGAACCATACTTGGGTCACAGCAGCTAGAGAGTGTGGAGAAATTTACTTATTTGGGCAGTATGATTGCTCAAAATGGAGATGCAGAGGTGAAGGTCAAATGCTGTCTTGGAAAAAGAACAGCAGTCTTCTAGAGAATAAATAAGATCTGGTTCTCGCCATCTATGTCATTGAAAATTAAACTCTGTTCACCTCTATAGAGATCCTGGGAGCCATCTATGCCTGCAAGATTTCGAAGTCATCAGCAAGTATCAAGAAGAGACTTGCTGTCTTCCAGAGGAAGTGCCTCAGGTGAATTTTAAAGATTCACTATCTTGATGACACTACCAATGAGGAAGTCCTTCAAAGGAATGGCTTGTGCAAATTACATATGCCAGGCCATATTTTCTGTATGGAGAAAAGCAGGGTCCCTAAGGTGGCAATAAGTTGGACCTACTCCTAATGCCAAATGACAATGAGGATGCCCTCAAAACACATAGTATTTTCACTGCAGATTTAGACCCTGAAAATGACATGGGAGGATGCCATAGTACTTGCCCAAGACCAAAACCATTGGAGATCCCTTGCTGCCCAATATGTTACATAGAATGGGAGGATCTAAGTCTAAGTAAGTCTTCTAAATTACTAATGTTCCATGAAACCATATAGAATATCTGGTTCATTGGCTGAAATCCAGTAATAAGTCACAATTAGAGTAGGCCTATCTGTGGGGATTTGGTGACTCAATTCCATAATAAATTCTATTAGTTCAATGGATCCATTTTAGTTGTAAGTATGGGATTTTATAGTTACTAGAGATGTAAAATTCCCAAGAATTTTGAAAGGAGGTGGAAAACACAGGAATTTTGAGGGGAAAACACAGAAAATTGGAGAAATGTGGGAAAATACTATTTCTTTGTAATTTCTGCAAGTTACATTCAGATTTTTTATTTTATATGTGTATAGACGGTACAAGAAATGCATATTTGGTAAAGATTAATATGTAATAAAATGAGTTTTTCATATATAAGAAACTAAAAAAATACTTTTAGCAGCCATGAAATGTGCATGGAACATCATTCACAAAAATTTCTGCAAGTGAAAACATTTGATTGTGCAGCACATGGTTTAAATTTGCTATTTTATGACATAATAAAATTAAAAGCAATGGATGATCTTCAGTCAGATGCCAAGAAAATTATCAAATTTGATAAGAAACATCACATCATTCAACAAACATTCATGAGCATTCAAAAGGAGAAAAGTAAAGGGTCTCAAAAGAATTCTGCAAGAACACTGAAACTGCCATCTGTTACCAGATGGGGAGGAATAACGATAATGCTGAAAAGTCTCCTGGATGGAAAGGAAGCTCTACAAGAAACTTTTATTCAAACAGTCTTTTTGTTTCTTCTCTTGGACTTTAACCGTTTGGCCATTTTTTCCTGTCGTTTATCCTCATATAGAATCTACAGCTGCTCTTCTGAAACCCATAACTACTGCTATAGCAAGAATAGAATCTGATAATGCACATTTATCTCAGGTACCTGAATTGTTTTCTGAAATAACAAGGAAAATAACAGGACCTGAAGGACTGTTAGTAAAAACACCCAGACTAAAGAATGAGGACCTGAGATTTTTGGAAATAATAAGGGAATGAAAGAACTTTTGTTGAGGAGATATTCATTTTGCTGCAAATCCAGTTGATCCATGTTTCCAAGGAAAACACTTATAAGAACATAAGAACATAAGAACATAAGAACATAAGAACATAAGAACAGCCTTGCTGGAACAGGCCACAGCCCATCCAGTCCAGCATTCTGTCTCACACAGTGGCTCACCATTTCTTTCAGGGTATTCCCAAGCAGATGCCTTCACCTGCTTAGGATTCCCTGGAAATGATATTGAGAGATATCCTGCCTATCTCTCCAACCCGGAGGTTGTCCTTAAGTATCCATAATTATAGCCATTGGGGGGCGAAGAGAGGGCCATTCCATCGGCCATCGGCCTCTCACCTGGCCGGCGTCCTCGGGCCCCGCCTTCCCCCTCGCCCTTGGACTTAAAAGGCGAGGGGCGCCCGGGTGAGCCTGCCGCCGCTGCGCGTCCTGCCCCGGTGGGGGCGAAGAGAGGGCCATTCCATCGGCCTCTCCACCTGGCCCCGCCCTTCTCTCCCGTCCCTTGCGCGGGAGATAAAGGGCCGTGGGCCGCTGGGCCAGGCCCAGGACTGCCGCCGCCCCAGGACCATCGCCGTCTTTGGCTCCTTGCTGTGGCTGCCTTGGCTCATGTTGAGACTGAGACGTGGACCTCCTTCCCCAAGCTGTTGGGGGAGTGGTAGCTCCTACGACTGTTCTCCAGTGGACATGGGGGTCTTGCTATGTTGGGTTTGCTGTAGTATAATTATATTTATTGCATTTTTATGATCTAATTATGTAGTGTAGTTTTTGTATTATGATATTATGCTTATCTGGATTGTTGTCCATTTTGAACTTGTTGTTTCTCTGTATTATCTTTTTATTGTTACTTTGTTGGATTATGTTGTTAGCCGCCTCGAGTTGGTCTCGGCTGAGGAAGGCGGGATATAAATTAAACTGATTGATTGATTGATTGATTGATACTCTTGTCCTCCTCATCACTTATCAGATGATGAGGTCTCCAGGGCAATGGAATTCGTAACAAATAATTCAGAAGAAATGGGATATGATCAGGACAAACACAGCAGAATACAAGGCAAAGATGGATTTTTGGAGCAAGCATTTTTTGTGGGAAAGTGTAGAGCACCCTTCACGACTTTCATGGTGGATGGGGCTCTGCAAAAGTCAGACCCTTAGTGGTGTGGCCATAAAACTGTTATCCATTCCACCAACGTCAGCATCTTCTGAATGTATCTGGTCTGCCTATGGGAAAACACACACTATTGCTCAAAATCATTTAATGAACACAAGAGCCAATAAATATCTGTTCCCACCTGAGTCTGGAGGAAAAGAAAAGTGATGGGTGTTCAAAAGAATACAGTAGTATTCTTACAATTGATGCTGAAGAAAGTGCAAGGTTTGACTCATCTGATGAGTGTGAAAGTAATTAAAATTGTAGAAGTTTTTGGGAATGAAAAGTAAATGTAAAAAAAAAACCTCATTACTTTGTTATCCTCTACTTACTCACTGAACTTTGTTAGTCTAAAATCTCCAATTATAATTATTCCATTAGATCAGTTAAATGGATTATTGTATTATTGTTAGTAAAAGAAATATTTTTACATCATTAATGGTATATGTAAACCTCATTTTATAATGTAAGCCAATAATTATTTTGGGAACTACTAGCTGAAAAAACTTCAAAGGAATAAAAAGGATGACATTTTTGGAAAAATCTATTGTTTTTGAAATGCATTTATTTTCCCCTGCATACTTGACATGCTTTACTTGTGCAAACTGCCCTCCTTTCAAAATTCCCGGTAGGTTTACATCTCTATGGCATGATTTATGTGAGTTTATGGTGCTCTGCGCCATGTGGAATTGTATGCTCCCAGCCTGCTAAAGGCTTTTCTTTCAAAATAACTCACGCCCATGAACTGTAGAAGTATCGATTGTGTTTTACATCTTTATTAGTTACCTTTCTGTCCCCAATAATTTTCTTCTATGTTGCAATTCAAGATGGTATGCAAAGACTACAAAGTATAGTCCCACACCCTCGTAGTCCTATCTAAGCATTTCAATGCTTACATATAACATGCTTTTAAACAGCTAATTTTGGCAATCCAGATTTATACTTGAGCAAACTTTTTGTACAATCATAGCAAGTCTTGTTTTCTGAAATAGTGTGGAACCACCTGGGTGATCTGTTTTACATGTTCAGAAAGCGTGCAGGAGATCTTTGAGGATATCCTGGACTGCCAGAAAGACAAATAACTGGATCCTAGAGCAAATCAATCCTGAACAATCTCTGGAGGCAACAATGATGAAACTGAGTCTGTCCTATTTTAGGCACATCTCGAGAAGACAAGATTCTCGAGAAAAGACAATAATGTTGGCAAAGGTTGAGAGCAACAGCAAAAGAGGAAGCGAGATCAATTGACTCCCTAAAGGAAACCACAGCATTGAATCTACAAGAGCTGAGCAAGGATATTGAGGACAAAATATTTTGGAAACCACTCATTCGTAGTGTGGCTGTAAATTGACTTTATGGCACATTAAAAAAACCAAGCAATTTTATAAAATATGTGTTTCTGGCAATAGATACAAGCTAGCTTCTGAAAGTTCTGATTTAAAAGGCTATATCGATGCAGGGAGATTTTTTTTTGAGTAGCACCTATGCCTGATATTTATACAATGTTGCCCTAGAACCCTTCTTTGTAGCTTGATTTAGCTTTGCGCAGCTGAGCAGGATTACTTTCATAATACATAGGCAAACATTGCCTTCATTGTAACAGGAAGATCAACATTGGCACAGACTATTTGTACTTGCAAATGTAAAGCTGCCCACAGCACTGGTTACCTGCTAATACATGTCTCAAAACATTAATCAGAGTCAAGCCTTGTTTTTCCAAAGTACATTTACCAAGATCCAGTGTTCATAGTACTGTACATGGATACCCACAGTTCTCATCAAGGGGAAAACAGTAACAACTCATCATTTGGGAATTAACAGCAAGCACATTAAGTGTTATGAGTAATTTAGAAATTAATGTATGTTTATGCAAGAGGAAATTCCATCTGTCATTCCTGTGTGGAATGGATATAGTAGAATTGATTATTATACAAATATGTTGTTTTCCTTAAATGGAGGTGACCTTCTGTTACATACAATGTTGTATACAATGGCATTTTAATGAAATAACTTCCAGTTTATAAGAAACTCCTGGGATTTAGGACATGTGAGTTAAAGCCAATTGTTAGTCCCAGCTAGAATAATATGATTTACATAGGGGTTGGTTTAACAAATCCCATTCATTCAATGAGTCTACTCTAGTTTGGTTTAACATAAAGATATAGCCCTTCATATTTTTCATCACTGCTTTCCCAACTTCAGTCTTGAGTCAAAGCTTTAATGTCATTTGCTAACCTGTTGGTGATATTTTAAAATTAATTAAAAGGTGTTCTTTTAGCATAGACTTAGAAATACACACTTATAAAACTGATACAGTATATGACAAGCTTAAAGACATAATGAAGCATATATAGCAAGGATTCTCAACCTGCAGTCCACGGGCCAGATGCAGCCCATGGCACCAATTCATGTGGCCCTCCACCACCTCCACCACACCAGTGTGGTGGAGTGTGGTATCCACGCACACAATTGGCATACTGGCCCTGACAGAACCCCGGTGATGGGTGATCACCTCGTTACCAGGGGATCCTGAAGGGACAGAAATTGGGGGAGCGGAATATTAGATAGGGTTTAATTCACCTACAGCTGACCTGACAAGCAGCTCGGACAATAGGAAGCTAATGACTAACTCGCTAGTCATGTAATGGGTAATCTCGCATCTGCTGAATTACCTTAAGTCCTAAAACCAATACCAGCCACATGTTTACTCCAGATAGCTTGGAACAATGGAGTTCCCCTGTCATTGTTTAGTTTGGTTAATTAACTCCCCTGTAGAGTTTCCCAATTAACTCGTGTAAACATGGCATATGGATTCTGCCAGATCGCAGCCCTTTTGCACGCAGCCTGTACATGATAAATACTGATGATTTGCCTCATTAAATCACTGGTCTTCGCTCCATCTTGCCTGGTGTCTCATTGCTTGACCAGTCTCCTCCGGGACCCAACAGCTGCTTGGCGGCCCCAATCCAACAGTGGAGGGAGGGCAAAATGGCTGTCTGGCCCCCAAAGCTGTCTGAGGGAGCATTACCTGCCCCCTGGCATTAAAAGGTTGAGAACTCCTGATATATATGATATATAGTCATGAATAACTTGACCCTAAAGGGTTAAACACCAGGGACTGGAGTTGCTTAGTGGTTAGGATGCTGAACTTCATGACTGAAAGGTCAGCAGGTCAGCATTTTGAGACCTTAGTGCTGCATGACAGACTGGGTGCCTGTCTCTGTCCCAGCTCCTGCCCAACCTACCAGTTTGAAAGCAAGAAATTGCAAATAGGTACCTCTTCAGCAGAAAGGTAACAGTGTTTCATGCACTCCAGTGTCTAGTCATGCCTCCCATATGATCACAGAAACATCTGCAGATGCAGACAGTGCTGGCTCTTTGGCTATAAACTGAAATGAACACTGAACCCTAGTGTTAGATATAATTGACTTTTGGACAAGAGTGATCTTTACCTTTAAAAAAGGGCTAAACATATTATTAAGAGGTAAGAAAAGAGAGATAACCTAATGGCCTTGAGGTGCTAAACCTATAGCTGGTTGAGAGCAATGGAAGGAGACCTTCTTATCTCCCTTCTGTCTCAGGGGACTTTATTACAGCTGAGGATAGATTGATGAGGGACACCTGCACTAAGATGAACTAACATTTGGGTCTGCTGTATGGGGAGAAATTTGCCCCATGACCATAGCACCCCAAGTTCCCATTGGCTGGGGTAAGATTTGCAAATAAGGGAAATGATACAACTCGCCTCAAGAACAGCATGGAGGTTGGTTAAGATTTTGGCTTTCCTGCGCTGATCACTGAATGGTCAGCCATCTCACCCAAGCCATAGGGAGCTTCCCATAAGGGTTGCACTGTGGATTACATAGAGGAGTAGATGCTAGAGCAGGGTTTCTCAACCTCGTGCCTCCAAATGTTCTTGGACTTCGATTCCCAGAAGTCCTGATCAGCAGGTGTACTGACTTGGGCTTCTGGTAATTGAAGTCCAAGAACGCCTGGAAGCACGAGGTTATCAAAGCCTGGTCCAGATGAAAGATTTATGTGCTACCCTTGCTAAACAGCTATGAAGTGGTTCATGGTTCCACTCTTTTTCTCCCTTCAAGGTGGCAGATTTTTATATGGACTGAAAGGTTGTAGATTTTATTTCACTTGTGATTTCCTTCCCATCCCTGAGACCATGTGTGGGTGAAGGTCTTTTTCTTTTGGGTGAGCATGCCGCCCTGTGAAGTCTTGGTTTTCCATCCTGTTTTTGTAGAAATCCTTGTAGAAATCCGATCCATGTAAGATCTATCAGCCTCATAAGAAGCAGTTTATAGCCCCAGATAAACAAAGGAAGAGTTAAAATGTCTGATGAAGTCCAGCTTCATTAGGCAGAGTAAGGAAGAAACAGAGATAGAGAAATAGAGAAGAAACATATACACGACTGCAGTTCTTGGCTGAACAAAGGAATAATCATGGCGTCTCTTTATTCAAACAGAGTATATCAGAAACAAAACTAAGGCACACACAACCAATTAGAATGTCCGAACCCAAATAAGGAGAATTCTTCTCACTTTTCTACGCATGCCCAAAGTCAAGCGTTGTCTCTCATGTATACAAAGAGGCCTTTGTTTACAAAATGTGTAGCAGACAGGAAGACAGAAGCCAGATACATTCCTACATGTTTTGTTGTATTATTGGATAATAAAGTTTTCTTTTCAAGCCACAGAGAGGACTTTAAAAGCTCTTTTCCCGCCACGGATGCCCCAAGCTCCCTTCCCAGCCTGGCTGGATGGAGGGAACGTGCAACACCTGGCTCTGCAATGGAGAGAACTTTAAAAGCTCATACTTGGCAAGTTTCGGGAAATTTCTGTCAAAGCCCAGTAATTTACACTCTTTCCCACCATCATCTCGTATTAGTTAGACTGCAATTAGACTGGTGTTAGACTGGAGGCTAGCACAGGATAAGCATAGCTGTCCAGTTTCCCATTTTGGCAGGGAAATTCCCCTTATTTGACAGAAATTTCCCAAAACTTGACAGGTATGTTAAAAGCTGCGTCCCCGCCATCCGGGCTCCATAAAGACATTGAGCCCTGGGTTCTGCAAGTGCGTTGAGCCCCGGGCTCTGTAATGACTGTGGGGATGTGAGGGCAGAGGACGGTTTATTACTTGTTGTTTGATATTTTTTGTTGGTTATATAATTGTGCTGATCTATGATGTATAATGTTGACATATTGTGATTGTACCGATTGTATTGCATTGTGATGCTTATTTTTGAATTTTTGTATTGCTGTATTTTGTGATTATGTAACCTTGTAACTACATTTTTTATTGTACTGTGTATTTTGTATTTGGATATTATATGATTATGCACAAAAGGGTCCTGCGCATGCACGGCTGGGCCAGAGCAGTTCCCAGATTTTCCAGAGCTGCACTTGACAGGTATGTGACTAAAGCATTTGAAAAGAGAATTGAAGCTTTTGAAATATGGATCTGCAGACAGCTGCTAAGAATATCATGGGTCAACTATGTGACTTCATGGGTAAAGAACCTGAGAAACTGGTGTGGAATGTCCTTGGAAGAACTGTTCCAAAAAGTTAAGAACAGAAAGACCATTGTCATGATGACAGCCAATATCCAGGATGGATATGGCACTTGAAGAAGAAGAAATGTTCAGCTTACAGGAGCAGCTGTTATGCTCAAAGATCATCCTCTCTACCCACATGGTTCAACTGTGTCCCAATGGTGATACATGAAGAAAAAAACATTCCTCAGGAAACATGATTTATTTTCCCTTATGTGTTAAATTTTTAAAATTATCAGGAAGTTGTTAAAACCCAGTTGGGAACAACCAAAAACTACTTTTAACATTCTAAAGTGCCTTAATGGCTTCATTAATATGGATTAACAGTTAAATAAATGTTCTTTTATTTCAAAGTATCTTTTAAAACACTTGTGATTCTGCACACTGGGATGAATGCAGTTCAAAACAGTCAGCATTTTATGTTAATGAGGCCCCATAGGACTGTTGGGAATATAAGAACGGAATAAGCAATTTTGGGCAACAGCCTCCATGCAGACTGCAGAATCAAGCACCCAGCACTGGTTTATCCAGGCTTGCAGGTTTCAAAGGATGGCCAGAGTGGGAAGGATCATCTTAGAATAGGAACTGCATCATTTCTAAGGAAACATGAAATTAATTTAAAAGGAAAAGTTAAATCTCCTAATTTGAATGTGTGAATACATGAATTTAAATTAGCATTGTCCTGATTGGAGCTGCAGTCTATTAAAAAGTAAAAGAAAAACAGGGGAGGGAGTTTATAGAACAGGGGTGCCCAAACTATGGCCCAGGGGCTGGATCTGGCCTGTGGGCTGTAGTTTGGTCACACCTGCTTTAAGCAGAGTAAATGGCAGCCTAAAATCTACCTCATCCTGTTGCAAAACATATCTGTTGCAAAACAGATTGCAAGGCAGGTTTTACTTCCGCTTCCAGTGGGAGAAACCATGTAACCGGCCCACTGAACCACACGACCAGCCTGCTGAACCATGTGACTGGCTCGTGGGTAGAAATGTTTGGGCACCCCGGTAAAGAACATTAATACTTCAGTCTTTAGCTGGAGAAGCTCCTAAAGGGGCTTATAAACCAGTCCACACACAAAAAAACCAAGTTCTGACTTACTACTGGATTTTAGCCAATATCTGAAAAGTGGCATAAAATACAATAAATACAAAAGATGTTGGATGGAAGCAAAGAAAGAAACTGGTGCCTCAGCCTGGACTTTCCAGATATTCCAGTAAAATACTCAGAAAGGTTATTTAAGGCTTCTCGAGTGTGATCTGAAACATCTAAACAATCCCTTTTCTATTTCACATAGATTATGGAGATGCCCAAATTACTGTGTTGTTCATTGTTGTTAAGTTGCTCAGTCGAGTTTGACCCTTTGCAACCCCATGAACCACAGCACACCAAGCTCCTCTGTCATCTGCAATCCTCTAGAGTCAGCCCAGATCCACATCCACTACGTCAGTGATATTGTCCAACCATCTCATCCTTTGCCGCCCCTTCTCCTTTTGCCATCGATCTTTCCTAGCATCAGGGCTTTCTCCAATGAGTCCTCTCATCTCACTTGGTGGCTAAAACATTTGAGCTTCAGCTTCAGTATCTGTTCCTCCAAGAAACTATCAGTCTTGGTTTTCTTTGGGATTGACTGATTTGATCT
This sequence comes from Bradypodion pumilum, assembly GCA_035047305.1. Classification (NCBI taxonomy): domain Eukaryota; kingdom Metazoa; phylum Chordata; class Lepidosauria; order Squamata; family Chamaeleonidae; genus Bradypodion; species Bradypodion pumilum. The sequence continues at coordinate 404,185,399 of JAWDJD010000001.1, forward strand.
CCCTGCAGTCCAGGGGATTCTCAAAAGTCTTTTCCAGCACCATAGTTTGAAGGAATCTGTTCTTCTGCGCTCAACCTTCCTTTTGATCTAGCTCTCACAGTCAAACATTACTACTGGGAAGACCATCGCTTTAACAATATGGACTTTTGTCAGCAGGGTGATGTCTCTACTTTTATTATAGTGCTTAGGTTTGCCATAGCTTGCTGCCCAAGGAGTAAGTGTCTTTTTATTTCATAGTTGTAGTCACCATCTGCAGTGATCTTGGATCCCAAGAAAAGAAAGTCTGTCACTGCTCCCATTTCTTCCCCTTCAATTTGCCAGGGAGTGATGGAGCCAGATGCCATGATCTTGGTTTTTTTTCATGTTGAGTTTCAAGCCAATGTTTGCAGTTTCATTTTTCACTCTGGTCAAGAGGATCTTTAGTTCTTCTTCATTTTCTGCTATTAGGGTGGTGTCGTCTGCATATCTGAGGTTGAAATATTTGAAGTGGCAGCTATGTTAATCTGTGCAAGTACTGCCTTTTGACCTATTGTATTTTTGGATATTGTACTTTTGAATGCTGTGCCTTTTTATTATCTGTAAGCCGCTTTGGGTCACCCATTGGGTCGAGGAAAGTGGGGTATAAATAAATTATTTATCATCATCATCATCATCATCATCATCACCATCATCATCATCATCATCATCATCATCATCATCATCATCATCATCATCATCATCATCATCATCGAATAAACCAAAAAAAAGAAAAAGAAAAGAAAAGAGGGGATAAAAAAGCCAGAAATGTTTTGGCACCTTAAAGAATAACTACTGTAAGCAGATTTGATCCATGAAAGCTCACATTTAAATACAGCAGTTATTCTTTGAGGTGCCCCACATTTTTGTCTTTTTTGCTGTTTTGTTTAGTTTACTCTCTGATATAGCTGAGGTTGTGTACAACAAATTAATGTACATACCTCCAAAGCAGATCAGATCCAAAAACAAGCTTCATTTGTGTTTCAAAATCATGGGAAACTCTGAGAGTCAGCAAAATCTGGTACAGTATATTTTATCTCAAGCCCTCTATGCAGTGGTGGGCTCCAAAACTTTGTACTACCACACTGTGGGCATGGTATGGTGGGCGTGGCCAGGGGGAAAGCCCTGGGTTGCACCCAAATTAGGACTACTTTATTTCAAAAGCAGAGTAAATGGCAGCCTAAAATCTACCTCATCCTGTTGCAAAACATATGTGTTGCAAAACAGATTGCAAGGCAGGTTTTACTTCCGCTTCCAGTGGGAGAAACCATGTAACCGGCCCACTGAACCACACGACCGGCCTGCTGAACCATGTGACTGGCTCGTGGGTAGAAATGAAATCGCCTATCCACAAGGCCACTCTTGGTCTTATCTTGTCATCATTGCACACCAATCAGGTAATTTGGCATCTGACCAGGTATCCAAGCAAGATCTTGTCTATTAGCAGCAATTTGCTGGTGCATGATATGGCATTGAGTACGCAACAGGATTTTAGCCAATAAGTCTCTTTTAAATGAGTACAAACTAAATGTGCTATGACGCCTATAAATGCTAGCTTCCATTTTTTGGAAATAATATCAGAGACCAGGATTATCTATTAATAAGTCTTAAAATATTCTCCATTGAAGAAATCTTGGTTCATAATAACTATGTTTTTGGCAAACAGGCAGAGATTTTTCACTTCTAAAATCATTTTTTCAAACTTCATTTACTGTTATTAATGAAGCCTGCCTTTGACTAGTGTTTATATAAGTTTTTGCCTACATATATTGATTGATCAGACTACATTTTCATTTTTAGAACATAACTCATGCATATACGCCTGCTCAAAATGTAAAAGAAAACTGGGGACATTTGCTGAGACCTTCCTGAATGAGAACAGTTCTGCGACCCTGAGGAGAGGCCTATGCAAGGCATCCCAGCTGTCATTTTCATTTTGAGTAAGGGAGGTTTCTGTCTCGAATTGCTTCAAACACTAAATGGCCATCCCCACTCCCCCCAAACTTCTAATACTATTTCTCAAATCAAATTATCCATGGCAGACTGGACATCAGTACTTTTCAGCTGTGTGACTGTCTCTTGGAGTGGGTTGCAGTAGTTAGGAAATTGGTTGGTGTGATCTGAAATAGTTGTACAAGAGAGGAGGTTGCATGCAGGAGAGGAAATTCATTTCTTCTGTTTTCTATAGCGGTTTCTGTAACAGTATATTATAGATGTCTATAGGGAAGTGATCAAGAAATTATTTCCTCAATATACAGCAAGATTTCCCAAACTTGGACTGTAGATTTCAGAAAGGTTGACTGCAGACAATGCTGGCTAGGGCTTCTGAGATCCCACAGTATCATACCTGTCAAGTTTCGGGAAATTTCTGTCAAATAAGTGAAATTTCCCGGCCAAAACAGGAAACTGGACAGCTATGCTTATCCTGTGCTGGCCTCCAGTCTAACTCCAGTCTAATTGCAGTCTAATTAATACAGGATGATGGCAGGGAAGAGTGTAAAATACGGGGGTTTGACAGAAATTTCCCGAAACTTGACAGGTATGCACAGTATCTGACACCTAAGTGCACAAATAATTGCTTCTAAAGTATCAATCAATCTTTATTATGGTCCAAGACCAGCATAGTACAGCAAATGGAACAGAAGCTAAAATGAGGGCACAGTGGACCCTCGATTAACAACATGTTCGAATAGCATCATTTTCGATTAACGATGCTACGATGCTCCCAATGTGTTTGTTCGAATAACAACGTTATTCGAATAACAGTGGTACTTTTTCCCGTTGTTATTCGAATAATGATGTCGTTATTCGATTAACTATGGTATTTTTACCATCGTTATTCGAATAACAATGTTTTTTTGCCGTTATTCGAATAACAACGTTATTCCAATAGCGATGCTACTTGGGGAACCAAGTAACATCATTAGTCGAGGGTCCACTGTACTTAAAAGATATCAAGAGACAGAATTTAAAATGAGGGTGCTTAAAAAGGAACGTTTCCAGTGTTGTACTGTGGCTGGCTCTCACCGGTTCTGGCGATCCAGTAGTAGAAATTCCATGCTATGCCCACTTGGCCAGCCACACCCACCTCTCAGCCTCCCCCTCCCAGCACTGCCAGAAACGCGTCCCATTTGCCACATCCAGGGCCAAAGGCGCACTTTCATCTCCGCACTTCCCTTGTGCCTTGGGCCCTGGGCAAGGCAAATTGGACGTGTTTCTGGTGGCACTGGGAGGGTGAGGCCAGTGCCAGCCCACCAACTCACCCCACTCACCTCCCAGCAGCACCGCTGGCAGGGACGCATTTCCGGCAGTGCTGGGAGGGGGAGGCCAGCCACTGCCAACCCACCAAGCCATCCTGCTCACCTCCAAGCACTGCCGCCAGCAGGGACGCATTTTTGGCAGCACTAGGAGGGGGAGGCCAGCCAGTGCCAGCCCACCAACTCACCTCACTCATCTCCCAGGAGCGCTGCTGCTCTGGGACTCCTCATCATCATCATCACCGCGAAGCAAGAGAGCAAGGTAGGTTTCTTTCTTTTTTCTTTTTTTTTTGGGGGGGGGGAGGTGTTTGAGGCCATGCCCACAGATAGCCATGCCCACTGAGTGGGCAGTAAATTTTTTACAGTGCATCACTGAGCGGTTCTGCTCAGAGTTAGGGAAAAGTAAAATTAGTACATAGGCTCAATAATGTTACAACTGTTACTAAACATATACTGTAGCACTAGTAGTTATTCTAAAGTAATATTTTATTGGTGATGTGTAGATGCTTCTTTTTTATTGGCAGGGTACACAGAAAGAGCCTCCTTGAAGATTGTGGTATTTTTGAACCAAAATCAGGCGTACCCTGGTAATGGCAACCTTTTGTTGCTGGCTAATCTTTCTCACACTAGGTCAGGTAGAATGGAGCTGCAGAATAGACTCACCTAAAGGTGCCTTGGTTTTGGTGGTTTCATGTCTGGCCTAGACACAGAAGAAGATGTTTGGCAGGGTGGAAATGAATAAATACACACATTCTCTGCAGTGTGCATAGAAATGAATAATGATTTTTAACAATTTATAATATCATAATACAATTATCTCCAAGATCTTTCAAGCTCTCTGTGCTAAAGGTCCTTGACACAGTCATAGTGCACAGTTTCTGGATGAGTACACTCTTTTGGGGGAGAAACAAATAAACACAAGACCTTCAGGCTTAATTGTTGTGGGAAATTAGCTATGAGATAAGAATATGTAATCAAATACAAATATGTTATACATGTAAAAAAAACAATTACCTGCACAAAACCTAGACTGATCTTGTAATTGACGGTTAGAAATGGAGAAGGGTCTTTTGGGAAAAGGGATTCTCCTTCAACCTAGCTTGTATTCACTGACTGGGGTCACAAAAACAGAACACAGAGTGAATCTCTGTAATAAAACAATTCAGCTTTATTAGCTTTCGAAAACAGAGAGTAATATACACACAGAATTGTGCAAAGTGGGTCTCAATGAAACATTAAGTTAGGTACTCCTTTATCATATGGATGAAACTTTCCAAGCAATAGCTGAGCAGGTGTAGGAATGCATAAATGAGATGGAAAGGTACATGAGATGGAAAGGTACAGCAGATGATGAGATGGACTGAGACTTGTGGCAGAGTGGCATGTCAGTGATTTTGTAATTAAGAAAAGGGGGTGAGTTCTTTGTAATAAGAGGCCAGAAGGGTTAAGACAGTGAGATAGACATGAACAAGGTTTAATTTGAATAATTAATTAATATTGAAAGGAGATATGTTAATACGTGCTGTAGAGATAAAGGTAGTGGCTCTGAAGTTGGGGAATGGAGGTGGGAGAGAGAAGGTTGAGATTGAAAAGGGCCCCCATTTATCATCTCTTCTAGTGAAAGAGCAAAAACTCAGGATTTTCCATCTGGAGTTTATCTAAACCAGTGAGGGCCAACCTTGGTACTCCAGGTGTTCTTGGACTTCAATTACCAGAAGCCCAAGTCAACACTCCTGCTTATTAGGGCTTCCGGGAATTGAAGTCCAAGAATGGAGTATCAAGGTTGGCCATCATTGGTCTAAATCTTTGCCATTCTTCTTCATGTTGAATTTGACTAATGTGGCTATTTCTATTAAAATTGTTTAGTAAATGAGTATGCTGACAATGTGATTGCAGTTCTTTATGAAATATGCAATTCTTTGTTTTTCTTGTACAAGCACAAAGAGGCGTTAAAGGGAGAAATTGAAGGTTGGTGATATTGGATGGTTGCATCCACTTGAGTCCTACTTTCCAAGCAGAAAAATTAAGAAAAAAAGACCTGGGAAGGGAGACTGAAGGAGAGAAGTGAAGGAGAATCAGCAGTTTGAAATGAAATTGAATTCTCCATACACTTTATAATTCCTCTTCTTAAAAACATAGACTTAGGGAAGAGATTTTTCCCCCTAGAAAGAGAATTGTCTTCTTTGCTTCAAAAGCAATCCAACAATGCTTCTAGAGTAGATGGATCAGCTGACATATTTCGCCATTGCTCACATTCTTTTGGAAAGGCTCCTTCTATGTCCTTCTGAAGGGGAGTGAGTGGGAAGGATATGGTTGTAGGTTCTGACCACAGGGATCTCCTGGAAAAGTAGAAAGTGTAAAGTTCTGTATCTAGAAATTCTGGGTGTAGTTTGTTTAACAGCTGCAACCATGTTCACTAATGGTAGCAGTGCTTCTCATTTCTGGCTGGCTGAGAAGCATAGGATGGCCTGATTGGGCTAAATAGTGGGTATAAAGAAGTGTTCTCTGTGTTCCAGAGATTTTTCACATTGGAATGGACCAGTCACAATGCTGGGCATGCTACAAGAAAGCAGCCTTTTCCCATCTGTTTGAGTTAATTGATATAATTATTCTAAATTAAAAGAAAGGCATCAATTTGTGTGCTGAATTACTGCTTAGAAGTATGTTTTATGAACTAGATTACAAGAAGTATCATATTTATGATCTTCCTGGCATAATGAGTCATAGTTTTAGGAACAAAACCAAAAAAGCACTTTAACAATATTAAATATTTTGAATAATAGAAATATTTTGAATAATAAAAAAAAATTGTTCATAACTACTATTCACTTCTGGGTTTTTCCCTGATCATCTCTAATAGCTCTACCCATGTATTTTCATTCCACAACCTCAGACTTTATGTCAACAACTATTAAGAAGGCAGTTACCATGACCAACAGTTCACTTGTTTGTCTTCTATCCTGCCTTCCACCTAAAAATGGGACTAAAGGCAAGGAGATATTTAGCTGCTCAGATCAAAAATGCTTAGAATCCCCTTGCAGGCCTTCCCATGCCCTGTGAGAAGGTTGTGAGTGGGGTTTGTCCAGTCTAAGTGGGAACCTAGAGTGTTCAGCCATGGTCTTCCATTTCATGGGAAGGTTGAAGCAGTAATATCTCAAGAGAACTCCTTCTCTCATAATTTGGTGTGTGTTTTCTTAGCCTTCTTTTGAAAGTATGGAGATCTTACGATCCAACATCTTCATATGCTATGGAGTGTAGGAAGTTTTCTGGTGTTAGAATCTTGAGCCTTAGATTAAGCTAAACTGGATTTGAAAGAACTGTTCAATTTCATGAACTGCAAAGATTTTGTCCCATTACAGGGAACATATTTGAAAGCTACATTGAAATCAGACTGTGTTCACTCTAAAGCACTTGCTAGGCTTTTGATATGAATAAGGTTACTTTATTACTTAGCCTCATTACTTTACTTAGCCTCATTTGCTTAAATGTATCATGGCTGCTTACTACATATCACTGTGAAGATGTGTGTTATTAATGGTTCCATTAATTAAGCATGCCAATTTGTTTATAATTAACTCATGAAATTTATGGCTTTCAAAAAACAATTATACTAGCTGATATAAACACATTAGGTAATGATAGCAATGGCAAGTTTAATTGCTTCCAAGAAGAATTGCTAATATTAACACCACAGTCATCACTATTCATGTTTAATAGCTTTATGTAAATGTGGCAATTATTAGTTTTAAGCTTCAACTTTTTAAAAAGTCTGCTTTAAATATCTAATTGTATATGATTACTTTATCATCAAAAGCAAACCTTTCCTTCACTCTCAGTCAAAGAAAACTTTGTGGTGCAAACTGTCAAGGGTAGGATGATGAGACATCACTCAGAAATTCCTGCTACACTTAATTCCCTCTTTAAAAATAAACTTCATGGATTTATCTCAGTAAAACACATTTGGACAATCATTTGGACTTAAAAACGGGATGGGGAATTATTCCTTTGAAGTAATCTCACCTCTTATATGTAAAGGAAATTCTCAAGCACAGGGAATCATGGGAGGAAGGGGAAGAAATGGCAGTTGTGGGGATTGTAACACTGACAATGAATAAACTTTGAGGACTGAATATTACAAGAATGCTCATCAAATTGATCCTTTTATTATTATTTTTATTACACAGTCAGCAGGTATGAGCTCTTTTATTGCTTTATGTAATGAACCTGGGATTTTCTGAAGAGGCTGTTACTGACCTTGATACTCCCCCCCCCCCTGCATTTTCCACATCAGTTTCCATCTTGTCATTTCTCCAATTTAGGTACTTTCAAAAATAATTTTTAAAAAAAATCTCAGCAAAAGGCGTTAGCTTGACCCTGTTATTTTGTCTGTGTCTTTGAGGCTATCTCAAAGCTGAGGGAAAGACTTGGAAATATTCTTGCATCTCTCTTAAGAGCCCCTATATACCTCTGGCTCTACCTTTGTGATCGCTTAGGACCCCAAGATACAAGACAAGGTGTTTCACAATTAGGAGGTGATAAAGCTTTATCTCTCCGGAGAATAACTTCTGCCAAGTTTGCAAAATCAGTACGCTAAAGGCATCTGGACATTTTCCTTCAGATGATCAAGCACCAAACAAAAGAAAATCAATTTGCAGCTTGAAAAGTTGTAAATAAGGTGGATGGTAATTATAAATAATATTTGAAAAAACATCTTGACCTGAAGGAAAACAGCTGAATAAAGCAGGTGAAGAGCAAAGGAGCATGGCAAACAACCCCATATATAACTTCCTGGTGTGAACAGCAGATGAAGAATGGAAATTTACTTGACTGTGTCAGAATAATCAAAAGCCAATGGAGGACAGGTAATATAAACTGACTAATTGAGAAGGCCCACTGTTTGACTCTCAGCAGGCCATCAAGTTGTCTCAATATCCCTATTATGGATTGTTCACCTATAATTTGGGGCTGGTGAGTATGTGAGTGAAATGGTGTGTATGGGTTTTGAATTAACCAATAAAACTAGTTCTATCAGCAGTGGGAACAGTGCTTTGCAGGTGACAGGAGAATGACTTTGCCCATCAGCTTCAAGTTGGCTGTTCAGCTTTTACACCTACACCCACTGCTGATCCCATCAGAAGCAGGCATGGGTGGGTGGGGTGCAGTGGGGTGGGGTGGGGTCCACATCCACTACTGATGGGGCTCAGCTGCAGATGCAGGGGTAAAAACCATGTTACACCTGATCAGCTGTAGCACAGCTCTGCTGTATCTTATCCCATCCCCAACATGAACATACACTGGGGATGGAATAAAATACAGAGGGACAATTAAGTTGAACACTCTGATGGGATCTTGAAATGGGGTCAGTTGGCCCAATCAATGTGTGCATGTGATCAGACAAAACTGCCCCGAACCTCCTCCAAACCACCCACAAACAGTGGGATATATGTCCATGCAGACAGTCTGTTAGACATTTATTTAAATATATTCTTGGGAAACATCTAAAATGAGCGTATGTGAAGGCAAACCTTTTACACACTGGCTCAATAAAACCCAAGTTTATTCTTAGATGTGTATAATCCCTCACCCATTTTATAGGAATATATTTAAATTTATGTTGCCGGAATTATCAAGACCGCTGTATAATGTTAAAAGGACGTTTTATCTGTCTCAGTCTAATTTGCAGTCTGTGAATTGATAAAATAAAAGGCTATGAACTATGAAGGGTAATGAGCATACAATATGTCAAAATGTACTTCCTTTCTCACTGTCACAATAAGCATTTCAGCATCAACCTGAGTGTAAATGTAAAGGGGATATTTAGTTCTAATAGCCAGAGGAAATAAGGTATTTGATTTTACAGTGCCAATTATTCAGTAATATAATTTTATAGATTATTTAATATCATTTTAAAATATAATCGCACCACATCACAGAAAATGGAAGCCTAAGATGATAGTCATTATGCTGATGGGCAGAATTATCAACACCACACTCATTATGATCATCAACTGCTGAAAGTGAATTCTGGATGTGTCCACACAGAAATTTGCCCAGGTTGACAGAAATTTATCTTTACTGCACATTGGCCTTTGAATTGCTATCATTCTTCACACAGAAATGTATAATGATTCTGGGAAGATGTGTATCATGGCACCAAATGTCATATAGCCTTTCTTCTCCCTTACTTTTTTCTACCATTATCACCACCCTCTTCCCCAGTTAGTGAAATAGAACTGAAGAGTCAGGAAGTGGTAAGCATTTGAATTAGCTGCTGTAGCACACAGCGAGGAGTGGGGAAAATAATCTTTTTAAAAATACAATTCACATTTTTCACTGCAGTCTTTGTCCTTACCAGAGCAAGCAGAAGGCAGGCAAAAGACATACGGTTCACATCCACACCATGCTCCACTCTCTGCATAATCAATCTTGTCATCTGGACTTGCCTCGCAACTGCCCCAAAGGAACAATGTAGGCAATCACACAAGCCAAAAGCGAAATAATACAATGTTAATGGAAGTGCTATTTTAAAAAAACCTGCCAGGTGAGCAGAATATATTACATGCTCATGCTAAAAAGATCAGATTTACTTGCAATTAGTATTAACATAATGTTGTTGATGGAAAAAATGTTGAACAGTGAAGACCTGGCACAAATAGAGTGGTGGCGCAGCAGCTCCAGGGGATCCTGGAGGAAGTGGATTATCTGGACCCTTTCCAGTCAGGCTTTAGGCCAGGTCATGGTACAGAGACTGCATTGGTCGCACTGTTTGATGATCTCTGGCAAGAGCGAGATGGAGGGTACCCCTCTATTCTTGCTCTTCTTGACCTCTCAGTGGCTTTCGATACTGTCGACCACAGTATCCTTCTGGACCGGGTACAGGGGTTGGGGATCTGGGGCACTGTGTTGTCCTGGTTCTCCTCCTTCATGAGTGGCCGGACCCAGTCGGTGTGAGTGGGGAGTGTGGTGTTGAGTCCAAGGCAGCTCATGTGTGGGGTGTCTCGGGGCTCAGTCCTCTCGCCCCTACTCTTTAAAATCTACATGAAACTGCTGGGTGAGATCATCCGATCCCACGGGTTGAGATATCACGAGTATACTGATGATACTAAGTTGTACATCTCTGCCCGTGGTGTTCCCAGTGATGCAGTCAAGGTCCTGACCAGTTGCCTAGAGGCGGTTAGGGTCTGGATGGGAGACAACGGACTACAGCTGAATCCCGGCAAGACTGAGTGGCTGTGGGTGATGGGACCTGGTCCTCATAAAAAATCTAAGAATAAATAAATAAATAAAAATAAGGAGTTATCACTGCTGGTTTGGGATAGGGCACTGTTGTTCCAATCTGACCCAGTGCACAACCTGGGGGTCATCCTGGACTTGCGGCTTCTGCTCCAGGAGCAGGTCATGGCCGTGGCCAGGAGGGACTTTTTGCAAGTTCATGTTATTAATCAATTGCGCCCACTCCTGGACTGGGAGGCCCTGCTCATGGTCACTCATGCCCTGGTCAACTCTACATGGGGCTGCCCTTGATGACCATCTGGAGACTGCAGTTGGTCCAGAATGCGGCAGCCCGCATGGTGGTGGGGTGTAGTTGTTTCACCTGTGCCTCGCCTCTGCTGCCGGAGCTGCACTGGCTGCCTATATTCTCCGGGTGCAATTCAAGGTGCTGGTTGTCACCTTTAAAGCCCTTCATGGTAGCGGACCAGGATACCTCAGGAACCATATCATCCCTAGGACATCGACCTGTCCCATGGGAGCAAACCGAGAGGACACCCTTCAGGTGCCATCTGTTGGGGAGGCTCGCCTCTCCAGCATAAGAAAAAGGGCCTTATTGGTCATAGCCCCTACACTATGGAACCTCCTCCCAGTAGATCTACGCCTCCAGGCCCAGTTGCTACCATTTAGGAAAGAACTGAAGACATAATTGGCAAAATGGGTCTGGGGGCTAGGATTTTTAACAAGCTCCCATTTTTGGCTCGTCTGAGGCTTTCCCCTTTCTGTAATTAATTTTTAAAGGTTTTTGTAGATTTTATATTTGTTTTTAGATAATAGATGGCACGGCGTGTGTGTGTGTGTAATATTGTTATGTTTTTAAGGGTTTTTAAAATTGTTTTACCTGTATATTGGTTTTAACTTGTGTACACCACCCAGAGTCCTTTGGATAGGGTGGTATATAAATCAAATCAAATCAAATTAAATTAAATACTGGTCCTGTCACTTCCTCAATTGTCCACAGACTAGAAGGCACAAAACATGTATAGAAGGTTGAGTTATCAGTTGCATTGGGTGGCAGGAGGCCAAGTGAAGTGCAGCATCTGGAAACCTGAAGAGAGCATTCTGCTGTGCAGTGTTTGGTAGAAGAGTAGTACCTGTATTTATTGAGTGCTTCTGGAGGTTTTATACTTTCAAAACATTTGTATTATATATTGAAAACAGATTTAGTTTTTGAAAAAGTTACTGGTTGAGTATTATGTCAGGAAAAAGATGCAGTGATAACTGCTAGTTTATGGCAGTTTCATAGTCCAGCAAAGTATTCTTGTTGTTCTGCCATATTTAAATCCAAATATAGGTGATCATCATGGCAATCAGCCATGAAGACTGTGCTGGGAATATAATGCAATGGCCTTTCATCTGCCTTCCACATCACAGCATGACCCCCATACCACTGATCCAGTTCCGTGAGTCACTTTATGGTTCTATCGTGTTCAGGGAATGAAGAAGCAGATGAGTGAAGTAGTGAAATTCAGCTCTTTATTGGTGGGGTTTGAACACAGTTTGGATGGGGAAAAACTCGGACTTATATACACTATAAACAGTAACAGTAACAATAATACAACAAGTCCATTGGCTAACAGAATGTGCACATTTTTGATCCACTTATTTGCATAAGAATAAATACATGAGAAAAGATACGTTCCGCTCTATAAACAGTAACAGTAACAATAATACAACAAGCCCTTTGATACACAGTGTTTGCTCATTTTCGATCCACTTATTTGCATAAGAATAGATACATGAGAAAAGATACATTCTGCTCCTGTCAGAAAACACAGTTAACATACATAACAGGTTCTGAGCCTTTGTAGCATACAAAGTCCTCATTGGCCCCAGGCCACTATTGATGAAGCTGCTGCCCTCCATCAAGATGGATTCAAGCAGGATTTAATCCACTTGGGGACCATTTTAATTTAATTTAATAGTCATACTTATATATGCAGCCCACTCAGGTAGAACCCGACTCAGGGTGGCATTACAGCAAATTCTAAAAACATATAAAAACACTTAAAACCCCATATCACACCCACCCACCCCAGCCACTATAAAAGAGAAGAGAGGGTTCTTAATTATTTATATAAGCCAGCAGCGGGGACCATATTCCCATTAGGACCTCACACCTGCCCTGCCAGACCATCACCCTTCCTTGTGTACTTCGGTACCCAAGGCTGTTAGTCCTCAAGGTTGTCAGGTTAGTTAACCACCATCTGACAGTTGGCATTGAGTCACTGGCAGTATGGTCTACTCTATTACCATAGCAGGATAACCAGGCCAGACAAATTTACCCAGCCAAATTCTTACAAGAAAGTTGTGCTCAAGTGCTGACAAAAGGCAAGACTTCAACAAATTAAAATTTTGAGTACTGACTGAAGGCCCACACACTATCTCTTATCTGTGTGCACTTTTACAATCCTCCTAAGGATCAGCAATGTGCATCAGAAGCTTGTGCCATTTCTTCAATGGTAAATATTTGTAGGATAGCAGAAAGTACCGTTCAAAAAGTGAAAAATGAAAGCATACCAATTATTCATACTTCTAATTATGCAGTACTTTTCTTTCACAGAGCTAACTAATCACATTGTTGTCATTGTTCACATGAGAAATAATCTGCTTTTTTATGAGTAGAAATTTAAAAATCACTACACAGTCTTTCCCTTGTCATTAAAGCTTTGTATATTTAAATCATTTTTACTGCAAGTCACCAGAAAGGAAAATCATTTAGCCTGTTGCTTTTTATGGTCAGTTTCATAGCTTGACAAATAGGCTGCCATGAAGCTACATGCAGTTCTCACTGCAAACGACTTTAATTACAGAAAATTGAGCAGGTAGCGGGTGGAGTGCGAGTGAAAGACATACATGCCTATGGGTCTCACATACAGTCTTGCTAAAGCTGGCACATCCAATATCCTCATGTAATCTGAATTTGTGGCAAATAGCATGGATTTCCTTTCAGGTTTATGTTAATTCATGTGCCTGTGCAAGTAGCATTCCTGTGTCTCTAATGCTACTGTTATTGTTGTTGTTATAGTATTCAAGTCGCTAAGACAAATGTTGCTATAGCTCAGATGTGTCTATTTAGCTTATAATTTATTTATTTATTTACAATAATAATTTACTTATTTATTTACTTATTGAAACTTCTCTACTACCCCATTAGTTCAAACACTCTCTGGGCAGTTCTTAACCTATCAAAACATAATCACAAATCATACAAATAAAACAGAAATTTGATATATACAATAAAAACTCTCTAGTTAAATTGATAAACTCTGAATGAAAATAAATTAAACAGATTTAAAATGAAATTAAACATCCCAGCTCAATTAGGTAATATACTAGTTCGGTTTATATTAATTTCTGAGAAACTGAGAGGGATGGTGCCTGATCCACCACTTCTTCTTCAGGTGCTGTATCCATTCTGGATATTGGCTATCATCATGGCAATAGTCTTCTTGTTCTTAACTCCTCAGAACAGTTCTTTTGAGGACATGCCACACCAGTCTCTCAGGTTCTTTAGCCACAAAGTCCATCTACGTCCAGGGCCTCTTTCCTTACAGAGCGAGTTGGAGTATTCTATGTTTTATGTTGTTCCTCATGATATGACCAAGGTATTGGAGCTTTCTTTGCTTCATGGTCTTAAAGAGTTCTTGTTCTTTATCCATTTGGTGCAATACTTCTGCGTTAGTCACATGGTCAACTGTTGATGTCCTTAGCAGCCATCTGTAGATCCCATACCTGTCAAGTTTTGGGAAATTTCTGTCAAATAAGGGAAATTTCCCGGCCAAAACAGGAAACTGGACAGCTATGCTTATCTTGTGCTGGCCTCCAGTTTAACTCCAGTCTAATTGCAGTCTAACTAATACAGGATGATGGCAGGAAAGAGTGTAAAATATGGGGGTTTGACAGAAATTTTCCAAAACTTGACAGGTATGAGATCCAGATTTCAAAAGCTTTGATTCTCTTTTCAGATGCTTTAGTCCAGGGGTTCTCAACCTATGGCCCATGGGCCAGATCCGACCTGCAACACCAAATAATCCAGCCCCTGACCTCGGCCCAGTTGCTGCCACTGCCATTGGCCATGGACTCATTTATGGCCATCGTAAATTATTATTATTATTTATCATATTTATATGCCACCCACTCAGAGAAACCTGACTCAGGGCAGCTTACACAGTGATCATACAATATATATATAACAATACATATATACAATATACTCAAATACTCAATATACAATATACTTATTATACAAAATTCAATACGAACAGTACCACATCACAATACTGCCATGGCCTCTCTGCCCCCAACTGCAAGTAAGTCTGGGGTGGCAGCAAAATCCTACCGTCCTTTGAGCTGAGGCCCAGGGTGCCAGTAGTGAGATGATCCTGGCACCCATTGCCGGCACGGCCTCTCCGCCCTGGCCACAAAAGTCAAAACAGCTGTGATGGTGTTGGTTTTCAGCCAACCGGGGCTTGGTCACTCTTATTCCTTCCCAGGCTGGGAAAGGCTGGCCCCGGAACAGCTGCGACGGTGTCGGCTGTGACGACGGTGGTCTTCAGCCGACCGGAGTTCGGCTGCTCTTATCCCTTCATGGACTGGGAAGGGCTGGCCCCAGAACAGCTGTGATGGTGTCAGCTGCATTGGTGGTAGTTTTTGGCTGACCGGGGCTCAGCTACTCTTATCCCTTCCCAGACTGGGAAGGGCTGGCCTCAGAACAGCCGTGACAGCATAGAAAATGCATTTACTACAGCCATAAATGAGTCCAAAGGCACCGTAAACACATTTATGACAGCCATGGATGCATTTTACAGCAGTGTTTATGGCGGGGGGAACCACCAGTCCAGCTCAGCTGTATGAGGGGGCGTGGTCCAGCCTACACAGGGCCATAGCCAGGATTCTAGGTTTTTTTGGGGGGGAGGGGGTTCAGGAGTGGCAAAAAAACATCAGGAGGGGCAACAATGTCACACTCACATATATAACATTAGCATCATGGGTTGGGTTGGGAAGTGGACTGTTAGCTCAGGAGGGTTTTTTGGGGAGCCAACCCCTGTCTATGGCCCTGAGCCCACACCTTAGAAAAGTTGAAAACCTCTGCTTTAGTTAATGTCCAAGCTTCGACTCTGGGAAAATGCAATATCTCACTATTCAGATCTTTGTAACGAGAGTTAGATCTCTACTGCATAACAAATGTCACATTTTTCTTGCTTTTTCTATTCATATTTTAATATCTCTACCTTGGGATCCCAATTTTAATTTAACATACTCCCCAAATAGACAATTATGTCCACTCTTTCGATTTCTTCCATTAGCTTGCCATGAGTTGGTGTTCAGCATATAACCAGATATTTTGTCTTTTTGGTGTTGAGATCCAAACCATATTCTGTGCTTGAAGCTCTAATTCAATCCAGCATCAACTGAAGATCTGTAAGGTTTGTGGCCAACAACACTGTGTTATCAGCATATTGGATGTTACTCAGGTATTTCCCATTAATTTTTGTGCCCATGTTTAAATCTGATACTGCTTCTGAAAAAAAAATACTCTCTGAATATATATATTAAACAGTGTTGGGAACTGTAGGGAGCTTATTCCAGATAATAAGGGCCATTACTGAGAAACCATGGCTCTAGAGTTAGGTCTTTTGGCCACCTTTGGTGTCATAAATTTTAACATCAAGTACTGTGAGGAGAAGAAAGAATGGACAACTATTTTGTGAGACAGAGATTTCAAGAAGTGTCATGGTTCTAAACTGTTAAGGGCTTTATAGTTTATAGATGGCACCTTAAATCACACATGGATAATAACAGGGAGTCAATGAAGGTGTCTCAAGGCTGGGGATATGCGTTGATATCTGGGTCCTGTAATCAGTCTGGTAGATGCATTTCAGTATTTATAGCTATTAAAACCATCCATTGGTAAGTTTGAATTATTTGGTATGGGCTTTATAATGGTTTTATTTAAAAGGTAGGACAATTGAACCTCATGTACAGACACCTTTATGATATATGTAGCCCTGTCCATGGTTATTTCCTTTGCTGATTTTGCTGGACAGGGATCTAAAGAAGAGGTAGTGACATTGCAGCGTGCAAGTAACTTGCCCACATTCTAAGGCTGTATTAAATGAAACTGATCCAATTTATCATATTTATATGCCACTCACTTAGAGAAACCTGACTCAGGGCGGCTTACACAGTGATCATACTGACTAGATAGTGCATTGGACATCTCATTCAGATCTACTCACATGAACAAGGAATCAAGATTATAAGAGTCTGTGAGGAGGATTAGAGTTGTAATCATTCTCTATTTTGGATCTTGGAATCTACTAAAGCAGGGGTGGAAAACTTTCTTAGGCTGGAAAGCTGTATTGCAGATTGGGGAATTTTTTATGAGCCAGATTGGGAAAAGGGGCCAACAGTGTCAGAGATAAGTTGGAAGGGATATGTCTATCACATACACACTGCCTCCCTGTCATAGAGACACTTTCCCTTTCTGACAAAGATAGGTGACCTCTTCACCAACATACCCACAGAAGTCCTTTGCCCATCCGCCTACAAATATTTAAACCTGCATGAAATATTTCCTACACTGGGAACTGCTGCATGCCACAGTGATGTCAATAAAAATTGCTCTCCACCCCACCTCCACTAGGAAGCTTAATATACTGAGATTTGTGTTGTTTATAACTAATCTCTATAGAAAGCAAGATGAAATCCTGTCATCTCTATGCTCTTTATTATTGGGCCATGTTCCAGCAGCCATGCCCAGAAAGACAACTACATAGTGTGTATGTAGATGTTAGGGCAGTGATGGTGTACCTTTTAGAGAATGAGTGTGCAAACAGAGAGGCGGGGCCAACTCTGTGCTGGGGGGAGGTGGGCAACACTCCCATTGGGCTGCTGGGCAGAGGGGTGGGCAATCTCTGTGCTGGGGGAGGGAGAAAGTGCTCCCATTGAGCTGCTGGATAGAAGGGTGGGGGGAATTCTGTGCTGGGGTGACAGCGCTCATGCCAGCAGAGAGTGCTCTGAGTGCCACATTTGGCATAGGTGCCATAGGTTCACCACCACTGTGTTAGGGTGTCCCTCCCACAGAAAAAAAACCCTCAATAACAACAATGAATCTGCAGCAGGGGAGATTTTGGGAGCATCTTGGTCACTCCATTGTCTGCATGAACAATCCCATATTGCCCATCTGGAGCATGAAGAAAGAATTGAGGAAAGCAAGCATGAACCACCTTTCCTCTACCTTACCTATATAATGGATTTTCTGGCCTTCTACTTCTACTTGTTACTATTTAATGTAAGATGAGCCAAATTTAAATGGAAACCAGTGATATTTATATGAACTTGCTTTAAGCCGAGGTGCCCAAACTTTTCAGTCTGTGGGCCAGATGCAGCCCCCAGGCCGTAGTTTGGGCAATCCTCTTTAAGTCTTGATGCTTTGAACACCATGAAATTAACAGCTTTTTATGACTGACCCCACTGGGTCCTTGGAAACACTGGTGTCAGTAAATTTAATTGAAACAAATATTTCATTACCAGATTAATTTTATTACTCACAACCTGTCCTGTTGGGAATTTTCATGTTCTGCAGTAATCTGAATAAGTGCTCTCATCACTCTTTATTTCATATCTGTGTGTGTGTGTGTGTGTGTGTGTGTGTGTGTGTGTGTGTGTGTGTGTGTGTGGTGCTGGGAGGAACATAAAAAGATCATATAATGAATTAGGAGGCCACAAAGTGTAAGAAGGTGAAACATATTGTCATACTAAGTGTGTTATCTTGGAGTGATTAAGATAATAAAAGTAAATCTCATTGATTTCAGTGTAGCTCAGAATTGCAGCCTAAGCTTTTGATTTGTGAATCAGGAACCTCAGAGTAGCAAAATGTCCACTTAATCTTTCCACAAGAATGTGGTGCAAATCAAGTATAGATGTTCTGTTTCAAAAGATACAATAAATGTGTAGCTTTAGATAGACAAATGCATTTAGAACAGCTCAACGGTTTCCAAAACTAAAACATTCTATATCTGTCACACATTTTTGATAAAGTGGATTTTATGAGTATAAGGTGAAAGGGAAAGATGTAAAACAAACACAGATCCAGGAAGGGAGAAATATTAAGTCTCTGATCATGCCTACAATGAATAGTAATTTTGGTAAAAGAAAGTACCATCCTATTAAGTGTTGACTCACCAAACTAGGTTTTCAGTGCAGTCTCGTTTCTAGAAAAAGTTTATCAAATCTACTCAGAAAAAAAACTTACTGAGGTGGAATTCTTTTTCTTAAAAAAGTCCAGAGGTGTTTCACATGTTCCAGGATTGAGTCTAGACATTGCAAAGAGGCTCCAGAGCTAAACTGGAGAACAAATTTAACCTTGGCTTTATTTGACCACTCAAATTATTTTTAGATGAAGTTGGTGTAGTCATGTTCCAATTTAATTTAATTTAATTAATAGTCATATTTATATATGCCGCCCACTCAGGCAGAACCCAACTCAGGGCGGCAGAACCCGACTCAGGGTTCTTCTTTCTTCTTTTTCCCTGTTTCTATTTCTAAAGTTTATTTTGCTCTTGGAGCTCAGCATGACACCTCTCCTTAGGATTACCAAAGTACATAGGAAAAAGTGGGCAGATAAGGAGAAGCCGATGGGAGAATCATGCTCTAGGCAGCTTAGTTTCTTCCTTCAGGCGTCTTCTCTGAAACATCAAGAGGCCACAGAAAAGAAACAAAACTGGCACATTGTACATGGCTGAATCCAAATTATAACAAGGGCAATGTGTCTGCCCTCTAATCTGCCATATTTTGCTTGAAAACTAGGTGTGAAAAGAAGAGGTAGCACCTAGGAGCACTGACAAGTGTGGTTGTCACCATAGCTGCAAACAGGTAGTAGAAAATATCTGAAGGCTGGAGAGATTATGAAATGCTGGCTGTGTTCCAAATCACATTCTTTTGAAATAATGGACACAATTTGCTAGTATGGGTTTACCTCAGACCTGTTTAAGTCCCATTCAGAACAATCACTAGAGAAGCAGTCACATCTCCCAGGAGTTTCTAGCATGCATGCAACAGTAACTCTGCACAGGGATTGCTTGAGTATTAGGCAGGGTAAGGTAGCATCTCGTGCCGTAGACTTTATTAGTCAATAATAGGCAGTGAGCTGTAAGTTATACTAAGTTGTAATTGTTTCAGTTTTACTGCTAGAAACTGGATTTGAAAACAAGTTTCTTTATTTTTCAGGGTGTTCTGCTTGCTGTGTCAAAATACCGTGTGTATGGTAGCTGATAGTGGTTTTTGTGTCCTTCAAATAGAACAGATGAACAGTACCATTTCTACCATATGTTCCAAATATTCTGATCCAGTTCTGATTCCAGTACAGTATCTCAGACATATAATCTTGTAAAGGTGGGCTGAGAGGTATTTTATAGTGTCAGTTTGCCTGGTCTTTCTGTGGAAATTATTTTCTGACCTGCAGCCCATATGCCCGCTGTAAGACCAACTCAGCTTATTTTTTTTCACCCATAACATAGAAAACTAAAAATAGACACAGAGCAGCAAATACGTTGTGCTTGCTGGTCAGAAGGGCTGCCTCAAAAATGTATCCCCTGATAGGAATAATATCAGTCCAATAAAGGACTCAGACACCAATGAAAGTGGATAACGGCATTGGGCCACATTTATTGATTCATGCCCTAGTCCGAATTATAAATTTCTATTGGTAATTGACCAATCATAATTCTTAAGGCAAGCAGGCCGAAGTAACACTGGTAAGGTACCACCCAAAATTGCCAACGGCAATTGCTACAATGTATCCATTTGTATCAATTTGTTTGTTGACCACAAACAAATTGTTGACCGTAGTCAATATCTAACTAATGACCCCACCCTCTGACGCGTATCCGTAAAATCACGGGGTGATGCATGCTGTCTAGCTATAGCCATCACCCCGTCGCCTAGTTCCTCGTTGACCGGACAACGTTTAACCAACTTATGCCTGTCTAGTGTTGTCCAGTCAATTGCGAACTTGCCGGATACCTGTGGGTCATAATGTTTACCTTACCAGTGCTACCCGCCACACGGAGGGGCTTCAAAGAAGGCTCGACGCCCCCCCCAGACCGTCAGCTCGGTCGACAGGCCTGCTCGCCAATCACCCAACAGGAGGTCCACACCTCCTCGCGACAGATGGGCCCCATCCCCTGCATACAAGTCATAACTTTGGAGGCTAATAGCGGGGTGACGACTGACCCTCCCCCAAGCCCTGTAGACAAGGAAACGCGCCACTGCCCTATTCACCATGCGTCTAGCACGGTCAAGGGCCAGGAGGTCAACACCCCCTCTGTAGGAATGGCGCGGGACCATGTCCGACCAAACAAGGGTTGTGGCGGGCCAGACGTAATGCAGGTAGGCGAGGTCCTCGCAAATCGCATGTTTCAGCGACAAGCCGGTGACCCGGCCAAAATCATTGCCCCCCAGGTGTATGATCAGAATGTCAGGCGGGTCAGCATTCTGGCCTGAAAAAAGGAAAGGCAGCAGCTCCCGCCATAACATCCCGGGCTTACCATGCCATGTGAGACTTGCGTATGCACCAAGTCCCAGTCGGGGTCCCCACTCTGTCGCCGCAGCATAACGCGCTGCCCTGTGCACGTAGCTATGGCCCACCAGCCATACTGTCACCGGTGTAATACGACACCCCGGGTCTGTAAGGAAAAATGAGGGAAAGTAGGTAAGGTGACTGGGTTGGTACTCACGGCGGGAGTGGGCGCACATAAAACTGAAAACATTGCAAACCCCACCGTCCCATGCTACGTATGTCAGCCCCTGAGTACCCAAAAGCAGCTGCGGTTGAGGCCGCCCCTATACGGAATGAATGAGTGCCATAGCGGGCGCCTGGGAGGCCCACACTGGCCAGCGCTTTGCCCGTCACCTTCCAAAATTGAAATTTAGTAAGGGGAGACCCATCTTGGTGACAGAAAAACGGGCCATGGTGCGTGCCATACAGTGCAAGGAAATACTGTAGGGCACCAACCGGACAGATGTCTGCCGAGGAACATCGTAGCAGTCTACTCCACTGCCTACGCCATGCTGATACGTTTTAGAGGAGTGTATCCCCAACTGAGCCGAATATTGCTCACTCAGACATCTTCGAGTTCCAGTGCCCTACGACTTGCATCCGCCTTATACAGCATCTCAAGCTCGCTGATGCGGAGCACTCCAAAAAAGGCCACCGTTGTAGCCGCATGAAATGGGCTGCCTCATCTTATCAAAACAGAGGCAAGGCCAGCCCCGGGCCAATTGGGTAAAACCCCCTGGGGAAATCGGGTGGCGGTCGTCCGGGCAACGCCCACACGCGCACACCCACCCCTCCAAAACATGTCTCACACGGAAGTGAGTGGTGCTGTCCACGACTTGCATCCGCCTTATACAGCATCTCAAGCTCACCGATGCGGAGCGATCCAAAAAAGGCGACCGTTGTAGCCGCATAAAATGGGCTGCCTCATCTTATCAAAACAGAGGCCAGGCCAGCCCCGGGCCAATTGGGTAAAAACCCCTGGGGAAATCGGGTGGCGGTCGTCCGGGCAACGCCCACGCGCGTGCACCCACCCCTCCAAAACATGTCTCACACGGAAGTCAGTGGTGCTGTCCACATGACCTCCCACTTTGGCCATAAAAGCCATCGCTGACAGCTTAGATGCTATGGTGCGAGGTGCAAAGCCCTGGGCATGCAGGTAAACCATGAACCGCAGAACATGGGTTACCGGGATCGGCCAGGTTCCTGGCATTTGGAATTGGGTACAGAATGCTCTGAAAGAATTAAATGCGTGGTGATACACCTTACGCGTGCGTGGCGCTAGTGACAGGCCAATCGCCCGGTTCACCTCTCCTTGCCGATGTTCCATATCCCGTCCGGGAGTGGCGAGGGAAATTCCTCCGCATCTGGGGCCAAGGCACGGAACCGGGAGATCTGCAGGCGGGACAAAGCATCAGCAATATCATTAGTAACCCCTGGGACATGCCTGGCCCTGAAAAGAACGTTGAGGCGCAGGCTGCGCAACGCAAACTGGCGCACTGGGTCCATAACCCTGGGCGATTTAGAGCTCTGTGCATCGACAAAGTGGACAACAGCCGCATTGTCACACCAAAGTGGACAACCGAGTTGGCCTCCTCCTCGCCCCATAGCATCAAAGCACCCAGTATAGGGAAAATTCCAGATACGTGAGACCACGCAGGCGACCTGTGCCTGCCCAGGATGGTGGCCACCCACCATAGGCCCACTTCCAATTGACGTACATCCCATAACTCAGGGATCCCGGGCATCGGGCTGTATCTTAAAGCAAGGGGAAGCCAGGAGCTCAGACCTCCAAAATGACACCCCACTGAAATCCCTCAGGATCTGTAGCCAGACAAGCACGTCTGCCCTGATACCCCGGGTAAGTCTAACCCTATGGTGGGGCCTGGATAGTCCTGCCATGGCGTCGCACAAGCGCCGTGCAAATGCTCTGCCCGGTGCGACGACCCTGCCAGCGAAATTGAGGTGACCATGTAGCACCAGCAGGTCCCTCGGTAATGCCATGCGCTTGGCCAGCAAGTCCGAGATAAGGGCCACTAGCTTTGACACCTTATCCCGCTGCGACCTAGAAGCCTGTGCTACCGTGTCAATCTCCACCCCCAGGAATACTAGCTGTGTAGGCGGGCCCTCGGTCTTTTCGGGCGCTAAAGGGACACCAAGTTCCTCCATTAGCGTCTGAAATGTGTTGAGGAGACGTGTGGACGTGTCCCAGCCCCGTTCAGCCCCGAATAAAATCATCCAGGGAATGGGCTACAGACCGGGACCCTGATCTGCGAACAAAAGCCCACTCTAGGAAGATGGAGGAACGCTCGAATGCCGAGCCCGAATTGGAACAGCCAAAAGGCATGGCATCAGTGCAATAATATGCTCCCCGAAACGGGGGCGCAGGGACAGGGCCAACGACCCTGCCCGCATAGACCTCCTTATCATTGCTGGCAGGAGCCACCTCCTCCCTCCCCCTAAGGGATAAAGATTGGGGGCATCCTGAGGGGACCTATCACCCATGAAAGGGATACGTAACCCCTGCCTAAAACCCTGAAGGAGATCTCCACATCCTCTCCCTTCGGGAACAATGTGAGCCAGCGCTCCAACATGTCCACATTAATTGGGAAGGGAGCCCTTTGGTGAACTAGATCCATCTGCGGCAGTCTTGCCAGCCCCCTGTCCACCCCTCCCTCTGCCCCGCATCCCTCCAGGCCAGGGACAGCCAGAGGCCGCATGGGGGCCAGCACAGGGGGGACACTAATGTCTGTATTTGCCATTCTTCCTATTGCAGGAACCAATGGACGAGAAAGTCCAGCACAGCAGGCGGGCTGAAACCCCCCGCCCCGCCCCCTGGCAGTGGACCTGTGCTGGGGCCGCCCGCTGGACCGCATGTCCACAATGGTATCTCTCCCTGGGCGCGTGGCGCGTGGGCGTCATGTGCAAAAGCCACAGCCTCTGGCATGGCTCAACCCACCTAATGTCGGGGTGCCGGGGAATCCGCATATGGAATTACACGTCATAAGCCAACCACGATGGGCCCGGAAAGTCAACCATCGCCGGTAGATGTTGTCCAAATACTGGACCATCGAAATTGCCAAATCCGGCCGGGCCCTAAGGTACACCGCCATGTATATGAGGTAGGCCGGCAACCAGTCTGCCCACGTACGTGGTGGCTTGCTACGACGTGCCTGCTTCTTATCCTTCTCATCCTGCCCCCCCTACTCCTTGGTGGGCCCTCTGTTGAGGAGTGAGAAGGTATCCACGTAATCCCCCTGCCAGATCTTCTCTTTGGTGGTCTGTGCCAAATGGACACCCAGTGGTAAGGAATACCCCGCCGTCAGCAAGGCCGACACGGGCACAACAGGAACTGCTGGCATCTGAAAGGGGGCCTGTACTAACCCAGCCACCCCCAAAACATTCCCCACAGGGTAGAAAACACCCCCCACCACGGGGCCCTGAGTGGTAGTTGTCGTCGCCAGGTGGGGCGTCAGCGGCTGGACCGCCGCCCCACCCGCGCGAGGCCAGGCCATTGGAAACCCCCCCCCAACGTGGCCACGTGTGTAGGTGCACTAGCTTGGACCGCATACTCACGTGCTGCACCCCCGTAGGCCGCCCCCACCGGGGGTTCCGGCCCACTGGGGGCGTCGGAGCTCACAACCGCCGTCGAGCTCGTCGATGGGGCCTGACCCGCACCGGTCTGTTGAATGGGGAGCTGCGAGGCAGTGGCCCAGGTTGTGCCACGCGCCTCAAGCAGCTCGACCCGTCCCGTCGCCTGCCGCTGCCCAGCAGACGACGCGTCGAAACGAACCCCAAATGGAGACCAAGAGTGGCTAGCCCTGGCCAGGGATGTCTCGAGGGCCGCAACGCGGGCCAATAAGGCTTCCACGCTGACATGGGGCAAAGGACCAGCCGGCCCGCCTACTACAGGCATGGGTACAGGTCCCTGCACCCCGGGGCCCGAATAGGGCAACAACCCCACACCCGGGCCCGTTAGGGCCGATGAAGCAACCTGCCAGGGAAGGGGACCGGACCACCCCCCAAGGCTGGAAGGCCTCGGAGCAAGCTACGCTCCTATAACGGGAGGCCCAGCGGAATGGGTAACACCATGAGAGGTGTCCACCGCTTGCGGGCCGAGGGCCGCAGCCCCTACTGGCCCCGTGCGTGGGCCACCATCCTCCAGCCAGGGGGAATAGACCCCATTCCACCGGTCCCGGTGGGTGCAAGCAAATGCGGCTGCTGGGGAGGCGCAGCCGCGGTCTTCCGACCCAGATTGCGCCTCCGAACCGCACGAGCCGCGCTCGCAGCCGCCTTCTTCTTCGCGGGCCTCTCAGCCAATCGATGGGAAGCCGAAACGAGAGAATTCAACAGCCAAAAGGCTTCCCGGTAAAAGCCAAAAGCGACGGAGGTAAGAGGGAAAAACTTCTCCGCTCCGTCGCTTCGCAAAATGGCAGCTCGGCTGCCTCGTGCCCACCCCTTTTATAAGGTAGCTGGCCACGCCCCTAACTACCCGGATGCCTTCGTCCTGTGGGGGGGGGCCGCAAAGAGCGCGGCGGCCATTTTGGCGCCGCGCTTGCATTATCTGAGCAATATCAACACTATGGTCGCTTTCTACTGGAACTCACAAAACTGCCAAAAGGACATGGTGAGGGGATGGAGTATTTATTAAATAAAAGCACCCCATTTAATGTCCTTCTCTTGCTGCAGTTGTTTCATGCCAGAGATGTCATTTCAATTTCTTCCTTTCAATGGGCATGCTGGCTTCTGTTAGATGAAGAGTTTTAGTCCAGAAAGATAACATTTCCAGGCTCTGTTCCCTCTTGCTGTTATTGTACCTGTTCAATTTATATGTAGCAGGTGAAAGAGTGTTGGATTTGGTGCAGTTCTGTGGTGCAGCCAACCTGACTTGATGTTATCCAGCTGGAAAGAAGAAGTGGCATGATGATACCAATACCAACATGCAGCCATCCTGGTGACTCTTGAAAAATCCTCCTTTCCAAGAAGGCCAGAAAAGCAGGTAAAAAGGAACAAATCTGAGTGGACTTTGTGAAGAACCAAAAGTATTTCCTTTTGTATTAGCTAGACAACAATCTTGAATACAACTCATCTTGTCTGGTTTTGTAAGCTAAGCAGGGTATTGGCATGGTTAGTATTTGGATTCATCTTTTGTGACCAGATCTAACTTTAAACTGCCAAAATGAAAATATGTTTTTGGCTTTGTAGTTGGCCAAAATTATATCCTCATTGGCACATGTTTCCGGTAGTAATCAGGAGACCAGCAAATGAGCCGGATTCTGTATCACTTCACATTCACACGGTATGTTGTTGCCTGTCAACAGCCACCACTTGAGCATGCTGGTCTTAAGTCTCCAATCCTCAGCTTGTTCAGGGTCCTCCAAGCGAAACAGAGGAGGTCAAGTTCCTCAGCTATATCCTTCTTTAATGTTATTTTTTGTTCAGTGAACTCCTTCCTCCATCTTCTAATTTGGTTTTGCTCTTGCGTACCCACAAGAATATTTGTTCTTGGCAAAAAGCTCTCCCAGGATTGGTGGAACTGATATATCTGTTCAGAGGATGCCAAAGGTCATTCTCTTGCTTAGTTCTCTTGATGTCTGGTGCTACTTTCCTCCTTATCTTAAGTGAAATAATACCAACAAGAGGATATATTTTCTCAACTGAGGTAGGTTTGAGGCATCCTCTCACTATGCACATTGCATCATTAACAGCAGTGTCAACTTGTTTTGCAGATGCAGATGCGCTCCAAATTGAAGCATCATACTTTGTTGTAGAGATGCTCACAGCCAAAGTTAATGTACGGAGCTTGGATTGTTGAGCTCCCCATGTATAGTTTGTCAATTTCCTGATGACATTGCTCCTCAAACTAACTTTACCCATGGTATTCAGGCAGTGCTAGTTAAAAGAGAGTGTCCTGTCAAGTGTCACCCTGAAGTATTTTGATCCTGAACAATGATATTCTCACAATACTATCTGGGACCATGAGCTGCCAGCACTTTAGCCTTGGTGTGACTGAAGCTGTAAAATGATTTAAAATTCAGCACCTCCCTCTTACAACTGGCTTTCAGCTGGCTCCTATCCTCTGCTTCCAGGGAGTGCGGTTCTTTTCCAGTAGCATTGTAAAGCAGAAAGAGAGTGCAATAGCTATGCCCAGTAGATTTCCTCCCTCTCCTCTCTTAGGATTGCAAAAGGAAATCAGACTCAGATTTTCTAAGTCCAAAGATGAAAATTTTATTTTTAAAGTAGTTTTCTCTTAGTAGCATAGAATAAAATTGCAAAGTATTTTCAAAGTCCAGAATCAGCATCCCGTTCAGGCTACATGATGAAGTCTGAAGGGTTCTTCTACCAGTCCAATGAACCAAGAAAACAGGAACAAAAGATCTCCCGAAGAGCCGCTTTTTGACAAGCCTCAGCTCGGGAATTTTATAGCTTAAAATGTCATTCACCCCCTCCTTTGGAATGCTAGGGATCTAAAGGTTAGATCTTTATTGACTTGGGTGTCACCCTTCCCCCACTGTCAAGGTCCCCCTCCCCCCCACTGGAATGTCAATGACGCCCTTCCCCTTTCTCGGGGAAGTGGGTAGTCACACTCTGACCTGGGGAGATGACTGTGGGTCATGAGGAAGTCCTTCCTCCACACCCAGTACTCCTAGTGGTGAGTAAGTACACTGCACTATTGAATGACTAATTCTAAAGCATAGCAAGCATACACACACAAAAACTCTACTGTGAATATAATAAGGCTTAGCGAACTAAGATCATGACATCTGTAATCCAGGATTTCTCAAGCTTGGGCCCCAAATGTTCTTGGACTTCAATTCCCAGAAGCCCTGATCAGCAGGAGTGCTGACATGAGCTTCTGGTAATTGAAGTTCAAGAATGCCTTGAGGCCTGAGGTTGAGAACCCCTGCTATAATCGATTCCCTTGTCATGTAACATCTAGCTCAACCCCTGCCTCTTGGTTTTGACAGTGGAAAGCACACACTTGAGTCTTGCCCGGGTTAGGCTTCAAATGGTTGATAGCATATTGCTGTCCTAATTCTTTGAGGGCTCTAGTAAGTTTCCCTGTGATCTTGTCAAAACTTGATCATTGTATGGCCATTACTGTGTCATCCACATAGATGAACAATTTTGTATTGTTAGGAATACAATCATTTGTGTATATATTATACAATGTTGGAAACAATACACTTCCTTGTGGCATTCTATTCTTCTGCAGCCTCCATCTGTTGTTCTTTCCATTCATCATCACATAGAACAGTGACGGCAAACTTTTTAGAGACTGAGTGCTCAAGGAGGAGGAGGAGGCCGCAAGCAGGCACCGTGTGTTCCCATGCACCCATGTGACATTGCAGGCATGCTGGCAACATCATGCATGCACTGCTGCCACCTTCTCACCACCTAGTTGAAGTGGGTGGGGGTGTTAAATCGTCCCCACCACCACCTCCTGGGTGGGATTTCAGCCTTCCCTCTTGCCTCCCCATTGGTGGATGGAGAGCGGTGGGCGGCAAAGCAGCACTGCAATGGGTGCTGGGGGTTTGGGGTGAGGCTTGCCCATGATGGCATACATGCCCACAGAAAGGGCTCTGCATGGCACCTCTGGCATATGTGCCATAGGTTCACCTACACTGATATAGAATCTCCAGTCCTGGAGGAAGCTGCCAATGATCCTAGTAAACTTGCTATCTCTAGTAAATTTATTTATTTTATGGAACAGTTCGATTCCCGAGTACTGCAGGACGGAATGAGCTCCCATCTTTGTCCCAGCTCCTGCCAACCTAGCAGTTCAAAAGCAAGAAATTGCAAGTAGATAAATAGGGACCACTTCGGTGGGAAGGTAAACAGTGTTCCATGTGCTCCGGTGTCTAGTCATGCCTGCCACATGAACACAGAAACATCTGCAGAAGCGGACAGTGCTGGCTCTTCAGCTTTGAAACTGAGATGAGCACTGTACCCTAGAGTCAGATACGACTGGCTTTTGAGCAAGGGAAACCTTTACCTTTACTATTTTATGATTGACAGTATCATATGCTGCAGTTTGGTAACTGAAGCCACTCCCATAATTAGCTTTCTTTCAATGCCATCCTCAATGTGTTGTATTTGGTTAACAATTTGACTACAACATGACCTACATGGCCTGAAGCCAGTTTGCTCCTTCGTGATCTTTTCTACAATAAATTCAGAAATATGATTAAAGGTAATCTATTCCAGTGTCTTATAAAGATGGCAAAGGAGTGACACTGGTTGGTAATTTTTCAGGTCATCTGGGTCTTTGCTGGGTTATGAAGCTTTTAATGGGGGTTAGTTAAATTGTTTTATTGTTGTTTTAATTATGTTGTGAGATGCTTCGGGTCACTCTCAAGTAAGGGAAGCAGGATAGAAATATTTTTTAAAAATAAATAAATGAAGGGCAGACTGCACAACTTTAGTGTTCAAGAACCAAGACAATAGAAACAGACGAAGTCTGGCTTAACTCATCTTTATTTCATGATGGTCAGGGGGAACATGTGGTAATGGCGGACAAACAGCTCATTATATACAGTGGCTATACATTTGAATGTGGCTCCTCGGTAGCTCATTGGCTACTGTCCGCGTGACGTCGCCCTTAGTCACGCCCTTCTTGTCCAGGTGAGGCAGTGGCGGGAATCTTCCCATGGCTGTAGGCATTTAGAGAATTTGTACCATGTGAGCTGGACACTCGCTACTGCCCCCAGTGGTCACTAGCTCGCATCCTAATACAGAAGGTTACAATGTTACTTTTAGAGATTGTTACATTCACTCATTCGTGTGGTTACATTTACTTAAAGGCACATTACAATCCATACACAACAACAACAGGCATTCCTGATGAGTTGTATTCTAACATAATACTTTACACTGTACTCCAATTACAAGCATCCAGGCATTTGAAAATGAAAACTCTAATGTTAGCTTGAATGTAATATAGAGTGTACAAGTCTAACCTTTCTTCGCATCATGCAATTTCTTTTGTAGGTCTTTTGTACTCCTTTCATTGCACATTAAGCATTTTGAGACGGGAAGAGGTAATGAAAAATGAATTAAAACAAAGGGCAAAGCAGTGCAGTTACATTGTTTCCCTTAAGCACTGATTGGGTAAACTCTTGTTTTGAAATTTTTTATTTCTGTGTAGCTAACGTAATTATTTAGAATTACTCAGTTCCTCACTCCGCAAAAGAATAAAAAATATCTAAGACAGAAGAGGAACCTAAGGAGAACTTTCTTTTAGTGTTGGACCTTTGCATAAATACCTGATGACTAATGCCCTCTATGACATGATCTACTGCAAAGCCAAGAACAAATCCATTTCTTCCCAGAAAGCTTACATCACTTGCTATTAGAGGCCCTGTGCTGGTGCATCTCATAAACCACCAAGGAAATCACAGCTCCCCAATCAAGAACTCCAAAAACCTTCCATATTTTCCTAACTGTCCTAGATGATGGAATCCAGAGAAATGAGGTAGCTGGAAGCCAAGATGTGAAACTCTGTTAGTTTTATTTCCACTGCATTTCTCAAAATTCTATCAATATTCTCATTGGTGGGTGGTTGATTTAGGGTTTTAATCTGTTTTTATTTATATTTATCTGTATTGTTATTTGCTTTGATTGCTGTACGCCACCCTAAGTTGGGTTTACCCTAGTGGGTGGCATAGAAATCTAAGAATTAAATTAAATTAAATCTTGTTTGTATGTTACAATAATAATATTTCTTACTGAAAGGACATTTGTATATATTTTTGTATATATTTGTTCCTAGTGTGAGCATTTTAATGCATTTTTCTTAACATATGCATCCATCCCCCATTGTTCATGTTTCAAATATTGTATAAGCATTTTTGATCAGGTACTTCTTACATTTAAATTCAAATAACAGACACTCACCTTTTCTTCCTTAACAGAAAGATATATATGGAGATTTCAGAAAGAGTCAGAACATGAATTAGATAAATGCATTGGTGGGGGGGGGGGGAATTGTTAATGCCCCTCCCTTCCAGTGTTTATTTGAGAGGATATACATGGGGACATCCGGCCCATCGCTCCCTGGCAAATAGAACGGAAAGAAATGGAAGCAGTGACAGACTTTACCTTCTTATGATCTAAGATCACTGCAGATGATCACTACAGCCATGAAATAAGAAGATGCTTACTTCTTGGTAGGCAAGCTATGACAATGCAAGCGCCGCCGCGCTCTTTGCGGGCCCCCCCCCCACCGGACGAAGGCATCCGGGTAGTTAGGGGGCGTGGCCAGCCCCCTTATATAAGGGGCGGCCATGAGGCAGCCGAGCTGCCATTTTGCGAAGCGACGGAGCGGAGAAGTTTTTTCCTCTTACCTCCGTCGCTCTTGCCTTTCATAGGGAAGCCTCTGGCTGCTAATTTTCTTGACTTTCCCGGCTTCCCATCGTTTAGCTGCTATGCCCTCTAAGAAGAAGGCGACTGCGAACGCGGCTCGTTCTGCACGGAGGCGCCAGCCAGGTCGGAGGACTGCGGCTGCGCCTTCCCAGCAGCCTCCTTTGCCTGAGCCCACCGGGACCGGTGGGATGGGGTTAATTGCCCCTTGGCCCGAGGCGGGGTGTCCGCGTACCGGCCCAGCTGGGGCCACGGCCCCCGGCCCGCAAGCAGTGGCCACTGCCTCTGGCATGGCCCATTCTGCGGGGCCTTCTTCCATTGGTGCGCAGCTTCCTGCGGGGGGTTTCAGCCATGGGGGGTGGCTGGGTTCCCTCCCCTGGCAGGGTACCCCCCCGGCCCTGCAGGGGCCGGGCCTGGGGTCGTGGCCGTATATGGGCTACGGGGTCCAGGGACCTGGACCGGCGCCTGCAGCCAGTGGGCCGGCTGGCCCTTTGCCCCCACTTGGCTTAGGGGGCTACGTTAGTGTTGTGGCCCTTCTGGCCCGCATTGCGGCCCTCGAGGCATCCCTCGTGAGGGTTAACCACTCGGGGGTGCCTTTTGGGGTGCAGGTTGATCCTTTGTCTGCCGGGCAGCGGCAGGCGGCAGGACGGGTCGAGCTGCCTGAGGCGTGTGGGCCGGTTTCGGCCACTGCCTCGCAGCTCCCCACTCAACAGGCTGATGCTGGTCAGGCCCCGTCGACGAGCTCAATTGCGGTCGTGAGCTCCGACGCCCCCAGCAGGACGGAACCCCCGGTGGGGGCGGCCCGTGGGGGTGCAGCATGTGAGTATGCAGTTCAATCTAGTGCACCCACACACCTACCCACGTTGGGGGGGCATTCCAGTGGCCGTGGCCTCGCATGGGTGGTGTGACGGTTCAGTCGCTGATGTCCCACCCGGTGACTTCACCTCTCACCCAGGGCCCCGTTTGGGTGGTACCTCTTATTCAGTCGGGAATGTGTTAGGGGTGGCCGGGTTGGTCCAGGCTCCTTTCCGGATCCCTGTGGTTGCCACCGTGCCGGTGTCGGCATTGCCGACAGCGGGGTATACCTTGCCCCTGGGGGACCATTTGGCCCAGGCCACCAAAGAGAAGATCTGGCGTGGGGAGTATGTAGACATCTTCTCCCTTCTTAACAGAGAGCCCACCAAAGAGGAGAGGGAGGGGCAGGATGAGAAGGATAAGGAACAGGCACGTCGTCGTAAGCCGCCACGTACGTGGGCCAATTGGTTGCCGGTGTACCTCATATACATGGCGGTCTACCTCAGGGCCCGGCCGGATCTGGCAATTCCGATGGTCCAGTATTTGGACAACATTTACCGGGCAATGGTAGACTTCCCGGGCCCGTCGTGGTTGGCTTACGACGAGGAATTCCGTATGCGGATTCCCCTGCACCCTGAGATGAGGTGGGATGAGCCCTGCCAGAAGCTGTGGCTTCTGTACATGACTCCCACGTGCCCTGCGCCTGGAGAAAGATACCATTGTGGACATGCGGTCCAGCGTGCGGTCCCAGCACAGACACCCCGCCAGGTGGCGGGGCAGGGGGTTCATGCCCGCCTGCTGTGCTGGACTTTCTTGTCCAATGGTTCCTGCAGTAGGAAGAATTGCTGGTACAGGCATGAGTGTCCCTCTTGCGCTGGCCCCCATGCGGCCTC
The DNA here is from genome assembly GCA_035047305.1 of Bradypodion pumilum. NCBI lineage: Eukaryota > Metazoa > Chordata > Lepidosauria > Squamata > Chamaeleonidae > Bradypodion > Bradypodion pumilum. The sequence continues at coordinate 404,218,551 of JAWDJD010000001.1, forward strand.
CGCCTGCCCCGGGCCTGGAGGGGTGCGGGGCAAGGGTAGGGGCGGACAAGGGGCTGGCAAGACTGCCGCAGAGGGAGCTGGTCCACCGAAAGGCCCCCTCCCCAATTAATGTGGACATATGGGAGCGTTGGCTCGCATCGTACCCGAAGGGGGCAGATGCGGTTTACCTGCTTCAGGGTTTTCCTTTCCAGGGTGATAGGTCCCCCCAAGATGCCCCCAACCTTTTGTCCCTTAAGGGGAGGGAGGAGGTGGCTGCCGCCAGCATTTCTAAGGAGGTTGATGCGGGCAGGGTCGCTGGCCCTTTCCCTGCACCCCTGTTCCCCAACCTTAAAGTGTCACCCTTGGGCTTGGTGCCCGAAGAGTCACCGGGCGAGTTCCGCCTGATCCATCACTTGTCCTACCCAGCCGGCCGATCGGTCAATGATGCTATCCCTGATGACCTTTGCTCGGTCAGGTATACATCTTTTGGCAAGCGCTGCGCATGGTGCGCTCATGTGGCCCGGGTGCGCTGTTGGCTAAGTGCGACATTGAGTCTGCCTTTCGCCTCCTGCCGGTTCACCCGGGTGACTTTGAGTTGCTGGGTTTTAAGTTCTGGGGTGAATATTACTTTGATAAGGCCATGCCTTTTGGCTGTTCCATATCGTGCTCGGCCTTCGAGCGTTTTAGCACCTTCCTACAGTGGGCTTTTGTCCGCAGGTCTGGGTCCCGGTCTGTAGCCCATTACCTGGATGATTTTTTATTCGGGGATGAACGGGGCTGGGACACGTGCACACGTCTCCTCAACACATTTCAGACGCTAATGGAGGAACTTGGTGTCCCTTTAGCGCCCGAAAAGACCGAGGGCCCATCTACACAGCTAGTCTTCCTGGGGTGGGGATTGACACGGTAGCGCAGGCTTCTAGGTTACCAGGGGATAAGGTGTCAAGGATAGTGGCCCTTATCTCGGACTTGCTTGCTAAACACAAGGCATCACTGCGGGAACTGCAGGTGCTGCATGGTCACCTTAATTTCGCTTGCAGGGTGGTCGCACCGGGCAGGGCATTTGCTCGGCGCTTGTGCGACGCCATGACAGGCTTATCCAGGCCCCACCATAGGGTGAGACTAACCCAGGGCATTAAGGCAGATATGCTTATCTGGCTCCAGTTCTTGAGGGAGTTCAATGGGGTGTCATTTTGGAGGTCTGACCTTCTGGCTTCCCCTCGTTTCCAGATACAGTCCGATGCCTCTGGGTCCCTGGGTTATGGGATGTACTTCAATGGGAAGTGGGCCTATGGTGGGTGGCCATCAGCCTGGTCAGGTACGGGTCACCTTCGGGATCTTACGTATCTGGAATTTTTTCCCATCCTGGGGGCCTTGATGCTATGGGGTGAGGAGTGGGCCAACTCGGTTGTTCATTTCCGGTGTGACAATGCAGCCATTGTCCACATTGTCAACTCACAGACTTCCAAATCACCCAGGGTAATGGACCTGGTGCGCCAGTTTGTATTGCGCAGCCTGCGCCTTAATGTGCTGTTCCGGGCCAGGCATGTCCCGGGGGTCAATAATGATATCGCTGACGCTTTGTCCCGCCTGCAGATCTCCCGGTTCCGCGCCTTGGCCCCGGATGCGGAGGAATTTCCCTCACCACTCCCGGATGAGATATGGACCTTTGGCAAGGAGAGGTGAACCGGGCGATCGGCATGTCGCTAGCGCCACGCACGCGTAAGGCGTATCAACACGCATTCAATTCTTTCAGGGCATTCTGTGCCCAATTACGGCTGCCAGATACCTGGCCGATCCCGGTGGCCCATATACTTCAATTCATGGTTGACCTGCATTCCCAGGGCTTTGCACCTCGCACCATAGCATCCAGGCTGTCAGCGCTGGCTTTTATGGCCAAAGTAGGCAGACATGCGGACAGTACCGCTGACTTCCGTGTGAGACACGTTTTGGAGGGGTGGGTGCGGGAGCGTGGGCGTAGCCCGGACGACCGCCACCCAATTTCCCCAGGGGTTCTTACCCAACTGGCATGGGGCTGGCAGGACCTATGTTTTGATAGGTATGAGGCAGCCCTGTTTCATGTGGCTACAACGGTGGCCTTTTTTGGAGCGCTCCGCATCAGCGAGCTTGTGATGCTGTCTAAGGCGGATGCAAGTCGTAGGGCACTGGAACTCGAAGATGTCTATGTGGCCAGAGACTGGGCTCAGTTGAGGATACGCTCCTCTAAGACGGATCAGCATGGCGTGGGCAGTGGAGTAAGACTGCTACGGTGTTCTTTGGCAGACATCTGTCCGGTTGGTGCCCTACAGGAGTTCCTTGCACTGCGTGGCACGCACCATGGCCCATTTTTTCTGTCACCAAGATGGGTCTCCCCTTACTAAATTTCAATTGTGGAGGGTGCCGGTAGGCACTAGCCAGTGTTGGCCTCCCTGGGGCTCGTTGCGGCACCCATTCATTCAGGATAGGGGCGGCGTCTACTGCAGCTGTTTTTGGGTACTCCGGGGCTGACATACGCCGCATGGGAGGGTGGGGATCACAATGTTTTCAGTTTGTGTTCGCCCTCTTCAACCGTGAGTACCAGTTTTGTCACTGCACTGTTTCTCCCCCCTTTTTTCCTTGACAGACCCTGGGTGTCGTATTACACCGGTGACAGTGTGCCTGGTGGGCCATAGCCATGTGCACAGGGCAGCGCGTTACGCTGCACAGGGCAGCGCGTTACGCTGCACAGGGCAGCGCGTTACGCTGCATAGGGCAGCGCGTTACGCTGCGGCGACAGAGTGGGGACCCCGACTGGGACTGGGTGCATCCGCACGTCTCAGGTGGTATGGTAAGCGCGGCATGTTATGGCGGGAACTGTTGCCATTCCTTTTCTACATCAGGGATGCTGACTCGCCTGATGTCCTGGTTATGAACCTTAGGGGCGATGGCTTACGGCGGGTCACTGGCCTATCGCGGAAGCTTGCGATTTGCAGTGACCTGCCCTACTCACGTTAGGTGTGGCCTGCCACAACCCTCAATTGGTCGGACACAATACCGCGGTACGCTTACAGGGGGCGTGCAGCCTCGAGGCTCTTGACCGAGCCGACGCTCCGTGAACGGGGCTATTGCCCGGTTCCTTTTCGACAAAGGTGGGGGGCGCGTCATTCGCCTCCCCGACATCAGTCTGCAAAATTACGAGCTTTTACTCAGGGGATGGGGCCCATCTGTCACAGGGAGGTATGGACCTCTTGTTAGTGGATTGGTGAGCAGGCCTGTTGACCGAGCTGACGGTCTTGGGGGGGGGGCGGTGAGCCTTTTGGGAAGCCTCCCTGTGTGGCGGGTAGCACTGGTAAGGTAAACATTTATGACCCACAGGTATCCGGCAGGTTCGCAATTGACTGGACAACACTAGACAGGTATAAGTTGGTTAAACGTTGTCCGGTCAACGACGAACCAGGCGACGGGGTGATGGCTACAGCTAGACAGCATGCATCACCCCGTGATTTTACGGATACGCGTCAGAGGGTGGGGTCATTAGTTAGATATTGACTACGGTCAACAATTTGTTTGTTGTCAACAAACAAATCGATACAAATAGATACATTGTAACAATTGCCGTTGGCAATTTTGGGTGGTACCTTACCAGTGTTACTTCGGCCTGCTTGCCTTAAGAAGTATAATTGGTCAATTACCAATAGAAATTTATAATTCGGACTAGGGCATGAATCAATAAATGTGGCCCAATGCCGTTATCCACTTTCATCGGTGTCTGAGTCCTTTATTGGGGGGTGCGTCTGCAAAGCTAGGCAGCATAATAAAAGGTAGAGACATTACCCAGTCAACAAAAGTCTGCACAATTAAAGCAATGGTCTTCCCAGTAGTAATGTATGGCTGTGAGAGCTGGACCATAAGGAAGGTTGAGGGCAGAAGAATAGATGCCTTTGAACTGTGGTGCTGGAAAAGTCTCTTGAAAGTCCCCTGGACTACAAGGAGATCAAATAAGTCAATCCTAAAGGAAATCAACCTGTCTGCTCCTTGGAAGGACAACTACTGAAGCTGAAGCTCAAGTACTTTGGCCACCAAATAAGAAGAGAGGACTCACTGGAGAAGGTCCTGATGCTGGGAAAGATTGAAGGCAAAAGGAGAAGGGGGCAGCAGAGGATGAGATGGCATCATTGACGGCAGTGGGTGTGGATCTGGGTGGACTATAGATGATGGCAGATGGCAGAGGAGCCTGGTGTGCAGTGGTCCTTGGTGTTTGAAAAGGTTAGACTTGACTGTGTGACTGAACAACAACAACAACATGGATTATACTCCGCTTCCAAATATGTATACCCATCTATTCTGAAACATCAACACATCTTCTTTTTCTCTCTTTACACATTCTGCAGAAGTGCCATTCATTTAAAAAAAAGAGTCTCCCAAAGTTGAAGTCTTTTGTAAATGGCAGAAGCTATGATCCTTGGCTTTACTCGTTAGGGCCTCTGATATTCCGGTGTGGACAAAGTAGATAAGGAAACACTGTTTTCCCTATCGCATAACACTAGAACTAGGGGGCACTCCATGAAACTTTTGGGTACTAGTTCTCAAACAAATAAGAGAAAGTACTTTTTCACCCAGAGGATCACTGGTCTATGGAACTCCCTGCCAGAAGAAGTGGTGACAGCTGTCAGTCTTGACAGCTTTAAGAAAGGATTAGACAAGTTCATGGAAGACAAGGGGATCAATGGCTATAATTATGGATACCTAAGGACAACCTCCGGGTTGGAGAGATAGGCAGGATATCTCTCAATTCCATTTCCAGGGAATCCTAAGCAGGTGAAAGCATCTGCTTGGGAATACCCTGAAGCAAATGGTGAGACACTGTGTGAGACAGAATGCTGGACTGGATGGGCTGTGGCCTGTTCCAGCAATGCTGTTCTTATGTTCTTAAGTTTGGAAGCCACTTAAGGGTGACTTGCGAGCAGGGCAGCCATAGTGACTCTCCCTTAAAATTTTGGGTGTGTATATGCCCTGATTCCTTTCTACAAGCCACCAGTGAACCCAGAACAATAAAAGATTATTGTTGTCCTCTTCAAGAACAATACTCATGGCTTTATGCTTAATTGCCTGCATGTCAGGAGCTAGTTCAATAAAAAAATCCCAATAAAATTGAGAATGGATTTTTAAAATCTATATTTTGTTCTATCTGGCTGTGAGACAAGCATAGGTAGGAAATGTGACCTTTAAATATCATCAAGAGATGCCTCTGAGAAAAAGCATTATCTCTCTTGCTTTTTAAAAACTCTTTATTGCTCATGGCCCCCAACAGACCTCATGTTTTGTTCTCCCTGCTCAGCTCCTCCTGCTCAGCTCCTACAGAAAAGCTACTCTCTAAGAGCAGAATCCTGCCCATTTTTTCTTCTTGTACAACAGAATGTTGCATAAGTGGAAGGGGCATTTAGAAATTGGCCCTAAGGCTTCTATCTCAGCCCTTTGGATAAGTATCAGACCATTGTGACAAATGGTTCACAGGAGAGCAACTATCTCCTGCAGTTATAGATATTTGGTCATAAAAGATAAAAATACTGGAGCTGAGAGCCTGGAGTATAATATTTAAGAGCAAAATTGGCTGCCAGTTGCACAACTGTCTCTCAGGATGGCACCTAATGCTCCTTCCCTCACTACAACCAGAACTTTGAAAAGAGTATCATGAACCCTACTATTAAGTAGAAAGAGGCAGCCATCTACAATAACAATCATAATAGAACTGCAGACCTTGAAGGGACTCTTTTTTACCTAATATAATTTTTGCTACACTATGAATCATCTAGTCCAGCCTCTGTCAAGGAGGCACAGTAGGGAATCAAATTTCCAACCTCTCGCTCTACAGCCAGATGTCTAAACCAGTGAGCTATCCAGCAGTTCAATAATCTTAGAGCTGCACCCAGGTAGCGGATTGCTGTTAAGCAGTGCATGTTAGCAACAGGGAGTGGCACTAAAATACTAGAGGAGAGAGCTGTGTGTGCCTCATTCATTCATACACGCACACGCACACGCACACACGCACACACACATACCACCCTCCTGGCAAAAAGGACACCCATGGCCTGTCTCATGACTCTAAGAATTGGTTTTTAATTTTGCCACAAAAAGATATTCCGAAATAATGCAATTAGCAGAATTATGCAAGAAAAGGACAGATCTGGGGAGTAACTTCTGCCAAGCTGACATGGCTGATCCATTTATCCATAGTTTCCCTAGCCCACTCAAGCAACCACACATAGATTTGGGAATAAAGAGCCCAAAATGCCACAGTTAGAATATCTGCTGGAGGATTCTGGAAGCTATAATCCAAATACTGGGTTATATATACAGAAGCAGAGCATCCAGATAAAAGGAAATAATCACACCCCACTGTGAGGTAGAACTTGACCATAGGAAATCAAACAAGATGTCAAAAGATCTAGAAAACAAGCCCCAGAATCAACACTTGAGGGAGATGAACATCGAGCATGGGAAAGAAAAAGGCTGAGAGGCGATATAACTGCCATCTTCAAATATTTGAAGGAAGGTAGAATAAGGGTGTTTCTGTACCTCCAGAAAGCAGGACCTGAAGTAATGGATTAAAGTTCAGAAGCTTTCATATTAGGAAGAATGCCTTGATAGTGGAGGAATAGACTCTTCTTCACCTCAGGTTTTGAACATAAGTTAGACAGTCATTTGTCAGGAATGCCATAGTTGTGTTCATCACTGGAATAAATGACTGTTTGGGTCTCTAGAAGATCTGCATTTCTATGACTCTAGTGTTTCGAACTTCTTCAAGAAGGTGCTCCATTTACAAGCACAAAATCCTGATACAGTGGAACCTCATACAACAATTGCCCGTATAGCAATGAAATCGCATAACAATTAGGTGTTGTTGGGGTTGTTTTTTTTTGGGGGGGATGGTGTCCCACATAACAATTTTCCCTATGGAAAAAAATTGTACAACAATTTTTCAATGGGAAAAACCACTTAGCAAAAAAAAAATCGTACGGTTCATCACATAGGGAAAATAGCTATATGATGTACGTATCATATAGCAATTGTTTCGTACAACAACGAGCCTCGTGGAATGGATTAAAATCATTGCATGAGGTACCACTGTACTTGATTGTCCAGAACTGGATCTGACATAAAAGTCAGATTTCCTTGCTCCACATTCGTTGCTGAAGAGCTGAGCAGAAAATAGCAAGCAGTTTTTTGGTGTATGCAAACCAAGACACAGGACACAGCCGCGGGCTGGGTTAACTCAGGTTTATTTCATCGTGGGCAGAGGGAACATGAGGTAATGGCGGATCGATAGCTCTTTATATACAGCAGTAACACATTTGAACGTGGTGCTATGGTAGCCCATTGGCTACTGTCTGCGTGACGTCATTGCAGGTCACGCCCTTCTTGTCCAGGTGTAGGTGGTGGCGGGAAAACTTCCCGCGCTGTTGCCTTTGATGAGTTTGGACCAAGAGAGCTTGGACGCTCGCTGCTGCCAGCTGGTGGTCATTAGCTCGCGTCCTATTACAGGGTTTATATGATACAGCTGAAAGGTTACATTGTTGCTATAGGCAAGGTTACATTGGCTCAGATACATTGTAATCCATGTGTACAATAAAAACCATCAGAACACAACACCCCTCCCCCCTAGGACGAGACAAAGTCTCGAGCCCACACTTAGCACACTCCCCCCCCCCTTAGGAGACAAAGTCTCTCAGCCAAGATGGCTTATTTCGAACACGCTGGGGTCTCGATGCGGGCTGCCACTCCCCGGGTTTGCTACCTTCTCTTTGTCCCCTGGTTTCCTGTCCTGTAATATGAGAGGGAGACTCGTTAGTGACTTTCCGCGGCTCCGCGGCGTTGTTGGGAGGTGTGCTCTTCCTTAGGGAGGAACCGGGGGCACTGGGGGCTAACGAAAAACCCCTCTTCTCGCTTGGATGGGTGGGGGAACACTCCTGAAAACCCCCCCGGCTCGCAAAATCAAACTCAAAATTACTATCGGGGGCAGCGGTCGCGAACTCCTCTCCCCCTTCCCCGGCCCCTGATAAAACTGGCGTATCAAAAGGATATGAGTCGGGGTCGCTGCTATCAAAATGATATGAGTCGGGGCCGCTGCTTCTGCTTCCTTCCCCCCTTGTTCGGGACTGTGGTCCATTGCCGTCTCCCCCTTGGGTTAAGCGGGTGGGGGAGAACCCTAACGCTGAATCCTGTTGCTGAGCTCCACTGACTGGCCCACTCACTCGGTGCCTCAGTTGGTCTGCGTGCCTCCTCCAGAGGAGGCCGGTGTTAGTCTCGACCCGGTACGATACTGGCCCCGTCTGTTCTACAACCTTCCCTGGTACCCAGGCCGGCCCTGCGCTGGAATAGTTCCTGCAGTGAACAGGGTCCCCGGCGGCGAAACCTTTCGAGACTGCCAACCCTATGTTCTTCCCTTTATCCTCGACCCTCGTCGGGTCTAGCCTGGACAGGATCGTGGTCAATTTTCGCCGCATCAAGAGCTCCGCCGGCGAGTAGCCTGACGCTAAAGGGGTCACCCTATACGCTAAAAGGAACTGGCACACCTGGTGATTCAGGTCCCCCGGGCCCATGCGCCGCAGCGCGTCCTTTGTTGTACGCACTAGGCGTTCCACTTGGCCATTCGTGGCCGGGTGAAACGGTGCGGATGTGACATGCCGAATGGCGTTTGCCTCCATGAATGCTCCGAACTCAGCGGAGGTGAAACAACTAGCGTTATCGCTGACTAAAGTGTCGGGTAAACCGAACGTGGAAAAGACTCTCCTTAGCCGGCTAATTGTCGTGGCGGAGGACGTGCTCTTTACTGGGATAACCTCCAGCCACTTGGAGAACGCATCTACCACCAGGAGAAACATGGTTCCTCGGAACGGGCCAGCGAAATCCACGTGCACCCTGGACCACGGCCCCCTTGCCGTGTCCCACTCTCTATGCGGCAGACGGGCCGCCTCAGGTCGGGATTCCTGGCAAGCCTCGCAAGTGCCGACCATGTGCTCAATGTCCGCGTCCAGCTGTGGCCACCAGAAGTAACTCCGGGCTAGCGCCTTTGAACGAACTATGCCCGGGTGGCTGACGTGCAGCAGTTCGAGCACCCTCGTCCGCAGGGGCGCAGGGACTACCACCCGTTGGCCCCACAGAAGGCACCCCCTCTCTAGGGACAACTCCAGCTTTTTCCTAAAAAATGGGTCGAACTCTGTACTCGGGGACGAAACCGGCCACCCCTTCTGCACCCATGAACTAACTTTCTCCAGCGTCCTGTCCTTTCCTGTCGCCCTAGCAATGTCGGCAGGTACTATTGGGGGTGCGTCTAAAACCTCAATTAGCAACACCTGGCGGTCTCTTTCTGCTCTCGCCTTTTGGTCCGCCGACAAGGGCAGAGGGGATCTCGAGAGCGCATCAGCATGGCTGATCTCCTTTCCGGGCCTGTACTCCAACTCATGTTGGTACGCGTTGAGAAAAATAGCCCATCGCAGCATCCTCGGGGACAGGATCTGTGGCGTGGGCTTGCTTGCCGTGAAAATCCCTAACAGCGGCTTGTGATCGGTCACGATTTTGAACGGGCGGCCATACAAAAAATCGTGAAATTTTTTGGTCCCCGCTACTATTGCTAACGCTTCTCTGTCGGTTTGTGCGTAATTTCGCTCCGCTTGGGACAGGGACCTTGAGTAAAACGCTACCGGGGCCTCCCTTCCGTCCTCCAACACGTGGCAAAGCACCGCCCCCACCCCCACCGGGGATGCATCACAGACTAGGACCACTGGCCGTTTGGGGTCGAAGTGCGTCAGGATTGCCTCAGATGTTAGGAGTTGCTTCAGCTCCTTGAACGCCCTCTCGTGCTCGTCACCCCACATCCATGGCTCCTCCTTTTTAAGTAACCGATGGAGCGGTTCGGCCACGGACGCCTTCCGCGGGAGGAATGTATGGTAAAAATTGAGGAGCCCCAGGAAAGACTGCAGCTCGGTTTTGGATGTGGGGCGAGGGGCCTTTTTAATGGCAGCTACTTTGGATTTAGACGGCTTAATCCCCTCGGGTGTGATCCGGAAACCTAAGAACTCGACCTCGGTCTCGAAATAGACACATTTGTCCTTCCTCAATCTCAGCCCCGCTTTCTCGAACACGGTCAGTACTTTGTCCAACCTTTTCGCCAGTTCAGCCTCACTCCCCCCTGTTATCAACACGTCATCAAAATAAGGCAACACCCCCTCCAGGCCCTTTAGGAGGCGTTCCACGAGCGATTGAAAAAGGCCGGGTGCCGAGTTCACGCCGAACTGTAACCGCGACACCTGGAACGCTCCCTTATGTGTAACTATCGTTTGTGCCGCGGCCGTGGCGGGGGTCACTGGAAGTTGCTGATAGGCTTGTGCCAAATCGAGTTTAGCGAAACACTTTCCCCCATTTAGTCTGGCCAAAAGGTGGCTGATCACCAGCACCGGGTATGCATTAGGGCGGATCGCCTTGTTAATTGTACACTTATAATCAGCGCAAATGCGCACCTCCCCGTTAGCCTTTAGAGCTGTTACAATTGGAGTTTCCCACTCCGCGGAATCAACAGGAATAAGAATCCCCTGGCCCACCAGTTTGTCCAGTTCCGCCTCTATCTTGTCCTTGAGTGCGAACGGCACCCTGCGTGGTTTGAGTCTTATCGGGCGGACCTCCGGGTCTATGTCGAAAGCTACAGGGGGTCCCTTGAACCTTCCGAGTCCTTTCTTAAAAACGTCGGGATGCGCATCGCAAACCGCTTGTATTGGGTCCCCCCCCCACGGTATGCACTCCCCCTATGAACAAACCTAAGGGCTGAAACCACTGTGTCCCTAGGAGGCTACAGCTTCCCCCTTTGAGGACAACTAGGGGCAGTTCCGCCGAATGTCTCTTAAAATTGACCCGAAATTTCCCGACCCCCAACACCGGAATGCTGTTTCCCTGTACGTCCCGTAGTGTGGACCTCAACGCTTTAAGCTTGGGCCGCACGTGGGGGTCGATTTTCAGGAACTCTTTCTGGGGAATTATGGAATAGGAGGACCCCGAGTCAATTTCCATCTTAATAGGGGCCCCTTGTACTAATACCTCAACGAAGTAATGGGACTGTCCCGCGGACACGCTGAACACTGAGGCGTCGTCCTCGCTGCCGTCCGAGACGCGGCCCACGCCGTCCTGCTTCCTCGTGGTCTGGGCGCCATCTTTGGGCCTCGCTGGACGGTCCGGTCTGGCTGCGCGGTCTTGTGACTGCCTCCGGCCCTCTTTCCTCTTTCTGCACGCCTTGGCGATGTGCCCCCGACGGCCGCAGGTGTAACACTCGGCCTTCCTGAACGGGCTTCTCGCGCGCTCGTGGGCCGCTCCGCAACCCTCGCAGCGTCGACCACCCTTCCGGACCTTCTGGACCTCCTCGCCGTCGCTGCCTTCCGTAGACGACTTTGAGGCCCGTCGAGTCGCGTGCACCGACTGTCCGGTCTTCCCGTGCACCGAATTTTCCGCCTTGCCGGCTCTAGGACGCCACTCACGCCACTGGTGCATCTCGTCCACTCCGGCATTCGTGGACTCTGCGGCTTCCGCGGCCTCTATGACCTCTGCCAGCGTGGGTGGCGGCTCCTTATTCATCAAGCTGCGCTGTACCTCCTTGTCTTTCAGGCCACACAACACGCCGTCCCTGAGGACCAACTCCAGGATATCGCCCCATTTACAGGGGGCGGCGGCTACCCTCATGGCGGCCACGAATGCCTCAACCGACTCATCCGGCGCTTGGACTCGCCTCCAAAACGCGCTCCGAGCGGGAAACATTGCCCTCGAGGGGCAGAACCGCTCTCGCAGCAGTTTCATGATGTCGCTCGCCTTAAAGTCGCTCACCTTCTTCGGAGCGATTATGCCCACCAGCGTCCGCTTGGTTTCCATCCCGAGCATTCTGGTGAGGATGGCCCTCTTCCTCTCCTCGTCTTCTCCTTTGACTCTGAGTTCCACCAGGGCCGCCTGGAAATCCATCTCAAGCAGCTCCCAGTCTTGCGGTTTGGTGATGTTGAAACCGCTCTGTGCCCTGGCTGTTCCGTGGGGATCCATTATCCCACCTTCGTCGCCAATTTGGTGTATGCAAACCAAGACACAGGACACAGCCGCGGGCTGGGTTAACTCAGGTTTATTTCATCGTGGGCAGAGGGAACATGAGGTAATGGCGGATCGATAGCTCTTTATATACAGCAGTAACACATTTGAACGTGGTGCTATGGTAGCCCATTGGCTACTGTCTGCGTGACGTCATTGCAGGTCACGCCCTTCTTGTCCAGGTGTAGGTGGTGGCGGGAAAACTTCCCGCGCTGTTGCCTTTGATGAGTTTGGACCAAGAGAGCTTGGACGCTCGCTGCTGCCAGCTGGTGGTCATTAGCTCGCGTCCTATTACAGGGTTTATATGATACAGCTGAAAGGTTACATTGTTGCTATAGGCAAGGTTACATTGGCTCAGATACATTGTAATCCATGTGTACAATAAAAACCATCAGAACACAACAAGTTTGTCCATGCCTTTCTAGTTTTTCTGTTCAAAATAGCAGGTAGCAGCTCTTCTAAGTCTGATGTATTTCAAAACACTGGCCATTTCCTCTTTAACTGGGAGAAGCTGGAGGCTGAACATTGGTAGTTTCAGAGGAAGAGCAGATGTTTTAACATACAGCAAAGAACTCTGTACCTGCCATCATGGCTGCTTCCTGTGTGCTCCATTAAACTAGGACACAGATGCTGCCTTCTCATCATAGCTCAGGAATGCTGTCTCGAGATGTTTTCTGCCAAGTTAATTCCCAACACCTGATGCTAAAACAATGCTCTTTGCACTCATATCCCCTTTAAAACATAGTTACTCATTATTTGTATTCAAAAGGAGATTAAAATGAGTTATCTCTGCTTAATGCCATTCATTTTTCCCAACTGTTTTAACAGTAGTCAGAAAATTAGAATTATGTCTGAAGGAAAGCAAAACAAAGGAAAACAGAGAGGATCAAAAGGTATATCCTTAAGTGTTTTCCCATCACTTAAAAACATTTCAAAACAATGTTCTGTGGTATATTTTGTTATGCTACTAAAATGCCGTCGCTTCTTTTAAGTAGAAGCAAATTAAGGTAGAAGCAAGTGCTGGCTGGAGAACTCAGTGAGTTGGAGCACTTAGCTGCTGAGACAAGGAATGGAAGTTTGAATCTAAACTGAGCCTTCCACAAGAAGAACCAGCTTTTGTGTGTGTGTGTGTGTGTGTGTGTGTGTGTGTGTGTGTGTGTGTGTGTGTGTGTGTGTGTGTGTGTGTGTGTGTGTGTGTGTGTGTGTTCTTGTTGTTGTTTTTACAAGATGTGCATTTCCTGGAAGTCCCTAGAAGAAAATTTCTGAGTACATTATACCTAGGGAATCCTAGTAAGGCTCACATAATTTGAATTCAACTTGATGGCACACATAATCACCATCATTATAAAAATCTACCATTAGATGAACAGTCAAAATTAACAGTTCAAGATCTAACCAAGGCCCTAAGAACTGTTAAGGTATTTTTAAAATACATAAGTAGTTCCTAGGAAAGTTGTTGGTTGTTGTTGTTGTTGTTTTTTTGTAAAGTTAGGATGTTCCAAGTCCAATGAATCCAAAATTTCCAAATATCTAGGGAGTCCTTTAGGATTGGTCCAAGGGCTCTGATTACTATTGTTCTCCCCCATAAACACTCCACTTCAATTTGCAAATCACGATATTTTGTGATTTTCTCCAGCTGTTTGTCTTTAATTTCTGCATCCCCTGATATAGCAATGTCAATAAACCAGGCTTTTTTCTTTTCCACAACAGATATAGCACGTGTATTATGTCAGCTTCAGGGGCCAGATGGCCATTTTGCCCTTCCTCCACCACATGGCACTTCCTGGTGTGGTGGAGGTGGTAGTGGTGGCATATGAAATGGTGCCATGGGCTGTATCCAGCCCGTGGGCTGCAGGTTGAGAATCCCTGCATTACACAATCAGCATTTACTATTGTTGGATACATGCTGTATTTTAACTTACATACAATTTGTTGGCAAAACCTTGTTCTTAAGCTGCCAAGATAAATCCTTCAGTTTTCTTTTTCAATATTTCTGCTCTTAACCAGCCCCATGTGACCTTTTGATCATCCTTTACTTTTATGTTTTATGTCAAAAGAAAAGATCTAGACAAGGTCTGCTAATGCTTTTATTTGGTCCTAGTGATATTCCCAAGCATTCCTTGACAATTGTCAACTGACCTCCGCCTACAATTAGAACTCCCAGCATTTCAGAAGGGCCTGGAGACCCGTTTGGCCCAGCAAGTGTGGGGTGCTACGATAGGAGCTGCCCCACCCCCGCTGGCTTATATAGGTTGCTTAAAGTTGTTTTTAATTATGTTCTATTTTATTTGTCTATAAACCGCCCTGAGTTGCTACAGCGAGCGGTCAGCAATCTAAATCTGAATCTAAATAATAATAATAATAATAATAATAATAATAATAATAATAATAATAATAATAATAATAATAATAATAATAATAATAATAATAATAATAATAATAATAATAATAATAATAATAATAATAATAATAATGATGATGATGATGATGATGATGATGATGATGATGATGATGATGATGATGATGATGATGATGATGATGCAAACATTTTACCGCAGGACATGCATATGTTCTCACACACTTTCTCAGAACATGTATGGACAAGCATCTTTCAGGTTTGGGGACTGAATATTAGTCTCAGGGTGCAGCAACATTAGTATCCAGGAGCAATCTAGCTGTGTTGCTTTGAAACAGTAGGGCTTGATTAGAACAATTAAATCAAAACACACCATTTACAGGGAAATGGTTCGTGCCTTTTCTGTGTGAATCATGGGGTTTGATTAGACACAGAATCAAAATATACATAGTAACTGAATGATTGGAACCTATTAGTATTTCCCTAAACTGGGAAATATTACTGCACAGCTTGTAATAAAGAATCTGTTCATTCATAAACTGACAGCAATACATACCAAGCAACTGAAACAAGTGACTAAATTAATAAAATACAATATTATAAAGCAGAATTTGCTCAAAGTACAAGAAAATCAACTTCAGTTTCAAAACTGTGAAAATGGGAGCTGTGGGATTTCCAAGACCTGGACTGCAGCTCTGTCATCATCAACTATTTTGAGTTATGTTCCATGAAGTCAGAACCAACCTATAGTGATTCTAATAATGTTTTCAAGGTAAGTGAGAGATTTAAGGAGTGGTTTTACCAGTTTCCTATTCACAGTGAGATCCTATAGCAGTGATGGACAACCTTGGCACTCCTATTAAACTTCAATTCACAGAAGTCCTGATCAGCAGGTGTACTGATTTGGGCTTCTGGGAATTAAAGTCAAAGAACACCTGGAGTGCCAAGGTTGGCCATCATTGTCCTATGACCTTAATCTGTCACTCTATCAACTTCACCACTCTGAAAATCCCAGACATGGACCATAACTATGGAGGAATCATCAGCTATACTGGACTATTCTTTAGTTTCAGAATGCAGGTTGGAGGTAAACAAATTTGAAGAGAAAGGAAAGATGGCACAGAAATAAAAACACATTTATTTATTTATTTATTTACAACTTCATGCAATTCGCCAGTTGCGCCCATTCCTGGACCGGGACTCCTTGCTCATGGTCACACATGCTCTGGTCACCTCCAGACTAGATTACTGTAATGCGCTCTACATAGGGCTGCCGTTGATGACCATTCGGAGGCTGCAACTGGTCCAGAATGCGGCTGCTCAGGTGGTGATGGGGTGTGGGTGTTATGCCACTTCTTTGGGAGCTGCACTGATTACCAGTTTGCCTTCAGGTGCAATTCAAGGTGCTGGTTATGACTTTAAAGCCCTATATGGTAGTGGGCCAGGATACCTAAGAGACCGCATAGCCCTAAGAGCATCTGTCCATCCAACTGGAGTGGACCAGAGGGGTTCTCTTATTGTACCATCAGCTAGAGGGGCTTGTCTCTCTAGCACAAGAAGGAGGGCCTTCTCCGTGTCAGCACTAGCCCTTTGGAAACTCCTGCCAGTAGAGCTACGGTTACAGAGAGAGTTGCTGCCCTTTAGGAAGGGTCTAAAAACCTGGCTGGTGGGGTAGGTATGGGGGCCCCATAGAATTGTGGCCCCCGCCTGCTGGCTTGTTTAATAAGGAAGATCCTCCCTCTCTCTTCTCTTTTATTTTTTTAGAAATGGGGCAGGTGGGGTGGTTGGTAAGCCACCCTGAGTCGGCCATGGTGTATAAATCCAAAAGTTAAAATAAAATAAAATAACATTTATTTATTTATTTATTGATTGATTGATTGATTGATTGATTGATTGATTGATTGATTGTATGGCACTTGTACACATTAAGTCAACAGATAACATAAAGAATATATTGTATATATAAACTGTATAAAATTAAATATTAATTTATAAACAAACATCTTAAAAATTTATATATTCAATTGCACCAGGAGTCGCCCTTAGAAAATCTTTACTATTGCCCTTATATGCTCTAAGGCAGTGGTGGGCAACCTACGGGCTGTGGGCCGGCCTCAGCCCACAGCACCAAGTCATTCAGCCCGTGTTGTTGCCGCTGGTGGAAGTGGACATGGATGCATTTATGACAGCCGTAAATGTGACTGTGATAAACACACTTACAACAGGCATAAATGTGGGAATGCATCTGTTTTCTGTCTGGCTGTCTCTGACACATTTTGTAAACAAAAGCCTCTTTGCTTGCATGAGAGACAACGCTCCTTATCTCTCCTTATTTGGGTTCTGACATTCTGATTGATTATGTAGGTTAAGTTTCATTTCTGAGATACTCTGCTTGAATAAAGAGAAGCCATTAGTATCCTTTGTAAAGCCAAAGACTGCAGTCGTGTTTTCTGTCTCTCTCTGTTCTTTCCTTACTCTGAGCCTAATGAAGCTGGACTTCGTGGACTCTTAAGTTTCTATCTTAAAAGATCTGATGATATAAACTGCTGCTTCATGAGACTGATTGAGAAGAGATCTTTACATGAATCAGATTCCTACAACTGGTGCCCCGTGTGAGGCCATTGAATGAAAGTCAAAGGAATGCTTTGAAGAGATCTGCTTCAGCAATTAGCACCTAATTATCACCTCATCGACCGGGACAAGGTCTTCATTCACCTCCGACCAGACAGGTCTGACCGGAAAGGTCATAAATCGAGCATTCGAAATTCATCCAAAGTCAACTTTGGGTCCCACACTAGGTGAGTGACATCATGGGGTGTGTGCTTTCTTCGCAAATGCAGGAACTTTGTAAAGATATCTCAGATCTTTTGAATAACAATGGGCGGAAGGCTGATGAGAAGGAGATACAAAAGCTAGTCAAAGCTATAGGGAAAATCAGTCCTTGGGTTAAATTTGATGAATGCTTGGACTTAAAACAGTGGAAACAGATTGGGAGAGAAATGCAGAAGCATAATGGAATTTCTGTATCAGTGCTATTTACATGGGAGGAAGTCAGAGACTGCCTTCAAAGACTCACTCCAAAGAATATTCTGTTGTCTCAGGGGCTTGCTGGCCCCCTCCCAAAGCTTTTGCCACCAGACAAGGGAGGGGCTATGGCAACTGCCCCTCCATCATATGAGCAACAACAGCATAAGCCCCCTGATGGGGGTGGAGGTGGAAATGGAGATGGGACATTATATCCTGCCTTGCAGCAATCAAGCACTTTTAGCCCTACAAAAGACCTGTTCTCTGCTGCAATACTGCCTGCCGAGTCTAAAAAACAACTAGTGCCAGCTGATGGGGAACAAATGGTGGGGACCTCATCACAGATTGAAGCTGTTAATGCATGCAGAGTGGCAGGAAGCAAGGAGTGTGTTTCAAAGAGCAGCATAGGAGATCTCAGCCCCCCCCCCCCCCCCGTAAAGCAACCCTCATCACAAAAGCAGGAGAAGCTGAGTAGTAAATTTGATACCTCACGTTTGGGCAGGAAGATCCTGCAGAAATGGAAGGATGGCCCAGAAGAGGAGGAATGCAAAAAACCCAAGCCCAGAAACGGGTGCAAGTACAAACTAACAGATGCAGTTTGTCATAAAGTTGAGATTCAGAAGCTGCAGATGAAAGAAATGCAGAGGAAAAAGGGCGTGGATCCGTCCTGTATGGACAGCAGGCTGCTGCAAAAATACAAGGAGGGAGAATACATACAGTTTTTGGCTGATTTTGAACTGCCCAACCCTCAAACAAAGAGATCCAGAGTGAGCTGTTCCAAGTTTCAAGCATCAGGATTGCAGGGAAAGCAACTTGGACTTCCCTGTGATTTTCTTCTGAGTGAAATTACTTGCAACTTCTGGAGAATTTGTTCTTTGTGCCTTCACACCTCATCGGCCTGCCTTAATGCAGATGGGTGTGGCTGGAGCATAAAGGAATGTGTGTTTGCCAGAAAAGCTGAAAAGGGGGGTTGTGTGGGATTGTCTTGTGAAGTCAGTGAGACTTAATTTATGGTTTAATTTCAACTTGCCATGCCAAGAACTGTGCTGGAGAGAAGATAGTGTTTGTTTAAGTGTTTAAGAAGAAAGCTTAATCAACATTTGGACTTTTAATTTGGACATTTTAATTGGACTAAAAGGAAAAAAGTTTGTGTGGACTGTAAAGAAGAATTGGCTTTGTTTGCATTTTAAAACCTGAAAACCTTTTTTAAGCAACCTGCTCATGCTATGAGCGTGAAATGCTCTAATGAGATTTGTACTGTATTTGAGTTACCATGCTATGCTGATTTTAAGTTATTGAATGCTTCTTTCATTTACACCAGTGGGAGAAGAAAAAATTTAATGCCTTACTCATGTACTTGGGGAGTGATAAATGCTTTCTAGAATACAACAGAAACCTCCTTCATGTAAGGAAGAAGAGAACTGTTCATGTTTTGTTCATGCTTAAATGTTTGCTTATTCTCTTGCAGGAGAAAGACCTGTCTTTGCTTATGTTATGTTTTGCATACTGCATATCTCAAGGTACCTCCAGAAGTACATGGAAGAGTTTTCAGTACCATACACATGTAAATGGGTTTGTGATATTGCATTTGTGTTATATGTCACTCATGTTTCATATCTAGTTACATGGTACTAGTAATAACAGGGCATGCTCCTGTTTCTTAGGGGAGTGTCTTCCTAAGCCATTGGTCATTTATTGGCAACAAGGGAATCCTGAGTGGAAGGATTCCTGCTCGAGCGATCCACCCATGGAGAGAGAAGAAGGTTACTCAGCTCCAGGATGGTGGTTCACCAGTAGACTAAATTTGCTGACATTTGTTCTTTTCTTTCTTACTGTGCTTCCAGCTGTGAGAACAATACCTCATGGGGGCAACCCCAACTTCTGGCTTCGTCATGCTAACTATATGTTTGAGGTTCATGGTAAGAATGCAACGTTATACTATGAGCATCCACTGGCAGTGTCTCAAATGGCCTTTCTTCCGGCATTGTTCAACACGCCTGAGTTGGTTATTGGACATTTGCAACATGTTGATAGGTCTACGCTCTTCTCTAATCCTCCAGAACAATTTAACAACACCCGCTGGCGAAGCATGACATTCAAGAAATACACTAAAGGACTTTGTTTCTGCTGTCATAGTTCTGGAGTCTGGAATAGTAAATGGAAGTACTGGACTCAAGCACAAAGGGTTTTGCGGAGTGTAGGCAATTATACGGGTTGTGATGATTATTTTTGGTTATGGGGTAGTTATAACAGTTCTTATAAGCTTAATTATACCTTGTTTAACACTACTATTGAAGATATATATGATGTGTTTCCTATGTTTACTCCTGATTATTCTGCTATAGATAGTGGTTCAATTTGCAATGGATGGCGAATCAAGGATCCTAACATGTGGTTCTTTTTTAATGGAGTTGCCATGAATTTCCATCCAGGACAATATCAATGTGCAGCATTGGGTTATTTTACCTTACCCGTACAAGTGCAAATGCCGCTTCGGGCAGATGCACGGCGCCGGAGAGCTGCTACCGGCCCGATGGGTTCTGGTTGCAATGATGAAGTGATAATCGATGTTCAGCTTTCTGATGGTAGCTCCTGGGGGAGAGCTATAGGGAGTGCTATCACTGGAGCACTCACCTTGGGATCATACCCAGGTGTCATTTCCCAGGAGAATAGAAGGTCCATTTTGGGACTCACCTGTAGGCTGGAGAAATCAATCAATGCCACAGGGAGGGTCATACGGGATCTTCAAATGGAAATCACTGAGCTTCATCAAGACCAAATGCAGGACAGACTGGCCATAGATTACCTGTTAGCAAAATCCGGAGGATTTTGTAAACTGGTCGGGAACCAGGGATGTCGGGTAAAATTCCAGGATCTGAATAATACTATTGAGAAAGAGCTTCAGAATTTACAGGAGAGCATTACTAACAATGTACGCACTGATGTTAATCTCTTTGATTGGGTGACTTCTTGGTTGCCTGATTTATCTGTCCTTAGACTAGTTTTCTTTTATGGGTTCATTATTATTATCTGCCTTATATCTTTGTGTTTTTGCATTAATTGTATTCCTAACCTTATTTCTATGTGTAACACATGTCCACTGCGTAGAAGGGAGACATCGGGTTTTGCACGATGGCAATTGTACTCAATGAGGTATGACATGCAGGGGTATGATTAGCCGTCCCTCTCTCAAATTTAAATGAAAAAGGAGGACATGTGGGAATGCATCTGTTTTCTGTCTGGCTGTCTCTGACACATTTTGTAAACAAAAGCCTCTTTGCTTGCATGAGAGACAACGCTCCTTATCTCTCCTTATTTGGGTTCTGACATTCTGATTGATTATGTAGGTTAAGTTTCGTTTCTGAGATACTCTGCTTGAATAAAGAGAAGCCATTAGTATCCTTTGTAAAGCCAAAGACTGCAGTCGTGTTTTCTGTCTCTCTCTGTTCTTTCCTTACTCTGAGCCTAATGAAGCTGGACTTCGTGGACTCTTAAGTTTCTATCTTAAAAGATCTGATGATATAAACTGCTGCTTCATGAGACTGATTGAGAAGAGATCTTTACATGAATCAGATTCCTACACATAAATGTGTCCATAGCTGTTGTAAATGCCTTTACAACAGCAACAGATGCATTTTACGGCAGCATTTATGGTGGGGGGGAACTACCAGTCCGGCCCACTCAGCTGTTCGAGGGAGCGTGACCCAGCCCACAACTTTAAAAGGTTGGCAACCCCTGCTCTAAGGTTAGATTGTTCTATAATATCTTGCACATGCCAGAAGGACCACTACTTCTTGATACCTGTTCTAGAGGTACCAGCTGAGCTGATGGAGGCTGAAACTTAAGAAATATGAAGCAGCTGTCTATAGATGTTTTTATCTCAAATAGTAAATCCACTGGCTAGATAGAAAATTGTTTTTCAAAGCAAGGGTGGCTTCAAAAGTGGCACAAAATGTTACCACACTTTCAATACTAAACAGAGTTACTGTATTGCAGTAAAAATATTTATGGACTAGAGTCTTTTGCTTCAGTTCCAGGAGACCTCAAGAGGCTTAGTCACCTCATGATATCATCTTTACAAGGTTAACCTAAGGGATGTGATGGGAAATGATTTAGCTAAAATATGAAGGAGTTGGATTATAGAGCTCACCGTTTTTATTTCCTCACCCTTCCTCCGTAAATCTGCTTCAGCCCAATTTGCAAAAGCTAATTTTATAATTAATCCATTAATCTCTAAACTCTCCAACGATTCATTTTTATATTTGTTGCAACAGGGGAACCTTGAGAAATATTTTAAAGTGCTTGGAATTTTGTATGAGCAAAAAACCATTCTAATAATTATAGTGGTGGTGAGGCTGGGTTAGAAAATACTCTTATGGTTAGACTTTGGTCAAATCCAGGGGGGAAATGGAAAACAAATTAACCTCAAGTGATATTCATTCATTTATTTATTTATCAGATTTATATGGCTGCCTTTTTCACCTCAGCGACTCAAGGCGGCTCACAACAATTAGTTAAACCTCATCCTTCGTGCTAATTAAAACAAAATACTGAAACTATCTAAAACATCCATAAAATATCCATAAAACATCCCCACCCTATAAAAAGGGTGGGGAAAAACACCTGAGCAGAAAAATAAAAGCCCTGAGCAGGTCTAAAAAAGCCAGCAGTGCTGGGTTGTGGCACTAGATGCACCCCACACCTGCTGGCAAAGCCATGTTTTTAAGGCCTTCCTGAAGGGGGCAGCACCGCCTGGAGGCACAATTCAGGGGGTAGGAGGCTCCATAGGGCCGGAGCGGTTACCGAGAAGGCTCTCCTCCTGGTCCCAGTGAGGCGCACCTCCCTAGCTGGTGGGACCACTAGGGAGCCCCTACAGTCCTCTCTCGTAGGATGGGGTGAAAAATGATAGTTATCTGATGAAATAAGTGTACAAAAATAACAAAGTATGTTTTTGTGATATCTACAGGTACATGTAAAAATGTGTCTTGTTGCATTCTTTAATTTATTTAAAATAGTTATATTTTTAATGGATTGTGTGTCAGGTCAGAGAAAAAGAGATGTTGAGGATCATATCCTAACAATCTTTGACAATGCATTCTATTTAATCATAAGGCATGTCTTCCTCTTTACCGGTTATTAATATAGCTCCTTCATGCAGCCAATGTAAATGAACATACAGGTTCTTTTCCTCTAATGACCTGACATTTTACGGGTTGATTAAACTAAAGAAAGTAGCTATGAATTTAAAACACAGGAATCATACATTTAAAAAACTACTTGGGGAAAAATAGGCACTCCTCTGGGATACCATGGGATAGCTTTCTGTCTCCCTACTCATTAATTCTGCTATAATAAGCATGTCTGTAAGAGAGAGGTGGGGGGGGGGAGGGGGGAGAGGCTCTTTCAGCAAAGATTTTCAGATGCCATTATCAAGGGAATGTGGTTATCAAAGCTTGCTGGCTTCCTCTGAGGAAAGTTCCATTTCTATTCCGCTGCATGATTTTATCTGGAATGCTGTTTAAGTGAAGAACAAACTGGAACAATGCAGAAGACCCTTTGTGATTAGACATGTCTTTTGTCTCTGAACATAAATACCAGGTCTAACAGAAGGATTTCATATTCACAGGGAGAATAATAATGATTCACAATGCAGGAATTAATTTTCTGTTTTCCCATAACATCTAGCATGATCTCTAAAGATTCTGGCATGTACACGCATATACACAAACACATGTCTCAATGCTGAACTAAATAAGGTTTCAAAGTCACCTCTCACATTTGAAGAACATTAAACTCAAGATAATCCCAGGGGCAGTCTTAAATTTGGAAAAGAAACTCACTGAATGACAACAGTGAGCAGCACAGAAGTATCGGCAGCATAGCAGGCCTCTAATGTGTTAATTCAAAACCAAGAATATAATGATGGCTTGGTGATAATCATTGTAAACATTATTATTTATCATTTTTAAAACAATTCACAAGTTTATTATCAGCTTTGTGCAGGAGACACATTGATTTCCTCTGGGTTGCTAAAATGCTAGTGTGTGTGCTGTTGTCTAGCATATGTTAAATCTACAGAGAACTTTATAATCTTGTTCATACCTGCCAAGGATCCTATATTTGCCGGGATTTCCTGTATTTCAGCGCTCATTCCTGCCCTTTCCCGCTGCCATCCTGTATTTTGAATGGCGGGGAAAGGGGTTATTGCGCATGTACACCCATCAGAGGCAGCAGTGTACATGCGCAAAGGGGTTCTGCACATGCATAAAGGGGTTCTGTGCATGCGCAAAGGAGTTGTTGCTGCACATGCATGCCCGAGCTGGAGCAGTTCCCATCTTTTCCGGAGTTGCGCTTGATGGGTATGGTCTTGTTGTTGTACATAATGACTATATAAGGGCCTGATGGGCATATACCTTGCTATTTGGATCACTTCAGTATTTTGGGGTTCAACTCAAATTACAGCTGCTGATGATCCTGTATCTGTGGTTCAGGTCTTGGAAATCTCCCAACTTCCATTTTCACAATTCTGAAACTGTACTCTAGTTCCTGTTTGCTCAAAGTACAAGGAAGGCAGAGCTATGGGTGGTGTTATCTGAGCTGTGAACTAACCATACTCACAGGCTACAGGATGTGATAATTAAAAATGCTCAGAATTAGAAATTGCACCAAAACTCTGTAGCTCTAGCACAGTACAAGAAGGAATAGAGCTTTAAAAGTTGGTACCACAAACATAGTCATAGAGAGGATCAGTTTTCGATCATCCCAGGTACAGGATATATAATAATGGGCTCAAACAGCGGGCACCGAGCTGACGGTCTGAGGAAGATGGTGGAGGACAGGGGTGCCTGGAGATCAATGGTCCATAGGGTCGCAAAGGGTTGGAATCGACTGTGCGACTGAACAACAACAACAAACTACAGGAAACCAGGTATACACCGAATATCAGGTAAACCTCCTTAACTATTAGAGCAGTACAACTATGGAAACAAATACCTCAGGAGGTGATGAGTGCTTCAATGCTGGAAGCATTTAAGAGAAAACTGGACAATAATCTTTCAGGTGTACTTTGAACTGGATTTCTGAATTGAGCAGAAAGTTGGATTTGAAAGCCTCCCAGGCCTTTTCGAGATCAATTATCCTATAATTTTATGGAAAATGAGAGGTTTTGTGTGAAACAAGGGGTATGAATTACTTTAGACAGCACTATGAAGAAGAGGGAGGTAGAAGGTTGCAAGGATTGGTTGCTGGCCTGATGCATTTTACTACAGTGTATAAAACAGCTCCACTTCCTATTCCATGTATAGACCTGACTGGAATGGTAGCTGAGTCTTATTTCAAGATGACTGAACTCCTCTACGAAAGTCTTCTTCTTTTATGTCCTGAACAAACCCTGAACTGCCAAAATGAAGCCACTTTCTTTGGCTTGGCCAAACTTACATCATCAGTGCATGTTTCTGGCAGTAATCGGCAGCCCAGCAAATGAGCCGGATTCTGTATCTCTCCACATTCACATCACGTGTTCTTGTCTGCCAGCAGCCCCACTTGAGCATGTTGGTCTTACATTTAGGGGCTCTGACCCTCAGCCTATTCAGGGCCCTCCATGTGACATGGGAGAGGTTGAGTTCCTCATCTATATCCTCCTTTAATAATGTTCCTCGCTCAGTGAGCAAAAGTGATTCTCAACCATTCATCTACCAATTATTTTAAATAGTACCTTGCAGAATCCCTGACCTTTGGATTCTGAGAGATTTAATCTAAAACATCTGTTCATTTTGTTTTATTTGTTTAGCTATTTGTTATTTATTATGTTTTGGAATGTCTCCACCGGGATGAAAGCCCAAATCACATGATGATGCATGAAGGTTTCTAGATGTCATTGCCTTGCCACTGAATTTTGGAGTTAAGGTTGTTTTATCAAGTTGAGAAAAGGGAAAGTTTTTAGTTGTCATAGGGGAGGGTACTGCATGCCAGAGTGAGCTGCCATCTCTGTCCCAGCTCCTGCCAACCTAGCTGTTCGAAAGCAAGAAATTGCAAGTAGATAAATAGGGACCACTTCAGTGGAAAGATAAACAGCATTCCATGCACTCCGGTGTTGAGGTATGTCTGCCACATGTCCATGGAAACGTGTGCAGATGCAGACAGCACTGGCTGTTTGGCTATAAACAGAGATGAGCACTGAACCCTAGAATTGGATACAACTGGCTTTTGAGGAAGGGTGACCTTTACCTTTACCTTTACCTAGAGGAGGGAATTTTCACCTCCACGCTGTTTCTTTCAGTGCTGTAGCCTACCAAATGTAGGTACAGAGGTCAAATGTTGAGGACCACTCCAAATTAAGTTAGGAGGTAAAACCCAAACACTTGTGCCTTTCCATCTCTCCTCTACTGTCCCTGTTAACATTGTGTTAAATTAAAAGTAAGCACAAGGAGTTTATATGGCAACTAAAACTGATGGGAACCATTTTTCAGCAGCTTGGCAGGTGGCAAAATATACTCATCAGCTGTACCCAGTACTCCCACATCCTGTAGGATGTTACCTCCCTGGCTTCTGGAAAGCTTCCTTGAGACCAGAAGGTCTTTTATCTCAGACCCTGGATCATTGAAACAGGGATTCCACAATTAGAAGTATCACAAGTTGCAGTACTGGTGCTCTTATCCATACCTTGCTCTAAATAGTATAATGGTATAATACGTACACATACTTTGGTCTTCGCTTTCTCTTGTGGTGATAGTACACAAACAGAACACACAAACACATTTACACTGAGCCAATGAGTTTGGATAATAATAATAATAATAATAATAATAATAATAATAATAATAATAATAATAATAATAATAATAATAATAATAATAATAATAATGTTTATTTGTACCCCACTTTCCTCAGCCCAAAGGGCGACCCAAAGCGGCCCATACAAATTTGAAGGTACAGCCTTCAAAGACAGAAAGTTTAGAACAACAATAATAAAAGCTAAAAACACCAAGAGCACTAAGTAACATTACAGAATACCATAGA
Source organism: Bradypodion pumilum (assembly GCA_035047305.1). Lineage (NCBI taxonomy): Eukaryota > Metazoa > Chordata > Lepidosauria > Squamata > Chamaeleonidae > Bradypodion > Bradypodion pumilum. The sequence continues at coordinate 404,245,021 of JAWDJD010000001.1, forward strand.
AAGATCAAAGCACTACCAAAAGGCAATACCCCACACTCAGGTGGAAATGCATGTGGATGGGTGGCTAGCCTTTAAAGTTCAAACTTATAGACAAATATCAATTATTTATTTGTTTTTTTAAATTACATCTCATTTTATTGTGATGATTGATTGACAGACAAATATCAAACTTTCACTTTCAGTACCTTTTGCTCTGAGATTTGCTTCTCTTACCTACAGCCTTTGAGAAAGTTCCCTGGGAACTTCAGCCTGAGACTTGGTAGACCTAACGAGGCCACTGAACTAGGCCACATCGACTACCATTTTGTCCCCCAGTATATGATCAACAGTGCACAGCCTAACATCATTTGTGCTCATCAGGAACAAAGAGCTAGTCTACCTGTGGTTGAGCACAATTGTAAATGTGAAGTATGACAGGTTACCAAGATGTTAGTGCTTTTTTGTTTTTAGCTGTTCATTTTGGAGTGCTTGTTTCTCTCAGATTTTATTGATTTTCTCCATATCTACTAGGTGACTGATTTTTAAAAAACTAAGAAAATCTCAGTTTATACCACTTAAATTGCAAAAGACATTTGCTAGCTCCTGGACTGGGTTTTAACGTACACATATAAATTAAGTGGTGATGAGACCTGTGCAGTTTTATGATCAGAATTTTTATAATATATTTTTTTCCCAGGGCTTCCTATTGTGGACAATAAAGTCTGACTTAGTCCCTGTAATCATGGTAATCTGCCCTATTTGCATTAACAGTGGATGAATAAGGATGGCTGACCTAATGGTGTCTAGATGTTTAGAAACCACCAAGATAAGTTTATACAAAGATTGCTTTCCTTATAGTGAAATATAGCCTCTAAATCCTTCCTAGCACTGTGTTTGCTGATATTTTATTGTAAAATGAATGAAAGCAGATGGGGGAGGGGGGGAGACTGAGGAGAGGAGAGGAAAAGCTTTATTTTTAAAGTACTGCAAGACTATCACCTTTAAAGCTTGGAGCAAAGATCTCAATACCTCTGTAAATTCTGTACAGGTATCTCTACCTTGATTGGGCTGGATGAAGATATCTCAAATGCTTGAGCCATGTTATGTCAAGGAGCCCACAACATTACACATTACAAATGTGTATTATTATAGCAGATTTATCTTATTTATTTAAGCTCTAAAGTAGCTTCCTTGGCTTGTGCATAAATCCAGCTCTGAACTTTGATGAATAAGTAGGCCAGGTGTCTGTGTGTACATATGCACACATGTATGTGCAGTTTGCTTCTCTCATCCTACAACCTATATGCTGTAGGATATTTTATGAGACTTGCATTTTGAAGCAAATTACTTTTATTCCTGTTATCTAGACCAGGGGTGGCCAAACCTTTCATGCTGCGGGCCAGTCATGTAGATCTTCCCACTGTAAACACTGCCATAAAACACATCCATGGCTGTCATAAATGTGTTTACAACAGACATAGGTGCATTTATGACAGCGTTTTTGGCAGCAGGTGTGTTTCCACATGTGTGGGTGCATTTTAAGGCTGTTGTAAGTGCGCCCACTTCCGGGAACAGTGAGGGCGGTGGCAAGCCACATGAAATAGTGCCACGGGCCAGGGACAGCCCATGGACTAATGTACAGATAAGAATACAAAATGTCTTGGAATATGTTATGGCATCTTAGCTCCAGAGATCTATTTAAGCCTGGTTACAGAACAGAGATAGTTTCCGTTGTCTCAGTGGATGATCTACATCAGGAACAGGACAGAAGAAATGTGGCCCTCTTTTGGTTCTGTTGGATCTCTCAGAGGCTTTTGATACCATTGTCAATGGAATCCCTTTGGAGCACCTTTCTGGGATGGTACAAATCCATTGGCCTGTGTTGTCTCACAGGCTTCATTTCCATCCCCCATGATGTTTAACATCTACAAGAAACCACTAGAGGGACTTGATGCCATCAGTATGCTGATGACAGCCAACTTTCTTTTACCTTCCCATCTGATTCCAAGGAATCTGTTCTATGCCTAGACCAGTGTCACTTGTCAGTAGTGGACTGGATGAGGGATAACAAGCTGAAACTTAAACCAGACAAGACAGAGATACTCTTAGTCAGTCACAATTCAGATCCAATTCAGAAAGGGATCCATCTGGAGTTATACTCCACCAGAAAAGTCAGTTTTTCAGCTCAAATGGATTCAACTCTGTGCTTGGATGCAAAGTTCTCAGTGGTGACCAGGAATGCCTTTGCACAGTTAAAGCTTGTGTGCCAGCTGTGCCCACTCAATGTGATGTCTCATCTGGCCTCTCTGACACATGCCTTAGTTACATCTTGTCTGGATTACTGCAACACACTATACATGGGGCTAACTTTGACTGCTGACTGTCAGGAAACTTCTCCAGCTTCAAAATGCTGCAGCCAGACAGGGAACATGTAACTCCCTTATATTAGAACAGCTTCACTGTCTTCCAGACTCAATGCAAAGTGCTGGTGATTCCCTGTAAAACCCTATACAGTTACACCTTGGGCCCAAGCTATTTGAGGGATTGCATTTCCCCATTTGATCCTATTTTACAGTTCCCTGGCCTGAGGAGGCCTTCTCTCAGTTCCCTCACCATCTCAAGCTCATTTGGTGAGGACCTGCTCTTAAGCTTTGAAATGAGAAGCTAGGTTGGCCCTCTATCCTCTTGTCCTTCTGTTGCCAGGCAAAGACCTTTCTCTTCAGCTAGGCGTTTAAATAGTAAGTGGGGTGGGGTGTCAAAGGAATGCTCTCTTTTTTATATTTAAATATTTTAAATGTTCTAAAATGGTTTTTACTCTTGACCTATGTTTAATTGTTTTTAACATATGGTTTTGTATTTTAACTTGTGATTATTGTATGATTTTAATTGTTTCCAGCCACCTAGTGAAGAAAGGTAGCCTATAAATAATATAAATTGAGGTCAGCTCATAAACAGTACCAGAATGCACAAACAAATGTGTTGGCTAGGTCAAAGTACATTCAAAAATGTGTATTTTACCAGGTAAAACCGTGAACATTCACTAATGTAGATCTAGTGGGATTTCTTCAAGAAGCAGACTTTTTTCTCTGCCTAACACCAGTATTACAGTAGTAATATTTATAAGGTGAGTGAATTAGGATTGCCAACCATTCTAGGAAGATTTATTACTATAACAGGAAGCAAACAAGCTAATGCCTTCCTAAACAAATAGTTATTCTGTATCAGTGGAGCAGATCTTCATGCTGCAAAGTAGCAATCATTCTTTGTGTCATCTTGTGGGAGTCCTAAGAATTGCATAAAAGTTAAGGCCTCAGATAAATGGCCTGATTTACTGCTGGAGTGGACCTACCTAGGGCTCCTATGTAATTGCTTCCAGTACTAAATTGCCCCATGGCTTTCTTCAAGGTGTATTATTTATTATTATTATTATTAGAATAAATTGGAACATTTTAAGCTCATGTCATGTTTTCATGACACTTGAGTTGTTTGGGGGGGCTAACAACAGATTTAGGAATGAAATAAATTTTAAGATGAGGAAAGATAAGCACTCAACAATTTTTAAGTTGGTGTTAGCTTTTAATAATAATAATTTTAATTTTAATAATTTGTAGGTGGTAGGGACACAGGACATAGACTTCTTTTTCTATGTCTAGGCCAGATGTGAAACTGCCAAATTGAAGGCACTTTCTAGTGAATTCATTCTGCAGTTCCTTTCAACTTACCTAGTGTGAGAAAGATTAGCCAGACCTGCAAGGTTGCTGTTACCAGGGTATGCCCAATTGTGGTTCAAAAATATCACAATCTTCTAGGAGGCTCTTTCTGAATACCCCATAGGAAATGGCCACCACCTTTCATTGTTCTTTGTGAGAGATGGCCTCAGAAAAACATAATAGAAATTATTTAAATTAATAAACAATCAAGAAATATATGGAGAAAAAATAATAAAGCAATGAGATACACACAGTATTTATAACTCTTTGGGGAGGAGGGGCTCAGTGATGGTTTATGCTTAGAGAGTTCCAAAAATGGATAGGAGCCATATAGTGTGATGAACTATGTTATAAAACATAAGAGCAAGTGATAATTTATTAGACCACTAAAATAATACTAAAAAATTGCTAGCTTTCAGTGGATGCTAGTCTTCATCAGGGAGTGCAGCGGAAAACTTCACTTTCAAAAGAAGGCAATGTTTTTTCTTAATTAATGTATGTTTCTTTAAGAAATATCAGTCCAGGAGTATGAGGGAAAGGCCTTAATAGTTGAGAACACTGGTTCCCAAAATAAACGTGTTCCAGGGGGCAAAAAGATATAGGATACATATTTCACATTAAACCTACTCTGTTTCTTCCATTTGCTAAGATACATTCCATTTTTGTTATCTTTTGGTGCTTATTTTTAACTTAAAATTGTTTACATTAACTTCATCAGTCTGTTCTAAAATTTCAAATACTGTAATGAAATGAATGTTGCAATAGTAATGGTGAAGAAAAGGTAGGGAGGCATGAGAGCTTTTCAAACATGAAGAAAGGAATGTGATACCAAAAAGTTTGAAAACTTCAGCCTTTGGAAAACAGAACTTATGTTCTGTACACTTCCAGCTTTCTACTTTTCTCTTTTGCAGCCATGAATCTTTATGTGCAGTAGTTGATAGTCCTGTCTGGCCAGGTCATCCTGCTATGGCAACAGAGTAGACCATACTGCCAGTGACTTAATGGCAATAGTCAGGTGATGGTTAACTAACCTGACAATGCTGAGGACTAATGGCCTTGGGTGGGAAGGTCCACAGGGAAGGGTGATGGTCCCCAAGTGGATTATATCCTACTTGTAACCCCAATTACATTTATAAACTGATGGGGTCTGAACTCTCTGCAACAAACCAGGAAAGGGACCTTGCTGTCATGGTGGACAGCTCAATTAAGGTATCAACCCAGTGTGCCTCAGCAGTGAAAAAAGCAAACTCAATGCTAGGGATCATTAGGAAGGGTATAGAAAATAAGTCAGCTAGTGTCATTTTGCCTCTTTATAAATCTATGGTGAGGCCCCATCTGGAATACTGTGTACAGTTCTGGTCGCCATACCTCCAGAAGGATATTATGGAGCTGGAAAAAGTGCAGAGGAGGGCAACCAGAATGATTAGGGGACTGGAACACCTTCCTTACCATCTGAGGCTGCAATGGTTGGGCCTCTTTACTCTTGAACGACAGCATCTAAGAGGTGACCTGATTGAAGTTTATAAAATCATGCCCAATGTAGACAAAGTAGATGAGGAAAAACTGTTTTCCCTATTGCACAACACTAGAACTAGGGGGCACTCCATGAAACCTTAGGGTACTAGTTCTCAAACAAACAAGAGAAAGTACTTTTTCACCCAGAGGATCACTGGTCTATGGAACTCCCTGCCAGAAGAAGTGGTGACAGCTGTCAGTCTTGACAGCTTTAAGAAAGGATTAGACAAGTTCATGGAGGACAAGGGTATCAACGGCTATAATTATGGATACCTAAGGACAGCCTCTGGGTTGGAGAGATAGGCAGGATATCTCTCAATGCCATTACTAGGGAATCCTAAGCAGGTGAAGGCATCTGCTTGGGAATAATACCCTGAAGCAAATGGTGAGCCAGTGTGTGAGACAGAATGCTGGACTGGATGGGCTGTGGTCTGTTCCAGCAAGGCTGTTCATATGTTCTTAAGTTGTTCTTATCTTGATGGAGGGCAGCAGCTTCATCAATACTGGCCTGGGGCTGATGAGGATTTTGTGTGCCAAAGGGGCTTAGGACCAGAAAATGACTCTCAGAGCTGGATCGTACAGGTGTCAAACTGCGATGCAGAAGGCAAATGGAAGGCCATTACATTATATTGTCCCCAGGACAAACTTCATAGCTGATCGCCATGAAGATAGCCAATATTTGGAATTGGATGCAGCACTTGAGGAAGGAGGAAGTTGATAGACAATATGAAGGAAGTTACATCTTGTTTTTTCCCAGCATTTCACTGCCCCCTGCATTTCCCCCTACAAATCAGATGACAGCAATTCCTGAGGTATAGTTATCTTTAGGACATGTCCAGTATGTTGAAGTAGATAAAATGATGGAATAGAACTCAGTAGGACTGGGTTCAAAACTTTGCTCAGCCATGGAAACTGACTGATGGTGTAGAACTGATAAAACTACTCTTTAAAACATTATACTGTACTCATCTTGAAAACCCTATCAGGGCCACTATAAATCAGTTCCAATTTGATGACATGTGACAACAGCAACAGGTATCTTTAGAGGGTCTTTTGAGCCATCAGTTTTTTTTAAAAAGGATGGCAAAAATTAAAAGTCATCCAAGACTATCATCAGAGGTCCTTATGTGTGGCAAAATATAATTGTTATTTCCTTATTTACATGCATCAATGCCAGTCAGCACAGCTAATGTTCAGGGATTCTCGAAGTTTGACAAATAACATGTTGGGGTTATTAAATGTCAGAACTCCCACCCTGTATGACTACTAGCTCTTCCTTCCTGCTTTGCAATTCTGAAGCATGACTGGCACACATCCGTCCCAGTTAAGGAGTAAAATATTTCCCACATCTTGATCCAGTGGCTATCTGCTCCTTTGTACATTTCAAAAAAGTAGCAGAAAGTAGCTCAAATGTATAAATCTGGATGAAGATCAAAATGGACTCCATATGGTATGCCTGTGATGCACAGGAAGAAGCCTCTTCAGCCTCTTAAATGCAGAATGAGATGGATTTACCACAGGGGATGTATTGTGCCTTTGAATTAAAACAAAATACCACACACATATATATCAGCATATGGCACATTAGTCATTCTGCCAGCATTGGTTTCCTTCCATGGTCCCCATTAAATAATCAGCAGGATGTGTGGTAGAACAGTTTGTATCACTTCAAATGGGCATCAGAGGGATTATCCTATGAACAGCACACCCAATCTGAATCTTTCATCCACAATATTAGACTAAACCCCTTCTTATGTCATTGGAACTATAATTGCATTTTGTTGGGTTATTCCAGTCATATCCAATGTGGGATTTTCAGCTGCTGCAGTCAACTGCACAAGTTCTATCCTTGGCCAGGGTGCTACTCAAGCTGATCTTCTGCACCCATGTTCTGAAATGTCTTGGCTTTTTGATGTGCTTTCTTCACCTGAACAAAGAGATTTGAGTAACAGGGAACTTCAAATCTATAACCCCATCTTTTGATTTTTAATTTAATTTAATTTAATAGTCATATTTATATATGCCGCCCACTCAGGCAGAACCCGACTCAGGGCGGCATTACAACAAGTTCTAAAAACACATAAAAACACTTTAAAAGACCCACATCCCACCCACTTTAAAAGACCCATATTCCACCCACCCATCCCACCCACTATAAAAAGAAGAAGAAGAGAGAGTTCTTAATGGTTTACATAAGCCATTAAGTATTAAGTGGAGTATTTTGGAGCCTTTGCATCTGAATTAGTCCTGAGGTAGTCTAAAGAGACCAAAATAGTGATATAAAAACCTAACAGTGGCACAGTGGTTATATGGCAGTACTGCAGCCATAACTCTGCTCATGATCTGAATTTGATGGTGGTGGTTAACTAACCTGACAGCTCTAAGGATTAATGGCCTTGGGTGCCAAAGTCCACAGGGAAGGGTGATGGTCCCCAAGTGGATTAAATCCCACTTGAATCTCGCTTGATGGAGGGCAGAAGCTTCATTAATACTGCCCTGGGGCTGAGGAGAACTTTACATGGCAAAAGGGTTCAGGACCAGAAAATTACTCACGGAACTGGATCAGTGTTACGGGTGTCATGCTGTGATGCGGAAGGCAGATGGAAGGCTATTGCATTATATTATATTTTCAGGACAGTTTTCATGTCTGATTGCTATGAAGATCGCCAATATTCAGATTTGGATAGGGCAAAAGAAGAAGGGTTCAAGGTTGATTCAGCCTTCCATCTTTCTGAAGCTGGTAAAATGAGTACTCAGCTTGTTGGAGGCAAAATACTAATTCTCTTGAGAACTGCGCAAAGAATGCTGTAAGCACTCTTTCTATTTTTTATTGCTATGTCTTTGTGGTGAATTCTTTCAAAGTGTAATTTTTATATGAATGCAATTGAATAAATCAGTATTTAAAATGTAGACTGTAAATAGTCTTAATTTTCCTTCAGTACTGTTTATATGGTATTTTTAAAAATTTGCTTGAAATTTGACAAGTGATGTGCAAAATGAGGAGTAGAAGAAAGAATAATGCAGAGGCTTGGTCAAAGAGCAAGATGTTAGATACATGTGAACTAGACTCCTAGAAAGCACTGACTGCTGCGCCTCCACTAATGGTTATCCAATATGGTAATGTGCTTATCTTTGAGAATGCTAAATGCCAGAACTCCCATCCTGTATAGTTATTAGCTGTTCATTCCTGCCTGCAATTCAGAATCATGACTGGCACACATCCCTCCCAGTTAAGGAGGATAGGAGTCAAATAAAACCACAGAGGCAATTAAATTAAAACTGTGTCTTGCCAGGACTCACTGGATTGGTGTGCCAAAATTTATTTTATTTTTTTACTAGCAGGGACAATAATGTCATCTACAGCCACCATCACCAATGCTGCCTTAGCACTCTTGTTCCTTTAGAGCTAAGCTAAAATGTTTAGAGACACTGGAAAGCAAATGAATTTTCCAATCTGAACTGTAGTCCAAAATATAACAATTTCCCAAGCTCTGGTAGCAATGTGCCTATGATTTAATGCAAAGTACGTTGGGAAAGCCTGATTTTCAGTGGGCATTTGTGACCCATTAGCTTCTCAAAAGACCCACTCCTAAAATGACAAAAGGGGTATTATCTCGTTCTCTGGCTGTAGTCTTCATCCCTATAATGTTAATCTCTGCAATGAGCACAAGCTGTCAGATATCATATTGCTATTATTCTGGAAATTATGGATTCAGTTAGCCTCTTTAGTGATCTTCTAAGCTTCAGACCCTTGTAATAGGCTCTACCTGAGGCATATTAAGGGCTTCTTCTTCTTCAAGTGCCATACCCATTCTGGATATTGCCTATCATCATGGTGATAGTCTTCCTGTTCTTAATTCCTCAGAACAGTTCTTCCATGGACATGCCACACCAGTCTCTGAGGTTCTTCAGCCATGAAGTCTGTCTACATCCAGGGACTCTCTTCCCAGGGATCTTTCCTTGCACAATGAGTTGGAGTATTCTATATTTCATGTCATTCCTCATGATATACCCAAGGTATTGAAGCTTTTTTTTTTGTTTGATGGTCTTAAACAGATCTTGTTCTTTATCCATCTGGTACAACATAGTAAGGGCATTGCTATCATAGATAAAAATCCCATCTGTCTTAGCACTCAGTCTGTGCTAAGCCATAGATTTTTAGTCTGAACCCACCCCACACTCCCATACTCTCACACCTTGCCTTATTTACCTTCCTGCTGCACTGGGTTCTTGACCCTTTCTCCTCACCCATTCCTAGCATATGAATTATTGCTAGAGTATCATGCACTGAGCTATATGTCATTGCTCAATGTATGATGCCCTAGCAATGACATATGGCAGTGAAATGTGGGCTTTAACAGCTGTGGAAGAATAGTGGCAGCAAGTAACACAATGAGCAATGGAGAGATCAATGCTCAGAATCTCACTTTACAATAAAATGAAAAATGAGGATATTAGGTGAAAATCATTAGGAAAGCTGAGCGCAGAAAATAGATGCCTTTGAAATGTGGTGTTAGAAATAGGTCGCTCCTAGAAGAAATCAACCACAACTGCTCATTAAAGGTCAAATAGTAAAGATGATGCTAAAGTACTTTGGGCATCAAATGAGAAGAGAGGATTCACTTGAGAAAGCCTTGTTGCAGGGAAAGGTGAAGGACAAAAGAAGGGGGTGACCAAAAATAAGATGGCTAGATGGTATTGTAGATGCAATGGGCACAAAGCTGTGTGGGCTAAAGAACCCTTTCCCCATTTTCTTGGGGGACTTTTGTTTTGTTTTCTTTCTTGTTTACTCAGTGGCTTAAGTGACTAAGATGCTGACTGGGAGGCAGAAGGTCAGCAGTTCAATTCCCGAGTACTGCAGGATGGAATGAGCTCCCGTCTTTGTCCCAGCTCCTGCCATCCTAGCAGTTCGAAAGCAAGAAATTGCAAGTAGATAAATAGGGACCACTTTGGTGGGAAGGTAACAGCGTTCTGTGTGCTCTGGTGTCTAGTCATGCCTGCCACATGACCACGGAAATGTCTGCAGACGCAGACAACGCTGGCTCTTCGGCTTTGAAACAGAGATGAGCACTGAACCCAAGAGTCGGATACGATTGGCTTTTGAGCAAAGGTGACCCTTTACTTTTACCTAACTCAGATCCCCTTACACAACCGTGCAAGCACACTGGATCTATGAGCTCTGATAATTCTCCCAGTGTATTTTAGGATCTGCTCTCTCATACAAAAAGCAGCTTCCTGCTCTAAAAATTGGCTGCTGTAGGAATCTATGACTGTGATGGCGAACCTTGGCACTCTAGATACGACTGGCTTTCGAGCAAGGGAAACCTTTCCCTTTAGCATATAGTGATCAAGCCCCATCCCCCACCCCTCCCAAGTTAACTCTAGAACAGAAATGGAACCCCCCTCTCTCTCTCATATAGTGATCAAGCACCATCCCCCACCCCCCCACACCCCACCCCTCCCAAGTTAACTCTAGAACTCTAGAAACTGAAGCCTCCAGCCAGGAGGCAGGGCAGAAACAGCTCAATAAAGCATGAGAGTGAGAGAGAAGTCTCTCTCTGCCCCCAGACCAAGAGCTCATTTGCCCCTGCATATATGAAATATTGCTTACCTCTAGAGTAGACACCTCCCAGCATGGTGGCTCCGAACAGCTCAGCAGCAAAAACAAAGCAGCCTCCATATTGGCCATGTGGCAGGAGGAAAATGAAAGATAAACTCTGAACGCCCCCACCACCTTCTCTCTCTCACCTTCCACAAGCAAAATGCCTGCCACACAGCAACCTCTGGTGGCTGGGAAAACATACTGCAGCTTCGCCTGTGAGGGTTCTGGTTAGGATTTTTTTAAAAAATAAGGGATATTACGGGGAAATTAATAAAATGGGAGGGGGTCGTGAAGAGGGAAAAAATAAGGGGTTTTCCAGGGGAAAATGGGATAGTTGACAGGTATGGGTAATTAGCAATTTTGAGGGATTTGTAATTGCCGAGAACAATCCATATGAAGCTTATGAGAGTTCATGCATGTGCAAAAAGGACTAATTAATTGCCACAGACCCCTGTCTGCTAACTTGGTGATGGTGGCCTTCATTTTCTTCAAAAACAAATCTGTGTGATTTTTTAAACAAGGAAAAGCAATTTGAGATTGAAAGTTTAAAGTTGCTATGCCTGCATCTCAAACTAGTCAAGCTTTGTTTTCTAAATGGTGTTATGAGCTAAACAATGATATTCTATAGGTTTTCTGTGCCTCCTTGAGTCATTCCACAAACCTCTGTAAATCTGTCTGTACTTCTTATATATATTCTATAGAAATGATTTTGGATCCTAATTGTAGATGGAACTGGAGTTGCTACTTTGCATGATCATCCTAAGGGCAGTCTTCTCATTCACCATGAACTGTTGAAATCTGCAAGAAGGGTACATAGTAAAAATATTGCTTTTAGACAAAAAGCTGATATCTCTAGATGTTGGAAGAGCCATCAAAACTCAAACAAATAAATTCTTCCAGTAAAATATACATTGTCTTCATAATGCATTTATTCCAAGAATTGTGCATATACCTATGAAATATGAAAAATTTAAAACATACAATTACCATCTAAAAGTTTCATAGAATCTTAATATTTCCAGGCTGCCTCCTCAATCAGCTAGAAACAGATGCATGAGTTTTTAAAAATAATGCATATGTAAAAAAGAGATGGATGGAGAAGGTAATTTATTTATTTATTTATTTATTTTTCACGCTTATATACCGCCCACTCAGGTACAACCCAACTCAGGGCGGTTTACATAGCGGACAGTAAATACATAAAAGACACATAATAAAAAAGTTAAAAGTTTTTTTAAAAAAAACCACCCCTAAAAGGTGCGCAAGAACTGAAGGGACCTTGGGGGAAGGCACACTTCTCTATACCAACCACCCAACGGTACCCCCATCCCCACCCGCACCCCAAACTTGGCCCGCCAGCCAGGTCTTTAGTTCCTTCCTAAAGGGCAACAACTCCGTCTGGAGACGCAATTCCACAGGCAGGAGGTTCCAAAGGGCTGGTGCAGACACGGAGAAGGCCCTCCTCCTTGTGCCAGAGAGGCGAGCCCCCCTGGCTGATGGCACAATTAGAGAGCCCCTCCGCTCTGGTTGGACGGACAGACGTCCTTAGGGCGATGCGGTCTCTAAGATACCCTGGCCCACTACCATGTAGGGCTTTAAAGGTCAAAACCAGCACCTTGAATTGCACCCGGAGACAAACTGGTAACCAGTGCAGCCCCCGAAGCAGTGGTGAGGCATGGGCATAACGTCCACACCCCATCACCACCCGGGCCGCGGCATTCTGGACCAGCTGCAGCCTCCGAATGGTCATCAAGGGCAGCCCCATGTAGAGCGCATTACAGTTATCTAGTCTGGAGGTCACCAGAGCGTGAGTGACCATGAGCAAAGCATCCCGGTCCAGGAGTGGGCACGACTGGCGAATCACCCGAAGTTGGGTGAAGGCCCTCCTGGCCACAGCCACCACCTGGTCTTCTAGCAGCAGCCACGAATCCAGGAGGACCCCCAAGTTGCGCACCGGGTTGGTCTGGGGCAAAACAGCCCCATCCAAAACCAAAGATGGTAGCTCCCGGGATAACACAGGACCCCCTATCCATAGCCACTCAGTCTTGCTAGGATTCAGCTGTAGCCCATTTGCCCCCATCCAGACCCCAACAGCCTCCAGACAGCTGGAAAGGACTTTGACTGCATCACTGGGGTCCCCACGGGCCGAGATGTACAACTGTGTGTCATCCGCGTACTGGTGGTACCGCACCCCGTGGGAACGGATTATCTCACCCAGCGGCTTCATGTAGATGTTAAATAGGAGAGGAGAGAGTACTGAGCCCTGAGGCACCCCATATTTTAGGGGCCTAGGACTCGACCTCTCACTCTCCAACCACACCGACTGGGTCCGGCCCCTCAGAAATGAGGAAAACCAGGACCACGCCGTACCCTGGATCCCCAATCCTCGGAGCCGTTCCAGAAGGATACCGTGGTCAACGGTATCGAAGGCTGCTGAGAGGTCAAGAAGAGCAAGGACGGATGGATGACCGCCATCCCGCTCTCGCCAGAGATCATCCATCAGCGCGACCAATGCAGTCTCAGTACCATATCCAGGACTGAATCCTGACTGGAATGGGTCCAGATATTCCACTTCATCCAGTACCCCCTGCAGCTGACGTGCCACTGCCTTCTCCAGAACCTTCCCCAAAAAAGGAAGGTTGGATACAGGTCTGTAGTTGGTTAGGATTGCTGGATCGAGGGATGGCTTCTTCAGGAGGGGGCGCACAAGAGCATGTTTCAGCAGTGCAGGAAATATCCCCTCTCGAAAAGATGTGTTAATTATAGCCCCGACCCAGCCACCTGTCACCGTCTTAGAGGCTTTTACCAGCCAGGCGGGACAGGGATCCAATGGACAATTAGTGGCACAGACCGCTGCAAGGAGCCTGTCCACTTCATCCGGGGCAACAGGATCAAACCGATCCCAGGTAACACCGCAAGACTGCGCACTGGCTCCCCCCGGACCCTCCCCGTCCACGCCAAGTTTGAACCCCGAGTGGATCCGATCGATTTTCTCCACCAGATGGTCAGCAAAGTCCTCAGCCGATCCCTGCCAACCAGGCACAGGCCCCGCCCTACCTAGGAGGGACCTGGTCACCCGAAACAGGGTGGCTGGGCGATTATCAGTGGAGGCAATAAGGGAGGTGAAGTACTGCCTCCTCACCACCCCCATCGCCACTAGGTAGGCCCTAATAGCGGCTCTAGCTAGTGTCCAATCGGAATATCAGACATTGCCAATAAATTGTACTAAACAAATAGAATTGCAGCTGACACCCAATGAATAAGAAGCCTTGTTTGATGATTATATCTTCGTGTGATTTGAGAAGTTTTGTTATACTAGCTCTCTAGCTCTTAGACTTACTACTCAGCATATAACTGGAGAGTCAGTTAATTAATTAATTAACAGTTGTTTACCACTCCAAGTAATATTATTGCACTTACACTAGCATCAATATTCAATTGGATTCTGGCCATTACATTTGATACTTGCCAGAAACAGCAATAGCATATCTGACAGAGAGAGCAACATGGATTTGACTAAAGTTGCCAGTGATAGCAGTTTCAAACCACTTTAACTGCCATGGGTCAATCCTCCTGAATCCTAGGATTTGTAGCTAGGTTAAGGAATTAGAATTCTCTGCTGTAGTTCAAGGGAGTGAACCTTGGCACTCTAGAAGTACCTCAGCTAAATACAAATCCCAGGATTCCTGAGGATTGACTCATGACAATCATATCATAGTTGCTCCAGACTTAGCATTGAAAATACACCTTAAGTAGCAAGAGCAGGTGTTTTGATTTTACCATTTCGAGATTCTATAACACAGACACACAACCCAATTTTTCTCTGGCTCTGTGTTTATTGTTGCAGCACAAATGCATCTACATGAGGGACAGGGAATCTCTGGATCGAATCCTTCCTGCTGATAAAGGGTCCCCATTAAAGATGCCTGTGTTTCTGGACTACGAGTCTCAGAATTCTACAGACTGCTCCTTGTGCTGACTTGGGAATTCTGTGACTGGAAATCAAAAATCAAAAATCTGAACTCCTTTTCATCCCATGGAACCTTGCCCTTCAGGGATATTCCTTCTCAATCCATATCATTATTGACAGACATCCCTACTGTTATCATCTGCTACTGATCAGAAAGCATATTCCAGGGAGAAGAAATGAATTTAAGAGAACTTTACTGCATGCTCCATAAGCTCGTCCCAGTTTTCATCTCCCAGCATAGCCAGAGACAGTTGGTGGAAGATAAGAGAAAGTACCCAAGCATTAAGCCAGAGATAAAATCAACCATATTTCAAGTGTGTCCGGATGTTTCCTTTTTCACTTAATAAACCCTCACAGTGAGAAGCCAACGTCCCATTTTTTGACTGTGGGAAGGAGCTATCTGGAAATGGGACTTACTGAAGCCTAAGAGGTTATTGGTAGAGAGCAAAATGAGTCCTGAAATTCCACAAGCTGCTTCTTCTTCCGTGTCTAGACCAGACTTGAAACTTCCAAAATGAAGCCACCTTTTGGTGACTTCACTTTGCAGTTTCTTTCGCTTGACCTAATATGAGAAAGATTAGCTGGCAACACAAGGTTGTTGTTACCAGGGTACACCCAACTGTGGTTCAAAAATACCACAATCTTCGAGAAGGCTCTTTCGGTGTACCCCATTCTACAAGCTGAAGCAATAGCAACAAGGAAGGCCAGAGTCTGCTGTTCCTTCTCATATTTGAGGAGCAGTATATTGCCCAGCTCAAGTGCTCCTCAACAGGTTATAGTGAGCAGTTCTGCTTTTCCAGTCAACATCTTGGTCAGGAACCTGAATTTATGTAACTTGGGGATACCCAAGTAATAAAGAAGGGTTCCCAGCTGAAGTACTGCCTAGAGTAGCTCCAACTCAGAGTTTGGCCAGGGACTGGATAATACCCTGCCATGAGGATTTGCCATCCTGCAGCAATTTCCCCATCAAAACTTCATTCTGCTGTGTGAAGAGATATATAAAGCTAGGCACCTTTATGTTTCACTAAAACTCCAACAATTCAATCAGATTTAATAACTGACTTTCCCCAAGTCATTAGGAACTGAGATAATTTGAAATTGGAGTCACACAGATGCTTCTATATATGTCCAGAGATAACTTACTGTTAGAAATTCTTCTTTAAATGTGAGCTTGGGTTAGAGAAATGTTTGTTTTGACATCAGCATCTGACAACAAAACAGTTAATCTATATGTCCAGTTTGTCAAATAATCAAAGAAGATTATTGTTAAAACTACAAATATGAACTCGCATATATGATATATATTAATGGAAATATCGCAGCCTTTGTTGAATTTCTGTGGGTACCACCAGCATTCTTATTTCTCTTTGGTTTATATATTTAGTTGTAAAATTGCATATTTCTTTCTGGCAAGAGAATTTGTGCATGTTGTTCATATAACTCCCACTTTAAAAAAAACCTTTATGGACTTATTTTTAACATGCAGATACAGTATTTATGTACATATTTCACCATATAAATGAAAATTCAGTCCTTGGGCACTTTCTCTTCTCTTCTACTAACTTTCATATCAAACTCCCCCATTCTTTAGCTGTGCTGGGGGAAAAAATGATATATAAACTGGTGGCAGAGCAATGGCTCACCCAGCATTTGACAAGGAATTAGGTCTGAGAAATATCCTTCACCGGGTGCTGATTAATTGTATTTAATCAGTGTGTCCAATCTAATGTAAGATAAACAGAAAATTCCACTATATGTACATCGTGAATCAGCAAATTATATTGGGAAAATTTTGTGAGAAAGCCAATAGTCAAAATAGCAGATTTTTAAAGAATGAACAAGACACCATTATCTGTATGATACTGTAGACCATGATGACCTGAAATGTTGAGTTTCTCAGGCAATGAGATAGTTTGTAGTGGAGCTTTGCAATATGAAGGTAAATTGTCAATTTGTCTGGAATTATGTCTCACACAGAGTCAGACTGCCATGTGCAAAGTGGACTCATAAGAAAGCCATAGAACAGGAATGGTAAAGCAGTTCTAGAGAGCAGGTGAAGTCCTTTGAAAGGGAAAACTGAGGAAAGTGTAGGTGGAGAATAACAATAAAGAGGAACTAAAAGAAGTGTGGGAGAGGGAGATCACTGGGGCATTGCCTATATCAAGGTAAACTTAAATGGTTAAGATTTTGGTTTAGGAGTCTGCTGGTTGGGTGGTCAATAAACCCTTAAAATAAATAAATAATAGTTAGTTTAGGGTATCAGGAAAGATTAATCAGTGTAGTAAGATTATGAATGATCATGAAAGGATGAGTAGAAGGGGAGTTCAATAGGTCAATTGAGTACAACACATAGTACATTATTAGCATATGTTCTTCATGGTTAACAGGACATGAATTTTTAAAAAAATCAAAGAAATTATCTGATGCTATTCATCATTGGCTTTTGCCTGAACTAGCTAAACCTGGATCTTAGGTAGGCATTCCTGAGTGAAGGAAAAGTCCAGTGTGTCATCTTTTAGGATGGGGCAGTTTGTGTCTCCACCAGGGGAACATCCATTCCTTCCACTTCCCCTGCTGAATCTTGTCCTGTTAGGTCTCTACTTTTCCTCAGGACCTAGCTCACATTGCTGTTGCATTTTGAAGCAGCTGTTTTGTTCTCTTTTCTTTCCCCTCCGATTATTTTTACTCATGACTTTATCATTTGTTTGAGATTGGAGAGCATAGGAAGAGTTTGGCTAGCTCTGGTTAGCGATGGCTTTCTGATCTTTTCACCTGACTATCTTGTCAATTCTAATCATTTCATCAGTTTCACATGAACCTTGTTGGCAATGGCAAAATTCATCTGTTTCTCTCCTCTAATTGTGACTTACTTTGGATTTCAGTCTACAATTTCTACGAAGATAATACAACCCGGGGGATAAGCATAAAACAGTGCTTAACTTGTTGAACATACAGTGGTACCTTGTTTTACAAATTTAATGCATTCTCCAGGATGTTTGGTACTGCAAAAAATTCATAAACCAGTTTCCCATAGGAATGCATTTCGCAATTTCCCATAGGAATACACTGAAAACAAAAATTTGTAAACCAAGATATGGTTTCCCATAGGAATGCATTGAAAAACAATTAATCCATTCCGAAAGAATTTGTAAACTAAGGCATTACTTTCAATAGGTTTTCATTTGTAAACCAAAAATTATGTTAACTGAAGCATTTGTAAACTGAGGTACTCCTGTATAGGAAATTCAGGTTCATAAGGCCATAGAACTCTTCATATCACCTTGAGACAGTCATTTTCTCTGTGTCTGACCTACCTCACACATGGGAGGAGGGGCAGATGAAGAGTGAAGGTCATGGCTTGAGCTCAGTGGAGGAAAGGGAGTCAGAGACACAAATAACAACTAATACATCATACATAGGAAATGATAAATAGTAGACCTGGCTGGTCTGCTCCTGCACAGCTATATTTGCAGAAAATGGTAGATGAAGCATGCCATTGTATAAAGTAGATAAAGACAGTTATTGTGGTATGTCGCTGAGAGCATAACCATATAGGCTGCTAGATATATTGCCACCTCCTCCATTCACTAGAAGTGTAAATGGATGAATTCTTATACCTTGCAGCAACAACATATACAGAACCATTCCCCAGTCTGAAATAAATGACACACAAGCCTTGCCATGCATCTGGAGGGAATAAAGGCTGTTAGCTGCAGAGTAACTTGAGTGATATTCATCCTTACAAGTGCTGGATAGAACATCTCTTTCTGTGTGCGTTTACAACCCTAATTACCAGCATCTATCCTAGCATTCTACTCAGGCATTAGTGTTGTTTACTTTGTTGTTAATGACTCAAATCTTGCATTTGAAAATTGCTCTACTGTTTCTATTAATTTTGGGGAATAAATAATTGAAGGAATTCATTATTAACTTAAGAATACATAAGTAACAATAAAACTAGATATGTAATTTATTTATTTAAACAGTAAATGGAAAAGGGCTGGGCTGTATATCTGAACCGTGTCTCAGAAGAAAATACTTGGCACAATAATCACAGCATCAGCTTAGTCATTTCAGGAAGGTCAAATTTAGGAATACACCAAGCTTCAAACATCTTTTAAAAATATTTTAGTGTGGATGTTAAATATAGTGACATGAAAGTGAGAAAAACACTTTTAAAATTCCTCTTTTCTTACATAGACCAAAGGTTAGGGAAAAATTTATACTCTTTATGTTTTTTTCTAATGTATTTTCTTTTTTCACCAGATAATTTTATTTAAAAAAATGTTAACATGGAAAGAAAATATTTTCAACCTCAAGCTTTGGAAAAATAAATGCATACTGAGTTTAAATTTTTCTTTTTGTAGATCTCAAAGTCCCCCCCCCCCCCAATAGCAGTTCCATGAACCTGTCAGTTTGACATGTGTCCCAGGTAAAGTGATGGAAACCATCCTAAAAGATAGAATTAATAGGCACATAGAAGAGAAGGCGCTTCTAAAGGAGAGCCAGCATGGCTTTTGCAAGGGCAAATCATGCCTCACTAATCTGTTGGAATTTTTTGAGAGTGTCAACAAGCATGTGGATAAGGGGGATCCAGTTGACATTGTTTATCTGGACTTTCAGAAGGCTTTTGACAAGGTCCCACACCAAAGGCTCTTGAATAAACTTACCAGTCATGGAATAAAGGGACAGGTCTTGTCCTGGATCAGCAACTGGCTAAGGGACAGGAAACAGAGGGTAGCACTAAATGGACACTTCTCCAAGTGGAGGGAAGTAAAGAGTGGGGTCCCCCAAGGTTCAGTACTGGGACCCCTGCTTTTCAACCTCTTCATAAATGATCTAGAGGTAGGAGTAAAAAGCAAGGTAGCCAAATTTGCTGACGACACTAAATTATACAGGGTAGTGAAAACTGTGAGAGATTGTGAGGAGCTCCAGAGGGATCTCTCGACACTGGGGGAGTGGGCAAAACAGTGGCAAATGAGTTTCAACATTAGTAAGTGCAGAGTGATGCATGTTGGGGCAAAGAACCCCAATTACATTTATAAACTGATGGGGTCTGAACTCTCTGCGACAAACCAGGAAAGGGACCTTGGTGTCCTAGTGGACAACTCAATGAAGGTGTCAACCCAGTGTGCCTCAGCAGTGAAAAAAGCAAACTCCATGCTAGGGATCATTAGGAAGGGTATAGAAAATAAGTCAGCAAGTGTCATTTTGCCTCTTTATAAATCTATGGTGAGGCCCCATCTGGAATACTGTGTACAGTTCTGGTCGCCATACCTCCAGAAGGATATTATGGAGCTGGAAAAAGTGCAGAGGAGGGCAACCAGAATGATTAGGGGACTGGAACACCTTCCTTACCATCTGAGGCTGCAACGGTTGGGCCTCTTCACTCTTGAACGACGACGTCTAAGAGGTGACCTGATTGAAGTTTATAAAATCATGCACGGTGTGGACAAAGTAGATAAGGAAAAACTGTTTTCCCTATCGCATAACACTAGAACTAGGGGACACTCCATGAAACTTTTGGGTACTAGTTCTCAAACAAATAAGAGAAAGTACTTTTTCACCCAGAGGATTACTGGTCTATGGAACTCCCTGCCAGAAGAAGTGGTGACAGCTGTCAGTCTTGACAGCTTTAAGAAAGGATTAGACAAGTTCATGGAGGACAAGAGTATCAATGGCTATAATTATGGATACTTAAGGACAACCTCCGGGTTGGAGAGATAGGCAGGATATCTCTCAATATCATTTCCAGGGAATCCTAAGCAGGTGAAGGCATCTGCTTGGGAATACCCTGAAGGAAATGGTGAGCCACTGTGTGAGACAGAATGCTGGACTGGATGGGCTGTGGCCTGTTCCAGCAAGGCTGTTCTTATGAACCCTGTCACCTGATTTGAAGAAATTGTTGTAACTATGGGACCTCAAGGTCATCTTCTCTCAATCTCCATTATGTTTCTTTTCTCTTCAACTTCTTTTATATCACTGAATCACAACTCTTTTATGAAAGGGACCAAACAAAAAAGATGTGAATTTATTTTTCCTACTGAAACAGACTATATTTTATTTTCCTCAGCATCTACAGCTGAATCCATTCTACAAGCTGTGCCTTGGTTTGCTCCCCTAGATCATATTTACCAATTACTATATGCAGAGAAAACATATGTATTTGTCTGAACTCTATTATGGCTTCTTTTAGTAAAAAAAAAAAAGTTGGCGATTATTCAATGAAATTTGAGGAGCTCAATTAATGATGTCAGGGCAAGATTTGTTCCCTGGTTTGAGCCTCATCCAAGATGGAGATTTTCATGCATGCGAGAGAACCTTTAGCACATACCTTGGAGAGATTGGAATGTGAAAACATGCTAGCCTCATGGATTGGAAGAAATGAAACCTGATGTGTGATGGACATATGCTGTATGGTCACATTGGCTGGATTCCTTTAGGGGAATGGCAAGGAGGTGGACCCTGTGGGAAGAGATACTGTATAATCCAGAGGGAGGAGGCAAGACGCTCTCTTGATCTGATGCACCAAGCTAAGGGTGAACTGTAAACATGTAGGTGCTTAAGCCAGAAGACCCCCCCCCTCCTTGGGCTTTCCCTTTAGAGAAGCTTTTTTTATTTTGATGTGCTTTCTGAACTTTTGATAAATTTTCTTCTGTAACTTACTCTGATTACAATATACGTTTAAAATACCTGAAGATGCCTGGAGTGTTTACTTGGCTATGCACTACCTTATCTACACTGATCTACTGTAGTATCCTAGGTTGTTTAGCTAGGAAGGTGGCACCTTGGTAGCAGGAACCAATCACTGGTGGACAAGAAGACCTACTCATGAGTAAATTTGTTTCCTGACAAATGGTGTACTGAACATTTTGATGCATGATCATGAATCATGAATGCTTGCCGCAACATTTTTATTAATTTTTAAGTGATCCAATAAAGGTATTTTCTTCTTCCTGGAGTTGGAGACACAGACCACACAGAAAGAGGAGAAGCCACCAACTTGAAAAATACATGTGGCAATTACCACCAAATTCTAAAATAGATCTATGAAATGCAAGGTTCATTTAGTTCATACTAGGACAGTAATAAATTTTAATCAAGACTGATAGCTTTCTTCAGACTTTTACTTGTAAAGTAAATCCATTTTGTAAGATGAAAGTCAAATAGACTACTGAATTGTGAACTTTTTATTATTACTTGTTTTGTCTTCAAACAAAGTGAAGCTGTTGATAAAATAATAATAATAATATCATGTCAGAAATTGTTCTGGGTTGAAAGGATTTTTGCTGGAGAAACTCTGTTCAGGGGATGCCCAAATGAGGCTCCTCCCATGTTCCCAAGATCATTTCCCAACAAAGTGGTCCATATTTATCTACTTGCAATTGCTTGCTTTCGATCTGGTAGGTTGGCAGGAGCTGGGACAGAGACGGGTGCTCAATCTGTCATGCAGTACCTGGGTCTCGAACTGCTGACTTGCCGGCCTTCCAGCTAACAAGACAATGCTTCTTAACCACTGAGCCACCGGAGCTGTTGATGAAATGAATGAAATGTTGCTTAGTAGAATCAATAATATAAAATACAAAATATAGTGTGGTTTGAAGAAATACATTGAGAATGCACTTTAATGGTATGCTTTCATGCTGAATACCTTTCCCCCACACTGATGCTCTTTGGATAAAGTTAGTAGTTATAACATTAAGGGCCAGTATAACGCAGTGGGTTAGACTGCCAGAGTAGGATGCAGGAGACCAAGGTTCAAATCCATGCTTGACCATGGATACTCATGTGGGATGGCAAGAGTAAACTACTTTTGGAACATCTGATATAGTTTGAAAATCCTGTTAGGGCTTCCTTAATTGAAAAGCAATCTGATTGCTAATAATAATAATAATAATAATAATAATAATAATAATAATAATAATAATAATAATAATAATAATAATAATAATAATAATAATAATAATAATAATAATAATAATAATAATAATAGAGTTCTCAGATATTTATTTACATCCATGATAGTTAGAGGCAGTTTTCTGGGATTCTCTTCTTTAATGCATGTGATAGCATCAGAACATTCTTTTTTCTTTCAGATCTCTTCTTCCTGACAGAAAAAGAAAGGAGTGAAGAGGGAGTGACGTAATTGCTTCTCAAGGAATGTGTATATATTATAAGAGTTTTGTTTCCAACAACTACAAGTATTGATTCTTCTTCATGGAAGCCTTTTGACTCTGCATGTGCTCTTAAGCAGAGCTGCTGCTGAGGAGAGCCAAACAAAGGAAGTGAGCACTGGTAAGTTTTGCAGTTGGAGTAGAGCTGCTTTAGAGGCCTCCACTAATTTAAATTGATAATTTAAACTGCTAAGAGCCACCTCTGTTCAAACAGAGGAAGCAGTTAGAAGCTTCCAGAAGCAGGGGGCAGAGCCACACCATGCCCTTCCCTGAACTGTGACTCATAGGGGCAGAGCCACACTAGCCTTTAAAAGCTCTGAGCTCTTTCAGGGTCAGCCCTTTTGATTCTGCATGTGCTCTTAAGCAGAGCTGCTGCTGTGGAGAGCCAAGCAAAGAAAGTGAGCACTGGAAAGTGTTGCAGTTGGAGTAGAGCTGCTTTAAAGGCCCGTGCGCCTAACAGCGCGCAAGATTGCAAACTAGTAACAAAGGAAGAATATAGTCTTACTAGGTAGAAAGGTAGTAAACGTGTACATTTTTGAGGCCTAGAATACTGCACTTGTTAAAATGGATTCTGGGGGAACAGCTGTAGTTACATGCAATACTTGTGCATGTTTCTGTTCTTGCCAAAGCATATGGAGAACTACACTTGCAGCAAGTGCAAGCTGGTTGCCCTACTAGAAGAGAAGGTCCAGCAGCTAGAAGCCCGCATATCTAACCATCAACAAAATAAGGAGCTTGAGCTGTTCTTGGACAGAGCAGAGCAGATTATGCTGGACAAAGAAGAGACAGGGCACAGTTCTGAGGGAGAAGGCCCTTCACTAACTCAGGAGGGAGATGTTTGGAGGAATGTGACTCAAAGGAGGAGAAGAGTAGGGGATCACTCTGAGAGTCTGAAATTACAGAATAAATTTGAGGCTCTTTCCCACATCACACCTGATGAGGAACACACAGAGGAACAACTGGTTCCACCTGATGATCTCTCCTTCATCACACTTGATGAGATCCAGGAAGATAAACAACAGGAACAAACTGAGGTTCTCTCCCTTAATATGGTTGATGAGGTCCATGTAGATGAACAGATTGCAGGAGAGAGGCTCCTTGTACTAGGCGATTCAATAATTAGAAATACAGAGAAATTGATTTGTGATGCACATGATAACCATATGGTGACTTGCCTGCCAGGTGCAAAAGTTGCAGACATCACAAGAAATCTAGATAGATTGTTAGAGAGAACTGGGAATGAGCCAGTTGTCATGGTACATGTTGGTACCAATGATGTTGGGAAGGTCAAGCGGTCTGTCCTGGAAGCCAAGTTTAGGTTGTTAGGAAGAAGATTGAAGCCCCGGACTTCCAAGGTAGCATTTTCAGAAGTGCTGCCTGTCCCTCGCGCAGGACCTACCAGGCAGGCAGAGCTCAGAAGCCTCAATGCATGGATGAGGCAGTGGCTTCGAGAGGAGGGCTTCAGATTTGTCAGGAACTGGAGAACATTTTGGGACAAGCCAAATCTGTTCAGGAGGGATGGGTTGCATTTGAACCATGATGGGACCAGATTGCTGGCATTCAACATCAAAAAGGCTGCAGAGCAGCTTTTAAACTGATAACTGGGGGAAAGCCGACAGGAGCTGGGCAGCATCCGGTTCGGGAAAGTGTGTACTTGAGTAGTGGGGAGGATGCAAAAATTACTGAGCAGAGCAAGGAGCTAGTCACCAGCACTCTAGCAGAAGGATGCAAGAGGCAGTCTAACAATGCAACTGGACTCAAAAGAATGTATCAGGAAAGCATATATAAATGCTTGTATACAAATGCCAGAAGCCTCCGGAACAAAATAGGGGAGCTGGAATACTTAGCAATAGATAAGAATATTGATATTATTGGTATCACTGAAACCTGGTGGACGGATGATAACCAATGGGATACAGTTATCCCAGGCTACAAACTGTACAGGAAGGATAGGAAGGGGCAAACAGGAGGTGGTGTAGCCTTTTATGTGAAAGAAGTGATAAAATCGTATGAATTGGAATATCTAGGTGATTTGGAGTCACCATTAGAAGCTCTGTGGGTAAGAGTACCAGGCCACAAGGATGGTCTAACAGTAGGCATATACTATCGGCCTCCGACCCAAACTCTTGAGGGAGACTGGCAGTTGGAGAATGTTGTAAAGGAGGCATCCAAGAAGGGAAGCCTGGTTATAATGGGGGACTTCAATTACCCTCACATAGACTGGGGGAATTGTTGTTCAGCACATGATAAAGAGATAAAGTTCCTAGATATGCTAAATGATTGTTCCCTGGGACAGATGGTTGAAGACCCAACTAGAGGTACAAGAATCCTTGATAAAATCTAACACAGAGACCTTAAATTTTCAAAAAAGAAATTTCCCAAACATGAGGAAACTAGTAAAAAAGAAGCTGAAAGGGAAAATTGAGAGAGTCCAAACACTCCAAGAGGCATGGAGGCTGTTTACAAAAACAATAACAGAGGCCCAATTGGAATGCATACCCAAAAGGAAAAAGGGCACTGCTGTTATGGAATTCTGAACTAGACAAAATCGCATTCCACACGCTAAGACAGATTTAGGAGTTTTATTAATATTAATATTAATATTAACAGATTCAGGAAAGCTTTACCAAGCTAATATTCCCTGAATGAATATACATTTTCAGAGCCATCCTTTTATAGCATAAAAATGTGGAAATTTCTACACATTACATCACTATGGGTAAAGCCAAAATTATTAATTAATCTTCTGACGTTTCATTAAGTTCAGGTTAGAACATTCAGTGTTTGTTGTTTAGAACATGTCATATAAGGAACATGTCTCATGTCACATCATGTCATGTCACAGAAATATTATTTACAGTTCCCTGTCAGCTGTACAAACTGTGCTGACCTTGTGGACGCAAAAAGGCTTAGCCACATCATCAGACCTACGTGGCAGGTCAATCTGATCTGTTTCAACTCTACAGAGAACTGAGAAAATATTTTTTACTTTTAAAACAGAATTAATATTATCTTAATATCTTAATTCTTTCACCCCTATTTCATTCCCTCCTGATTTCTTGAAAATTATTAAAGTTTAATAACTTTTCATATTCTTACAATAAATAAACATTTCTATCATGTTGATTGCCGATTCCTCAAGCTTCAGCTGGGTGTTGAAAAGACCGCCTCCAGGTTTTGGGTCTTTAGCCAAGCTTCCATCTTCTCTCTTGCGTTGATTATCTAAGCAAAATCTATGCATTCCAATCTTTCCAGGGTCTTAAACTGCAAGAGAAAAGATACTTTCGACAGAATATAGTTCTTTTTAGGTTTTGCAATAATCCATTTTATCAATGTTTAACTATCGATCTCCTGGCTAAGAGCCATGTGTTGCCGTGGAGATGGGGAGGACAAGCCTCCTGCACTGATTCACATTATTGATTTCTACTGCAGTGACTAAGTTAATAATTTCCTTCTAGCGGGCCAGATCAGGCTATCTGTATATGTTTAGGATAGAAATTCAAATGGGGGAATTAGATACTTTTTACAGAGGGGAGTTCTCATATCATACATTGCCATTGGCTAAAAAAAACCTGGACTTCGATTTACTTTTTATACAATGCTTTCAACAATCCCACTTGCTTTCTCAACCTCTTCCTAACTGTGGATTAAATGAACAAGGATGATTTCCCTAAGCCTCCCTGCTTTTGTAAGTGTTTCTTTTACTGGCTGTTCATTTCCCCCCCCCCCCCGTGTACTTCAGATGTTTTGTATTTTCAAGTCCTCAAATTCTTTAATCAAATACAACTCCTGTGTTTGTTTGGTTGTTTAAACATAGCTGTTTTTCGCTTTGCTTCTTCTGCTTAATTGCAAGGGGTCTAGGCATCCTGGGCAGCTTTTGATACTGGCTTTGATTACTTTAGTGTATGGGACCAAAGACAACCGGACAACCGAAAGGTTGGTTTAACACAGGTTTATTGCATTGCATGAGGTTCCAGTGAAGCATGAGGTAATGGCGGTGATACAACTCAATATATACAGTAGCTCTCTACATTTGAATCTTGTAGCACGGTAGCTCATTGGCTGCTACCGGCGTGGCCTCGCCCAGGCACGCCTCTTTCTTCAGCTGCTGAATGCGGGGAAGGTTTTCCCGCGGCTGTCCGTGATTGAGCAATGTGAACCATGTGAGGCTGAACGCTCGCAGCTGCCCTCTATGGGCTGTCTGCTCGCGTTCCTTTACAGCTGGTATCGTTTGTATCTGGAGTGGTTACATTCTTGCCTTTACAGTATAATGAACATGCATACATACATACATAACATCCCTCCCCCCTAGGATGGGACGAAGTCCCGCAACCAATGTGGCTTGCCACACGTGCGCTTGGGACGCGCTTGCGTCTGACCTAGTACTGGAGAGCCTGTGATCCCTGACTCCGCGGGTGCTTGTCCTGCAACGGGAAACGGGGATTCGTTAGTGGCTCCGTGGGGCGTCCGTGCCTGCCTCGCGCCCGGGGATGGGAAGGGAATGAATAGTTGGGAGGTGAACCCCTGCCTGTTGCTCTCTGACCCCGGGGATCCACCTATTGTGAACCGCGGAACCGATGAGGTCGCCCTTGCGGTTCGGCTACCTTCTGATCCCTGCTCGGGGGACCCTGAGACTGTGGTGGGCGGACTCGCTGATGCCTCCCGTCTTGGGGGTGTCGGTCTCCGGGAAAGTGGCGCTATATCGCATTCTAACTCACAGGGGCTACTGGGACTGGAGGTACCAGGGGCTGAACTGAAACCCCTCTTTTCGCTAGGACGGGTGGGGGACCACTCCGCTAACTCCCCCTGGTACTGTAAATCAACGTCTAAACTTCTATGGGCATCTGAATTTCGGGGAGACTTCCGCGGGGTATGAGTGTGATCGGGGCTCCTCCTCTCTGTCGGGGACTCCCGCAAAAGATCTCTGTGGATCGATTGCCTTCCCTCCCCCCTTGGTGGGGACCCATGCTTCCCTTTTCCTCCCCCTTGGGCTAAACGGGTGGGGGAGTACCCTAACGCTGATTCGATGCTATTCTCGTCTGCGTCCTGCTCTCCGGGGACCCTGCGCCTGAGTTGGTCCACGTGTCGCCTCCACAGGAAGCCTGTACTGGTTTCTACGCGGTATGAGACGGGGCCGGTTTGTTCTACTACGGTGCCCGGCACCCAGGCTGGCCCCGCACTGGCGTAGTTCCTGCAATGCACCGGGGCGCCTACGCTGAAACTCTTTGTGGGTTCCACCCCTACGTTCCGCCCCTTGTCCTCTACTCTCGTGGGGTCTAGCTTGGAGATTCCCGTGGCCAGCTTCCTGCGCATCAACAGCTCTGCGGGGGAGTACCCCGACGCTAGTGGGGTGACCCTGTATCTTAGCAGGAATTGGCACAATTTCAGGTCGAGGTCTCCGGGCCCCATGCGCAGTAGCGCGTCTTTCGTGGTGCGCACGAGGCGCTCTACTTGGCCGTTGGTGGCCGGGTGAAAGGGGGCAGAGGTGACGTGCCGAATGGCGTTGCGCTCCAAGAATGCCCCGAACTCGGCGGACGTGAAACAGCTGGCGTTATCGCTGACGAGGGTGTCGGGTAAACCGAACGTGGAAAAGACCCTCCTTAACTGTTTAATTGTTGTGGCCGAGGAGGTGCTCGAGACTGGAATGACCTCCAACCACTTGGAGAACGCGTCCACCACGAGGAGGAAAAGCGTTCCCCTGAACGGGCCAGCAAAGTCTACATGTATCCGGGACCAGGGCCCCCTAGCCGTGTCCCACTCCCTAGGTGGCGAGCGAGCCTCTTCTGGCCTTGAGCTTTGGCACGCTTCGCAAGTGCCGACCATGTGTTCAATGTCGGCGTCTAGCTGGGGCCACCAAAAGTAACTGCGGGCCAGCGCCTTTGATCGGACGATCCCCGGGTGGCTGACGTGCAGCAGTTTAAGCACCCTCGGCCGGAGAGGCGTGGGGATTACTACCCGCTGTCCCCACAAAAGGCAACCCCTCTCTAGGGACAACTCTAGTTTCTTTTTGAAAAATGTGTCAAATTCCGCTGCTGGGGAAGACACGGGCCACCCTTTCTGTACCCAGGAGCAAACTGTGGCCAGCGTTTTGTCCTTGCCTGTCGCTTTGGCGATGTCGGCCGGTACTACTGGAGGGGAGTCTAGGACCTCTATCATTAAGACCTGATGGTCCCTCTCTACTTTGTCCACGTGGCAGCAATCCCGAGGAATGGGGGACCTCGACAGGGCGTCGGCATGGCTGATCTCCCTCCCGGGCCGGTACACCAACGCGTGCTGATACGCGTTGAGAAAAATGGCCCACCTGAGCATTCTCGGGGACAGGATTTGGGGTGTGGGCTTATCTGCGGTGAAAATGCCTAACAAAGGCTTATGGTCCGTCACTATGGTGAAGGGGCGGCCGTACACAAAATCATGAAATTTCTTGGTCCCCGCAATTATTGCTAGTGCTTCTCTGTCTGTCTGAGCATAGTTCCATTCTGCTTGGGACAAGGACCTAGAGTAGAACGCTATCGGGGCCTCCCTACCATTGTCCAGCACGTGGCATAACACCGCCCCCACCCCCACCGGGGATGCATCGCATATCAGGACCACCGGGCGTTTGGGATTGAAGTGGGTCAGTACGGCATCTGATGCCAGGAGTCGCTTCAGGTCATTGAAAGCCTTTTCCTGGTCGTCGCCCCACTTCCATGCCTCGTCCTTTTTTAACAATTTGTGTAGCGGTTCTGCCACGGCTGCCTTCCGCGGGAGGAAGGAGTGGTAGAAGTTGAGCAGTCCGAGGAACGACTGCAACTCGGGCTTGGATGTGGGGCGAGGGGCCTTCTTGATGGCGGCTACCTTGGATTGGGCTGGTCTTATTCCCTCGGGAGTGACACGGAACCCTAGGAACTCAACCTCTGTAGCGAAGAAGACGCATTTGTCTTTCCGCAACCGCAACCCCGCCTTTTCGAATATTGTCAGGACCTTTCCCAACCTAGTTGCTAATTCGGCCCGGCTCCCCCCTGTAATCAATACGTCATCAAAGTAGGGTAACACCCCCTCTAACCCCTTCAGGAGGCGTTCCACAAGTGACTGGAAGATCCCGGGCGCCGAATTCACGCCGAATTGTAGGCGCGATACCTGGAACGCCCCTTTGTGGGTGACTATGGTCTGCGCAGCAGCTGCGGCGGGGGTCACCGGGAGTTGCTGGTAGGCTTGGGCCAGGTCGAGTTTAGCGAAGCACCTCCCCCCGTGTAACCTGGCCAACAAGTGGCTGACTACCGGCACCGGATACGCATTAGGGCGGATCGCCTTATTGATGGTGCACTTGTAATCAGCGCATATGCGGACCTCCCCGTTGGCCTTGAGAGCCGTTACAATTGGAGTTTCCCACTCCGCAGAATCAACAGGAACAAGAATCCCCTGGCCCACCAATTTGTCCAACTCCGCCTCTATTTTGTCCTTTAGTGCGAAGGGCACTCTGCGCGGTTTAAGTCTGATTGGACGTACTCCAGGGTCCAGGTCGAAAGTCACTGGGGGGCCCTTGAATTTCCCGAGCCCCTTTTTAAAAACCTCGGGGTGCGCGTCGCACACGCTCTGTATTGGATCAGTCCCGGCGGGGTGTGCTTCCACGGCGTGCACCCCCCCGATGAACAACCCCAGGGGCTGGAACCATTGAGTCCCGAGGAGGCTGCATTTACCTCCCTTGAGGACGACTAGGGGAAGCGTTGCGATGTGCTTTTTAAACTGGACCCGGAACTTCCCAACCCCCAACACTGGGATGCGGTTCCCTTGCACGTCCTTCAGTGTGGCCCTCATCGCCTTGAGCTTGGGCCGCACGCGGGGGGCGATTTTCATGAATTCCCCCTGGGAAATAATGGAGTATGAAGAACCCGAGTCCACCTCCATTCTAACAGGGGCCCCTTGTATTACTACCTCAACGAAGTAACGGGGGTGCTCCGTGGAAACGCTGCAGACCGGCGCGTCGTCCTCGCTGTCGTCGGAGATGCGCCCTACTCCGTCCCGCGTCCTCGTGGTCCGGGTGCCGTCCTTTGGCCTCGTGGTGCGGTCCTGCCTCGTGGTGCGGTCCTGCCTCGCCGAGCGGTCTGGAGAACTCCTGGTGGCCTCGCGCCGTTTCCGGCAGACCTTGGCGATGTGCCCGCGCCGGCCGCAGTTGTGGCACTCGGCCTTGTGGGACGGGCATTTGGCGCGGGCGTGGGCGGCGCCGCAGCCGTCGCAGCGCCGGCCCTCTCTCTGGACCCTCCGGACGTCCTCGTCGTCGCCTCTCTCCGCAGACGAGTCCGCAACTCGCCGGGCCGCTCGCACCGAGCTCTCTGCCTTTGCGGGCTTCGGGCGCCAGTCCTGAAGCTCGTGCACCCCGGCAGTAGTGGCCTCCGCGGCCTGTGCCGTGTCGAGGACTTGTTGCCACGAGGGAGGCGGCTCCCTCTTCATCAGCGCACGCTGAGTCTCTGTGTCCCTCAGACCGCAGAGCAGGCAGTCCCGGAGGGTGATGTCGGGGAGCTCCCACTTGCATGGGCCGGCGGCCAACCGCAGGGCCGCGGCGAACTCCTCGACCGATTCCCCGGGTGCCTGGACTCGCCTCCAAAACGCGCTCCGAGCGGGGAACATCGCTATTGCTGG
Organism: Bradypodion pumilum; assembly: GCA_035047305.1. Taxonomy (NCBI): domain Eukaryota; kingdom Metazoa; phylum Chordata; class Lepidosauria; order Squamata; family Chamaeleonidae; genus Bradypodion; species Bradypodion pumilum. The sequence goes on from JAWDJD010000001.1 coordinate 404,276,587, forward strand.
CCGGAGATGGGCGCGCAATGCCGCCAGGAGCTCTGTAGCTTTGAAGTCGCCCACCTTCCTCGGGGTGATCAGGTCCACCAAGGTCCTCTTGGTCTCGTGTCCGAGCATGCGGACGAAAATGGCCCTCTTTTTGGCCTCATCAGAGACTTCGAGCTCCACCAGCGCTGCGTTGAAGTCTATCTCAAACAGCTCCAAGTCTCCCGGCTTCTTGATCTCGTAGCCGGCGCATGTCTTGGTCCCGTGGGCAGCCATATCCCACCTTCGTCGCCAATTTAGTGTATGGGACCAAAGACAACCGGACAACCGAAAGGTTGGTTTAACACAGGTTTATTGCATTGCATGAGGTTCCAGTGAAGCATGAGGTAATGGCGGTGATACAACTCAATATATACAGTAGCTCTCTACATTTGAATCTTGTAGCACGGTAGCTCATTGGCTGCTACCGGCGTGGCCTCGCCCAGGCACGCCTCTTTCTTCAGCTGCTGAATGCGGGGAAGGTTTTCCCGCGGCTGTCCGTGATTGAGCAATGTGAACCATGTGAGGCTGAACGCTCGCAGCTGCCCTCTATGGGCTGTCTGCTCGCGTTCCTTTACAGCTGGTATCGTTTGTATCTGGAGTGGTTACATTCTTGCCTTTACAGTATAATGAACATGCATACATACATACATAACAATTACTAACCCATAAATGTCCTTTATTTTCCAAATCATCTGGAGGGCAAGGCCAGTAAGTACCTGTACGTCTGCAGAAAAATAAACTTCTTGCGCAGGCCTTCAAATTCCTCTAGAGTTAGGCAACTGGCCTGTGACATTTACACTTTTATTTCTGTGTACTTTCACATACTGCCTGAAAAAGTTGAGACAAACCTAGTGGCCTTGTAGCTTAGGGGCCGACTAGGGATTCAAAATCTTGGGGTTAGCTATCAAGTGCTCAGCTGTTTGTTTGTTTGTTTGTTTGTTTTCTGGGATTTCCCAAATTCCTCTGGTTTCTTCAATCATCTCATTCCTCTTGCTTGCAGTAAGCACTACTGATTGTTGCCTCTTCTCAAAGCAAGGGCGATCATCTCAGCTCTTTTATATTCTCTCATATTCTCCTTCTTCTCTTGTTCTTTATCCCTATTAAAATAAACTTTCTTTGCCACCTCAACCAGCTCACAAGTGTTTTTCCCGAGTGCTCCTTCCAGTTTTTGTTACTTTTTCTTTATATCTGGTGCACTCTGTGTAATGAGTCTTTCATTCAACATCTGGCGGTTTTCAGGATCTTCCATATTAAGGAGTGTATTTAGTATTTTCTGCATATCATTCCACGCGGGATTATGTGTTTGGGCTATAATTCCAATTAATTCAATCACCTCATTCGGCTTGGTACTAAAAGGTCCATAATGCTGTTTCCAATTTAATAAGTCTGTTGTGGTAAATGGTACATATTGGAAATTTGACTGATTTACTTGTTCATCATCTTCCCTCATATGGCTGGTTATCATTTCCCTCAATGGGGCCACTATCTCTTTTCTTTTTTTCATCGTTGGCATGGTGTGTGCCATTTGGGTGTTCGAAGGTAGCACCCTTCCAGCTTCATTGTTATAGGGAGTAGATTGGCTGTACCTCTGGAATTTTCCTTCTCCCTGTTCAATTACATCTTTCAAGATCTCAGTTGCTTTTCTTAGTTTCTCTGTGGTTGGGGAAGCCTCACTTCTGTCTGGGGTCTGAAATCTTCCTGCAGAGTGACTGCTTCCTGCATTTGCTAATGCTAGGTCTGGATAAATATGTGGGACTTGGCCATCTTGTGGCGCTGATTTTGGCATGACATAAGGTGGAGGTCTTTGAAACGGAATTTCATCTTTTTCATTTCTGTTTAAAATTTTCAATCTTTCTTCTGTCTGCCATTCTATTTCTGGGGTATTGGGTGTTCTGACCACTTTCCTACCTAATTTAGATTTCTTATCTTTGGATTTCTTTTATTTCATTAAATATGCCTTTACACATTCAGCCTGGCATTTCCGTAGCCAAGGTGGCCATGGTTTCTCTGCAACTGTTGTCTGCCATACAGCAATATAAGGATACTGATCCCATTGTTTATTCTGCGTTATTCTTCAAAACACTCTATTTATAAGACCCAAATCTAAGGAACCTTCTGGAGGCCACCCTACTTGGAAACTGGGCCATTCATATTCACAAAACTTTCTTAACTCAAATTTTGTTAAAGGGGGTTCATGTATCTCTGGTGTAAATATCTCAAAGTTCTCAAGGAAACACCGTAGTGGCGTTCTTGGAACGCTACTACCACCACCAATTCTAAACTAAGCACTACCACTGGCCTGGGGCACCCGAAAATCAAGGGTCACCGTCAGGAACCGCAATGGTTTAACCACCCACACAATATAAATGTTACACACACAAAAATCAGGTTCGCCGCCCTAATTTTTCAGGAACACTGGGTTACTGCCCGTGGTTCATTAAGGACTTAGGAATCGCCATCCCGTCCCCTTGAAGGTGATCAGGCTCCACTTCCACTCCTCAAATGAGTGGGCACACATAAATATACTTCTACAGTTTCATACAGTTTCATACAATCTTATCCTTGCCTGCAGGCTTTTGAAAACCCACCTTCTAGAGTTCTCCATCTGTCTTAGCCTTCCGGATCCTTGACTGGTCTGTTTCTTCTGATAGTTAATCGTCACCTCCTCACTGATTTCCTAGAGTAGATCAAAGGTCTACTATGACAGCATTTTAGGTTATCCCTGGAGAGGCGCCGTTTTATCCCATCAAGAACAGCCATCTAGAGTGACAATGGCACCTGCTATTTGTCAAGTCAGTCCTGGGTGGAGTTCACCAAAAATGTTATGGAATTCTGAACTAGACAAAATCGCATTCCACACGCTAAGACAGATTTAGGAGTTTTATTAATATTAATATTAATATTAACAGATTCAGGAAAGCTTTACCAAACTAATATTCCCTGAATGAATATACATTTTCAGAGCCATCCTTTTATAGCATAAAAATGTGGAAATTTCTACACATTACATCACTATGGGTAAAGCCAAAATTATTAATTAATCTTATTAATTAATTAGAACATTCAGTGTTTGTTGTTTAGAACACGTCATATAAGGAACATGTCTCATGTCACATCATGTCATGTCACAGAAATATTATTTACAGTTCCCTGTCAGCTGTACAAACTGTGCTGAGCTTGTGGATCCAAAAAGGCTTAGCCACATCATCAGACCTATGTGGCAGGTCAATCTGATCTGTTTCAACTCTACAGAGAACTGAGAAAATATTTTTTACTTTTAAAACAGAATTAATATTATCTTAATATCTTAATTCTTTCACCCCTATTTCACTGCCAGGTCCAAGAGGACTCCGATGTGGCTTACAGGAGCTGTTCGGGAAGTGATCAAGAGCAAGAAAAGCTCATTTAGAAGATGGAAGGCTTGTCCGAATGAGGACAGCAGGCAGAAACATAAATTCTGGCAGAACAAATGCAAGGCAACAATCAGGAAAGTAAAGCAAGACTTTGAGGAGCGTATAGCTAAAAGTACTCAGAGAAATAACAAAGACTTCTTTAAGTACATTAGAAGTAAGAACCCAACTAGGAAGGCCATTGGACCATTAGATGACAATGGAAGGCAAGGGGTTATTAAAGAGGAAACAGAGATTGCAGAGAGACTCAATGAATTCTTTGCTTCAGTATTCACTGAAGAAGAAAGAGACCACATGCCCAAAACAGAGCCTATCTTCGTAGGGAGGGAAACCGAAGAATTAAGCAAGATAGAAATAACCAGGGAGGAGGTCCTTGCATGTCTTGTTAAGCTAAACACTAACAAATCACCAGGACCAGATGGCATCCATCCACGAGTTCTCAGGGAACTTAAAGATGAAATTGCTGATCTCCTAGCCAAAATATATAATATTTCCCTCAAATCAGGCTTTGTGCCTGATGACTGGAAGGTAGCAAACGTAACACCAATTTTCAAAAACAGATCCAGGGGTGATCCAGGAAATTACCGGCCTGTCAGTTTGACATGTGTCCCAGGTAAAGTGATGGAAACCATCCTAAAAGATAGAATTAGTAGGCACATAGAAGAGAAGGTGCTGCTAAAGGAGAGCCACCATGGCTTTTACAAGGGCAAATCATGCCTCACTAATCTGTTGGAATTTGTTGAGAGTGTCAACAAGCATGTGGATAAGGGGGATACAGTTGACATTGTTTATCTGGACTTTCAGAAGGCTTTTGACAAGGTCCCACACCAAAGGCTCTTGAATAAACTTACCAGTCATGGAATAAAGGGACAGGTCTTGTCCTGGATCAGCAACTGGCTAAGGGACAGGAAACAGAGGGTAGCACTAAATGGACACCTCCAAGTGGAGGGAAGTAAGAGTGGGGTCCCCCAAGGTTCAGTACTGGGCCCCCTGCTTTTCAACCTCTTCATAAATGATCTAGAGGTAGGAGTAAAAAGCAAGGTAGCCAAATTTGCTGACGACACTAAATTATACAGGGTAGTGAAAACTGTGAGAGATTGTGAGGAGATCCAGAGGGATCTCTTGACACTGGGGGAGTGGGCAAAACAGTGGCAAATGAGCTTCAACATTAGTAAGTGCAGAGTGATGCATGTTGAGGCAAAAAAAAAACAATTACATTTATAAACTGATGGGTTCTGAACTCTCTGCGACAAACCAGGAAAGGGACCTTGGTGTCCTGGTGGACAACTCAATGAAGGTGTCAACCCAGTGTGCCTCAGCAGTGAAAAAAGCAAACTCAATGCTAGGGATCATTAGGAAGGGTATAGAAAATAAGCCAGCAAGTGTCATTGTGCCTCTTTATAAATCTATGGTGAGGCCCCATCTGGAATAGTGTGTACAGTTCTGGTCGCCATACCTCCAGAAGGATATTATGGAGTTGGAGAAAGTGCCGAGGAGGGCAACCAGAATGATTAGGGGACTGGAACACCTTCCTTACCATCTGAGGCTGCAACGGTTGGGCCTTTTCACTCTTGAACGACAGCGTCTAAGAGGTGACCTGATTGAAGTTTATAAAATCATGCACGGTGTGGACAAAGTAGATGAGGAAAAACTGTTTTCCCTTTCGCACAACACTAGAACTAGGGGACACTCGATGAAACTTTTGGGTAGTAGTTCTCAAACAAATAAGAGAAAGTACTTTTTCACCCAGAGGATTACTGGTCTATGGAACTCCCTGCCAGAAGAAGTGGTGGCAGCTGTCAGTCTTGACAGCTTTAAGAAAGGATTAGACAAGTTCATGGAGGACAAAGGTATCAATGGCTATAATTATGGATACTTAAGGACAACCTCGGGGTTGGAGAGATAGGCAGGATATCTCTCAATGCCATTTCCAGGGAATCCTAAGCAGGTGAAGGCATCTCCTTGGGAATACCCTGAAGGAAATGGTGAGATTGTGTGAGACAGAATGCTGGACTGGATGGGCTGTGGCCTGTTCCAGCACGGCTGTTCTTATGAAGAGAACGGTTAGCTGGCTCTGCCATCAGTAGACACACCCATTTTGTGGAGGCGGGGAGAGTAGTGCTGTAGAATAATATATAGGTTAAGGTTTTCCTTGCTTGAAAGCCAGTCATATCCTACTCTAGGGTTCAATGCTCATCTTTGTTTCTAAGCCGAAGAGCCAGAGCTGTCTGCTTCTGAAGACATTTCTATGGTCATGTGGCAGGCATGACTAGACACCGGAGCACATGGAATGCTGTTACTTTCCCACTGAAGTGGTCCTTATTTATCTACTTGCAATTTCTTGCTTTTGAACTGTTAGGTTGGCAGAAGCTGGGACAAAGATGGGAGGTCATTCCATCCTGCAGTACTCAGGAATTGAACTGCTGATCTTCTGCCTCCCAGTCAGTGTATTAGCCACATGAGCCACTGATACTGTATATACTTCTGTGAAATTAGCTCATTTTTTTTGACATAAGCATCTGGAAACAAATTTTCTATTGGGTACCATATGGCAAGGGTATATAGCCTGTTCCATCAAAAATCTAAGATCATTTCCTAATGAGTCTTTTGGCCAAAATCCTGTTAGCCAGGCCCCCTAGCTTAGCACAATTGGCATAAATCCTATTGTTGAACTGTCACAAGTTAAGAAGTTTGCATAGACATTTGCTGTCAACAAGAATTAAGTCAATTGGATTTTGCCAGCATAAAAAGTCAATAGAGTTTGGCCTTTTTTGTTTGGACAACTATAGGGTGATGATTTTCTTTGGAATTGCCTAGCAACTGGACCAATGCTATATGTCCATGTTCCATCATTCCCTAGATATTTAGATCTGTAAACAAAGAATATGTAAGATCTAAACATAAAGCAGAAGACACCGCAAGTCAGAAGTCAGAACTGAGAGCTGACATTGCAAACTAAATGTCATTTAGAACCGATTGCTCAAGAAAGACTCAACTTAAGAAATCATTTAGCCTCCTGTCTGACACAGAAAAAGTCAACTGCCAGGCTGAGTAGATGGAGCCACGTGAGAAAGTTCGGTTTCACTTACCAGTGATAACTTTCGTTCTTCGAGTATATAGTTTGTGAATACACACTCATGGGGTTATGCGCCTGCGCAGAACGGCCGATCGGAGGCTTGAAAAGCTATTGGTCAAAAGTTTTGGCGGTAAGACCTCCCACCGTACCGCCCACCCTGAGGCGCCCGCGCGCCATTTTACCTCAGTTCCATACTTAAGCCAAGCACAGGATAAACCAACTGATCTCATCCGTGCAGCTCAAGAGGGGAGGCAGGGTGGGTAGTGTGTATTCACAAACTATATACTCGAAGAACAAAAGTTATCACTGGTAAGTGAAACCGAACTTTCTCCTTCGTATAGTTTGTGAATCCACACTCATGGGAGATTAGCAAGCTCACACTTACTTGGTCGGTGGGCAGTCGGATGAGATGATCCCACGATGAGCTGAAGATCCTCTAGGTGGACCCGTCAGGGGCGTGGAGTCCGGAGCCCTCTGGTGAGGACGACACGGCCAAGCCTGGCGTCCGCAGTGGCTCTGGTGTCCACCCTGTAGTGCTGGACAAATGTGGAAGGTCTGGACCAGGTGGCAGCCTTACATATGTCCTCAAGCGGTGTGCCCTCCAGAAAGGCAGTGGATGTGGCAACCGCCCTGGTGGAATGTGCCCTGACATGCGGTGGAGGTGGCAGTGAGGCTGACTCGTAGGCCAGGTAGATGGTAGAGGTGATCCATTTGGAGAACCTTTGAGCAGAGATGGGTTCACCCTTGGACTTTCCCCCATAAGCCACAAAGAGGCGTTGTGACTTCCTGAACTCTCTAGTCCTGCTGGTGTAAAACAATAAAGCTCGTTTCACATCCAGTGTGTGCCAAGTCCTTTCTTGGGCGTTAGTGGGGTTCTGGAAGAAGGTTGGCAAGGAGATAGTTTGTGCCATGTGAAACTTGGTGACCACCTTGGGTAGGAAGGTGATGTCCGCTTGGAGGACGACGCGGTCGTTGAAGAACTGGAGAAAAGGTGCGTCTGCTCGCAGGGCAACCAGTTCACCAGCTCGACGTGCAGACGTGATAGCCACCAGGAATGCCGTCTTCCATGTGAGGAGACGAACATCGGCGGTAGCCATGGGCTCGAAGGGGGTCCTGGTGAGCGCGTTGAGAACGGTGGACAGTGACCATTGAGCCGTCGGTGTCCGGGCCGGCGGAAAAGCGTTCCTTAGCCCTTTGAGGAAGCGCTTTACCGTTTGGTCGCGGAAGGCCCCAGAAGCGGGCGAGCCAGCAGGAGAGTGCGCTACTACTGCTGCGAGATGCACTCGGATGGAGGTGATGCTGAGGCCAGACTCCGCCAGCTGGAGGAGGTAGGTTAAAATGTCCTGCAGTCCCACCTGCGAGGGGGGCGTTTGTCGGGAGGCTAGGAAAGCACAAAAACGCCTGTATTTGGAAGCGTAGGACTTCCTTGTGGAAGGGCGCCGCGCTAGTTCAAGGATCCTGGACAGTCTGGGGTTATCCTCCACGCGGTGAGGTGGAGGCTGGGCAGGTCCGAATGGTGCAGCTGGCCGTGCTCCATTTGGAGGAGCGTCGGTGACTCCGGTAGTGTGCGATACTGCGACGACATGCGCAACAGTAGCGGAAACCAGGGTTGGCGCGGCCATGCTGGCGCCACCAGAATTGCATTGGTTCTGTGTTGCTACATCCTGGTGAGTACTTTCTGGACCAGAGGAAACGGAGGAAAGGCATAGAGATAGTCCTGATCCCACCATTTCATGAAGGCATCGCCTTCGGAGTTCAGTCCGATGCCTGCCCTGGAGCAGTACCTGCTGAGTTTCCTGTTGGACTCCGATGCAAAGAGGTCGATGCTCGGTGTCCCCCAGGCCTCGCAAAGCGACTGGAACACTCCGTCGTCCAGCTCCCATTCGTGGGTCGTCGAAGTGAGACGGCTCAGGTGGTCTGCCAAGACATTCAGTGTGCCCTGAATGTGCACTCCAATTGGGAAAATGTGCCTCTCCAGGCACCATTCCCACAACTGCACTGCCAGGTACAGGAGGGTGGTGGACCGTGTTCCTCCCTGCTTGTTGAGGTACGCCACCGCCGTGGTATTGTCCGAGGCCACTTGAACCGCCTTGCCGGTGAGCAGAGTCTCGAAGGAACGCAGGGCCTTCCAAATGGCCAGCAGCTCCAAGTAATTTATGTGGTGCACCGTTTCGTGCGGTGTCCAGGTGTCGTTGACCGTGAGAGTCCCGCAAGCAGCGCCCCAGCCGAGGTTGCTCGCGTCGGTCAGTATCTGCAACGAAGGTTGCGGGGGGTAGAAACTCTTCCCCGTGGCCACGTTGAGTGGTGTAGACCACCACAGCAGTTGGTCCCTCAGTTCTGGAGATGGGGTCAACCGTTTGGACTGGCTCTCCCGAAGTGCGTCGAACTCGTGAAGGAGCCACGATTGCAGGGACCTGAATTTCAACTTGGCATGGGGAATCACTGCCGTCGTTGAGGCCATCAGGCCTAGAAGTCTCTGAGCCTTCTTCGCTCGGATGCACGGTTTGGTGCGCAGTTCGCTCACCCCCTGCGCAATATCCTGTAAGCGTTTCTGGGGGGCGTAGGCTCTCGTAGCAAGCGAGTCGAGTACCGCTCCGATGTACTCGACGCGTTGGGAGGGGATCAACTTCGATTTGGTGAAGTTGATCCTGAGGCCGAGACTCTCCATGAGGTGGACCGTGTATTGTGTGTCCCGAACGGCCGACGATTTGGTGGGGGAGACGATCAACCAGTCGTCGATGTACGGGAAGACCCTGATGCTCCGTTGGCGGAGGAACGCGGCCACCGGAGCCATGCATTTGGTGAAGACCCGCGGTGCCGTGGCCAGACCGAACGGTAGGCATCGGTACTGGTACACGGAATTGCCGATGCGGAAGCGGAGAAACCGCCTGTGTTCCTCGAGGATGGAGACGTGGAAGTAGGCATCCTTGAGGTCTATGACTGTGAACCAGTCCCCTTTGTTGATGAGGGGGAGGACGGTCTGCAGGGTCACCATCCGGAACTTCCTGGTGTGGATGCATTTGTTCAGGCGGCGCAGGTCCAGGATAGGGCGAAGGCCTCCGTCCTTCTTCTGGACCATGAAGTACCTCGAGTAGAAGCCGTTGTCCCAGTCGGACGGTGTTACCCGCTCGATGGCTCCCTTGGAGAGAAGGGTTGATATTTCTTCCTCCAAATGGGGGGACGAGGTGGTGAGACGATGTCTTCCTACCCGAGGCACCCGCACGAACTCGATGGCGTAGCCAGAGGACAAGATCTTTAAGACCCACTGGTCGTCCGTGATGCCCGACCATACCTGGAGGAAGTTCCGGAGGGGGAGGTACGGGATGTGGAGCGAGAGAGACTCGGCCGTCGCAGCTTCAAACGCGGGGCTTGGGCCTCGCGCCCGAACGTTTGTCCTGTCCGTAGGGCCGGTAGCGGGGCTTGTGCTGCCGCCGCTGTTTGTAGGAGCTGGATCTAGGCTGCTCCGTCGGTCCCTGCTGCTGTGGGTTGCCCTGGAACCGCCGTGTGAAGGGCTGGAACCTCGGCCTGGTGGGCGGAGCCGGCGTGGTGAGCCCCAGGAACTTTGCCGTGGAATTGGTCTGGCGCATCTCATTCAGGACCTTGTCGGTGTCCTGACCGAAGAGGCCCTGCCCGTCAAAGGGAAACTCCTCGATGAGCTTCTTCATAGCGTCATCGAGGGAAGTGTCCCTGAGCCAAGCATGGCGACGGAGGTAGATTGCGGAGGCCATGTCCTTCGCCGCATAGTCGTTGATATGCCGGGCAGTGCGCATCAGCTGCTCGGCGACGAAGTCCCCTTCGGTGGCCAGCGCGTCAATGCGCTTTTGGGCGTCGGAGGGCAGTTTCGCTATCTCTACCTTCACCTTCTCCCAGAGGTGAGATTGATACAGGCCCATGGCGGCCGAGTAGTTGGCGGCACGGAAGAATAGGGAGCCGGTGGCGTAGAACTTACGCCCCACCGCGTCCAGTTTCTTTCCCTCCGGCGTCGACGGGACCGGGAACCCGCTGGTGGCCGTCCTGTGCTGGAAGGCCTTGACCACCAGGGAATTCGGCAGGGGGTGAGCCTGCAAAAACTCGACGTTCTCGTCCAGGACCCGGTACATGTTGTCGAGCCTGGACGAAACGGAGTGCGCCGCCAAAGGTTTCCTCCATGTCGCCCTCGCCGAAGTCATCATGGAGGGGAGCATGGTTATGTGGACCGGCCGCACAGCACGCCTGTCGAGCTTCGCGGTCATCTGATCCTCACCCTCCAACGGCGGTTGATCGACCTTCAGGTTGAGTGCGGTGCCCAGCCTTGTGAGCATGGCGGTCAGTGAGCGTTGGTCCTCACCACGCGGTGGGTCCACTGAGGTGATAGCCTGCTCCGGCGTGCGCTCGGCGTCGACGTCTCCCTCGTCCTCCGACGACGACGAGCTGGACTCATCGGAGGACGAGGGAGGCAGCCTTTCATCCATGTCGGGACCGCGCCAGTACGGCCTGGGCGGGCCCGCGGGATGGGAATCCACCGCATCAATGTCCGGACCACACCATGACGGGTTGGGTGGGCCGGCGGAGCGGGCACTCGACCCACGGGAGGTCGGTGGGGCCACGGCAGGGACGGGATGCCCGGGGCTTGCGGTGGTCGGGACCGGAGCCGCAGAGGCCGCAGGCATGGAGGCCTGGAACTTGGTCGCAAACGACGCCATGACCTGGAACATTTCTCGGACGAGGGCCATCTGAGATCCGTCCGAGTCCGCTGATGGTGGAGCCCTGGTAGCCGGCGGGATGGTGGCCCATGAAACGGTGGGCGTCGAAACGGTGGCCGGTGTCGGCGTCGGCGAAACGGTCGTCGGAACGTTGACGACCGCGTCGTCTGTCGGCGTCCTGGGCCTTGGGGAGACGGAGGCCTGCCTCGGCGAGGAGTTTCTTCCCCGAGGAGGAGAGGGGAGCACCTGAAGTGGGCGAGCTGGAGCCCCAGCCCTGCATCCTTTATCAGGTGACCCGGAAGACGACCGTCCTCCCCAGATGGAGGATCCCGGAGAAGGACATCGGGCAGTCGAGAACGGCGGCGAGGGCCCGGGAGAGGCGGGTGTGTGCGGGGTGGGAGGAAGCGACCGTCTCTTCTCCGACCCACGCTTGCGCTTCTTCTCCCCGTTCCTGTCCTTCTTTTTCTTCTTCCTCATCGGAAGCACGGAGGAAGAGGCCGGCGGCAGCTGGGCGGCAGCGGTGGATGTGGAAGCGGACGCGGCGGGAGCCAGAGCGAGCTCCATCAGATGAGCCTTGAGGCGATTGCTTCGGTTCTGCACCGCGAGGCGCGTAAACTTTTTGCAATGTGGGCAAGACTGGCTCTGATGCGACTCTCCCAAGCAAAAAAGGCACAGGCTGTGTCCGTCGGAAGCCGGGAACTTCTTAAGGCAAGCCGTGCACTGTTTAAACGCTGCAGCCATCAACCGCGGGAAAAATTCTTCCAGTGGAAGTTTCTGGGGGCGAGTACCCCAAAGGGCGGACCAGCCGCCACCCCCTTGAGGGGGGAGACGGTGATCGATGCGAAAAAAATTGGCTACTGAATCCACTCGAGAGAAGAGACAGAGCCGGGGTGGCGATCCTGCCCGGAGGACAAGATCACCGAGAAAAATTGTAGAAATTTGCCAAAAGACTTTCCCTCAGAAGGGCGAAAAAATTGAGGAAGCTCTCAACGATCGTCCTGCTGCTACGGCGGAAAGAAGAGAACTGAGGTAAAATGGCGCGCGGGCGCCTCAGGGTGGGCGGTACGGTGGGCGGTCTTACCGCCAAAACTTTTGACCAATAGCTTTTCAAGCCTCCGATCGGCCGTTCTGCGCAGGCGCATAACCCCATGAGTGTGGATTCACAAACTATACGAAGGAGAACTTGAAGATTCTTCCATGAGAAACTATAGCTGTGTAGTTTTCCACATTGGGAAGCAGGCAATGGTTCCTTAACAGACTCAGATAAAATAATTAGTAAAGATTCTTTCACCTATGAAATGGAACAAAAAATGGTCCAAAAGTCTTCTAGGTTGCCTTATACATCCAGTAAAGTAATTGGAATCTTAGAGGCCGTCCCAAATTCTGCAACACTTTTGACATCATCTGGATCCTTCACTTCATCTTAAATGCTGGAGGCAGGGCATGGTGATGTGTGTCTTGCTTATTTATTTTATTTTTATTTATTTTTCACGCTTGCCCACTCACGTACAACCCAACTCAGGGTGGTTTACATAGCGGACAGTAAATACATAAAAAGACACAAGATAAAACAAAGTTAAAAGTTAAAAAACCCACCACTAAAAGGTGCGCAAGTACCGAAGGGACCTTGGGGGAAGGCACACTTCTCTATACCAACCACCCAGCGGTACCCCCATCCCCACCCGCACCCCAAACTTGGCCCACCAGCCAGGTCTTTAGTTCCTTCCTAAAGGGCAACAACTCCGTCTGGAGATGCAGTTCCACAGGCAGGAGGTTCCAAAGGGCCGGTGCAGACACGGAGAAGGCCCTCCTTCTTGTGCCAGAGAGGTGAGCCCCCCTGGCTGATGGCACAATTAGAGAACCCCTCCGGTCCACTCTGGTTGGATGGACAGACGTCCTTAGGGCGATGCGGTCTCTGAGATACCCTAGCCCACTATCATGTAGGGCTTTAAAGGTCAAAACCAGCACCTTGAATTGCACCCGGAGACAAACTGGTAACCAGTGCAGCCCCCGAAGCAGTGGTGAGGCATGGGCATAACGTCCACACCCCATCACCACCCAGGCCGCAGCATTCTGGACCAGCTGCAGCCTTCGAATGGTCATCAAGGGCAGCCCCATGTAGAGCGCATTACAGTAGTCTAGTCCGGAGGTCACCAGAGCGTGAGTGACCATGAACAAAGAGTCCTGGTCCAGGAGCGGGCGCAACTGGTGAATCACCCGAAGTTGGGCGAAAGCCCTCCTGGCCACAGCTGCCACCTGTTCTTCTAGCAGCAGCCGCGAATCCAGGAGGACCCCCAAGTTGCGCACCAGGTTGGTCTGGGGCACAAAAGCCCCATCCAAAACCAAAGATGGTAGCTCCCGGGATAACGCAGGAACCCCTATCCATAGCCACTCATTCTTGCTAGGATTCAGCTGTAGCCCATTTGCCCCCATCCAGACCCCAACAGCCTCCAGACAGCTGGAAAGGACTTTGACTGCATCACTGGGGTCCCCACGGGCCGAGATGTACAACTGTGTGTCATCCGCGTACTGGTGGTAGCGCACCCCATGGGAATGGATGATCTCACCCAACGGCTTCATGTAGATGTTAAATAGGAGAGGAGAGAGTACCGAACCCTGAGGCACCCCATATTTTAGGGGCCTAGGACTCGACCTCTCACTCTCCAACCACACCGACTGGGTCTGGCCCCTCAGAAATGAGGAAAACCAGGACCACACCATGCCCTGGATCCCCAATCCTCAGAGCCATTCCAGAAGGATACCATGGTCAATGGTATCGAAGGCCGCTAAGAGGTCGAGAAGAGCAAGGACTGATGGATGACTGCTACCCCGCTCTCGCCAGAGATCATCCATCAGCGTGACCAATGCAGTCTCAGTACCATATCCAGGTCTGAATCCTGACTGGAATGGGTCCAGATATTCTGCTTCATCCAGTACGCCCTGCAGCTGATGTGCCACTGCCTTCTCCAGAACCTTCCCCCAAAAAGGAAGGTTGGAGACAGGTCTATAGTTGGTTAGGATTGCTGGATCGAGGGATGGCTTCTTCAGGAGGGGGTGCACCAGAGCATGTTTCAGCAGTGCAGGAAACATCCCCGCTCGAAAAGACGCGTTAATTATAGTCCTGACCCAGCCACCTGTCACCGTCTTAGAGGCTTTTACCAGCCAGGCGGGACAGGGATCCAATGGACAATTAGTGGCACGGACCGCTGCAAGGAGCCTGTCCACTTCATCCGGGGCAACTGGATCAAACTGATCCCAGGTAACACTGCAAGACTGCGCACTGGCACCCTCCGGACCCTCCCTGTTCATGCCAAGTTTGAACCCCGAGCGAATCCGATCGATTTTCTCCACCAGATGGTCAGCAATGTTCTCAGCCGATCCCTGCCAACCAGGCTTGCATCAGACTAACCACAGAAATCAGAAAAGCTTCAACAGAGCCTCAGACATTCCCATAAATGATGCAAGCCAGGCATTTGGGAAGCATGGAAACTACAGGAGGTGTCTGAGTGGTGGATTCCTATGTTGTCCACACCTCCAGTGTGTATCTATGTGGGATGTGAAGGCAATGTTGAACTCAGAGGAGACAGAGAGATTGAGGCACCTGTATGGTTTCGATGACTTTGTTAGAGCACAGCATTATCTAGATATCTTAAAGCAGTTCTCAACCTTTGTAAGACGGGGGCCAGGTCACACTCCCTCAGACAGCTTGGGAGAGGCAGATGGCCATTTTGCCCTTGCTCCACCACATGGCACTTCCTGGTGTGGTGGTGGTGGTGGCCCACATGAAATGGAGCTGCCCACTGGCCACATCCTGCCCACTCGCCACAGGTTGAGAATCCCTGTCTTAAAGTGTAATTAACTGGATTTTGAAATAAATCTGTTTCTGATCTCCTCTTAATCCATGTTAATGCACCAATTACAGAACGGATATTTTAGCTACATGCCCCTGTGCATTGCAAAATCCTTTGAACCATTACTTACCACAATTAGCAAGGGGTTTGTATGCCTAAACAAAGTGTTTGCAAGGTTATCAAACCCAGGGGATTATGTAGCCTAAGTTGCTCATTTGTTTGTTTATTATTGGTTATATTTATATCTTGATTTTTCTGTAACAAACTCAACCAGTGTACATGGTTGCTCCTCCCCACCTTGTACTCGCAACAACCATATAAAATAGGTTACAATGAGAGAGGGTGATTGCTCCAGAGTGACACAATGGAAACATAATTTTATCACAACTCACTTACACTGCACTGGCTCTCGTTCTTTTAGGGACAAAAACAGGGCTTAAAATATTTCCACCACAAATTAGACTTTCTCATGTTTCTTTAAGGAGAAAAAGTGCAACAAAAGCAGCTCTACTGTATGTTTCATAATAATAATAAGTTTTATTTCTATCCTGATGTTGTGTATGCATGCAGTCAGCTGCTCGGCATTAGCGCAGCTAGCGGAGCATCACGTGGCTCCAATCCTCCAATGGTAACTTCCACAGGAAATCTTCCTGCCATAGGTGAAGCTATGCTAGGTATGCACAAAGGACCAGATACGTCAGGTGGACATCACTATGACTGTAACCAATGGTGTGCCTCCAGGCCAAATTCAAATGTACTGTGTGCTATATAAGGAGGCAAGGCTCCGCCATTGCCTCATGTACAGATTGACTATGTTACAATAAAGTAGTGTTTAGCCCACCTGCCGGCTCGTGTGAATTCAATCTGCCTACATCAAACCTGCTTTCCTGGCCCAAGTGCCACTCAAAGCGGCTTACAACATATATAAATACAGTATCACAGATATAATTACACAGTTACAAAAAACAGATTGAAAATTAACACATTGCAAGCAAAAATTCCCATACAATTAATTTCAAAAAATACAAACCCCATACTGTCTCCCCTCCAGCGGTACCATACAGAAGCTCCCACTTCCCCACAGCCAATGCCGGGCTGGGGAAGGGGCTCGGGTGATGGCTGCTTCCCTCCCCCATGCTTGCGGGCATCCCTCTTCTGAGCCCTGGTCAGAAAGGAACAGAGGGAGGGGATGACATCCACAGGTGCCACCAATTCCTTCCCCATGCCGATGGCGAGTGCGATGGGGAGACTCAGCAAGGTCCGAACACGATGGGAGTCCTCCGATACTGCAGGCATCCCTGAAAAATGGGGGCCGGCATCGGCAGCATCCTTTTCTGCTCTCCACTCCTGGGAGCCGATGGTGTGGACTCCTTTTGTGTAAGGGACCAAAGACAATGAAACAGCCGAAGGGTTGGCTTAACACAGGTTTATTGCATGATGATCCGGAGGAACATGTGGTAATGGCGGATGGGTAGCTCAATATATACAGCTGGCTATACATTTGAATGTGGCTCGTCGACAGACTATTGGTTGCTGCCTGCGTGACGTCGTAGGAGGTCACGCCCTTCTTGACCAGGTGAAGAGGTGGCGGGGAATCTTCCCGCGCTGCTGAACCAGGTGAATATGAGCCAAGAGAGCTGGATGCTCGCTACTGCCCTCTGGTGGTCACTAGCTCGCGTCCCCTTATCAGGTTTACATTGATACAGCTGATGGTTATAATGTTGCACACAGAAAGGTTACATTGATAACACATGGCAAAGGTACATTGTTAAAGGCACAGCTTTACAGAACACAACATCCCTCCCCCCTAGGATGAGACGAAGTCTCTCAGCCAAGATGGCTTGTTGCATGTGCGTTTGGGCCGTGACGAGGGCTGCCCCCCCCCCAGGGGCGTTATTGCTTCTTTGTTCCCTGGACCCTTGTCCTGAAATGGGAGAGGGAGACTCGTTAGTGGTTTGCCGCTGTCTGGCGGCCTTAGGGGAAGGGAAAAACTCCATTGTGGGCAGACCGGGGGCCGTTGGGGCTAACGAAAAACCCCTCTTCTCGCTTGGACGGGTGGGGGACCACTCCGAAAACCCCCCCGGTTCTGGAAATCAAAATCTAACTTGGTAGGGGTACCCGCATCTGTGGGGACTTTCCCCGAGATATGTATGGGGTTGGGTTCCTCCTCCTCGGAAAGATCCCCCAGGGTATCTATGAGGATATCCTCCTCCCCCCTTGGTGGGGGCCCACGGCCCCCTTTTCCTCCCCCTTGGGCTGAACGGGTGGGGGAGAACCCTAACGCTGACTTATTTCCTGCTTGATCCGTGCCCTGCTCATCGGAGACCCTGCGTCGGAGCTGGTCCGCGTGCCGCCTCCACAGGAGCCCTGTGCTGGTCTCCACTCGGTACGACACGGGGCCGGTTTGCTCCACAACTACGCCCGGCACCCAGGCTGGGCCCGTGCTGGCGTAATTCCTGCAATGCACGGGGGCGCCTATACTGAAACTCTTTGTAGCCTCTAGCCCGATGTTCCTCCCTTTGTCCTCTACCCTCGTGGGGTCTAGCCTAGTGAGGATGGTGGTCAGCTTCCTGCGCATTAAAAGCTCTGCGGGGGAGTATCCTGACGCCAATGGGGTCACCCTGTACCCTAGCAGAAACTGACACACTTGTAGGTTCAGATCCCCAGGGCCCATGCGCCGCAACACGTCCTTCGTGGTGCGGACGAGGCGCTCTACTTGGCCGTTGGTGGCCGAGTGAAACGGGGCGGAGGTGATATGCCGAACGGCATTAATCTCCATGAATGCCCTAAACTCGGAGGACGTGAAACAACTAGCGTTATCGCTAATTAACGTGTCGGGTATGCCGAACGTGGAAAAGAGCCTCCGCAACAGCCTAATGGTCTGGGCCGAGGAGGTGCTCGTGACTGGGATAACCTCCAACCATTTGGAGAAAGCGTCCACTACAAGGAGGAACAGGGTGCCTCTGAACGGGCCCGCGAAATCAACGTGCACCCGGGACCACGGCCCCTTAGCCGCGTCCCATTCCCTGTGGGGAAGGCGGGCCTCCTCTGGTCTGGAGCATTGGCAACTCTCACAGGTGCCGACCATGTGCTCGATGTCGGCGTCTAGCTGGGGCCACCAGGAGTAACTCCGGGCCAGCGCCTTGGAGCGCACAATGCCGGGGTGGCTGACGTGCAGCAGTTTGAGCACCCGCGGCCGAAGGGAAGTGGGAATCACCACCCGCTGCCCCCACAAGAGACACCCCCTCTCTAGGGACAGTTCTAGCTTTTTTCTGAAAAATGGAGCGAACTCCTCCGCTGGGGAGGACGCGGGCCACCCTTTCTGCAGCCAGGAGCTGACTGACGCTAACGTTTTGTCCTTCTCTGTCGCTTTGGCAATGTCGGCGGGCACTACGGGGGGCGAATCCAGCACCTCTATCATGAGAACCTGATGGTCCCGCTCCCCCATGCTCACCTGGCTGGGCGTTAGGGGGAGGGGAGACCTAGATAGGGCATCCGCATGGCTGATCTCTTTCCCGTGCCGGTAGATCAACGCGTGCTGATACGCGTTGAGAAAAATGGCCCACCTGAGCATCCTCGGAGACAGGATCTGTGGGGTGGGCTTATCAGCGGTAAAAATGCCTAGCAAGGGCTTGTGGTCTGTTACAATGGTGAAGGGGCGGCCGTACAGAAAATCGTGAAATTTTTTCGTCCCTGCGACTATTGCTAGTGCCTCCCTGTCCGTCTGTGCGTAGTTCCTCTCTGCTTGGGACAGGGACCTGGAATAAAATGCTATCGGGGCCTCCCTTCCGTTTTCCAACACGTGGCACAGCACCGCCCCCATCCCCACTAGAGATGCATCACAGATCAGAACTACTGGGCGCTTGGGGTTGAAATGGGTCAGTATAGCGTCGGACGCCAGGAGGCTTTTCAGCTCGTCAAATGCCCTTTCTTGGTCATCGCCCCACTTCCATGCCTGATCTTTCTTTAGCAGTTTGTGTAGCGGCTCAGCCACCGCTGCCTTTCGGGAAAGGAAGGAGTGGTAGAAGTTGAGCAGCCCTAGGAACGACTGCAACTCGGGCTTGGAGGTGGGGCGGGGGGCTTTCTTAATGGCCGCCACTTTGGACATGGATGGTTTTATTCCCCCAGGAGTCACACAAAACCCTAGGAACTCAACCTCGGTTGCGAAGAAAACGCATTTGTCCTTTCGCAACCTCAGCCCCGCCTTTTCGAATATCGTCAGGACCTTCCCCAACCTTTTGGCCAATTCAGCCCGACTCCCCCCGTTATTAACACGTCATCAAAATAAGGCAACACCCCCTCCAATCCCTTCAGGAGGCGTTCCACGAGTGACTGGAAAATTCCAGGCGCCGAATTCACGCCGAACTGGAGGCGCGTCACCTGGAACGCCCCCTTATGGGTGACTATGGTCTGCGCAGCAGCTGCGGCAGGGGACACCGTGAGCTGCTGGTAGGCCTGTGCTAAGTCGAGCTTAGCAAAACACTTTCCCCCGTGTAACCTGGCCAGCAGATGGCTGACTACCGGCACCGGATATGCATTCGGGCGGATCGCCTTGTTGATGGTGCACTTGTAGTCGGCGCATATGCGGACCTCCCCATTGGCCTTTAGAGCGGTTACAATTGGAGTTTCCCACTCCGCAGAATCTACAGGCACAAGGATCCCCTGGCCCACCAACTTGTCCAGTTCCGTCTCTATCTTGTCCTTGAGTGCAAACAGCACCCGGCGTGGTTTTAGGCGAATTGGGCGGACCTCCGGGTCCAGGTCGAAAGTCACTGGGGGCCCCTTGAATTTCCCCAGTCCCTTTTTGAAGACTTCGGGGTGCGCCTCGCACACCTCCTGAATTGGATCAGTCCCAACGGCGTGCATACCAACGGCGTGCACCCCCCCAATAAACAACCCCAGGGGCTGGAACCATTGAGTCCCGAGGAGGCTGCAATTTCCTCCTTTGAGCACGACTAGGGGAAGGGACGCGGCGTGCTCCTTGAATTTGACCTGAAATTCTCCAACCCCCAACACTGGAATACTGTTCCCTTGCACGTCCCGTAGTGTGGACCTCAATGCTTTGAGCTTGGGTCGCTTGTGGGGGGCAATTCCCAAAAACTCCCTCTGGGAAATGATTGAATATGAGGACCCTGAGTCAATTTCCATCCTAATGGGGACCCCTTGGACTAGTACCTCAACAAAGTAGCGGGGGTGTCTAGTAGACACGCTGAACACTGGGGCGTCGTCCTCGCTGCCGTTGGCGATGCAGCCCACGCCGTCCTGCTTCCGCGTGGCCTGGGCGCCATCCTTGGGTTTCGTGGGGCGGTCTTGTCCCATGGAACGGTCTGCGGAGCTCCTCCGGGTCTCGCGCTTCTTCCTGCACACCTTGGCGATGTGCCCGCGGTGGCCGCAGTTGTGGCACTCGGCCTTCCGGAAGGGGCATTTCACACGGTCGTGGGCCGCTCCACAGCCGTCGCATCGCCGGCTCTCCTTCCGGACCCTCTGGACGTCCTCGTCGTCGCTGCTCTCTGTGGACGACCTCGAAGTTCGCCGGGCCGCCTGTACCGGAGCCTCTGCTTTGCTCGCCTTTGGCCGCCAGTCCTGAAGTTCTTGGACCCCGGCCTTCGTAGCTTCTGTGGCCTGGGCCGCTCTGACGACCTCCTGCAACGTGGGAGGCGGCTCTTGGTTCATTAATGTGCACTGGGTTTCGGCGTCGTTCAGGCCGCACAGCACACAGTCTCGGAGGGTGATTTCGGCATTCTCCCATTTGCACGGGCCGGCCGCCAGCCGCAGGGCCGCCACGAATGCGGCGACCGTCTCCCCGGGCGCTTGGACTCGCCTCCAAAACGCACTCCGAGCGGGAAACATCGCTGTGGCGGGCCAGACATGCTCACGCAGCATCTGCATGAGTTCCTTGGCCTTGAATTCGCTCACCCTCCTCGGTGCAATCAGGTCCACCAAGGTCCTTTTGGTTTCTTGTCCGAGCATTCTGGTGAAGATGGCTCTTTTCTTCGCCTCTTCCGTGACTTTGGACTCGATCAGTGCAGCCTGGAAGTCCATCTCGAAGATCTCCCAGTCGCCCGGTTTCCTGATTTCGAAACCGGCGCATGTCTTGGTCCCGTGGGCTGCCATATCCCACCTTCGTCGCCAATTTAGTGTAAGGGACCAAAGACAATGAAACAGCCGAAGGGTTGGCTTAACACAGGTTTATTGCATGATGATCCGGAGGAACATGTGGTAATGGCGGATGGGTAGCTCAATATATACAGCTGGCTATACATTTGAATGTGGCTCGTTGACAGACTATTGGTTGCTGCCTGCGTGACGTCGTAGGAGGTCACGCCCTTCTTGACCAGGTGAAGAGGTGGCGGGGAATCTTCCCGCGCTGCTGAACCAGGTGAATATGAGCCAAGAGAGCTGGACGCTCGCTACTGCCCTCTGGTGGTCACTAGCTCGCGTCCCCTTATCAGGTTTACATTGATACAGCTGATGGTTATAATGTTGCACACAGAAAGGTTACATTGATAACACATGGCAAAGGTACATTGTTAAAGGCACAGCTTTACAGAACACAACAACTCCCGGGTGAGACAGGGAGCTCCTCGAGGGGCCAGCGTCGGCGTCGTCCTTTTCTGCTCTCCAGGCAGGGGGGCCATAGAGCGAAGGCAGCTGAGTGGTGGTGGTGGCTTCCACCTGTCTCCACTCCCGGGAGCCAATGGTGTGGACTCCCAGGCGAGACAGGGAGCTCCTCCATTCATAAAATGAGACTAAATACATTTTTCCCCAACAAAATCAATTTGTTCTTTTTTCATAAATGAAATTGCTTTGCCAGGCTATTTACTTGTTCATCCCATATTTGTTCTATGCCCAAATTTCAACTTTAAAAAAAATCAATCATCAATACTGTACTTACATTTAACACAACACTGCAGATTTTCTCCTAGCCTGAAATGGCCGCAGGATCTTTCATTCCCAGTTCATTGCTGTAATTGAGGCAGGATATCTTTTTAAAGAACAGTTTCCTATGTTTGCTTCATGAAAGGAAAAGAAGGAATTTTTATGAGCTGCTAACCTCTGGGATTTGTGGATACAAGATTTCCCTTTCATCTTTTAAACTCGATATTTTCAGCCACAGAAATTTAAATTAATGCCCATGAAACCTAAAAGTTTTAACACTCTTACTGCTGAAAATCGGAGATGAGTGTGGGATTACTGAAGTTTTCATCACGAAAACAAATCAAAATATGAAGCATGGGGTCATGTACTCACAAACAAATTACATATGGAATCAAAGATGGCTCAAACACTATTATCTAACACAAGAAGAGGAAATGCCTCCATTGCAATGCGATGCCCATCTGCTTTCTCTTGCCACTGCTCCTACATCACCACCACCTTAGTTTCCTCCTATTGTTACCCCACCCATCATCAACACAGATAAGATAGGAGGAAGTGCTTTGCAGTAAGCAAGACCTACTGTAGTGCTGTCTTTAGACAAACAAAGAAGATTAGCCTTGTGATCTATATTCAAAGTGTAAAGAATGCAAAAAATGCAGGAGGAAGATGATACCTTTATTGGATCACTTAAAAATTAATAAAAATGTTGTGGTGAGCTTTTGTGACTCATGATCACTTCTTCAGGCATGCATTAAAATGTTCAACACACCATGAACATTTTACTGCATGTCTGAAGAAGTGATCATGAATCACGAAAGCTCACCGCAACGTTTTTATTAATTTTTAAGTGATCCAATAAAGGTATCACCTTCCTCCTGCATTTTTTGCTGTCCTTAGCGCTCCGGTGTCTAGTCATGCCTGCCACATGACCACAGAAACGTCTGCAGAAGCAGACAGCGCTGGCTCTTCGGCTTAGAAACAGAGATGAGCACTGCACCCTAGAGTCGGATATGACTGGCTTTCGAGCAAGGGAAACCTTTACCTTAGAGTTAGCTATTTTCCAGCTGCTTAGTTCAGAGGACCCTAGGAAACTAGCCTGTGATGGTGGACAGCCATGAAAAATCAGCTGTGACACAAGCGATTTCCCAGCCTAATCCTTGTGGATTCTCAGAGTCTCTCTTTGGTAATTGGACACAACTCTGAAGAGCACCACAAAGGAGCCACTGCCATCATTCAGAATTGGCGGCGTGGGGGGGGGACGACTTTCATCGCTCTTGGCAGTCTGTCATCTAAGGCAGTCAGCTTGCTTTATTTCTTGGGAAGGCTAGGTCGGTCTGGTATTCAGACCGCACCATTGTTGGAACCAGTGTATAAAGGCCAGATTTTAAATGCTGCTGTATGAGTCAGACTATTGATTGGACCAGTTCAGCAGCATCAGCTCCAACTAGGAGCAGCATTTCAAGAATTCAGGCTAACATCTTCTCTGTTTTATATGGAGATGCGAGAGAGGGAAACTGTGAGCTTCTACTTTCAAAGCACGTACTTCTCCTTTGACCTATGACATCTCCCTCCACTGTTTGTTTTGTCCACACTAAAAACTATGCCTGCAGAATGTATCTTGAAATGTGTATAGATTACAATTTTTTAAAAGGCCACTGAAGCTAAGAGGTGGCTGCCATATATGTAACCTTTCAATAGATAATGATTAGAATGTTGATCTGTTTGGCTGGTATAGTCCCTTGCAAGGTTTGTTCTTTGGCTGCCATAGTTTCAGGTAGTCAGAGTTTCACTGTTCATTAAACTGCACAGAAAATGCCTCCAGAAGAACTACGAGCCTTTATAGCTAATACCTACATTTGATGTATTTTAAATAGTCTTTGCTTATTCTGTCTGCAGAGTTGTATCAACGCTTACTATCCCATTTCGGGATTTCCTTCTCTTTCTTTTTTCTTATTCAGTTTAGCATTTATCTATAGTAGAGGAGTATTTGTATACATAAATCCAAACCTTGACCTACCTTCTGATCCTGGGGAGCTTATTAAATTCCTATGAATATACAAAGCAAAAAACAGAACAAGTTTGTAGTCATGGAAGATCAGAGCCATTCTGAATCTCAGTGGCCTTTTCTCCATTCCTTCAGGTGCTCTAACAGACCTTATTGGTACTTATCAAGAAATAAGACCTGCTGATTCAGTACGAACTACTTTCTAGTAAGTGTGCTGTAGACGTTCTGTAAGTTACGTCTACAATGTCTGCTTTGTAACAGTAAGATTATCAGGGAAGGTTTGACTAATCCACAGCCTGTTCAACTCATCAGTCAACAAGCCACACAACACTGGCCAAAATATGTTTGGTTCTTTTGTTTTATTGATATACTCCTTATTTTTTCTTTGGAATGTGTTTGTGGCTGTATTGAAGATAGGACAAACACCACCCACTATTTTTAAAAGTTCATTTATTCCCCATAGATGTGGGTGTGATCCTTGTTTACATTTCAAGTGCTATTTGGGGTGGTACTGCAGTTTGTTGTACTCTTGATGACTGAATGAAGGACGTTCAGTTATGCTTAAAAGGACAGCCCATAATTTATTCATTATGTCAGAATGCAACACACACTCTAGTTTACACTTATATTTGTTTACTGGCCATGAAACACCCCTCATTTTATTTGACAATGCAAAAACCTCCATGTGGTTACTTAGGATGTGATGAACCTATTTAGTGTCTCTGTGATTATAATCGAAAGAGAGGAAATAATTGCTAGCCTTAAAACAGTCCTGCAACTCTAAATAGTGAATTTCATCTTGAATATTGAGGGATTTGACTACCATTAATTGTTAATGCACAGATGGTGGAAAATATAAATGTATTGTTTCACAGATGAAAAGTCAGGAAATGAGACTGCCTATTGCTCATGGTATATGGAATGTATTTATTTATTTATTTTTCTGATTTATATTGCTGCCCAACTCTGAAGACTCTGTGCAGCTCACAGAAAATAAAACCAATCACATTTTTAAAACCAATGAAAATCCCATTAAAAGTGCCCCAAAAATTACTCCAACCCCTACAGATTAAAAGAGATTAAAAGAGGGAGAGAGTGTTCTTACTAAATCAGCCAGCAGGCAGGGGTCACCACATCGCTGGTGCCCCACAACTGCTTTGTCAGCCAGGTTTTTAGCCCTTTCCTGAAGGACAGCAGCTCCATCTGGAGACGCAGCAGCTCAATTTGCAGGCGGTTCCATAGGGCCAGAGCAGACACTGAGAAGGCCCTCCTTCTGGTGCTAGAGAGACAAGCCTCCCTAGCAGATTGCAAAATGAGAGCCTCTCCGGTGTTATCTGGTAGGATGGACAGATGTTCTCAGGATGACGCAGTCTCTCAAGTATCCTGGCCCACTACCATGCAGGGCTTTAAAGGTTATTACCAGCACCTTGAATTGCACCCGGAGGCATACCAGTAACCTGTGCAGCTCCCGTAGCAGGGGTGAGGCATGGGCATAATGCCCGCACCCCATCGCCACATGGGCAGCCGCATTCTGGACCAATTGCAGCCTCTGAATGGTCATCAAGGGCAGCCCCATGTAGAGTGCATTGCACCCCCAGGTTACGCACCGGGTCTAAACAGATGATTCTTTGGGGAATCTTTGATTATTCTTTGGGGAAGACTACCAGCTGCCTAAAGGAAGTAGGGATAGATAAAACCTACAGATGTTACAGGTCAGATGGAGCTGGGTGCAATCCACACAGTTATGAAAGAGTTATTATCATATTCGCAAAGAGTGTTTATACAAAAACAAGGGAAATAAGACAAAAGAGATTATGAGACTGAGAGAAAGCTTTATGCTTGGGCTGGATTATCTAAAGTAGCCTAGCTGGTATGAGAATGACTGATACTGAGCATGGAGCTCTTTTGGTCAGACCCCATTTTATCCACATATTTATTTGATAGGTGGTACTAGCATAAAATCATTCCAAGGACCATTCTGTCTAAACTCTGTTGAAACAGGAAATTCACTATGAAAACATTATTGGCAGATGGCCATTCAACTTTTGTTCAAAAACCTCTAATGAAGGAAAGCCCAAAACAAAAAGAGATTGATTATTCCACTCCCGATGAAAAGCCCAAGCTCTCCTTGAGCTCTCAGTTACAGAGTCCCATGGAAGAATTTTTTGTGTGGCTGTGATTAGTGGCCATTTTGCAAAGAAAGCACAATAGAATGAACAGAGACACTGCTATTTGTTTTTCTTGAATTTTCAGGAGGTGAAGTGAATGTAGGTTGAAGATCTTTTTTTTATTCTTTTTCTTTTAACCAGCTGCAGATCTCAAGCTAAAGAGAGGAATTTGTGCCATCATGAGGGATTGGTTTGGGGTAGGTTACAGCAGCATTTGGAATAGTGCATAAAGAGTGATGATCCTGAGGCTAGAAGAAAGATATTGCACCAAACGCAAACATTTCATGGAGCTGATTATCCCACTTTGTGCTCTTGGACCATTTACAGAGGGTGCCAAAATGTATACACATTTTAAGAGATGTTATCTATGCCTTACTTTTCAAAGTTGAATTGAACTATGGAGGCAATATGTAGTATGACATTTGCTCAAAATAATTAATACTAGTGTCACTATGTGATAGGCAGGACAGTAAAAGATTATGGCAGAAACACGGCTGTTGTTCGAGGAACGCAAGACCATTTTGAAGAGGTTCAGTTGAGTCACCACCCCCCACATTCTCCTGACTTAACTCCCCTTGACTTCAACCTATGAGGGACCATAAAAGATATGGTGTACCATAGATAACCATTTACACTGGTGGTACTTCAGGATGGAATTGAAATGGCATGTGCAGCAATACAAGTGGACACTTTGGTCAATGTTGCTCAAGCAGAAGTTTGTTGTAATCAGAATTGTCTGGATGCTGAGAGTAACCACTTTGGGCACCTCTCGGAATTGCAGTGTAGGGACTACTGTGACTCAAGTGGTTAAGATGCTGAACTTGATGACTGGAAGGTTGGAGTTCAATTCCTGAGTACTGCGCGATGGAGTGAGTTCCCATCTCTGTCCCAGCAACTGCCAACCTAGCAGTTGAAAGAGTGTATACATTCTTTTGTCACCCTCTGTACCAGCACCTTCTGGATAATAGAAGTACTTCTTGCAGCAGTTGCACAGGCATACATGCCAATGGCCCAAATCCTTTTGCTTAGCATATTATGTCACACTAGAGCAGGCCCCATAAAATCAATGGGGATTTAGTGAGTCAGCTCATCCAGAGGTGCCGTTTATTTAAATGAGTCTATTCTAACTGTAATTTGAGTCAATGGAACATATGGAAGAGATGGCTTACTAAAATCCCCTTGATTCAATGGGCCTACTGTAGGGTGATTTAGCAACAAGACTTTAGCTAATATTGCAAAGGGAAAGAGATAAAAATAAAACAGACTGGGAACAAGTGATTTTCTGTCTATAAAACAGAAAACAAACCTTACAGGTGGGGTCTTTAAAACTGCCCATGTAGATTCAGGAATCTAAAACTGACTGTTTTTTGCTCATGATTCTAACATGAGAATTGTTCCCTGCAACTTTCCTCTACAAATTGATCAGAGCATAACAGATGTGAAGTTGAATGTACTACAGCTAAACAACTTGCTTCAGTAGGAAGCATGAAAAATGAAAGCCAAAATTCTATTTCATCTTTGTGGTTTCTAATCATTCATATTGGGATAATAAAGGGGAAATGAGTTCAATCAACATAGAACCAAGGCACTGAACTCTGACTGTGCTGCTCAGCTGCAACCCTGACAGGACATAGCAAGGAAAGTTAAGATGGTAGTGACTGCACTAGCATTAACAATGCTAATCCTGCATTCTGAGTTATAAGAGTTTTGCACTTAAAAGAGCATATCTAGCCTGAACAGCTGTTTTAATGCCATTGCCTTCATTACATGATTACATCAGTGCAGCTCTCTGGATAAACTTGAGATCATCCCTTAGAGGCAATCAGAGCAAAAGGAAAAGGTTTCATTTCAAAAATATAGTTGCAGATATGTTAGAAGTTAAATAGGATTATTTGGTTCCACAGGACTAATGAATGGTTTGATAATACAGTTACAGTGGAACCTCATCCAACAATCGCAATGAAAGCACATAACAAGTAGGTTTTTGGGGGAAATGGTGTCCTGCATAACAATTTTCCCTATGGAAAAAATCATGCAACAACTTTTTCAATGGAAAAACCACTTAGCAAAAAATAAAATAAAAAATCGTTGTGCGATGCATCCCATAGGGGAAAGTGTTATACGATGCATGCATCGTATAACAATTGTTTTGTACAACAACGAGCTCCGTGGAACGGATTAAAATCGTTGTATGAGGTACCACTGTATATCTGTTTCTCAGGATATATTGTTGTTAAATTAGTACTTATGTTGACACTTTTTAGTTATTATCTGAGCCTTTGCAGGCAAAAAGTAAATGAGCTTAAACAGACCACTACGATCTTCTCAATTTTGGATTACCTTTGCAAATGGTTTATAAATAAAAAAAATACAAAAAGGAGCTATTCTGATGGTCGTTAGTGAAAGATGGTCAAAGCACATAACGTTAAAGTTATATAATTTCTAGGAATAGTAGCCATGTTAATCTGCGTTTCAGGCATATCAGAGAATAAAGAAAACAAAACAAAAATGCTGTAGAACTTTAAAGATTAACTGCTGTATTTTAATGTGAGTTTTTTGGATCAATTCTACCTGTGTGATGAAGTGGACTTGATCCACGAAAGCTCACATTAAAATATAACAGTTGGTCTTTAAAGTGCTACAGCGTTTTTGTTTTGTTTATTCTCTGATATGCCATATAATTTCTAGTAGTTCTTAATATATTTCTGGCTCTAATTTTAAAGGCTGCTAGTGGCCTTTCAAGGGCTTTATTTTCTATGATCAATACCTCTTTTGGGATAATTTACAGGGGTGGGAGGAGAGAACACACCAGTTGTAAAACGAAGGAACAAGGACGACCCTTTGAAAAACAAAGCATAGCTCAGCCAGTTTTAAAAGCAGTTTCAACTCCCAAAGTATTCATCTATTTTTTAAATGGTCCCCTGGTTCAGCTTTCAACAGACTATGCTTAATTTAAATCCCCTTGGTCAATAACATAAAAAAAGACTAAAATAATAGTGAGCCTCATTTTATTAGGTTTTACAAACCTAGCATTTCAGTATACAGCACAGGATCCAGAAACAATGGTGGAGTTTGCAGTCTGGGTGTGGTCGAAACCAGGACAAGGACTGCATGAAAATAGGCCATGGATCTAAACCACCCTGGCTGGTTTGGGCCTAGGTCAGTGATGGTGAACATTTTAGAGACCGAGTGCCCAAACAGAGGGGTGAGGCGAACTCTGTGCTGGGGGGGGGGAGGGAGGAAGCACTCTGCTGGGCAGAGAGGTGGAGCAATGACACACATGCTCACAGAGAGGTCTCTGAGTGCCACATCTGGCATGTGTGCCATAGGTTCACCACCACTGGCCTAGCTTATCTGAAAGACTATCTTCACTGATACAAATCCAACCACTAGATGACAAAACAGCCCATTGGTTCCCATTATACCTGAATATGCTAATTTATTGATCTGGACAAACATTTAGAAACTATTATTTTAAATAGAAATGAAATGTACATCAGGGAGCATGGTGGCTTAGTGGTTAAGACGCTGAGATTGATGACCAGAAGTAGGTAGGTCAGCAGTTCAAGACCCAAGTGTCGTGCGACAGAGTGAGCTCCTGCCAACCTTTGTTTAGATTCAGGTACATAACAACCTGTAGCTCCACACAACTAAGCAGTGACAAGCAGTGATTCATCCATAAATGCAAATGCAACTGCTTATATACTGCCCCATAGTGCTAAAGTACTCTCTGGGTGGTTGACAAAGTAATTACAGAAACTACAATTTGCTCTCAACATGCTGGGAGCTCATTTTACTGATCTCATTAAGATGAGTCAACCTTGAACCTGTTGGGTTTGAACTCTGATCATGAAAGAGTTTGCCTGCTTAACCACTGCACCACAGGGCACAGAGTGAATGTAAACCCTAAACAAGCAACACTAGTGACCATTTAGCAATATCTTATCTGAACTGATCTGGGTTGCTCTCAGACAAGGCTGCAGTAGCTCATATTTGTTCTGTTCTGCTGCTTTTGTGAAATATTGCTTGAAAACAACGCTAGCCAGACAAGTTGAGTCCTGAATCTATTTAGACAAATAGTGAAGACAATAGTGAGCCCACGGATCCAATTAGGCCCACACATTTCATTAATCAGGCCCTCGGTGAGAACCCGGGCTCTTCAGACTGCCCTCCACCTGCCCCCACTGCCTGATGCCCCAATACATCACCTATGGTGGTGGCGGTAGTGATCGTGCTTCACCCCTGCTGGTCCGAGCAGCCTCCGCTTGTTCCCAGCAGTGCAAAAGCCTTTGCAGGCGCAACCCCCCAAAGAAAGACTCAGACACCGGTATATGGATAAAGGCATTGGGCCACTTTAATTGAATAATGCCCTAGTCTGAATTATAACTTCCAATTATAATTCTTTAAGGCAAGCAGGCCGCAGTAACACTGGTAAGGTTCCTCCCAAAATTGCCGACGGCAATTGGCTACAATGTATCCATTTTGTATCAATTTGTTTGTTGACACAAACAAATTGTTGACCGTAGTCAATAAACTATCTACTGACCCCACCCTCTGACATGTATCCGTCAAATCACGGGGTGATGCATGCTGAAAAGCTCGTGCCATCACCCCTTGCCTGGTTCGTCGTTGACCGGTCAACGTTATTACACCTGTACCTGTCTAAATGTTGGCCAGTCAATTACGAACCTGCCGGATACCTATGGGTCATAAATCTTTACCTTACCAGGGCTACCCGCCTAAGTGACCAAAGTCAAGAACAAGAAAAACCCCTATATCAAACCTCAGCAACAGTGTGGGATGGGCAAAAAAGCCAGAACCCAAGGGCCAATTGTGGGTTCCAACCAAAAATTCCCACCCGGCCCCGAAGCGACCAAAATATCACACTGTTCACTAGGGAGGGGGTGGAGGGAAAACTTCTCCTCTCCGTCGCTCTTTTTAAAATGGCAGCTCGGCTGCCTCGTGGCCACCCCTTTTATAGAGGGGTGGCCACGCCCCCTAACTCACCCGGATGTCTGAGTCTGGGTGGGGGTGGGGCCGCAAAGAGCGTGGCGGCCATTTTGGCACTGCACTTTCATTGCAGGTGCACCCCCCAAAGAAAGACTCAGACACCGGTATATGGATAAAGGCATTGGACCACTTTTATTGAATAATGCCTTAGTCCGAATTATAACTTTCAATTGGTACTCATCCAATTATAATTCTTTAAGGCAAGCAGGCCGCAGTAACACTGGCAAGGTTCCTCCCAAAATTGTCAACGGCAATTGGCTACAATGTATCCATTTCATATCAATTTGTTTGTTGACACAAACAAATTGTTGGCCGTAGTCAATAAACTATCTACTGACCTCACACTCTGACGTGTATCCGTCAAATCACGGGGTGATGCATGCTGAAAAGCTCGTGCCATCACCCCTTGCCTGGTTCGTCGTTGACCTGTCAACGTTATTACACCTGTACCTGTCTAAATGTTGGCCAGTCAATTGCGAACCTGCCGGATACCTATGGGTCATAAATCTTTACCTTACCAGTGCTACCCGCCACACAGGGAGGCGTCCATGATGACTCACCGCCCCCCCCCAAGACCGTCAGCTCGATCGCCAGGCCTGCTTGCACCACACCCAGACGAGGTACATACCTCCAGCCAACAGGTGGACCCCTTCCCCTGCCTACCAGCAAATTTTTGTAAGCCTATCCTCAGGTGTCCAATGGCTGTCTCCCAGCCATGCTTGAGCAAGGGACTAAGCAACAGCCCTGTCCACTGACTGCCGGAACAGTCCGAACCACGGAGATCCACATCTCCCCTAAATTGGTGTCTCGGCACGACGTTAGACCATAGCGACCGTGTGTAAGCCACACATGATATAAAACGCCAGGTCGCAGCCCCTCGACAGTTTAGTAGCAGCAGTGATCCGTATAAGATCATTGCCGCCGAGGTGCCTATTAAGAACATCGGGCAGTCCAGCATCCCCTACGGACATCAGGAATGACAACAGTACTCGCCCCCTTGTGCCGCGCATACCATACCATCGCATACGTGTGGATGCACACAGCCCAAGTTGGGGTCCACACCCTGTCGCCGCAGCATATACTGCTGCCCAGTGTACATAGCTGCGGCCCACCAGCCCCACTGCCACCGATGTGTAGAGACACACAGGATCTGTAAAAGAGGAGAAGAGGTTAAGGACATAACTAGGTACTCATACAGTGAGGGCACGTACATATAAGAAATTGCGCGTACACGCATGTCCGCCTCCGAGTACTCCAAACGTAGCCACGATCAATGCGACACCAAATAAATGGGCACCAAAACGGGCCTCCACACCGCGAAGCGCGGCACCGGTCACCCTTAGTAACATTACTTCGGCAAGGGTAGACCTATCCTGGTGGCAGAAAAACAGGCTGGGGCGCGCAGCAGGCACTGTCGAAAATTCATGTAGGGCACCAACCGGACAGATGTCTCCAATAAAACTTCGTAGCAGTCTGACTCCACTGCCTACGCCGTGCTGAACAACCTGTGAGGACCGTATCCCCACTTGAGCCCACTCATGTGTGACAGAGACATCGTTGAGTTCCAGTGCCCTACGAGACACATCCGCCTTACACAGATGGTACCAACTCTGGCACCCACTCACTGATGCGGAGCGCTCCAAAGAAGGCCACCGTGGTAGCCGCATGAAAAAGAGCTGCCTCATACCTGTCAAAACATAGGTTAGGCCAGCCTCGTGCAAGGTGTGTGAGCACCCCTGGGGAAATTGGGTGCCGAGCGTCCGGGTGGCGTCCACGCTCCCGTGTCCACCCCTCCAAAACATGCCGTATGCGAAAATCGTCCATGCTGTCAGCAAAAACCCCCACCTTGGCAATAAATGCCAATGCTGACAGCCTTGATGCTATAGTGCGGGGAGCGAGGCCCTGACTGTGTAAATGAACCATGAATTGTAAAACCTGTTCCACTGGAATGGGCCACACCTCTGGCAACTGAAGTTGCACACGGAAGCTATTAAATTGAACGAAAGCATGATGATACGCCTTACGCGTGCGGGGCACCAAGGACACCTCTCCTTGCCAAATGTCCAAATCTTGGCCGGAAGTGGCGAGGGGAATTCCTCTGCGTCCGGAGCCAAGGCGCGGAACCGGGGGATCTGCAGGCGGGATAAAGCATCGGCAATATCATTATCAATGCCTGGTACATGTCTGGCCCTGAAAAGCACGTTGAGGGGTAGGCTACGTAACACGAATTGGCGAACAAAAGCCATCACCCTGGGTGATTTAGATGTCTGGCATTGACAATGTGCACTACTGCAGCATTGTCACACCAAAAATGGACCACTGAGTCGGCCCACTCCTTGCCCCATAGCATCAAAACTCCCAGGATTGGAAAAAACTCAAGGAATGTAAGATCACGGAGGCGATCTGTGCCCCGCCATTCTGGAGGCCATTGGCCATAAGCCCACCTCCCCTGGAAGTACATCCCATATCCCGACTGCACTTGAAACCTAGGTGAAACTAAAAGGTCGGACCTCCAAAAGGATACCCCGTTGAAGTCCCGCAGGAATGAGAGCCAAACCAAAAGGTCAGCCCGCATGCCCCTGGTTAGTCGGACCCTATGATGGCGCCTTGTCAAGCCAGACATGGCATCGCACAGGCGCCGAGCAAATGCCCTGCCAGGCGTAACCACCCTGCAGGCAAAGTTAAGATGGCCATGCAGTACCTGCAGCTCACGAAGTGACACCTTACGTTTGGCCAGCAAGGCGAAAATCATCGCAGAGATCCGGGTAACCTTGTCAATGGGTAACCGGGATGCCTGTGCGACCGTGTCAATTTCGATACCCAGAAATGTGAGGGTAGTGGATGGGCCCTCGGTCTTTTCGGGCACTAAAGGGACACCCAGTTCCTGCATTAGCGTCTGAAATGTGGTGAGGAGATGCGTGCACGTGTCCAAGCCCCGTTCACCCCCGAACAAAAAGTCATCGAGGTAATGGGCTACAGACCGCAACCCGGAATTGCGAACAAAGGCCCACTGAAGGAAGGTGCTAAAACATTCAAATGCTGAACAGGATATAGAGCAGCCAAAAGGCATGGCCTTATCTACATAGAACTTCCCTTGGAATCGAAAACCCAATAGCTCAAAGTCCTCAGGGTGCAATGGCAACAATCGGAATGCCGATTTGATGTCACATTTTGCCAGGAGGGCACCCGGACCACAAGAGTGCACCATCCGTAGGTCAAAGGACGTATATCTGACCGAACAAAGGTCATCAGGGATAGCATCATTGACAGAATAACCCGCCGGGTACGATAAATGGTGGATTAAACGAAATTCCCCCGGGGCCTTCTTGGGTACCAACCCCAGAGGGGAGACCTTCAGGTTGGGAAAGGGTGGCACAGAAAAGGGCCCTGCCACCCTCTTGGCCCCAACCTCCTTAGCAATACTCAGGGCAGCCACCTCCTCTCTACCCTTCAGGGACAGTAAATTGGGTGCATCTTGGGGTCCCCGCACTCCTTTGAATGGGATTCGGAAGCTCCACTGGAAACCCTCAAGGAGGTACTTCGCATTCTTCACTCCTTGGATAAGTTGAGAGCCATCACTCCAACATATACACATTAACTGGGGAGGGGGCCTTTTGCCTGGCTAGCTCCCTCAGCAGCCGCTCTGCCCACTCCCTGTCCACCTCTACCTCTGCCCCGTGACCCGCCGGCCCGCGGACACATGGCGGCGGCGTGGGGGCCAGTGCAAGAGGGACACTCATGTTTTTATCGGCACTGCCGCTTATTGCACACACCGCTGGCCAAGAAGCTCCAACACAGCAAGCGAGCTGGAACCCCCTGCCCCGCCAGCTGGCGGGAAGCCTGCATTGGAGCAGCTCGCTGAATGGCATGGCCACAATGATACCTATCCCCAGGCGCCGGACGCGTGGGGGTCATGTACAATAGCCACAATTTCTGACAGGGCTCATCCCATCTCATCTCCGGGTGCAACGGCACCCTCATTCTGAATTCCTCATCGTAAGCCAACCACGACGGGCCAGGAAAATCCACCATCGCCCTGTAAATATTGTCCAAATATTGGACCATAGGAATGGCCAGGTCTGGCCGGGCTCTGAGATACACCGCCATATAAATAAGATATGCGGGCAACCAGTTGGCCCAGGTGCGTGGTGGCTTACGACGGCGGGACAGCTCTTTGTCTTTGTCATCCTGTCCCTCTCTCTCCTCCTTAGTGGGCTCACAGTTCAATAGGGAGAATATATCCACGTACTCCCCCCGCCAAATCCTTTCCCTCGTGACCTGGGACAAATGATCACCAAGGGGCAACGAATAACCAGCCATCGGCAAAGCCGTCACCGGCACATTAGGTACCCGGGGCATGCGCAGCAGAACCTGGACAGTCCCTGTGATGCCCGGCACTAGCCCGGAGGCGGAAACCCCCACCCCCAACGTTGCACCAGTCTGGAACCAAGGGGCACTGGTATAAGGTTGCAACTGATGCCCACTCGCCCCGACATTACGAGGCCATGGCCACTGAACCCCACCATTGGAAGTGGACTGAGATGTGGGTGCATTAACTTGAACCTGATACTCACTAGTTGCACCCCCGTGAGCCGCCCCCACTGGGGGTTCTGGCCCACGGCGGGCGTCGGAGCTCGCGACCGGAATCGAGCTCTGGGGCCGCACCTGACCACTCTCCTGCTGTATCTCTGGCTGAACTGGGAGCTGCGAGATACTGGCCAGGGTAGGCCAGAGCGTCTCCAGCAGCTCAACCCGGCT
The DNA here is from genome assembly GCA_035047305.1 of Bradypodion pumilum. Classification (NCBI taxonomy): domain Eukaryota; kingdom Metazoa; phylum Chordata; class Lepidosauria; order Squamata; family Chamaeleonidae; genus Bradypodion; species Bradypodion pumilum. The sequence goes on from JAWDJD010000001.1 coordinate 404,312,444, forward strand.
AGCCGCTTGCTGCAGTGTGGCGGCCATTGAGGCAGGCGGAGGACCCAAAGGTGCCCCCGCAGCAAATGAAGGGCCACCAGGCACTGGGTTGTGTGCCATCCCTAAGGACGCCTCAAGCACTGCTAAACGCGTTAGCAATGCATCAACTGCCACAGATCCCCCAGTATAGAGTGGGCCGGGTGGGCCGGACGGCCCACCAGGCATTGGACCAGAAACCCCTACATGAGAGCCTGGGCCCGAATAGGGCCATGCCCAAAATTCCGGCCCATGAGGGGCCGGAGGTGGAACGTGCTGCGCACCAGCACTGGACCCACCCCCGCTGCCTGGACCCATCGCTGGCATCTGCGGGCCAAGGGCCGAAGCCCCGGAAGGGCCAGCTGAAGGCTGACCGGCCGAGGGCCAAGCAGCCTGCATTGCCCCACCGGTATCGGTGGGGGTCGAGTCCTGGCGCAGCCCTGGTCCTCCGACCCAAGGGCTGGCCCCCACGCTGCGCAGGGCCAAAAGTCCTCCCCGCGGGCCGCGGCTTCGTCGCCAAGGCCCTTCGTTTAGGAGGCATATCTAAGGAGCAGGATCCCTTTCCAGGGATCGAAGAGCAGAGAAAAGGCACAGAGGAGCCCGCAAGCCAAAGGCTCCGTGCCAAATCCTTCCTTCCCCGCCGGGAAGGACCAAGGGGGAACAAGCAGCGACGGAGAAAACTTCTCCTCTCCGTCACTCTTTTTAAAATGGCAGCCAGATGTCTGAGTCCAGGTGGGTGGGGGCCCGCAAAGAGCGCGGCGGCCATTTTGGCGCTGCGCTTTCATTGGCAACATGGATCGTCACATTGTAGAAATTTTTCGAGCCTTCTCCATTTCAAAATCTGTGCCACTGGAAGGGTAAACTAACATCAGCCTTGGGACTCTCCAAATGTGGTGCACCAAGGCTGATGTCAGCACGGTGCACCAAGTTTAGCCTTCCAGCACCATGGATTTTGAAATGAAGAAGGCTCAAAAAATTTCCACAACACGTTGCCAAAGGCTTTCATACTGCTGGGAAAGAGCGGAGGCTGCTTAGACCAGCAGGGGTGAAGCACAACTGGAGCAGCCTGCCTCTGGCCTCCGCAGCTGCATGTCGAGGGTGGGACTGGCACACACACGAAGAAAAAAAACCAAGTTTGGGCATCACTGCATTAGATTATCTAAGAGAGAAAAGGGAATATACATTCATCTCAACCTGTGAGGGGTATTTGTATGTATGTGTGTGTGTCAGAATTTGCAGATGCTTCTATAAGTCTTGCAGGACTGAGCCCTCAGCCTGGAAGCAGTTCCTCTACGTCCTGCAGGAACAACTGCTGTAGCTGGACCCTCACCCTGCTTCAATTGTTAAGCCCCACCTGGGAGCCCTGGAGAAGGTTCTGGACCTTCATAGGTTCCACCTGAAGACCTTGAGTGGCTTAGCAATATAATAACCAGCCCTTCCTCCTAGAAGATGCATTAGCAACTGAAGTCAGCAGAGTTATGATTGCTTGACTCCTAGATCTTTTGCATTGTTTCTTTTGTCAATGTTTTTTACTTGCTCTAGATTTCTGCTCCAGAAGGCCTCCTGCCTTGCTCCTGAAGACTCCCTGTGTTCTTTCTGTGTTCTATAGACTTGTAGTCTTGAATCTATTACCTTGATCCTGAAGACTTCTGGCCAGTTCTTGGTTTCTGTGGATCATTGTAGTGCCTTGCTGATGTGTTTGGGGATCAAGGAGACAGCGGAGGCTTGATTCATGAAGAGGCATAGGGCAAGATAGCCCGGACGGAGTTTATTAGGAATAACAGGACAAAGACATTCCAGAGAAGAGTATGCAATATATACTTATTGGTTACCTGCGATAACATAAGGTTACATAATTGGCTAAATATCAGCATGCCTGCCTCGTGCACACCTTGCTGATTGGTTAAACAGCTGCGTGTTGATTAAGTGACTGCGTGCCATCCCTGGGTATAGTAGGGAGGGCTAGAAAGCCTTGAGTCATGGTGTCAGAGGCCCAAGCTGGGGGCCCAGGCCTCTAAATTACGGCATAAACAGATGAGGCAGGAGAACGATCACCCACGATTTATGACCATGGTTTGCCAATAGCCACAGCGATCGTGCTGTGAACACCCTCACACCTTGCTTTGGTCCTTGTTCCTAGAATTTCATCCTTGTATTGTTCCAGCCCCTGATGGTATTCTGCCATGCCTGTTATCCTGGTCACCTGACTTCTGACTCATTTGGACTACCTTTTCATTGTCTCTACTCCTCCTCCTACATTTTTGGCTTCACTCAGACATGGACTTTGGACTGAAATTCAGGTACTGTTTGGCCTGTTACCCGATGGTCCTCGAGTTCATTTCACTTGCCAGTCACCTATGGCCTGAACCCTGACAGCATGTTTTCAACATGTAAAAGACGAAGAAAATGCATAAGGAAGAACTTATCACAGCAAATACAAAAAGGTTGCAGTTTTGTCTGCAAGAACAATGCAATATTTGTTATGTAAATGAATGATGAGTCAACACACTAAATAAATTACTCGGTCAAGTGAAGCTGCACAACTGTTCTACATTGAACTATATTGTGCCGGGCATTCTAATAGCATCTGGAATTCTCAGAACATTTCATGTTGAGACCAAATGGAGGCATTGTCTTTTCCTCAGTGACTTTTTCCAAGAAAAAAATATTTTCAAAGGAGACTGGTGCATTCAACTTCTTATCAGTGTTTTTATTTTTACAGTTTTCTTTTAAAATGCAGTGCCAGTAAAATGTTGCCATTATAAAGGCGTAGCTCTGATATTTAAACAAGTATGCAATCAATCATTTTTTATTACAGTCCATGACCAGCTTAGTACAGCAAGAAAAAAGAAGTTAAAATGATGGTACTTAAAAATATTTTAAGAGGAGCTTGTCTGCTCTGAGTTAAAGGAGTAATAAATTAGTACTTAACATTAATGATGCTACAACTACTACTAAGCCTATGATGTAGCTAAACTGGTAGTTTATTTAGCTGAAGGACCTGCCAGGATTAACGAATGTAATCTCTAGATGTCATTTTAGTATATAACTTCATGTACTTTATTTGTTCCTTTGATAGCCTACATTCTACGGGAGTGATGAGGGCAGTGTGGGCTGGATAAATTAGCATTGGGGGCCAGATCTGGCTCACAGGCTGTAGTTTGGGCACCCCTGCTTTAAACCCTCTTCTATGGTCTTTCATTGTAGCAATAATAACATGTGGTCTAGTTGATTCTAACTTATGGCATTCCTTTTATGGGTTTCCTAGTATTCATACAGCATTCATTCATTACCTTTTCTGGGTGTGTGTGAGCTCTGGAATGGTGCAGCTTGCTCAAGGTCACACATCTGGCTCCTTTCCTGGGATGTATAGTTGGAAATTAATCTCCCATCTTCTGGCTCCACAACCAGATTCCAAACTTGCTGAGCAATCCAGCTATTTCCCTCTAGCCAGACGTAGTGGTATGACTTGTCACTTTACTCAGTGAAGAGCACAAACAACTTAAAAGCAAGGATAACACAATGTTTGCATACATATTATCACCTGCAAATCTCATAAACTGTCTTATAGGGAACAACCAACAACTGGCATTCCTAATTTTGTGCCATGTTTATTTGCTATTTGTTCAGTGGCACAGCCAGGGGCATGCTGGCAAATAGTTGTGAGAGAAGGTAGGGAAAGCTTCTTTGAATTAAAATTGATAAGAGGTTATTTTTATGCTTTCAAATCCTATAAAACAAAAATCTTATTTCCATTAAAAGTTGTGCCTCTTGAAGAAATGTGCATAATTGGCAGATGGATTGTTGTGGGTGTGGGTGTGGTTGTGTTTTATCTGCACAGATTTTGTTTGTACAGAGAACAGAGCAATGTGGCATGAAACCCTTTTTGTTTATATTTCCACTGACAGATTTATTTCATTTACTTATATACTGCACTAGTAATAATAGGCCACCATGAACATGCAAGTCCAACCCATCCTGAACACACTGATTTCATCTGATTTTGGAAGGAAAGCAGGGTCTGTCTGAGACATACCTGTCAAATCGTGGGTTTGCTAATCCAGGAGCCGGCCACGCATGCACGGTAAGTAGCCAGGAAATGGGTTACTGCACATGCGTGGCCATCAGAGGCAGCGACGCGCATGTGCAGAAACCCCTTCGGCCAGGAAAGGGGTTACTGCACATGCATGGCTGTCAGAGGCAGTGGCGCGCATGCGCAGTAACCCCTTTCCTGCCGTCCAAAATTACGGGGTTGCAGCAGTAATGAGGGGGACGGAGCACTGAAATACAGGAAATCCCGGATAATCTGGAATACTTGACAGATATGGTCTGAGACCACTTGTTGTCCAGGCAAAGACTAGGAAAAATCCAGATTAAGATTCAGGAAAGCTGATACTAGTAACAGTTGGCCATACTGGTTTAGTGTAAGGGACCAAAGACAATGAGACAGCCGAAGGGTTGGCTTAACACAGGTTTATTGCATGATGATCCGGAGGAACATGTGGTAATGGCGGATGGGTAGCTCAATATATACAGCTGGCTATACATTTGAATGTGGCTCGTTGACAGACTATTGGTTGCTGCCTGCGTGACGTCGTAGGAGGTCACGCCCTTCTTGACCAGGTGAGGAAGTCGCGGGGAATCTTCCCGCGCTGCTGAACCAGGTGGCTGATGATCCATTAGAGCTGGACGCTCGCTACTGCCCTCTGGTGGTCACTAGCTCGCGTCCCCTTATTAGGCTAACATTGATACAGGTGAAGGTTATAATGTTGCACACAGAAAGGTTACATTGATAACACATGGTAAAGGTACATTGTTAAAGGCACTGCTTTACAGAACACAACATCCCTCCCCCCTAGGATGAGACGAAGTCTCTCAGCCAAGATGGCTTGTTGCATGTGCGTTTGGGCCGTGAAGAGGGCTGCCCCCACCGGGGGCGTTATTGCTTCTTTGTTCCCTGGTCCCTTGTCCTGAAACGGGAGAGGGAGACTTGTTAGTGGCTTGCCGCTGTCTGGCGGACTTAGGGGAAGGGAAAAACTCCATTGTGGGCAGACCGGGGGCCGTCGGGGCTAACGAAAAACCCCTATTCTCGCTTGGACGGGTGGGGGACCACTCCGAACCCCCCCCCCCGGTTCTGAAAATCAAAATCTAAGTTGGTAGGGGTACCCGCATTTGTGGGGACTTTCCGCGAGATATGTATGGGGTCGGGTTCCTCCTCCTCGGAAAGATCCCCCAGGGTATCTATGAGGATATCCTCCTCCCCCCTTGGTGGGGGCCCACGGTCCCCTTCTCCTCCCCCTTGGGCTAAACGGGTGGGGGAGAACCCTAACGCTGACTTATTTCCTCCGTGAACCGTGTCCTGCTCATCGGAGACCCTGCGTCGGAGCTGGTCTGCGTGCCGCCTCCATAGGAGCCCTGTGCTGGTTTCCACGCGGTACGACACGGGGCCGGTTTGTTCCACGACTACGCCCGGCACCCAGGCTGGACCTGAGCTGGCGTAATTCCTGCAATGCACAGGGGCGCCTATGCTGAAACTCTTTGTAACCTCCAGCCCGATGTTCCTTCCTTTGTCCTCTACCCTCGTGGGGTCTAGCCTAGTAAGGATGGTGGTCAGTTTCCTGCGCATTAAGAGCTCTGCGGGGGAGTATCCTGACGCCAACGGGGTCACCCTGTACCCTAGCAGAAACTGACACACTTGTAGGTTCAAATCCCCTGGGCCCATGCGCCGCAACGCGTCCTTCGTGGTGCGGACGAGGCGCTCTACTTGGCCGTTGGTGGCCGGGTGAAACGGGGCGGAGGTAATATGCCGAACGGCGTTAATCTCCATGAATGCCTTAAACTCGGAGGACGTAAAACAACTAGCGTTGTCGCTAATTAACGTGTCGGGTATGCCGAACGTGGAAAAGAGCCTCCGCAAGTGCCTAATGGTCTGGGCCGAGGAGGTGCTCGTGACTGGGATAACCTCCAACCATTTGGAGAAAGCATCCACAACAAGGAGGAATAGGGTGCCTCTGAACGGGCCCGCGAAATCAACGTGCACCCGGGACCACGGCCCCTTAGCCGCGTCCCATTCCCTGTGGGGAAGGCGGGCCTCCTCTGGTCTGGAGCATTGGCAACTCTCACAGGTGCCGACCATGTGCTCGATGTCGACGTCTAGCTGGGGCCACCAGAAGTAACTCCGGGCCAGCGCCTTGGATCGCACGATGCCGGGGTGGCTGACGTGCAGCAGTTTGAGCACCCGCGGCCGAAGGGAAGTGGGAATCACCACCCGCTGCCCCCACAAGAGGCACCCCCTCTCTAGGGACAGTTCTAGCTTTTTTCTGAAAAATGGAGCGAACTCCTCCGCTGGGGAGGACGCGGGCCACCCTTTCTGCAGCCAGGAGCTTACTGTCGCTAACGTTTTGTCTTTCTCTGTCGCTTTGGCAATGTCGGCGGGCACTACGGGGGGCGAATCCAGCACCTCTATCATGAGAACCTGATGGTCCCGCTCCCCCATGCTCACCTGGCTGGGCGTTAGGGGAAGGGGAGACCTAGATAGGGCGTCCGCATGGCTGATCTCTTTCCCGGGCCGGTAGACCAACGCGTGCTGATACGCGTTGAGAAAAATGGCCCACCTGAGCATCCTTGGGGACAGGATTTGAGGGGTGGGCTTATCCGCGGTAAAAATGCCTAGCAGGGGTTTGTGGTCCGTCACGATGGTGAAGGGGCGGCCATACAGAAAATCGTGAAATTTTTTCATCCCCGAGACTATCGCTAAGGCCTCCCTGTCCGTCTGTGCGTAGTTTCTCTCTGTTTGGGACAGGGACCTGGAGTAAAATGCTATCGGGGCCTCCCTGCCATTCTCCAGCACGTGGCACAGCACCGCCCCCACCCCCACTGGAGATGCATCACAGATCAGAACTACTGGGCATTTGGGGTCGAAGTGGGTCAGTATGGCGTCGGACGCCAGGAGGCTTTTCAGCTCACTAAATGCCCTCTCTTGGTCATCGCCCCACTTCCATGCCTGCTCTTTCTTTAGCAGCTTGTGTAGCGGTTCAGCCACCGCTGCCTTCCGGGGAAGGAAGGAGTGGTAAAAGTTGAGCAGCCCTAGGAACGACTGCAACTCGGGCTTGGAGGTGGGGCGGGGGGCTTTCTTGATGGCTGCCACCTTAGACTTGGATGGTTTTATCCCCTCAGGAGTCACACAAAACCCTAGGAATTCAACCTCGGTTGCGAAGAAGACGCATTTGTTCTTGCGCAACCTCAGCCCCGCCTTTTCGAATATAGTCAGGACCTTCCCCAACCTCTTGGCCAATTCCGCCCGACTCCCCCCTGTTATTAACACGTCATCAAAATAAGGCAACACCCCCTCCAGACCCTTCAGGAGGCGTTCCACGAGTGACTGGAAAATTCCTGGCGCCGAGTTCACGCCGAATTGGAGGCGCGTCACCTGGAACGCCCCCTTATGGGTGACTATGGTCTGCGCAGCAGCTGCGGCGGGAGACACCGTGAGCTGCTGGTAGGCCTGTGCTAAGTCGAGCTTAGCGAAACACTTTCCCCCGTGTAACCTGGCCAGCAGATGGCTGACTACCGGCACCGGATATGCATTCGGGCGGATCGCCTTGTTGATGGTGCACTTGTAGTCGGCGCATATGCGAACCTCCCCATTGGACTTAAGAGCAGTTACAATTGGAGTTTCCCACTCTGCAGAATCTACAGGCACAAGAATCCCCTGACCCACCAATTTGTCCAGTTCCGCCTCTATCTTGTCCATGAGTGCGAACGGCACCCGGCGTGGTTTTAGGCGAACAGGGCGGACCTCCGGGTCCAGGTCGAAAGTCACTGGGGGCCCCTTGAATTTCCCCAGTCCCATTTTGAAGACTTCGGGGTGCGCCTCGCACACCTCCTGAATTGGGTCAGTCCCAACAGCGTGCATCCCCACGGCATGCACCCCCCCCCAATGAACAAACCCAGGGGCTGGAACCATTGAGTCCCGAGGAGGCTGCAATTTCCTCCCTTGAGCATGACCAGGGGAAGGGACGCGGCGTGCTCCTTGAACTTGACCTGAAATTCTCCAAACCCCAACACTGGAATACTGTTCCCTTGCACGTCCCGTAGAGTGGCCCTCAACGCTTTGAGCTTGGGCCGCTTTTGGGGGGCAATTCCAAAAAACTCCCTCTGGGAAATGATTGAATACGAGGACTCCGAGTCAATTTCCATCCTAATGGGCACCCCTTGGACTAGTACCTCAACAAAGTAGTGGGGGTGTCCCGTAGACACGCTGAACACCGAGGCGTCGTCCTCGCTGCCGTCGACGATGCGGCCCACGCCGTCCTGCTTCCGCGTGGCCTGGGCGCCGTCTTTGGGTCTCGCTGGGCGGTCTCGTCCCGCAGAACGGTCTGGGGAGCTCCTCCGGGACTCGCGCTTCTTCCTGCACACCTTGGCGATGTGCCCGCGGTGGCCGCAGTTGTGGCACTCGGCCTTCCGGAAGGGGCATTTCGCGCGGTCGTGGGCCGCGCCACAGCCGTCGCATCGTGGGCTCTCCTTCCGGACCCTCTGCACGTCCTCGTCATCGCTGCTCTCTGTAGACGACCTCGAAGTTCGCCGGGCCGCCTGTACCGGAGCCTCTGCTTTGCTCGACTTTGGCCGCCAGTCCTGGAGTTCTTGGACCCCGGCCTTCGTAGCTTCTGCGGCCTGGGCCGCTCTGACGACCTCCTGCAGCGTGGGAGGTGGCTCTTGGTTCATTAATGTGCGCTGGGTTTCGGCGTCGTTCAGGCCGCACAGCACACAGTCTCGGAGGGTGATTTCGACGTTTTCCCATTTGCACGGGCCGGCCGCCAGCTGCAGGGCCGCCACGAACGCGGCGACCGTCTCCCCGGGCGCCTGGACTCGCCTCCAAAACGCACTCCGAGCGGGAAACATCGCCGTGGCGGGCCGGACGTGCTCACGCAGCAACTGCATGAGTTCCTTGGCCTTGAATTCGCTCACCCTCCTCGGTGCAATCAGGTCCACCAAGGTCCTTTTTGTTTCTTGTCCGAGCATTCTGGTGAAGATGGCCCTTTTCTTCGCCTCTTCCGTGACTTCGGACTCGATCAGTGCGGCCTGGAAGTCCATCTCGAAGATCTCCCAGTCACCCGGTTTCCTGATTTCGAAACCGGCGCATGTCTTGGTCCTGTGGGCTGCCATCCCACCTTCGTCGCCAATTTAGTGTAAGGGACCAAAGACAATGAGACAGCCGAAGGGTTGGCTTAACACAGGTTTATTGCATGATGATCCGGAGGAACATGTGGTAATGGCGGATGGGTAGCTCAATATATACAGCTGGCTATACATTTGAATGTGGCTCGTTGACAGACTATTGGTTGCTGCCTGCGTGACGTCGTAGGAGGTCACGCCCTTCTTGACCAGGTGAGGAAGTCGCGGGGAATCTTCCCGCGCTGCTGAACCAGGTGGCTGATGATCCATTAGAGCTGGACGCTCGCTACTGCCCTCTGGTGGTCACTAGCTCGCGTCCCCTTATTAGGCTAACATTGATACAGGTGAAGGTTATAATGTTGCACACAGAAAGGTTACATTGATAACACATGGTAAAGGTACATTGTTAAAGGCACTGCTTTACAGAACACAACAACTGGCTAGAAGAAACAATTGTTTAGCACAGTATAAGGCATAGCCCTCATTGCTTATGTGCCTGTGCATACTCCAAACAGGTTCAATGTTTGTGGCAGTTTTCTGTAAGCAGATAATAGTAAAAGAAGTTGCTTAGCAATATGAAGTTATTTTTTTCTTCTGGCAATTTAATTGGAAGAATACAGAAGATAACACATGAATTTTCACAAAACACACCATAATTACATAGTATCTGAGGGCTCATTATGTAATTTTCTAAACCTATTTCAGCCTGCGCAATGCCAGATGGAAGATTGGTGTGATCCTCTGGCCTCATGCCTCCTTTTAACAATCATAGTACAGTACTAGGAAAAGGAGATGAGGTGGAATGTTGTAGAGACCAGAAAAGAGATAGAAAGAGAAGGAACAAAGCAGAAAGATGGGACCCTAGGGAGTGAGTAATGAAGAACTCTATGAGAACAGAATTGGAGCACCACCGCCTATTAGGGGGAAATGGTTAGGGTTAGATTTTGCCTCAGACAAAGAGGGAATGAGAGAACACTTCTGTTATTGGATAAGGCATCTACAATGGGAAAGAGAATATACACTTTTTTTTCTTTATGGAATACATTTTGGTTACACTTTTCCAGGTCATATAGAAAACACATTATGTGCTCTAGGTTGCTTTGTAACCAGTAAGTACACCCTTCAGATTTTAGACTGCTACCTTATTTTCTCCTGACCTTTCACTTCCATGCTGGCTATCAGTCACTGACTAAACTCCCATGGCTATGTTTCCTCACACCACTTTCTAAATTTAGTGGGAAGAGGGAATGGCTATAGCTGAAAGTTACTCAACAGGGAAGATCAGAGGAACAATCCGGGCAGGTCCTTCAGCTAAATAAACCACTAGTGCTAAGGCATAAGCTTAGTAATAGATGTAACACTATTTATCTTAAATACCAATTTTTAATTATTTTTATTTTATTTATTTTTCACGCTTATATACCGCCCACTCAGGTACAACCCAACTCCTTAACTCTGAGCAGAAATGCTCCTTTTAAAAATATATTTTAAGTACCCTAAGTTTAACTGCTATCTCTTGATATATTTTAAGTACAGTACCCTCATTTTAACTTCTGTTCTTTTTGCTGTACTATGCTGGTCTTGGACCATAATAAAGATTGATTGATTCTTAACAGGGAGGAGAAAGGCTGGTGCTGCAACTCAAAGTCAAAGGGCCAAAACAAAAGAAAGAAAATACCCATCTGCGAAAGGTTATGTGGGAGGAGCAGAAGCTAAGAAAAAGGAAGCAATTAAAGCAAGAGATGAAAAGGCACAAGAAAGGTGAGTAGTAGCAAGAGAGAAGCAAGGAAATGTGGAACAAGGTCAGTAGGAACAAGAGAACGAAAGGGAAAGCAAGCCAACATTTTATTCATTTTATCATCCTACCCTCACACATTCCAAATTATAACTCATTACTGTATCTTTCTTCTTCTCCCCAGAAGTGCTTCTGATTCATGGTATTACTCCCTGCCAGGCCTATTAAACAATTAATTGTTGCTGTACAGATTACAGAGCACACTTTATAAATCCTTGTTATAAATTGGTTTCTTCTTCTGTACTACGATTCAGCGTAAAGTTACACTTTTAGAATTTCTCTGCATATTTCAGCTTGAACCATGAGGAATTTGATAATCACCTTTAAGCCCCTGCGCTTCTTGCTTGCATAGGAAGAAGTTGGAGATTGACTGCAGGTTTCAAATAACCAATTTTCAGTAGAGTCCCACTTGTTTCTGAGGAATTTTTCTAACCCAATTGCCACTGTGTGAATGGGCATGCATGTTGGTTTACATTTACATTGCACAAATAAATGTACTGTATTAACTGTTAAGCTCTGACGTGCAAGTGAAATCCTGCTGGGAGTGACGAGCAGGTGAAATGTGTGAAGTCTCTACATAGGAAAACAGTGTGAGATTTAAAAGAGTGTGAAATGGCCAACTACAGCATTGCAGCCAAACTGCCTAACCCATTAGAGTTAATGCACTTCCTATCAAAGGTACATTGTATGGACATAATGCTTAGCCCTGTGTGCAATTTTATCTGAGATCTTGGGAGTCTTAATCAAATCCATCTGCAACATGTTTTGCACAGGCATCTTTCCAGAGAGCAGCTGTTAACAAATATGTTTTTACAACACTTTACAGGAAATCCTCTAAATGGAAAAGGTAGTTTCCCCTAAAGTTCAATGGAAATCGGGCAATTCTTTTGTGTGTGTACGCATGCATGCCTGTTGAACAAAGTGTTCAAAGAAGTTTGTCATTGAGGCAAAGGAATGCACCACAAAAGATAGCATGGGAGAAGACCGTATGTTCTGCTTCACAGAAGATGGCCCCGGTGTTTAAAGGGCTTTCCAAGGAAAGTTTCTCAATTGTAGGGTATTATCTAGTTGAATGGCTTTCCAGACCACGTTTAGTGTAGGAATAATTGTGGGTGGTGGGTTTTAATTGTAGGTGGTGGGTGGTGAGGGTTGTTTTTTGAATGTTTACATAGGTTTTATGTGTTTTATGTGGATTTTAGCTGTTTTTTTAGCTGTGAATGTTTTTAATTGTTTTATATTGTATTTTGTTTTTGTTTTCCCTTTTTCCTCTTTTGTTGTTAGCTGCCCTGAGTGATGTTTCCCACCAGGAGGGCGGGATATAAATTACATAAATAAATAAATAAATAAATAAATTCATGTAGGAATAAAAACAGTAGGATGGCAGAGCTAGAATCTTGAGGTTGTCTGAGCACCAAGAGCAGACTGGGCAAGCAGGTAGCTGCACTGGGCATAACCATCTACCACTGGCTAGTGAGCCTGTTGTAAGTACAGAGTCAAATGCTTCCTGTAACTTGCCCTGGTGAAAAATTAAAAACTGTCAAAACTTTCTCTCTCCCATGCCAGTCCCCACTTTTTCATTGCTTTTCCACTTTTATAAATGTGCCTCCCAAAAGTAGCTGAAAACATTCAGCACAGCCCTAGTACTAATACTTTTAATTATGGTTTTTGCTGTAAAGTTCACTTTTAAGGACGCTTGTCAAGCAATCAATATCTTCATCTCAAATGCATTTTTCAATTTTGGATGATGAATAGGTTTGCTCTGTTGCATTTTAAGACACTCATCAGTCGTGCTTGGGTTGCATAAATTTTATAAATGGCGTATCAGATTTTCTAAAAGCATTCAGTTGAATGTAAATCTCTTATGCTTGATTTTATTTCTTTATATTTATTAACTCTTATGCCAGCTTTAGTTTGAGAGGGAAAATGTGACTTATGTATAACTAGTTAAACAGCTGGTTTTTCTTTGTCAAAGTACAGGTTCAGTTCATTGCTATAAAGTAGGAAATTGGGTGATGGATACCCAAAGTTAATTTACTCAGAATTAGTGCTCTTACATCTTCTTCTTCAAGTGCCATATCCATTCCGAATATTGGCTGTCATCATGGCGATAGTCTTCCTGTTCTTAATTCCTTGGAACAGTTCTTCTGAGGATATGCCACACCAATCTCTCAGATCCTTCAGTCATAAAGTCCGTCTACGTCCAAAGCCTCTCTTTCCATGAATCTTTCCTTGCAGAGCGAGTTGGAGTATTCTATATTTCATGTTGTTCCTCATGATATGGCCAAGGTATTGGTGCATTCTTTGTTTAATGGTCTTAAATAGTTCTTGTTATTTATCCATCTGGTGCAACACTTCTACATAAGTCACATGGTCAATCAATTATATCCTCAGCAGCTGTCTACTTTGATTTTGTTTTCAGATGCTTTAGCAACACTGAGAATATGTAACATCTCATTATTCGGATCTTTGTAGCAAGAGTTAGATCTCTACTGTTCTTACATCAAGAGCGTGCAATTTCCAGAGATTTCAGTGACAAAAGCCTTGATTGGGGAATGGTCCCTCATGTTGTCATAGGACATGAGCTCTTGTATAAATGTTGCAAAATGGTGTGTGATGTATGTGTAATGTTATATTCCCAAACACATTCCATAGACCATGAAGTGGTTAGTAAAGGCTTAGGCACTTTGATCCACTGAGTTTTGTGCACACCAGGAGAAGATACTGCCATCAGGATTTTATTTGCTTCTCCATATGTGACAATGGTGATGGTTAGCTATAAATTTTTTAATGAAGGCATGAGGGGGAAACTAAGAAAATCACTATCACAAGGATTCAGTGAGAGAGAAAGGAGACCTAAAAGGAACAGGAATTGGGAGGTAGAAGAAGTAAACTTTTTACTTTCATCCTGCTTATTTAACTTATACACAGAGCACATTATGTGCACAATATGGGATCCAAATTGCTGGGAGAAACATCAACATTTTGAGATATGCAGATGATACTATCCTAATGGCAGAAAGTGAAGAACCCCTAAAGAAGCTCTTGCTTAGGTTGAACAGTGCTGCAATCGGGGGGGGGGGGGACAACAAGTAGGACTCCTGTTCTGGGCCCAGAGATGACGGGGGCCTGCCGGTGCTGGGAAACAAACAATCTGCACATGTGCAAACAGACCACGCATGCACAGAAAACCACGTGGCTGTGGCGGCACTGGGAAACCACTGATGTATGCATGCGCAAACAGACCATGCATGCGCAGAAACCACAAGGGCATGGCCAAAATTGGGGGGGGCGCATACCGGGCTCAGAAATTTCTGATGTCGGCCCTGAGGTTGAAGGAGGAGAGTGCAAAAGCTGACTTAAGACTCAACATCAAGAAAACTAAGATAATTGCAACAGGCCCTAACAGTCCCTGGAAAATAGATGGGGAAGAAGTAGAAGCACTGACAGACTTTACTTTCTTAGGATCCAAGATCACTGCAGATGGAGATTGCTGCCATGAAATAAAAAGGCAACTAATTCTTGGGAAGCAAGCTATGTGAAATTTGGGGGCAACATAGTTAAAACTATAGACATCACCTTGCAAACAAAAGTCCACATAGTCAAAGCAATTTTATTTCCGGTAGTGATGTATGGTTGTGAGAGCTGGGCCATAAGGAAAGCTGAGCGCAGAAGAATAGACGCCTTTGAGATGTGGTGCTGGAGGAGAGTTTTGAGAGTTCCCTGGACAGCGAGGAGAACAAATAGGTTGGTTTTAGAAGAAATCAACCCTGACCTCTCCTTAGAAGGACAAATAGTAAAGATGAAGCTAAAATACTTTGGACATCAAATGAGAAGAGAGGGTTCACTTGAGAAAGCCTTGATGCTGGGAAAGGTGGAGGGCAAAAGAAGAAGGGGGTGGCAGAGAATGAGATGGCTAGATGGTATTGTTGATGCAAGGGGCACAAAGCTGGACGGGCTGAAGAGGATGGTGGAGGATAGGGGTGCCTGGTGTGCGGTGGTCCATTGGGTGTGGTGGTCCATGGGGTCGCGAAGGGCCAGAATCGACTGTGTGACTGAACAAAAACAAAAAAAACAAGTAGTTGTTCTTAGTTACAAAGTTCAGCATCCTATTAAGAAAAGCTATGTATAAAAGCGTGGTGTTCCCTTCTTGGAGTCCACCTGTGGGTAATCCTGCATGGGTAACCATTCTCATCAGCCCATGCAAGACCAGGTGTGATGAGAGGAGCCTGCTGATGTGTGATTGCTCTCTCATTTGGCATACTGTGAATCTAATTGTGGCCAAAGGTTTTATGAGTATTATGTCTGGCAGGAAAGAGGCTCCCTGCAGTTGCTCCTTTTTTGGCTGATGGATGGAGCCTGGTTCATGTTCTTCCTGAGTGGGAAAAAGGCACATACAGGTAACACAATATCAGAGTGTGTTGCCTTCCAACATCAGGACAGTTAAGATCATTTCCCCAGGCTAATGTAGCTTCACCTAACGGATGGGTTTCCCAAATGAACTGGTATGTCCAATTTATTTAAGAGACATCTCAGGAGACTATGCAACAAAAATCCTCCTGGCAATGTGCTCTGGAAGAGGCCCATTTTGTTTTGGGGCAGAGCCTGTTCAAGTCGGGTTTTGCTGATGCATGTCCCTTCAGCCTTTCCTGTTATTCTCTGCTTTTGCCCCTGTGTTCTCACAGTCAGAAGGCTCTTTCAGAGCGGGAGTGATGACTGTTAGTTGCTGGCAGTTGTTCCTGTTTGCAAGGAATGACCAATGCAGTATTATTTTTAACTTTGCCAACACAAGTCTCACCTTTTAAAGTGCTTTATTACTTCAGCTAACCTCATCAACAAGATTGTTTGCATGTCTCTCTCACTGAGTGAGAGGGTAAGTAAGCCTTATGCAATGGCAGCTGTGTTTGTGTTGGTGTGGACTGGTTGGTACCTTAACCTGTTGGGAGACAGCAGAATGCCAACCCTATTGAATATATGAAGGTAAAGATCTCCCTTGCTTGAAAGCCAATCATGCCAAACTCTAGGGGGTGGTACTCATCTCCATTTACAGTCAAAGAGCCAGTGCTGTCTGCATTTGCAGACATTTCTGTGTTCGCATGACAGGCATGGCTAGACACTAAAGTACATGGAATACTGTTACCTTTCCTGACAAAGCAGCACCTGTTTATCTACTTGCAATTTCTTGCTTTCAAATTGCTAGATTGGCAGGGGTTGGGACAGATGCCAGGCACTCATTCCATCATGTCTTGAACTGCTGACCTTCTGGTCATCAAGTTCAATGCCTTAACCACTAAGCCACCACAGCCCAATTTGTGTGTGTGTGTGTGTGTGTGTGTGTGTGTGTGTGTGTGTGTGTGTGTGTGTGTGTGTGTGTGTGTGTGTGTGTGTGTGTGTGTGTGTGTGTGTGTGTGTGTGTGTGTGTGTGTAAGGGAGCCGTCGGGGTGGGGCAATGCTTTTCCCGGTGAGGCAGTTAAAATGTCACTCAAGAGATTGAGACAGTCCTGGATATCTTCGCTGATTCAAGCAGCCATCTTAATTTTTACAGTGCCTTCAGCGTGCTTCACAAACACAAGAGAACAGGTTACTGTTCCAAAGAGTTCAGTTCCCTGGGCTAGACAAATAACGGAGATGAACGACATTCCAGGCAGAAGGTCCCAAATAAATATGAGTATCTTCAGTTAAAAGGATCCGATCTGTGATGGTGAACCTTGGCACTCCAGATATTCTTGGACTTCAATTACCAAAAGCCCAAGCCCCGGTGAATCCACACAAATGGGTTTGCTGCGATTCATCCAGCCCACGCCACCCAGCCCTCATCACTGCTGGAAGCAGAAGTAAAATGCGCCTGTAAATCTGGAGTGCCAAGGTTCGCCATCATGGGGTCAGATGTTCAGCAGTGGGACAGACATCCCTATGCCAAAATTAAAAAGGTGCTTAGGGACAATTAAAGATGGGTAAAAACACTCCTCCTTGGGTAATGCTTTATTAAAAGTCCAGGTAGTACAGTGGTTAAACTGCTGGACTGCAGCCAAAATGTCATGAGTTTGATCCCGACAGGGATATTGCTATTGTTATTATTGGAGCAGTAAAAAAAAAAAAACACAAAACTATGAGAACTTTCAGCTCCTGAGGCTTAGATGGGGTTCAGTACATCACCAGAGAGCAATTTTGAAGGTAGACTTCTATCCTCCCCCACCCTCCTAAGCATAGCTTGAAGTGTATTCTTCATGAAGCTCTGGAGATTAATTTTTGAGTTTTTAGGATGAAGATTAAAAGATACCTAACTACAGTGTTTTCTAGTTACATTTTTAGAAATAACTATAAAATTAATGCAATAAATCATTTTGGAAATTCATGGGGAAATGTAGAATCCCCCCCCCCCTTAAAAATATGTGTAAAAGGAGACCGGAACAAGATGGCGGGGGAGTAAGATGCGAGTGAAGCAAGCTGCGAGATAAATGTATTAAAAAGGTGGAAAAACAAAGGCTGTCAAAGATAAATCTGAGAAAAAAGACAGAGGAGTGCTGTGGGGGTGAAGAAGTTGAAGATTTCAGGGATCAAAAGAGTCTGTGCCAGTGTGATAGAGCCTGAAAATGCTCGAACAGGCAGAGAGACGCCGCATGAATGGGACGACACAGATTTGCAAGCCTCTGTAAGTCCTCCGTTTCCTCTTAAAGTTTATTTTGGGCTGTAAAGACTACCTAATTAAGGAAGGTGTGATTGATGAGACTGAGAAGGAAAAACAGACTTGTGGAAGATAGTGAAAGATTGGGTTTCAAAGGCAAGGTAAAGAGAGTAAGTTTGAAATAAGCCTTGAAAGTGAGTGGAGAAACCCTGAATGCCCTTAAAGTATTGGAGCAAATTTTTGAACAAAAAAGAGAGATGAAAGGGGAACTCTGAGGCAAGAGAGCTAATGGATTGAAAGAGGGGGAGTCTATTTGTCCCCCTTTCTTTTTCTGAGAGGAAGAATTTTTGAAAGAAGAAATAAAAAAAATAAAAAAAAAGGAGAGAGTGAGTGAAGAAGAACAGGCTCTTGAAGATGAGAAACAGCTGATAAAGTAGCTGCGACCTTAAAGTAGTGAGAGGAGAGAAAAAAGGAAGTGAGAAACAGTCAGCCCTAAATGAGTTATTAACATCCCAAAGACTTCAGACTTTAGAAAACTATCAAAATGGATCCTAGTGACAAATTAACAGAAGATTTCGTGGAAAGGTGTATGGAAAGAGTATCGACTAAAGGGGATATATATATGATGGAGATAAAAGAGCTGATTGAGGATACAAGAATGTTTTTTCAAGAAAGACGTCTGGTCATGGAGAACACAATTCAAGAAAAAGGACAGTGCATGGAGGACATAATTCAAGAAAAAGGACAGTGCATGGAGGACACAATTCAAGAAAAGGGACAGTGCATGGAGGACACAATTCAAGAAAAAGAACAGTGCATGGAGGACACAACTCAGTGTATGGAGGACACAATTCAAGAAAAAGGACAGTGCATGGAGGACACAATTCAAGAAAAAGGACAGTACATGGAGGACATAATAGAAGTAAAATTAAAAGAAATCATGAATGGACAACAAGAATTAAGGGAATTGTTAGTTAGCTATATGAAAAAAATAAATAATAACTTTATGACAATAGAGGCAAAATTAAAAGCTGTGGAAGAGGAGATAAAACAGATACAAGCAGTGGAGAAAGAAATGGGTAATTGGAGTAAACTTGAGAAAAGGTTGAACAGAATAGATGTGACAAGGAAGCAAGAAATGAAAGACACCATGAATGGACAACAAGAATTAAGAGACTTACTAGCCAACTCCATGAAAGCAGTAACTAAAAATTTTGAGACAATAAAGGTAAAAGACTTGCAAGAAAAAGATAAAAGAATAGGTAAGCAAGAAAAAAGACTGTACATGCTGGAAGAGATGGCGAGACAAAAGAACGTGTTGATTAAAAATATTCCAGAGGGAAGTCCAGACCGTTTGAGAGAAAGAATTATTAAATGGTTGAATGAACTGAAGATGGGGAGAGAATTCACACAAGAGGATATCCTAGCAGTTTACAGATTGGGGAAGAGAAGAAATGGGACTTTTAAAAGGTTTGTTTTGGTAAAATTTGCAGGTCTGGATAGAAAATTAGAATTAATGGCATTTTTAAGAAGAAACGGTACACGAGTACCAAAATTGGATGGGGAAAAACTGGATATTTATCAGGATATAACTAAAGAAGAAAGATTGTGGAGGAAGAAAATTAAACCAGTTACTACATTGCTAAGGGATAAGGGAGTGAAATATAATTGGCAAAAATTACATCATTTAAGATTCTTTTGGGCTGGTAAAGTTGTTGTGATAAACAAGCAAACTGAATATTTGGATATCTTAGAATCTTGTAATATCATTAAGAGAGGATCAGAAGAATGGAGAAAACTTAAAGAAGAGCTTTTAGTTTTGAGAAGTCAATTCAAAATATAAAAGAAGTGAAAAATATAGGGAGAAAGATAGGGGCAAAAGGGAATATCTATGAAATTGTTACAAAAAGGTTAATAACTTTTGTTAAGAATGGTTAAAAGGGGGTAAGGTGGATGGAAAATCACAATGTAAAGTTTGAAATAAATGGTTTAATAAGTTTGAAATGGTAAATAACCCTCTGTTAAGGAATGCCAAGGAAGGGCAACTAGTAGTAATGCTTGAATATGATGTTTTGGAAATTGTTACCTTTCAATGAGTTTCCATTTGTTGTTATTTTGGTTTTTATATTTGTTCTGATGTAAGATGGAGGAGTTCCAGTTTAAGGAAGAGATCAAAATATATAAATAACTTTCTCTTAATGGGGTCTAAGATTATGAGGAAATACATGTTGGGGAAGACTGCAGAGAATATCATATGTGCAGTATATAGATAAAGAATTTGTAATAGGTACAGAAAGGGTATTGAATAAGCTTAACTACTTCAGTAATGGTAGGGGGAGGGAAAGAAAGGGGGAGATAACTTTAGGATTAAACTTTGCATAGAAAAGAGTTGAAGGAAAGGTAAGGACATGCGTAATGGTAGAATAACCATTAGTAGGAGGAAAAGAGAGAGAAAAACAGCTGTATGTTATGAACAACAAAAGTTATTTAATGTCTTAAATATTAGCAAGAATCCATCTTGCCCCTATCTATTAGGATATAAAAAAGGAAGAAAGATTGTGGAGGAAAAAAAAAATTTTAAAATAGTTAAGTCATAAGGATATGAGTTAATCTTCCGTGTAAGAAAATTTGTTTTGATAAGTAATTATATTGGGATTTTGGTTATATTACAACCATGTAATATTGTTAAAGAAGGATTAGAAGAATGAAGGAAACTTAAAGAAGTCAGGACATAACTAAAGAAGAAAGATTGTGGAGGAAAAAAATTAAACCAGTTACTATATTGCTAAGGGATAAGGGAGTGAAATATAATTGGCAAAAATTTCATCATTTAAGATTCTTTTGGGCTGGTAAAGTTGTTGTGATAAACAAGCAAACTGAATATTTGGATATCTTAGAATCTTGTAATATCATTAAGAGAGGATCAGAAGAATGGAGGAAACTTAAAGAAGAGCTTTTAATTTCGAGAAGTCAATTCAAAATATAAAAGAAGTGAAAAATACAGGGAGAAAGATAGGGATAAAAGGGAATATCTATGAAATTGTCACAAAAAGGTTAATAACTTTTGTTAAGAATGGTTAAAAGGGGGTAAGGTGGAAGGAAAACCACAATGTAAAGTTTGAAATAAATGGTTTAATATGTTTGAAATGGTAAATAACCCTCTGTTAAGGAATGCCAAGGAAGGGCAAGTAGTAGTAATGCTGGAATATGATGTTTTGGAAATTGTTACCTTTCAATGAGTTTCCATTTGTCGTTATTTTGGTTTCTATATTTGTTCTGATGTAAAATGGAGGAGGTTTGGTTTAAGGAAGAGATTAAAATATATAAATAACCTTTTGTTAACGGGGTCTAAGATTATGAGGAAATGGATGTTGGGGAAGACTGCAGAGAATATCATATGTGCAGTATATAGATAAAGAATTTGCAATAAGTACAGAAAGGGTATTGAATAAGCTTAACTACTTCAGTAACGGTAGGGGGGAGGGAAAGAAAGGGGGAGATAACTTTAGGATCAAAAATTTGCATAGAAAAGATTTGAAGGAAAGGTAAGGACATGTGTAAGGGTAGAATAACCATTAGTAGGAGGAAAAGAGAGAGAAAAACAGCTGTATGTTATGAACAACAAAAGTTATTTAATGTCTTAAATATTAGCAAGAATCCATCTTACCCCTATCTATCAGGATACAAAAAAGGAAGAAAGATCGTGGAGGAAGAAAATTAAAATAGTTAAGCCATAAGGATATGAGTTAATCTTCCGTGTAAGAAAACTTGTTTTGATAAGTAAATATATTGGGATTTTGGTCATAATACAACCATGTAATATTGTTAAAGAAGGATTAGAAGAATGAAGGAAACTTAAAGAAGAGCTGTTAATTAAGGGAGGCTAACCCAGAACATAAAGTAACAGGTAGAGTATGATGTTTCTGAAAATGTTTCTTTAAAAAATAATAATAATAATAATAATAATCCTCTGTCAAGGTGTGTTATAGATAGATAGATTATAATTTATAAGGTGATATATGTTAAGGTCTGTAGAGAATTGGATGTGTAGTATAGATAAACAGAGATACAAGGGTAAGAATCTGCAATTAGTTATAGAAAGAAAATTGAATTAAAAAAAAAAAGAAAGGGGGAAAAAAAAAGGTGGGATAATTTTGGGATTAAAATCTGAACAGAAATGATTTGAAGGAAATGTAATAAAATGAGTAATGGTGTGACAACCATTAGCAGGAGGGAAAGAGAAACAGCTGCTCCGCTATGAATAATAAAATTTATTTAATGTCTTAAATAATAACAAGATCCCGCTCTAGATCCGGTCTCCCTCCCCTTCTTCGGCACTTCGGAGGCGGTCCCTCAATGGAAGGACAAGGGGAGTGACGAAGACAGAAGATGGTGAAGGGCTGGGTGAGGGTGATTGGGAGGTGAAGGGTGGGTGAGGGTGAATGTATTCAATGTATATCTGTTCATAGGTTTTTTTATTGTAGTATATTGTATTGTATTGTAATGTTATGAATGTTTAAGTTTTGTAATTTTGTTTGAAAAGTAATAAAAATTTAAAAAAAAAAATATGTGTAAAAAACGAGGTGCGTCTTATATTCTGATGCGTCTCATACACCAGCAAATACAGTATATGTTCTTAAATTCTCTTTAGAATGTTTGCACTATCTTAAGAAAAATAATAGAATTTTCAAACTTGGAACACTGAAGAGTCTGTTGGCTCAGAGTGTAGGAGAAGGTACTTCTGATCTAGTTTTCAGGGACTGCTGTGACAACTCTCCAGAGTTGTGTGGGGCTGAAAACTGACCGCTAGACTTCTGGGGACTGTGCATGTTCATCTCAGGAAGTTAATTGTTAATTATAGCTGTGCTGGCCTGATTGAGAGAACAAGCAATCCCTCTTCTTTTCAAGGTACCTATTTGAAGAACTAACCAGGCTTCCTTTGGACTAATAAATGTGATGAACCTCACATGGGGATTGCCAGAAAGGATTTACTTATATTAGTGTACCATATGGCAAGCATAAAGTTTACGGTAAAAGGCTTTTGGCTCACATGCCAGTCTACACACTTCCAGCCTCAACAAGCTGAAAAATGCCGCCTCAGTAGTATGGTGGAGGTGGACAGATGTTGCCCATATGTGTATTATGGTAGAGGAACTAGGAAGCATTTAAACATTTATGGCTGCTACAAAGAGTAGCATCTCAGATAAGTGCATTTCAATGGCCTCCATGTGAGGATTTTCATATAATGAAAGCGCGGCGCCAAAATGGCCACTGTGCTCTTTGCGGCCCCCCACCCCACCCGGACGCAGACATCCGGGTGAGTTAGGGGGCGTGGCCACTCCTTTATAAAAGGGGTGGCCACGAGGCAGCCGAGCTGCCATTTTGGAAAAGCGACGGAGAGGAGAAGTTTTTCTCTGTCGCTCTCCATTCCTTCAGGTCCGCAGTTGGCTGTAGAGCCTTGCGGATATTCAGGGGCTGTAAGGTAGTAGGCTCTGAACTTGATGGCTAGTAGGTCGACAGTTCAGCTGTTCGATTTGCAGTTTAGGTTTTAGCCATCTTGCGCTTGCAACTACGGAAAGGGATCTTTCCTCATTATGCCTCCCAAGAAGAAGGCTACGGCGACGCAGGCGCGCCCAACACAGAGGTCTTTGTCTAGCAGACGGCGGTTGGGTCGGAGGACCGTGACCGCGCCTCCGCAACAGGACCCTTTATCGCATTCACCCACCGGGACCGGTGGGATGGGGCAGCTTATGCCATGGCCTGCAGCTCTACAGCCTCAGACCGGCCCTACAGGGGCTTCGGCCCCCGGCCCGCAATTGCCGGCCATGGGCCTAGATCATGGGGGAGGGCCTGGTGCGGTTGCACAGCAGGGCTTACCTCCGGCCCCTCATGGGCCGGATTTTTGGGCATGGCCCTATTCGGGACCTGGCTCTCAAGTAGGGGTGCCTGGACCTTTACCCAGTGGGCCATCCGGCCCACCTGGCCCCATTTATACTGGGGGATCTGCGACAGTGGATGTGTTACTGGCACGCGTAGCCGCGCTTGAGGCATCCCTAGGGATCACCAATAACTCCATTGGGGGGGCTTCACTGCCATCTGGGGCCCCCTTTTCCCTGCCTGCTACCACGACAGCCACCACTTTGCAGCAGGCGGCCAGTTGGGTTGAGTTGCTTGAGGCGTGCAGGCCTGTGCCCGCCGCGGGCTCGCAGCTCCCCGTCCATTCTGAACTGCAGACAGGTAGTGGTCGGATGTATCCTCCGAGCTCGATGGCGGTTGCGAGCTCCGTCGCCTGCCTTGGGCCGGAACCCCCGGTGGGGGCGGCTCACGGGGGTGCACCCAGTGAGTATCAGGTTCAAGCTAATGATCCCACATCACAATCCACTTCCGGGGATAGGTTTCAGTGGCCATGGCCTCGTAATGTCGGGGCGGGTGGGTATCAGTTCCCAGCTTGCCCGGGTGCAGCTTGGTCTCATACTGGCATAACATTGGGCGGGGGGGTTTCCACCCCCGGGGCTTTACCGGGTGTCGCAGGGACTGTCCATGCTCCTCTCTCGATAACCCGTGTAAATACTGTGCCGGTGTCAGCATTGCCGACGGCCGGGTATTCCTTGCCCCTTGAGGATCATTTGTCCCAGGCCACAAGGGAAAAGATTTGGCGGGGGGAGTATGTCGACATTTTCTCCCTGTTGAACCGTGAGCCCACCAAGGAGGAAAAAGAGGGGCAGGATGATAAGGACAAAGAGCTGGCTCGCCGTCGCAAGCCACCACGTACCTGGGCCAACTGGTTACCCGCATATCTCATCTATATGGCGGTGTACCTTAGGGCCTGGCCTGACCTGGCCATTCCTATGGTCCAATATTTGGACAATATTTACAGGGCAATGGTGGATTTTCCGGGCCCATCGTGGTTGACTTACGATGAGGAATTTAGAATGAGAGTGCCCTTACACCCAGAGATGAGGTGGGATGAGCCATGTCAGAAATTGTGGCTATTATACATGACCCCCACGCGCTCGGCGCCTGGGGAGAGGTACCATTGTGGCCATGCGGTCCAGCGAGCTGCTCCAACACAGGCTCCCCGCCAGCTGGCGGGGCAGGGGGTTCCAGCCTGCTTGCTGTGTTGGAGCTTCTCGGCCAATGGCGCATGCAATAGGAAACAGTGCCAATACAAACATGAGTGTCCCTCTTGCGCTGGCCCCCACGCCGCCGCTGCGTGTCCGCGAGCAGGTGGGCCACGGGGCAGAGGTAGAGGTGGACAAGGAGCGGGCAGACCTGCCGCTGATGGAGCGGGCAGACCTGCTGCTGATGGAGCTGGTCACTCAAAAGGCCCCCTCACCGGTTAACGTAGCTATGCTGGAGCGGTGGCTCTCGTCTTACCCGAGGAGGGAGGATGCCACGTATCTCCTCAAGGGTTTTCAGCGGGGCTTTCGCATCCCATTCAAAGGGGAGCGGTGCCCCCAAGATGCTCCTAATTTAATTTCCTTGAAGGGTAGGGAGGAGGTGGCTGCCCTAAGTATCGCTAAGGAGGTTAAGGCAGGTAGGGTTGCTGGCCCCTTTCCTAGGCCCCCTTTTTTCAATCTGAAGGTTTCCCCTTTAGGGTTGGTTCCCAAAAAGACCCCTGGGGAATTTCATTTAATTCACCATCTGTCATACCCGTCGGGCCATTCGGTCAACGATGCCATTCCGGATGACCTTTGCTCAGTCCGGTATGCGTCATTTGACCAGGCCCTGCGCATGGTGCGCTCTTGTGGCCCGGGTGCACTTATGGCCAAATGTGACATTAAGTCGGCATTCCGGTTGTTGCCAGTGCACCCGGGTGACTTTGAGTTATTGGGTTTTAAATTCCAAGGTAAATTTTACGTTGATAAAGCCATGCCTTTTGGCTGCTCGATTTCCTGTTCAGCATTTGAACGTTTTAGCACCTTCCTTCAGTGGGCTTTTGTTCGCAGGTCTGGGTCCCGGTCTGTAACCCATTACCTCGATGATTTTTTGTTCGGGGGTGAACGGGGCTGGGACACGTGCACACGTCTCCTCAATACATTTCAGACGCTAATGCTGGAACTTGGTGTCCCTTTAGCGCCCGAAAAGACCGAGGGCCCTTCAACTAAGCTCACATTTCTGGGTATTGAAATTGACACGGTCTCGCAGGCATCCAGGTTACCCACTGATAAGGTGACCAGGATCACTGCGTTGATTTTGGCCTTACTGGCCAAACGCAAGGTGTCACTTCGTGAGCTACAGGTTCTACATGGTCACCTTAACTTTGCCTGCAGAGTGGTCACGCCTGGCAGAGCTTTTGCTCGACGCCTCTGTGACGCCATGACTGGGCTATCCAGGCGCTATCACAGGGTCCGACTGAACAGGGGCATGAGGGCTGACATGTTGGTTTGGCTTGAGTTCCTTAGGGAGTTCAACGGAGTGTCATTTTGGAGATCTGACCTGTTGGTTTCCCCGAGGTTCCAGGTTCAGTCGGATGCCTCGGGGTCCTTGGGATATGGGATTTACTTTGAGGGGAGGTGGGCCTACGGCCGGTGGCCACCAGCATGGCGGGGCACGGAACGTCTACGCGATCTTACATTCCTTGAGTTCTTCCCGATACTGGGAGCTTTGATGCTATGGGGTGAGGAGTGGGCCAAATCAGTGGTTCATTTCTGGTGTGACAATGCTGCGGTGGTGCACATCGTCAATGCCCAGACATCTAAATCACCCAGGGTCATGGAGTTAGTTCGCCAGTTCATCTTGCGCAGCCTACGCCTCAATGTGCTCTTCAGGGCCAGACATGTACCAGGTATTAATAACGATATTGCTGATGCTTTATCCCGCCTGCAGATCCCCCGGTTCCGCGCCTTGGCTCCGGATGCACAGGAATTCCCCTCGCCGCTCCCGGACGAGATTTGGACTTTTGGCAAGGAGAGGTGAACCGGGCGATCAGCATGTCACTGGCACCCCGCACGCGTAAGGCGTATCACCATGCGTTTAGTCAATTTAAAAAATTTTGCGCGCAACTCCGGTTGCCCGAGGTGTGGCCCATTCCAGTTGACCACGTTCTCCGATTTATGGTCCACCTACACAGTCAGGGCCTAGCTCCCCGCACCATAGCATCCAGGCTGTCAGCACTGGCATTCATGGCCAAAGTGAGGGGTTCTGCTGACATCACTAATGATTTCCGTATACGACATGTTTTGGAGGGGTGGACACGGGAACGGGGTCACCGCCCGGACAATCCTCACCCAATTTCTCCAGGGGTTCTTACCCACCTTGCACGAGGCTGGCATGACCTGTGTTTCGACAGGTATGAGGCAGCTCTGTTTCATGCGGCTACCACGGTGGCCTTTTTTGGAGCGCTCCGCATCAGCGAGTTGGTGCTGCTGTCTAAGGCGGATGCGGCTCGTAGAGCACTGGAACTCGAAGATGTCTATGTCTCCAATGAGTGGGCTCAGTTGAGGATATGGTCCTCAAAAGTTGATCAGCACGGTGTAGGCAGTGGTGTTAGACTGCTACGATGTTCCATTGCAGACATCTGTCCGGTTGGTGCCCTACAGGAGTTTATGGCAGTGCGTGGTACGCACCCCGGCCCATTTTTCTGCCACCAAGATGGGTCTCCCCTTATTAAATTTCAATTTTGGAAGGTGACCGGTAAGGCACTGTCCAGTGTTGGCCTCCCCGGGGCTCGTTACGGCACCCATTCTTTTAGAATAGGGGCTGCTTCTTTTTTTTAATTTTTTTTTATTAATTTTCAAACAAAATTACTAAATTTAAACATTCATAACATTACGATACAATACAATACAATAAAAAAGAACAAATGAACAAATATACATTGAATACATTCACCCTCACCACCCTTCACCTCCCAATCACCCTCACCCAGCCCTTCATCATCTTCTGTCTTCTTCACTCCCCTTGTCCCTCCATTGAGGGACCGCCTCCGAAGTGCCGAAGAAGGGGAGGGAGACCGGAACTGGAGCGGGATCTTGTTATTATTTAAGACATTAAATAAATTTTATTATTTGTAGCAAAGCAGCTGTTTCTCTTTCCCTCCTGCTAATGGTTGTCACACCATTACTCATTTTATTACATTTCCTTCAAATCATTTCTGTTCAGATTTTAATCCCAGAATTATCCCACCTTTTTTTCCCTTCTTCTTCTTTTTTTTATTCGATTATCTTTCTATAACTAGTTGCAGATTCTTACCCTTGTATTTCTATTTATCTATATACTGCACATCTAATTCTCTGCAAACCTTAACATATATCACCTTATAAATTATAATCTATCTATCTATAACACACCTTGACAGAGGATTATTTACATATTTCAATCAATCAATCTCTTTCTAAAGCCAAACTTCCTCCATCTTAGGGCAAAGCAACAAAGCAACCAGGATCACAACAAATAAAGATCATCATCATCATCATTATTATTATTGTTGTTATTGTTATTATTATTATTATTTTTAAAAGAACGTTTTCAAAAACATCATACTCTACATGTTACTTTATGTTCTGGGTTAGCCTCCCGTAATTAAAAGCTCTTCTTTAAGTTTCCTTCATTCTTCTAATCCTTCTTTGACAATATTACATGATTGTAATATAACCAAAATCCCAATTTATTTACTTATCAAAACAACTTTTCTTACACAGAAGATTA
Source organism: Bradypodion pumilum (assembly GCA_035047305.1). NCBI lineage: Eukaryota > Metazoa > Chordata > Lepidosauria > Squamata > Chamaeleonidae > Bradypodion > Bradypodion pumilum. The sequence goes on from JAWDJD010000001.1 coordinate 404,340,700, forward strand.
ACTCATATCCTTGTCACTTGACTATTTTAATTTTCTTCCTCCACAGTCTTTTTTCCTTTGTTATATCCTAATAGATAGGGGTAAGATGGATTCTTGCTAATATTTAAGGCATTAAATAATTTTTGTTGTTCATAACATGAAGATGTTTTTCTCTCTCTTTTCCTCCTACTAATGGTTATTCTACCATTACACATGTCATTACCTTTCCTTCAAATCTTTTCTATGCAAATTTTTGATCCTAAGGTTATCTCCCCCTTTCTTTCCCTCCCCCCTACAATTACTGTAGTAGTTAAGCTTATTCAATACCCTTCTGTACCTATTGCAAGTTCTTTATCTATATACTGCACATATGATATTCTCTGCAGTCTTCCCCAACATGCATTTCCTCATAATCTTAAACCCCATTAACAAAATGTTATTTACATGTTTTAATCTCTTCCTTAAACCGAACCTCCTCCATCTTGCATCAGAACAAATATAGAAACCAAAATAACAACAAATGAAAACTCATTGAAAGATAACACTTTCCAAAACATCATATTCCACATTACTACTGCTTGCCCTTCCTTGACATTCCTTGACAGAGGGTTATTTACAATTTCAAACATATTAAACCTTTTATTTCAAACTTTACACTGTAATTTTCCATCCAACTTACCCCCTTTTAACCATTCTTAACAAAAGTTATTAACCTTTTCGTGGCAATTTCATAGATATTCCCTTTTACCCTTATCTTTCTCCCTGTATTTTTCACTTTTTTTATATTTTGAATTAACTTCTCAAAATTAAAAGCTCTTCTTTAAGCTTCCTCCATTCTTCTGATCCTCCCTTAATAATATTACAAGATTCTAGTATATCCAAATACTCAGTTTGCTTGTTTATCACAACAACTTTACCAGCCCAAAAGAATCTTAAATGATGTAATTTTTGCCAATTATATTTCACTCCCTTATCCCTTAACAATGTAGTAACTGGTTTAATTTTCTTCCTCCACAATCTTTCTTCTTTAGTTATGTCCTGATAAATATCCAGTTTTTCCCCATCCAATTTTGGTACTCGTGTACCATTTCTTCTTAAAAATGCCATTAATTCTAATTTTCTGTCCAGACCTGCAAATTTTACCAAGACAAACCTTTTAAAAGTCCCATTTCTTCTCTTCCCCAATCTGTAAACTGCTAGGATATCCTCTTGTGTGAATTCTCTCCCCATCTTCAGTTCATTCAGCCATTTAATAATTCTTTCTCTCAGGCGGTCTGGACTTCCCTCTGGAATATTTTTAATCAGCACGTTCTTTTGTCTCGCCATCTCCTCCAGCATGTACAGTCTTTTTTCTTGCTTACCTATTCTTTTATCCTTTTCTTGCAAGTCTTTTACCTTTGTTGTCTCAAAATTTTTAGTTACTGCTTTCATGGAGTTGGCTAGTAGGTCTCTTAGTTCTTGTTGTCCGTTCATGGTGTCTTTCATTTCTTGCTTCCTTGTCACATCTATTCTGTCCAACCTTTTCTCAAGTTTGCTCCAATTATCATTTTCTTTCTCCACTGCTTGCATGTGTTTTATCTCCTCTTCCACAGATTTTAATTTTGCCTCTATTGTCATAAAGTTATTATTTATTATTTTCATATAACTAACCAGCAATTCCCTTAATTCCTGTTGTCCATTCATAATTTCTTTTAATTTTTTTTCTATTGTGTCCTCCATATACTGTCTTTTTTCTTGAGTTGTGTCCTCCATGTACTGTCTTTTTTCTTGAGTTGTGTCCTCCATGTACTGACTTTTTTCTTGAGTTGTGTCCTCCATATCCAGACTTTTTTCTTGAGTTGTGTCCTCCATGTACTGTCTTTTTTCTTGAGTTGTGTCCTCCATGTACTGTCTTTTTTCTTGAGTTGTGTCCTCCATATCCAGACTTTTTTCTTGAGTTGTGTCCTCCGTATCCAAACTTTTTTCTTGATTAGTCATTCTTGTATCCTTAAACAGCTCTTTTATCATCATCACATGTCTGTCATCTTTAGCCGTTAGTTTTTCCATCCACCTTTCCATCTGTTCCCTGAGATCTTCTATTCCTTTCCCATGAGATTCCATTTTGATAATTTTAAGATCTCTAGAATCTCTAGAGTAAGTCTAAAGTTTGAAATCTTTGGGATGATAATAACTCATTTAGGACTGACTGTTTCTCACTTCTTTTTACTCTCTTCTCACTACTTTAAGGTCACAGCTACTTCATCAGCTGTTTCTCATCTTCAAGGGCCTATTCTTCTTCACTCAGTCTCTCCTTTTTTTTATTTCGTCTTTCAAAAATTCTTCCTCTCAAAAAAAGGGGGGGACAGACACCCCCTCTTTTAAACCATCAGCTCTCTTGCCTCAGAGTTCCCCTTTCATCTCTCTTTTTTGTTCAAAACTTTGCTCCAATACTTTAAGGGCATTCAAGGTTTCTCCACTCACTTTCAAGACTTGTTTCAAACTTGCTCTCTTCACCTTGCCTTTGAAACCCAATCTTTCACTCTCTTCCACAATTCTGTTTTTCCTTCTCAGTCTCATCAATCACACCGTCCTTAATTAGGTGGTCTTTACAGCCCAAAATAAACTTTAAGAGCAAACGGAGGACTTACAGAGGCTTGCAAATCTGTGTCGTCCCATTCAGTCGGCGTCTCTTTGCCTTTTCGAGCCTCTTCAGGCTCTGTCACACTGGCCCAGACTCTCTTGACCCCTGAAGTCTTCACCTTCTTCACCCCCGCAGCACTCCTCTGTCTTTTTTTCTCAGATTTATCTTTGACAGCCTTTGTTTTTCCACCTTTTTAATACATTTATCTCGCAGCCTGCTTCACTCGTGTCTTACTCCCCCGCCATCTTGTTCCGGTCTCAGAATAGGGGCTGCTTCTACTGCGGCTGCATTTGGGTACTCTGAGGCCGATATACGCCATATGGGGAGGTGGGGATCGAAGTGTTTTGAATTGTATATTCGCCCTCTTAAAGTGTGAGTACCAGATAACTCACTGTTCTATCTTTTTCTCTTACAGACCCTGTGTGTCCCCGCACACCGGTGGCAGTATGGCTGGTGGGCCATAGCTATGTGCACTGGGCAGCGCAGTACGCTGCGGCAGCAGAGTGGGGACCCCAGCTGGGACTACGTGCCTCCGCATGTATCAGGTGGTATGGTAAGCGCGGAATGTTATGGCGGGAACTGTTGCCATTCCTTTTCTCCATTAGGGATGCTGAACCGCCTGATGTCTTGGTGCTGCACCTCGGGGGCAATGACCTCGGCCAGGTCACTGGCCTTTCTTTAAAACATACGATCTGCAGCGACCTAGCTTATTTGCATTATGTGTGGCCCGCCACAACGCTGCTATGGTCGGACATCATACCGCGTCATGCTTACAAGGGGGTATCAATATCCAGGCCCTTGACCGCGCTCGTCGCTCGGTGAACAGGGCGGTTGCCCGGTTCTTTGCTGACAAGGGTTTGGGGCGGGTCATCCGACACCCCAACATTAGTCTCCGAAATTATGATCTTTACACAGGGGATGGGGTCCATCTGTCGCCCAGAGGCATGAACCTCTTTTTGGAAGATTTGCAAGCAGGCCTTGGGACCGAGCTGATGGTCTGGGGGGGGGGGCGGTGAGTCTTTATTAAGCCTCCCCGTGTGGCGGGTAGCACTGGTAAGGTAAAGATTGATGACCCACAGGTATCCGGCAGGTTCGTAATTGACTGGCTAACACTAGATAGGTACAAGTTTGTTAACGTTGACCGGTCAACGACGAATCAGGCAATGGGGTGATGGCAGGAGCTCTTCAGCATGCATCACCCCGTGATTTGACGGATACACTTCAGAGGGTGGGGTCAGTAGATAGATTATTGACTACGGTCAACAATTTGTTTGTTGTCAACAAACGCATTGATACAAATGGATACATTGTAGCCAATTGCCATTGGCAATTTGGGAGGAACCTTACCAGTGTTACTGCGGCCTGCTTGCCTTAAGAATTATAATTGGCTGAGTGCCAATTGAAATTTATAATTCGGACTAGGGCATGAATCAATAAATGTGGCCCAATGCCGTTATCCATATATACTGGTGTCTGAGTCTTTTTTGGGGGGTGCGCCTGCATTGAAAGCACGGCGCCAAAATGGCCACCGCGCTCTTTGCGCCCCCCCCCACCCGGACGCAGACATCCGGGTGAGTTAGGGGGCGTGGCCACTCCTTTATAAAAGGGGTGGCCACGAGGCAGCCGAGCTGCCATTTTGGAAAAGCGACGTAGAGGAGAAGTTTTTCCCTCCACCCCCTCCCTAGTGAACAGTGTGATAATTTGGTCGCTTCGGGGCCGGGTGGGAATTTTTGGCTGGAACCTACAATTGGCTTACTGGTTCTGGCTTTTTTGCCCATCCCACACTGTTGCTACGGTTTGATACAGGGGTTTGTTTGCTCTTGACTTTGTTCACATGGGCGGGTAGCACTGGTAAGGTAAAGATTGATGACCCACAGGTATCCGGCAGGTTCGCAATTGACTGGCCAACACTAGATAGGTACAAGTTTGTTAATGTTGACCGGTCAACGACGAACCAGGCAATGGGGTGATGGCAGGAGCTCTTCAGCATGCATCACCCCGTGATTTGACGGATACACGTCAGAGGGTGGGGTCAGTAGATAGATTATTGACTACGGTCAACAATTTGTTTGTTGTCAACAAATGAATTGATACAAATGGATACATTGTAGCCAATTGCCATTGGCAATTTGGGAGGAACCTTACCAGTGTTACTGCGGCCTGCTTGCCTTAAGAATTATAATTGGCTGAGTGCCAATTGAAATTTATAATTCGGACTAGGGCATGAATCAATAAATGTGGCCCAATGCCGTTATCCATATATACCGGTGTCTGAGTCTTTTTTGGGGGGTGCGCCTGCAATGGCATCCACTGTGTCAACATCATCTTAAGTCTTCTTTATATTATGTGCCTTCCCTCTAAATTTCCAATCAGGACCCCTACCCAATGAGATGGTTTCTCCAATGGAAACATGTAATGAAATTACCTAAATGTTTAATAACTTGCTTTATTTACTAAGAATTGGACTTTGGGGTTGTAATGAATGACTAACACCTAGATGTGTCTCACAAGTGGAAGAGTTTGAGGTTGAACTAGTTTTCTGTTCCTATTCCAGTGGTAGCTGCACACTGAAATAGAGCTATGACTAGCTCACTCTCAAAGCTTTCTCCCAGGTGAACCACATCTCAGTGTCTGTCAGATGACTGAATATCTGATAGAGCTCCCAGAAGGGAAAATTGTGGGGTTTGTATTCCAAGAAATCAAGAAATCCCATATTTAAAAAAAAAACAATATTGTGAAGAAATAGATCCCAGGAATAGTGAAGAGGACTGATAGTGCCTGCATAGGTCTGCTGCTGATGGATTTTTCTGTCTAATGTACTGTTGTCCTTACCCACTTATGTTTAATGGAAGGGCTAGTACCTTTTGTTGTTTAGATGCACAGTCGATTTTGACCCTTTGCAACCCAATGGATCATTGCCCACCAGGCACCTCTGTCCTCCACCATCTTCCTTAACCCACCCAGCTCTTACCATAGTTGGATTATGAGTTTACCAGCTGTATTCCGGGATATGTTTTCATCATGGAGGGGGAATGTGTTGAACCATGTAGCTCCACTATGACACTGTATGTACTATGTACATCTTAGATGCTGATGTCTAGTTCAAGCATCTGTGTGAACAGGCAGGTTGGGAGTTTGAGAATCACGCTGCCATAGCCCAAAGTATCAATTAAGGTTTTGATTGTTCAGTGACAATCATCTTTCTTAGAAATGTGATACATGTTTAAGAGAAAAAGTTAGGATTGATTGATTGACTGATTGATTTGAAAAACCTGTCTCTTATCTAATGCCATTTGGATTACCAGTTTGGAAAAAGCTTTGCTAGAATTGAGTTTACACATTGGAAAGCCATTTCAAACAGTTGTTATGACAACCACTTGTGTTATCATTAGGTTGTCTTTATAATACCAGAGCTGAGAAACATTACATTTTTAGATTGCAACTCCTAGAATCTTTGGCTAGGCTGTACATTGTCATGATCACTCATTTCAATGACAGTGTCTGCAAAATATTTTAAATAGGCCAAAGTGCAGACATTCATAATGGGAACATCTGAATCCGAATTGTTGCCAATGTCAGTGAATGCCTTTGAAACCTGCACATGTGGCTTCGTTATTATTTCTGCAGCCTTGCCTTGGAGAATCTAGAAATCAGCAGCATATTTATTGTGATGCCCAGGAGCCACACATCTATTCCTGCTCTTCAAAATCCTTTCAGTTAATGTAACATATAGATGTGACTGCATATTGTATTAATTTCCTGGAAAGAGAGAGGAACAGAGGAGAATATTAACTATGCAGAGAATTATTTATTACTGAGAAATCTACATCTGTAACATAGTCTCAGGCAAGGGCTATTTTATTTAGCACATTTATTGTTGGGAAAAATACCAATCTTGCATGCTTGCATTTTTAATATGAGGTATCAGTGAAGGAGATGGGTGTTTTTAAGTCCTGGAGGAATGTTCCTTGTCCATTAATCTGAGGAAAAGCCAACCCTTCTCTTCTAGTTTGTTTTGCTTTGCTTCTCTCTCCTGTTTATGCTCTCGGCATGGCTACCAGTACCTGCTAACTTGCATTGTGTAGCAATAGTATGCAAAGTATCTCTACATTGGTAGACTTCGTGGGTTTTTACCCCTTTTCTTCTTCTGTTTGCAACTGCTAAAGTTTACTGAAAGTAAAGATATCTTATTTTTAACTTGAGTTGCTTCTAGATTGATTTTGCTCCATTAAGTTCTTGTTACTGTGAAAGGGAATAGGGTAATGTTGAGCATTTCTGCTACTCTTATGCTTTTCTCTGTGCAAGTGTTGTTTAGTGCCTTTCTGTAGGAATCGGGGCCGCTAGGACGGCCGTTGGGTCCCGGAGGAGACTGATCAAGAAACGATATGAGGCAGTATGGAGCGAGATCAGATCAGTGGTTTATTGAAGGAAAAGCATCATCATATATAGATCAGAAGGCAAGGCAGGGAAAAACCGTCATCTGACAGAAAATCACATCACCTATTTACTCAGGTTAATGGGGAATCTCTCTTGGGGAAGTTAATTAGCATGGGCAAACATTGACAGGGGAAACACCATTGTCTAGGGCTTAGACCGGGGTAAATATGGCCACTATTTGCACCAGGGATTATGCTAAACTCGGAGATGAGTGATTACCTTAATGGGTAACAGAGTCTAGAGGAATGCCTCCTCAGCGGAACCGTCGGTCAGGTCATAATTGGGTGAATCAAACCCTATTATTAATCCACCCCCCTTAATTTCTCTGCCCGCAGAGCCCACGGGCCAGGAGCGTTCTCACTGAAGTGGCCTCTGCGCGGGCCGTTCCATGCCATTGGGGCATGGGGAATCCACATCTCCCCTTTTCGTTTTACTTAAGAGCCTGACCGGCGACTCTGCGTAAGAGAGGTACCAGCTGATGAGCGGGAATGACGCTTCGGGGTTTCCTCCGGGAGAGGCACCGGCACCTTGATATTAGTGAGGGAATGCATTGCGCAAAACAGCATACTGCTATGCCCAGTACAATCACCCCCACAATCACCTTGAGTACCGTCTGAAGCCATCCCCACGGAATCCATGACCACATCCAGTCCCACAATGAACTCAGCCAAGTCCCCCATGCAGAACCCTCCCTGATGCCCTCGACTATGGTGTGGAGGTCTGTGAGCTGACTCTGAACCTTACGGGAGTTATCAGTGAGATTAAAGCAACACATACCATGAAAAGATTCGCAACCCAGATGATGTAGCAATAAGAGATAGTCTATAGCCGCTCGATTGTCAAGTATGGCATGGCGAAGCTCTGCCTGCTCTTGGTTGAGCAGCGCTATCACCGAGGAGGTATGGTTAATGGCTTTAGCTAGTCCGCAAGCCAGTCGACCAATCCTCCGAGCATTGCCGACGGCCAAGCCTGGCACGCCAAGAATGCTGACTGCCAACGAGAGATATTCGGCTGAACTCATTACTCTAAAGCTGCTCTCACATGAGCTGTCTAACTGGGTGGTGCGAGTGTGTCGTATGGGTGCTGGAACATTTGTAACATTTGTGCTTGGGGTGACCATATCCTTAGTAGGGAGTAACAGTGTCAAACGACTGATACAACATATAGCATCTGATACATTTGCGGGAATGTAGTTCCAAGTGTACTGATTGTACGTAAAGAACCAACCAGATGGTAGGGTAACATGAGCATACATCGAACCGAGTGTCTGTGGGTTGTTACAAGTCCAGTTGCTGCTGCCAACTTCAAGGCAACGGCACCTTCGGCCGACTGCGGAGCAGCCGGTCATCCGAGCACAAGTAGAGTTCGGGCTGACCGCCACTCGAGGAGTGTGGAGAGTGGCTGCGTCAGCCGGCAAAGTCATTGTCAGCCGCATCTCCCAGCGGGCGTATTCCGAGGAGCTTGCTGGGTTGTACAGGCTAAAAATCCATTTCACTAGCCAGTCCCCATCCCTGAGGTGCACGCCTGGAGAGTGGCACACTGGGATGAGGCAGGTGCTCAAGATTGAGGCAGAACCAATGTCCTGTCTCAGGCAAAAATCGGACTGGTTGACGAGACCCGCCAACCTTTCCCATATGTTGTAATGCATCCTGGCAGAAAGGTCTCCGCCTGGCATCAAATCACTGGCCTTCAATGAGGCAGCTGAGCGCCTCCCCCCGCAAGTAGGGAGAGAGTCAGGATGATGGTGACTGCCATGGTGTTGGCATGAATTCGGGCAAAGATTGCAGCCGTGAGGTTCTCCGGCGTTGGCTCCTTCTCCTCGCGCCAGATGGCGTCCTCGGCCTCACTGCAAAGGACCTTGACAATCCCCCAGGTGATCTTCGGTGCTGTCATCTGTGGCCGTCTCCTCCGACGGGTTTTCTCGGTCAGAGTGAGGTCCTCCATCTCCGGGATCGGACTCGGGTCGGTCTGGGTCCACGCCATGTGGTTCCAAGTAAGGCTTGACACACCGAGCTGGAATCCAAACGACACCTGTAGGAGACATAACTGCAGCATACCCTCTTCCCCAGGTTACGAGTGGCGCCGGGCCCCTCCAGGAAGGGTCCGGTGGCACCCGGTATCGGACCATCGGTCGCGGGAGAGCCTCCGAACGGCGGAAGTGCTTCTCCTGCGGCGTGCAATCGGAAAAAACATTAAGGTGATTGTACAATCATTGTACAATGCTGTGCCTGACCCTGTGACTTGGGGAGGGCTGGTGGCTCCCCCCTTTCTGTTTGTTTGTCAATATAGGACTTGAGTGTCCGATTGACCCGTTCCACAATCGCTTGCCCCTGTGGATTGTAAGGAACGCCAAAAGTATGCTTAATGTCCCAGGTGGCCATGAAGGCCACCAGCTGCCTGGAGCTGTAGGACGGCGCGTTATCGGTTTTCACGTGCCGCGGCTTGCCCATTGCCGCGATGCAGGAAAGGAGGTGCTGCTCCACGTGGGAAGCAGTCTCCCCTTTCTGCGCCATTGCCCAAACGAATTGAGAAAAGGTATCAATGCAAACGTGCATGTACTTCCATCTGCCAAACTGCGGAACATGCGTGACGTCCATCTGCCATACCTGGTTGGCCTCTGTCCCTCGTGGGTTGAACCCCCACGAGGGCCCCCCCCCGGTGCCCCTGCACAATGCTGACAAGAGCGAACTATGCCTTGGGCTTGAGAAAGTGGCAGATTGAACTGTCTGGCAAGCGCTTTGGCATTTTGGTGAAAGAATGCATGACTCTGAATTGGAGTAGTGAAAACACCTAACACTGAACGTTGCTGAATTTCCTTTGCCGCCGCATCCGCTCTACTATTGCCCGCGGAAATCGGACCCGGTAGGTCTTGGTGACTTCGGATGTGGGCAATTTAGAGCGGCTCCGTGCGGTTTCACAAATGAAATTGAGCAGTGAGGAACAAGCTCAGCAAATTCTTGTCTATCGCGGGAGTGATGTATGCTCCCGGTAGACTGTGAAGCAAATTCCTGACATACTGACTGTCAGTAATGATGTTTAGGTGCTCTTTGGCAAAGGTGCGCAAGGCAAGGTTCACCGCTGCCAACTCTGCCCGCTGCGCGGACTTCTGTGGAAGAGTTAGCAGTGTGCGCCAAGCCTGGCCCTCCTGCCAAGTTAAGACACCATATGTGTGACCCCCATCCATAAAAACTGTCCTGGCCCCCTGAAGTGGAACCAGCGAAAGCAATTCGAACAAGCTGACTGTCTGCGTTTGAAGTGAGACAAGTCTGGGGTCTTTCGGCAAGTGGTAGGCCAAGCATCCGGTGAATCCCTCCAAAGCAATTGGAAGCGAGTCACCGAGCTGCATCAACTGCTGAACCTGCTCTTTGGTGAACGGGACCACGATTTTTGCTAAGTCGTGCCCTGAAATGTCCCTGGCTCTCAGCCTTCCGCGGTAAATCACCGCGGAGACCAATTCTTGGGGAGGAACGATGTTTCGGGAAGAGGTGTTCGGCAAGTACACCCATTCCACGATACTCGCCCCTTTCTCGGAGTCTACTCCTAGGGCTCCGGTGAACATGGATCCTGCCCGAACTATGTACAAGTTCAGGATCGGGGCATATGGCCCCTGAGCTATCCTGTCCACCCACCTTTGGCTGAGAATTTGGTTGACTTTCTCGAGGGCCAAGCGCGCCTCTCGAGAAATTTGTATCCGGTCTGCCGGCTGCTTACCTAATGTTAGCAGCGAGAAGAGCGGTTTCAAAAGATCCGTATCCAATCGGAAATACGGTCTGGCCCAATTAATGTTCCCTAAAACCTGCTGCAATTCTACCAGGGTGACTGAGTCCTGTAAATTGATCTGAGGCAAAACTGGTGCTGCGAAGGAATGGAGAAGCCGATGACCCAAGTATGAGAAGGGCTCGGTTCTCTGCACTTTCTCCCGGCCAATGAGTAAACCTTTCTCCCCCAGGCTGGCCTGGAGGTCTGAAAACATTTTGCTGCCGAGTTGCGGCACTGCGATCAAGATATCATCCATGAAATGGCAAACTAAGGCTTTGGGGTGAAGGTTTCGAAACTTTGCCAGTGCGTTGTGAACATAAATTTGGCACAGGGTGGGCGAATTGAGCATGCCCTGTGGCAAACATTTCCACGAGTAACGCTGCGTGGGCTCACTGTGGTTCACAACCGGCACCGTAAAGGCGAACCTTTCCCTGTCCCTGGGGTCTAAGGGAATCGTGTAAAAACAATCCTTGAGATCTACAACTAGGATCTCCCACCCCTCGGGAATCATATTTGGATTTGGGATGCCGCATTGGAGCGGACCCATTGGCTGTATACATTTATTGATCTCCCTGAGATCGTGGAGGAGTCTCCACTTCCCCGACTTCTTCTTTATGACAAAAATTGGCGAATTCCAAGGACTAGTGGACTGCTCTATATGTCCTGCGTCTAGCTGTTCTTTAACCAGTTGCTTTAGTGCGACTAACTTCTCCCCCACTACCGGCCATTGTTCCACCCAGACCGGCGTATTGGTGAGCCATTTAAGTGGCAACGCCATTACCCGAAGGTAAGCGTAGCACCGTACTGCTGTAAAATGTCTCGCCCCCAAAGGTTGATGTGCACGTCCAGAATGTGCGGCCGAATGACCGCTGTGCCATCAGCCTTCGGGATCGTGACTTCCACCCACTCCCGGCTCCTAAACGCCTCTTGGATGCCGCCTACCCCCCACACATCGGAGACCGGCTCAATGGCCCACTCTCTTGGCCACTGGCTCCTGCTTATCACGCTCACATCAGCTCCGGTATCTAACAACCCTGAAAATGATCTTTTATTCAGAAATACCTCAATAACTGGGCGCTGTTTCCACTCAATGTTGGTCTCCACTGTCGCTAAGACCTGGTATCCTTGTACTGCCTCACTGGCGCTCGAGCGGTCCTCGGACCGGGACTCTGAGCTGTCCCTGAGCCTTCCCTGGCTATCTGCTGGCGAGTGACAAGGAACCATGATCAGTTGCGCTAATGTGTCTCCTTTGTGAATTGTCTGGGGTAGGTGCGTCCAAAGCTGAACTTGGAGAACGCCTGAAAAATTGGAGTCAATGACTCCCGGAATTACAAGAATTCCGCATGCTCCTGCTACACTGCGAGGCAAAACTAAACCTATAAAGCCTTTGGGCAGGGGTCCCATGTACTGGGAGTCCACCAGATAGACTGTGCCTGGCAAGTCGCATGTGACGTCTGCCTGGCAAGTCAATTCTAGCCCTGTGTTACTCTTGGGGCTGGCCTGTGCCTTCGCAATGCCTGGAATGTGAATGGAATCTAGTCTAGCTCTGGCGCGCCCAGAGCAAGGGATGTCTCTGTTTGGACCGGGGCCAGAGACGTGCCCGCGTTCTGGTTTCCCGAACTCGGACAATTCCTGGCCCAATGGTAGCCTCTCTTACACTTCGGACACGGGGTGTTTGGAGCCTTGGGACGGCCGGAATTTTGTCCGCTCCCCTTGGATCGGCACTCCCTAGCGAAGTGACCGACCTTGCCACAATTGTGACATGCTCCTTTGGGTCTGGGTTTCCTGCCTCCCTGCACCGCCGCTGCCAACAGACCCATTTTGTAGGATTCTGTGCCAACGTCGGCGCAAGCCCTGATCATGTCGGTGAGAGTCAAGTCGGAACGGTTGCCCAGTGACTGCAAGATTTTACGGCAGTCTAGATTGGCATTATCTTTGGCCAACTTTATCATGAGCTCTTGTTGGGATTCCTCATTATCGATCTGCCTACTGATCGCTTCCTCTAAGCGATTGATGAAGTCCATGTAGGGCTCCTGGGCTCCCTGCTTGACTGCGGTGTAATTTTTAGCTGCTTTGCCAGTTGCGGGAACCTTGAGAAATGCCTTGAAGGCAGCCTCGGCTGACATTTGGAGAGTGGCTAGTGGCAAGTTGGTCTGTGCATCGATGGATTCGAAGGCCCCTGACCCATATAACTGGTCAGGAAGTACTGCGCCTCCCATCCTGGCAGCCCTAGTCTGAGCCTCGAGGCGATACTCGCTGTCCCATAGCAAATACTGGCTGGGGTTGAGCATCATCCGCATGACGGATTTCCAGTCGTGCGGGATGAACATGGTGTTCTCGCACACTTGCTGAAGCGTGCCCCTAGTAAAGCGACTCTGGAGTCCTGTCTCCGTGATGGCCTTCCGTATAGCCATGAGAAGCTTATACGGGACTGGTGAGTGAACTACCTGCTGGGCCCCTGTGAGGGCATCCATTTCCAAGCGAATTGGACAAATCTGACTAAGCTCAGCTAGTTCTTCTGCTGGCAATTCCCCCTTCTTAATTTCCTCCTCCACTGTGCGCTGAAGGGCACTCTTGGTCTGGGAGCCTGTAACTGTCAGAGAAGCGCCTGCGCTCCTCATTCCATGCATTCCGTCGGTGACGTCTGCAGCTGTCACCGAGGGAAAGCTCCCTACACTACTCTGCCTGAACTGGAGTGACGAATAGAGCGCTGTGGGTGCCGATGGTTCGGCTAGCGCTGGGGGTTCTTTGGCTTCTATCCGGACTGGATCTACCTCCGCTAAGAGCTTCCTACATTTGCCCCATGTGCGAATTACGCGCTCTGGAGCTTTCGGGGGTTGCTGAATGCAGTCTCCTATCTGATCCCAAAGCTGAAGGGTTAACGTACCCACTTCTGGGTAAAGTGGGCAGTGTTCCCTTAGGTACACCAAAAGTCTCGCTAGTTCTCCGCTGTGAAACCTTAACTGAAACACCCTGGCCAGGATTCTGAACTCCTCTTCATGAGTTCTTTGGCTAGCGGACGTTGCCGCTGAGGGCAAGTCCCCATATTACCTGCGAAGCGTCCTCTGAAGTTTCCTCCTCGGGACGAGTCGACGCGTCTCGGGCAAGTAATAGGTTTTGGCGACGATTCTCTGGGTAGAGCTCGGAGCGTGGCCCCATGCCACGGGCCCTCGGTGGCCTCTGCGCTGTCAGGGGTTCACAGCTGACCCTGAGGGGAACGCGTTTTTCTGTAACCGCAAGCCTCCGCGAAAGTCAGGAGCAAGCTGTAGGATGCCTCTTTGGTACTGCCCCGCCGCTTGGGCCGTCTGCCCAATCGGCTGGCTTACCGACCGGGCTGCCGCACTGTCCTCCGGGACGATCGGACGCGGTTCAAGCGCAGAACCGGACCGTGTGATCGCTTACTCACGGGTAAGATCACGTCGGGGTCACCAGATGTAGGAATCGGGGCCGCTAGGACGGCCGTTGGGTCCCGGAGGAGACTGATCAAGAAACGATACGAGGCAGTATGGAGCGAGATCAGATCAGTGGTTTATTGAAGGAAAAACATCATCATATATAGATCAGAAGGCAAGGCAGGGAAAAACCGTCATCTGACAGAAAATCACATCACGTATTTACTCAGGTTAATGGGGAATCTCTCTTGGGGAAGTTAATTAGTGTGGGCAAACATTGACAGGGGAAACACCATTGTCTAGGGCTTAGACCGGGGTAAATATGGCCACTATTTGCACCAGGGATTATGCTAAACTCGGAGATGAGTGATTACCTTAATGGGTAACAGAGTCTAGAGGAATGCCTCCTCAGCGGAACCGTCGGTCAGGTCATAATTGGGTGAATCAAACCCTATTATTAATCCACCCCCTTAATTTCTCTGCCAGCAGAGCCCACAGGCCAGGAGCGTTCTCACTGAAGTGGCCTCTGCACGGGCCGTTCCATGCCATTGGGGCATGGGGAATCCACACCTTTCCGTCTAAGTAAAAGTCAATAAACAAATGCCAAATTATACACCCCAACATTTATATCCTGCTTTTCTTCCATCAAGGACTTGAAGTGGTATACAGTACTGGAATTCCTAGATGGTCTCTCATCAATCAACCTGATATGTACCTGCTTAGTTTCACAAACACAGTTAAATCACATACATTCAGAGCTCTACTCGATGTAAATGCACTGGGAATTCCTCGTGTATTGCCTTAAGTTCTAATATGTAAGAAGTATATAATATTCATTCTACTCTCATGCATTCAGATGAGTAAACTGAATAGCAGGACATGTTACAGCTGTAATGAAAATATCCTGAGAAATAAAGATATTTATTTATATCTTTCTTTCCCCCCCACTTCATACATTCTATGAAAATGTTCTCACAGCCATGAATAGCACAATATGTTTAAATTGTGAAATTAATGAAATTGTGGGATGAACCAATAAAATGCCAGCATCTCTCATAAGGCAACATGCTTTTGGGATGGTACAATTGACTTTTCTTAATAATAGCTTCAATCTGTCAAGGCAATTGTTTAGATAATTGTTATACTGTATATGTATTTTGAGAATGAAAAATTGTTTGACACTTCCACCAATCTATTTATTAATAATCTTGAGAAATTACAGGAAAACTATATATACAATGCAGTTCCTCTCATGAGATTGCTCATTTCAGAATAAGAACAGACCATATGGAATTGGAACATCAGAATTACAATACAATACAATGCAATTTTAATTTATACCCCGTCTTTCTCGGCCAAGGCTGACTCAAGGTGGCAACAACATATCAAAATCCATACAATACAATATAACAACATAATAATACAGTAATGCAAAGGTAAATCAATACAAAAATCAGTACAATAATAACATAACATAATATAATTACAAACATTTCAGAAAACTGATTTGAATGTTGGAATTGTGTATTCTCCAAGACTAGTATCCTATTGCCTTATGCAAAGCAGAAGAAAAACTATATAAGTACCCTTCCCACTTTGGCTGGCACTCTGTTTCATGTCCATTTGCACATTAGTTGGGAGATTGTTCATTCAACTCACCCTGCAACAGGGAGTCTGCTAGTTTTTCCCCCCTGGTTTTCTCAGATACAGAGACGTCCCTGTCCTATTTCCTTCCTTATCAGTGGTGGGCTCCAAAAAAATTACTACTGCACTGTGGGCATGGTATGGTGGGTGTGGCCAGTGGGAAAGCCCTGCATTGCACCTGAATTAGGGCTACTTTATTTCAAAACTTGGATGGGCGGGGCCAGCCAGAATTTCTGCTACTGGTTCTGGTGAACTGGTGCAAACCTGTTGATGCCCACCACTGACAGCATTCCTGGACCCTATCCTGCTCCCCCTATTTTTTGAGAGTGTCAACAAGGATGTGGATAAGGGGGATCCAGTTGACATTGTTTATGTGGACTTTCAGAAGGCTTTTGACAAGGTCCCACACCAAAGGCTCTTGAATAAACTTACCAGTCATGGAATAAAGGGACAGGTCTTGTCCTGGATCAGCAACTGGCTAAGGGACAGGAAACAGAGGGTAGCACTAAATGGACACTTCTCCAAGTGGAGGGAAGTAAAGAGTGGGGTCCCCCAAGGTTCAGTACTGGGACCCCTGCTTTTCAACCTCTTCATAAATGATCTAGAGGTAGGAGTAAAAAGCAAGGTAGCCAAATTTGCTGACGACAGTGAAAACTGTGAGAGATTGTGAGGAGCTCCAGAGGGATCTCTTGACACTGGGAGAGTGGGCAAAACAGTGGCAAATGAGCTTCAACACTAGTAAGTGCAGAGTGATGCATGTTGGGGCAAAAAACCCCAATTACATTTATAAACTGATGGGTTCTGAACTCTCTGCGACAAACCAGGAAAGGGACCTTGGTGTCCTGGTGGACAGCTCAATGAAGATGTCAACCCAGTGTGCCTCAGCAGTGAAAAAAGCAAACTCAATGTTAGGGATCATTAGGAACGGTATAGAAAATAAGTCAGCAAGTGTAATTTTGCCTCTTTATAAATCTATGGTGAGGCCCCATCTGGAATATTGTGTACAGTTCTGGTCGCCATACCACCAGAAGGATAGTATGGAGTTGGAGAAAGTACAGAGGAGGGCAACCAGAATGATTAGGGGACTGGAACACCTTCCTTACAATCTGAGGCTGCAACGGTTGGGCCTTTTCACTCTTGAACGACGCCGTCTAAGAGGTGACCTGATTGAAGTTTATAAAATCATGCACGGTGTGGACAAAGTAGATAAGGAAAAACTGTTTTCCCTATCGCACAACACTAGAACTAGGGGACACTCCATGAAACTTTTTGGTACTAGTTCTCAAACAAATAAGAGAAAGTACTTTTTCACCCAGAGGATTACTGGTCTATGGAAATCCCTGCCAGAAGAAGTGGTGACAGCTGTCAGTCTTGACAGCTTTAAGAAAGGATTAGACAAGTTCATGGAAGACAAGTGTATCAATGGCTATAATTATGGCTACCTAAGGACAACCTCCGGATTGGAGAGATAGGCAGGATATCTCTCAATGCCATTTCCAGGGAATCCTAAGCAGGTGAAGGCATCTCCTTGGGAATACCCTGAAGGAAATGGTGAGCCACTGTATGAGACAGAATGCTGGACTGGATGGGCTGTGGCCTGTCCCAGAAAGGCTGTTCTTATGTTCTTATGTGTAGAGACATGGATGAAAGTCATCTTCCCTTTTTGGAAATTCAATTTTTCTGTAATAATTTGTCATTCACTCTGAATTGCTCCTGGATAGCCCCTAAATATCTTTGTTCCAGGAAGACATAGCCTGAAGGAATACTCAAACTCCTGGCCTCCTTGGCAGATCATCTTTCATGGAAGACAGGTGAAGTGTCAGATGATTGGAGGAGAGCTAACCTTGTCCCACAAGGCTCTGTCCTGGAATTAGTGCTTTTCAACATTTTCATCAATGACTTGAATGAGGGAGTGATGGAATACTTATCAAATCTGTGGATGATACAAAATTAGGTGGAATAGCTAATACCTCAAAAAACAGGAACAGAATTCAAAAATATCTTGATAGCCTTGAACACTAGGCTGAAACCAATAGAATGAAATTTAACAGGGATTATTGCAAATTTTTATGCCTAGAGAAAAAAGCCAAATGTACAGTTACAATAAGAAGGATAGTTGGCTCAGTAATACTACAAGTGAGAAAGATCTTGGAATTGTTGTAGATCACAAGCTAAATACGAGTCAACAATGCTACATGGCTTCAAAAAAGGCCAATGATATTTTAGGCTGCACCAACAGAAATATAGTCTCCAAAATCTGTGAGGTACTAGTCCAGTGTATTTGGCAGTAGTCAGACCATATCTAGAATACTGTGTCCTGTTCTGAACACCACACTTTAAGAAGGGTGTTTACAAACACGATCAAATTCAAAGAAGGGCAACAAGGATGATCAGAAATCTAGAAAACAAGCCCTATGAAGAAAGACTGAAGGAATTGGGCATGTTTAGCCTTGAGAAAAGGAGGCTGAGAGGAGATATGATAACGCTCTTCAAATACCTGAAAGATACATAATCAGAAAGAGAAAGGGAAGGATCTGTTCTCCATTATTCCAGAATGCAGGACACATAATAATGGGCTCAAACTAATGGAAGCCAGATGCAGGCTGAACATCAGAAAAAATTAATTAATGATTAGAGCAGTACAACAGTGGAACCAACTGTCTCAAGAGGTGGTGAGCGTTCCAACACTGGAAGCATTCAAGAGAGAATTGTACAACTATCTGCATATCCCTTTTGATTCTGATTCCTGCTTTGTGCAGGGGGGTTGAACTTGGTGGCCTAAAAGGCACCTTCCAATTTAGTACAGTAGAACCTCGGATAACGTCCAAACTCCATTCCACATAGTTGGTTGCTATGCGATTTTGGACGTTATGCGGTTCCTATCGGGAAATACCTTGCATAAAGTAAAAAAAAATGGTCGAAAACGGATGTTATCCAAGGTTTCTATACCAATACCTCAGATAACATCCGTTTTTGAGCAGTTTTGGACGTTATGTGAAGCATCACATGTGCATAAAAACCACTACGTTATGCGAATATGATGTTACATGATTACTGTACTGTAATTCTATTCCTTTCCCACAGTAAAATGACTGACCCTGCTTTGGAATAATTATGTTACTGACTGCCTGGGACAGCTGCAATGTTGTTCTAGATTTTGCTGATCAGGCTCCTTTATTGTATTTTTTTCTATAAAAAAAAACTAGGGATAGACACACTTCCCTTACATTTGAGAATTGCAAACTTTGGTAAATTTTAGATTTATAAATCTTACCTAAACTATGGATTTAAAAATCTTACCTGGCACTAGTTTTGTTAATGTTATTTTATTTCCTTTGTTGTTGTTCAGTCACACAGTCGATTCTGACCTTTTGCGACCTGATGGACCATTGTCCTCCAGGCACCTCTGTCCACCATCTTCCTGAACCCGCCCAGCTCTGTGCCCATTACATCAACGATACCATCTAGCCATCTAATCTTTGGTCGCCCCCTTCTTCTTCTGCCCTCCACCTTTCCCAACATCAAGGCTTTTTCAAGTGAATCCTCTCTTCTCATTTGATGACCAAAGTACTTCAGCTTCATATTTACTATTTGACTTTCCAAGGAGCAGTGTGGTTTGATTCCTTCTAAGATTGACTTGTTTGTTCTCCTCGCTGTCCAGGGTACTCTCAAAACTTGCCTCCAACACCACATTTCAAAGGCATCTATTCTTTTGCATTCAGCTTTCTTTATGGTCCAGCTCTCACAACCATACATTATGACCGGGAATGCCATTGCTTTGACTATGTGGAGCTTTGTTTGTAGGGTGATGTCTACTTTTCACTATGTTCCCCAAGTTTCTCATAGCTTGTCTGCCAAGAATCAGTCGCCTTTTTATTTCATGGCTGCAATCACCATCTGCAGTGATCTTCGATCCTAAGAAAGTAAAATCTGTCACTGCTTCTACTTCTTCCCCATCTATTTTGCAGGGACTGATAGGGCCTGTTGCCATTATCTTAGTTTTCTGGATGTTGAGTCTCAAGCTAGATTTTGCACTCTCTTCCTTCAACCTAAGCAGGAGCTTCTTTAGGTCTTCCTCACTTTCTGCCATTAGGGTAGTATCATCTGCGTATCTCAAATTGTTGATGTTTCTCCCAGCAATTTTGATCCCATGTTGTGATTCCTCCATCCCTGCATTGCGCATTATGTGCTCTGTGTGTAGGTTGAATAAACAGGGTGATAAAATGCAGCGTTGTCTTACTCCTTTTCCTATTCCAAACCACTCCATCACTCCATGTTCTGTCCTAACTGTTGCTTCTTGGCTCATGTACAGATTTCTCATGAGGCATGTAAGATGTTCTGTTATTCCCATCTCTTTAATTACTTGCCACATTTTGTTGTGGTCCACACAGTCAAAGGCCTTGGCATAGTCAATGAAGCAGAAGTAAACTTGTTTCTGATATTCCTTTGTTTTCTCCATGATCAAACGTATGTTGGCAATGTGGTCTCTAGTCCCCCTGCCTCGTCTGAACCCAGCCTGCACTTCTGGTAGTTCTCTCTCTATATGCTGCTGCAGTCTATCTTGTATTATCTTGAGCATCACCTTGCTAGCATGTGGGATGAGCGCAATTGTTCAATAATTTGAACATTCTTCGGCATTACCCTTTTTTGGGATTGGGATGTATACCAATCTTTTCCAATCCTGTGGCCACTGTTTTGTTTTCCAAATCTGCTGGCATATAACATGCAATAGTTTGATTCCATCATCTTTTAGGGCTTTGAAAAATTCAACAGGGATACCATCATCTCCTCTGGTTTTGTTGTTTGCAGTGCTTTTTTGGGCCTTTCTGACTTCACTCTCTAGGATGTCTGGCTCAAGTTAAATTTCCTCATTGTTATTATCTAGAGTGTTGATGTCTTTTTTGTAGAGTTCCTCTGTGTACTCTTTCCATCTTTTCTTGATCTCTTCTGCATCAGCTAACTCCTTGCCATCTTTGTCCCTTATCATGGTCATTTTTGCTTTAAATGTTCCCTTGACTTCTCCAATTTTTTTGAAAAGATCTCTAGTCCTGCCTCTTGTGTTGTTTTTCTCTATTTCCTTGCACTCTTCATTTAGGTAGGCTTCCTTATCGCTTCTTGCTTTTCTTTGAAATTCTTTATTCAAGTGATTGTATTTTTCCTTTCTCCTTTGCCTTTTGCATTCCTTCTTTCCTCTGCTATTTTATGAGCCTCATCAGACAACCACTTTGCTTTTTTACTATTCTTTTCTTTTGGTATGGTTTTCCTTGCTGCCTTCTGCATATTGTACTGCATCTCTGTCCATAATTCTTCTGACACTCTGTCTATCATGTACAGACAATTAAATCTGTTCTACACCTCCACCGTGTATTCCTTAGGAATGTTATCTAGGTCATATCTGTCTGGCCTAATTGTTTTCCCTATTTTCTTTAGTCTGAGCCTGAATTTTGAGATCAGTAGATTGTGATCTGAGCCACAGTCTGCTCCAGGTCTCGTTTTTGCTGACTGCATGGAGGTTCTCCATCTTTGGCTGCAGAGTGTGTTATCAATTTGGTTTCAATGTTGGCCATCTGGTGATGTCCATGTGTAAAGTCTCCTCTTGTGTTGCTGGGAAAGGGTGTTTTCTATGACCAGTGCGTTCTCTTGGCAGAACTCTATCAGTCTTTGCCCTGCTTAGTTCTGTGTTTCAAGACCAAACCTGCCTGTTATTCCATCTACTTTTTGATTTCCTACTTTGGCATTCCAATCTGCTAAAATGATGTGGACATCATTTCTTGGTGTTTGTTCTATGAGGTGTTGTAGGTCCTCATAGAACTGGTCAACTGTGGCTTCATCTGCACCAGTGGTTGGTCCATATACAGTACTTGGATTACAGTGATATTGAAAGGTTTGCCTTGGATTCTGACTGACATCCTTCTATAATTTTTGAGATTATATCCCATTACTGCTTGTCTCACTATTTTATTGACAATTATGGCTACTCCATTTTTTCTGAGGTTTTCTTGTCCACAGTAGTAGACATGATGGTCTCCAGAGCTGAATTCGCCCATCCCTGTCCATTTTAGCTCGATGATTCCCAAGATATCAATGCTTATTCTTTCCATTTCCTTTTTGACCACTTCCAGTTTTCCTTGGTTCATAGATCTTACATTCCATGTCCCTATACAGTATTGTTCCTTACAACATTTTATTTTTTAGGCCAGTTTTATTTAGAGTTCCTATTTTGTATTTTGCTGTTCTGTCTCTTATCCCTTTTACATCGTCATGGTTATTTCCGGTTTTATTAGTCCGTTTGTATCTCTTTTGAATTTCTTAGTAAGATATTATCTGTTGACAGCTTGCTGGGCCTGTCGCAACTTCACCAGAGCCCTTTTGGCCAGGTTATTTCAGGGTGATCCAGGATGGCCTTTATGGCTGTCATAATGGTTCTTTGGCACAAGGTGACGCCATACTTCACCCAATCCTAGCAATCCCTTACTTTGCCCTGTAACTGTCTCTCACAACGTGGACACAGGGTTGGACTTTGAAAGGCAGGAAATCAGACATAGACTGAATATCAGAAAAATAAATATTACAGTATTTATTATTTATTTATTTATTGAAATTATATCCTGCTCTACTCAGACCCACGGCCGACTCAGAGCAGCTAACAACATATTAGTGTAATACTATTACAATATAATGATACAAATACACAATAAATAATCAATACAGTTACAAAGAAAACAGTATTCCACAATAGTACAGTATCAAATACACAATAACAAAGCATAAAGACAAAAGGGAAAAAACCTCTTTTCAGAAGCCCCACACGTCCAGATACAGCAAGTCCGCCACAAAAATAATCAAAGTCACCCGCCCTTGTCATCCTCCAGGCCGATAAAAGAGCTGGGAGGGCATGGCAACCCGCAGCAGCAGCGTCCTTCGGAGCCTCCTGGGCCAGGGGAGGCTCCCTTTATCTCTCCACCGGTGGAGAGTGCAGGGAGAGTGCGGCTGCGTCTTTGGAGCCTCCCGGGCTTCGGGAGGCTCCCTTTATCTCTCCGCCAGTGGAGTGGGCAGGAAGAGTGCATCGTCGTCTGCGTCTTTGGCACCTCCTGGGCTGGGGGAGGCTCCCTTTATCTCCCCGTCGGTGGAGAGGGCGGGGAGAGTGCGGCGGTGGCAGTGGCTACGTCTTCGCAGTAGTACAACAATGGAATCCATTACCCCCAGGACATGGTGAGCGTTCCAGTGCTGGAGGCATTTGAGAGAAACTGATCAACCATCTGTCAGATTTGCTTTAATTTGGATTCCTGCATTGAACAAGTGTTTGGACTCAGTATCCCCATAGACCCCTTCTAACTCCATTGTCTTATTCTTGCTGACCCTTATTGTTATTACAAATACATTTCTGGTCTATCTTGAATATAGGTGATAGGATTGTGATGTATGTTTGTATTGTGTAAGATGCATGAAACTGTGTCTTTAAGAGATCCTTCAGCACAGCACCCAGCTGTAACTACTGAGTGGGTGCCTGAGCAAATTGTTAAGTATAAATCTAGGCTTCTCAGAATCCACTTTGCTTCTAGCCACAGGCTTTTATGCCACTTTGCTTCATGCCAAAACTCTTGCTAGCCGAACTGCTTGCTAGCCAAACAGCTTGTATGCAAAACTGCTTCTGCCAGGATGCTTCAGCTTCTGGGGTTATGCTACTGGCTTTGCTGAAATCTCTGGAGGAGACAGAGGATTGGAATCCAACTGAATGGACAAAGTGAGTCCAGTTTCCAGAAGCAACATGTAGCAGAGACACTGAGCCTGGAGGCTCTGACATTTTCCTCAAGCCAGGACAACAAGTCTTTGCATAGCCTACAGCCAGCCCGAGAGTAGGCTGGAGTTTGCTGTGAGTACTTTGACTGGGACTCAGACCTTGAAAGTACTGCTTACAAAGACTTACAAACTGTTTACTTGACTTTAATTTCATAGAGAGTAATCTAATGTTTTGTGTTGACCTTATGAACTGACTTGCTAAAGTAAAAGCTATTTTGTTTTCATCGTTACTCTGCATGTTATTGTTTGGGTGAGAGTGAAAACACTACACGGGCACCACCGCTGCTACCACAAGCTAACTGCTTAGCTCTGCAAGATTCACACCCAGACCCCAATACCTAACAATAGGAGTCAAACATTATCACTCTGCCAGATGACTATTGGGTGAGACAGTCCTTATTAATTGGTCTTTCACAGTTCATCTGAGCAGTCTTTCTGCCTGTCCAACAAGTTAGCCTTTTGTTTCCATAGCCTGTTTACACACATAGTTTGACCTTCTGATCATATATTATTATTATGAGAAGATGTTGCACTATGGGGCACTATGTAAGTTAAAATAATAAATATAAATAAATAATAAACCATGTTTGTCTTCTCCTTCTGGGTAAAGAGCAGGTTTTCTGTGTCAGGCACTACAATGTTTTAGAGCAGAAAAGAGTTTTGATACACCCTTTTGTAACAACAGCCACTGTCTTCATGAATATCCATTACTATTGGACGCATGCTACACAAGGTTGACATTTAAAAATAGTTAGATGATATAAATGCCAATTCTAGTCCATTTTGCTACCTTCTCCATGGATAAAAATATTACTGGCCCTAAGTAAGGAAGCAGACCTTTTTAATAAATAGTAACTTGTTGATTCCATTTCTAGCCCTTTTCTGTTACAGAACTTTGTTATTCAGTGTACTTATCTCAAGGGTGGCAGATCTCCAACCAACAAAATAAGATTTCATTAGCCTCGAACAACATCTTAGCATGAGGATCTTGGGAAGAAGCTGAGATAAATGAGTTCTGTGGTGCATCAAATTCTTCTTCTGAAGAACTCAGTAACTAGAAATCATGAGGCAGTAATGAACTAGTTTACAGGTCTCGATGTCTGACTATATATCTTTTAACTTCCTATAGATAACGGGGCTATACCTTGAGCTCAGGGCTATCTGATTCTAAATTCACAGAAGTTCAAAAAATCAATGAATCCTAAATAATTTGCTGCTTTGTCAAGTCAGGGCAGCTGGTTTATTTCACTGGAAGCTAACTTTTCTATGGGTTTAGGTCTCACTTGTGACCTGACTAGAATAATAAAGAGGTTAAAAATGTACTTCTCATCAGGGTAGCCTCCAGGTGACCTGTTTTAGAAAATGCTGGTCATATAACATCCTAAAGAGCTGAGGTAGGGACCCAAACCCTATATACCTGTAAATATAAATTCAACAGAGTATGAAACAAGATAGGTGTTATGCCTGAGATTGTTTCTGCACAGCCTTAGAGATCAAGATGATAAATAAAAACTCAACAGTTTGTAGTTCAGGAGCTGTTAACTTCTGTGGAAGGAAGTAAATAATACTCCTTAATATGAAAGGCACCTCACAAGTAAGATCATGAAAGCTAGTAATGAGTTTGCCTGTCATATTTTTATTCTCTGCTAACATGAATATAACTATAAATATTTAAATGCTAAATTGTGTGTGAACTTGGAACATCGGCACTAAAAAAACATACATCACTGAGATTTCTGTATAAAAGCTCCACTGTCATGCAAGAAAAGAAGCTCTGTTTAAGGGCTGTTAATTCTATAAAGTAAGAATTGCCTATTTATATACATCATATGGTCAGTTCATGTAATGAGGAATTAGTCTGCTTTCATAGTAAGGGAAAAGCAGGCACTCAATTCTGCAAAAGGGAAAAATCCTAAAGGCAGTGCTTTTTATGATGCTTCTTGGCCTGCCAAACATTCAGCTGACAACCTAGAAATGGAATAGACAAGCATTTGTTCCCGAAGAAACTACAAAAAAAACCCCAAACCCAACAAACAAACCATTGGCTTGGAACAGGTATATTCAGCATCTGAATTCCCTTGATGAGAAAGAGAAGGCAAAGGACATGAAGAGTAAAACTATGTGGTAAAATGTAGAGATTTTCTGTGGATTTTGCCTTTGGGTATTTTGTTGGCATCTCAGAAAAAGAAAAGTTGAAGCAGCCTGTCTAAGGCAGTCATGAATAATTGATGACATTAAAAGGCATGTTTTTAAGAATACTTGAGAAGTGGTAAGTCTTTGTAAATGTAGTGGGGAAAACAACTCCAGAGGTGGGCTCCCTGCTGAATGTACACGCCAAGGTAGTCTGCAGTGTTTTACTCAATGGCTAATGGCCCTTGAAAGTTTTCCACTAGAGTATCTTGCCTTGCAGAAGTCTAAATGGTTAACTTGATTCTCTGAAGAGGTCACTGAAATCCTTTGTAGAAGGTTTATGTGACATTGTAAACATAAATCTTAATGTATTTGCATGTTGTTTTGCTACAAGTAACTGAGACAAATGCTTATGAATTATTTAATAACAAAATTAGATGACTCTTCTGATTGTTGCAATGCTCTGCAGGTAATTAGGTTTAATATTGAATTCAGATTTTATATCCAGCCTTTCTTCTTCTTTCTCATAGCAGGCAGTACCATTTGATGTGGTCACTTCCTCTAGGATACTTATGAGATGACATTGATAGTGCAGATACAGTAGACTAGCTCTAGTAGAGACATAGAAGAATGGAAAGCATTGTGAGAACAGAGACATCCCTCAGTTAGAGCCAGTTAAATCATCTGATCTAGAAGCATTGCACTGTAATTGTGTATGGATGAGAAGGAAGGAAGGCCTTGGTACTTTATATTTGGAAATGTGATCACTGCTGTGCCTCCCACACAGTTATGCATCCATAATCTTTCACAACTGTCAGACATTTTATTATCTGTTGACTTCCCAAATTTCCACCAGTCATTATCTTTGAAGTTATTTTTACCCATGAAAAAGTTTGTAAGCTGAGGGAAGGGGAATCATTGACATGAAAGAACCACCCAGATATGCCACTGATTTAAAACATTTCCTAGTTTCACTGAGGAAGCATTATATAAACATTTATAAACAATTTAACTGACAGGCAAATACTTGAGGGTGTACGTATATTTTCCTATAATTCATTCAGACCCAATCACTTGGTGTCTTTTGTTCATGTGGGTACTGTTAATCACGGTTACAAGGCAAATGTTTTGTAAGGCTAGTACTCAATGTTAACCTTCCATGTCCTAATAGCAATGCCAAGTGAAACATCCTCAGTGTAATATGGAAAGTTAAGGTTTTGTGGATGGATAATAATATTTGATACTCTTAGCCTGCCCCCCCCCCGGGTGGTGGTGGTTGTACACACTAGGTGTTCCAATATAAGCCAATTCAAAGTCAAATAAAAATATTACCCAGTGGTTCAATTTGTAGTGCTGCTGTCCTGATGTTGAAGGGCCCATGGAGTTCAGGCAGCTGTTTCTTGGTATCCTAGTAGTTCCATAAGCAAAGCTGTGTGATCCATGTATAAAACATGTTCAGAAGTACCTTTACTGGTGATACCTTTACTGGATCACCAAATTAAAAGAAATAATTGAAGCTTTTGTGATTCATGATCACTTCTTCAGGCAAGGCATTCAAATGTTCGTGGCATGGTGGTCTGCCAGGCTCTTCCTAAGACTATAAATCTCTTCCCCCCACCCCTGAGAGATCACTGGACTTTGCACTACTTTGACCTGGGTGGAAAAGGGGCTGCATCCTCAATGGAGCCTTTTGGGGAGAGCAATTAGCAGAGCCCTGTTTCCTGTGTTTGAATAATGGGGGTGGAGCATCAAGTCAACTGCTGCTTTTAAAGACAGAGCCTAGAGACCATCATGCTATGAACATTTGAATGCCTTGACTGAAGAAGTGATCATGAATCGCAAAAGCTTCAATGATTTTTTTAAAATATAGTGACCCAAAAAAGATATCACCTACTACTTCTGCACATGTTTTATACATGGATCACATGGCTGACTTTGCTTATTTAACAGTATTGTTATTTTATATCGATGGGAAGGACAGATGCTCTGTGTAAATCAATGAAGAATAATACTCCTTTCACATCATGTGCCTGAGGGATTTCTGCTTGGGTGTGAAAGCCACCATACCCCAATAGCTGTTTCTGGCTTAAAGACTTGACAGCTGTTAAAATTCAGTATGAAAGGGCAGTTGAGGATAACTGCCACATGGCAAACAACTAGCTGCTTTAGTGTCCAATGTTCATTATCTCATGACTTAAAGAAAGAAGGTCAAATGAACGGGCTGGAATGTTGACTGTTAAACATCTTTGTGGCTGTCACCCTGCATTTGAAGACAAATATATTCTGCAAATGTGTCATATCTATGTTCTACAATAGTTTAGGAAGCATCTTGTAATGATTCTTGCACTTCTAAATGCTTTGTTAAGGACAGCTAGATGACAAGTCTCTAAGGGGCTGTGGTGGCTGAGTGGTTAAGAAGCTCGCCTTGTTAGCTGGAAGGCCAGCAAGTTGGCAGTTTGAGACCCAGGCACTGCATGATGGTTTGAGCACCCGTCTGTCCCAGCTCCAGCCAACCTAGCAGCCAACCTAGCAGTTCAAAAGCAAGAAATTGCAAGTAGATAAATAGAGACCACTTTAGCGGGAAAAGATCTTGGGGACATGAAAGGCGCCTCATTTGAGTGGAGTTTCTCCAGCAAAAATCCTTTCAACTCAGAATAATTTCTGAGTGTTGGACTTTGTCCATGTTAAGTACATTCATTTTAGTAACTGGGGCTTATGGAAGGCCACCATTGTTCCTCTGGCTGTGCCTTTATGGCTTACAAAGCTGATCCTCAAGGTTACATGCACTAGTAAAAGTCAAGCTTATCACATTACCGCAACACATGACTAAAACTCATATCTGTATAGATGTTAGTTTCTATATAGTTCTTTCTGAGGAAAACTGCTCGAGACTGAGTGGAGGGAGAGGGAGCCACCCTTAAAGTCAGCTCCCTCCCCCTCCCCCCATGATATGGTACACTTTGGTTGCACTTCCATGACTTACAAAAGCCCGCTTGTCTACTCGTCACAAAACATAAAGGACCTGCCCTACAGAGTACAGTGGTACCTCATAAGAACATAAGAACAGCCTTGCTGGAACAGGCCACAGCCCATCCAGTCCAGCATTCTGTCTCACACAGTGGCTCACCATTTCCTTCAGGGTATTCCCAAGCAGATGCCTTCACCTGCTTAGGATTCCCTGGAAATGATATTGAGAGATATCCTGCCTATCTCTCCAACCCGGAGGTTGTCCTTAAGTATCCATAATTATAGCCATTGATACTCTTGTCCTCCATGAACTTGTCTAATCCTTTCTTAAAGCTGTCAAGACTGACAGCTGTCACCACTTCTTCTGGCAGGGAGTTCCATAGACCAGTAATCCTCTGGGTGAAAAAATACTTTCTCTTATTTGTTTGAGAACTAGTACCCAAAAGTTTCATCGAGTGTCCCCTAGTTCTAGTGTTATGCGATAGGGAAAACAGTTTTTCCTTATCTACTTTGTCCACACCGTGCATGATTTTATAAACTTCAATCAGGTCACCTCTTAGACGTCGTCGTTCAAGAGTGAAGAGGCCCAACTGTTGCAGCCTCAGATGGTAAGGAAGGTGTTCCAGTCCCCTAATCATTCTGGTTGCCCTCCTCTGCACTTTTTCCAGCTCCATAATATCCTTCTGGAGGTATGGCGACCAGAACTGTACACAGTATTCCAGATGGGGCCTCACCATAGATTTATAAAGAGGCAAAATGACACTTGCTGACTTATTTTCTATACCCTTCCTAATGATCCCTAGCATTGAGTTTGCTTTTTTCACTGCTGAGGCACACTGGGTTGACACCTTCATTGAGTTGTCCACCAGGACACCAAGGTCCCTTTCCTGGTTTGTCGCAGAGAGTTCAGACCCCATCAGTTTATAAATGTAATTGGGGTTCTTTGCCCCAACATGCATCACTCTGCACTTACTAATGTTGAAACTCATTTGCCACTGTTTTGCCCACTCCCCCAGTGTCGAGAGATCCCTCTGAAGCTCCTCACAATCTCTCACAGTTTTCACTACCCTGTATAATTTAGTGTCGTCAGCAAATTTGGCTACCTTGCTTTTTACTCCTACCTCTAGATCATTTATGAAGAGGTTGAAAAGCAGGGGTCCCAGTACTGAACCTTGGGGGACCCCACTCTTTACTTCCCTCCACTTGGAGAAGTGTCCATTTAGTGCTACCCTCTGTTTCCTGTCCCTTAGCCAGTTGCTGATCCAGGACAAGACCTGTCCCTTTATTCCATGACTGGTAAGTTTATTCAAGAGCCTTTGGTGTGGGACCTTGTCAAAAGCCTTCTGAAAGTCCAGATAAACAATGTCAACTGGATCCCCCTTATCCACATGCTTGTTGACACTCTCAAAAAATTCCAACAGATTAGTGAGGCATGATTTGCCCTTGCAAAAACCATGTTGGCTCTCCTTTAGCAGCGCCTTCTCTTCTATGTGCCTATTAATTCTATATTTTAGGATGGTTTCCATCACTTTACCTGGGACACATGTCAAACTGACAGGTCGGTAATTTCCTGGATCACCCCTGGATCCTTTTTTGAAAATTGGTGTTACATTCGCTACCTTCCAGTCATCAGGCACAAAGCCTGATTTGAGGGAAAGATTATATATTTTGGCTAGGAGATCAGCAATTTCATCTTTAAGTTCCCTGAGAACTCGTGGATGGATTCCATCTGGTCCTGGTGATTTGTTAGTGTTTAGCTTAACAAGACATGCAAGGACCTCCTCCCTGGTTATTTCTATCTGGCTTAATTCTTCGGTTTCCCTCCCTACGAAGATAGGCTCTGTTTTGGGCATGTGGCCTCTGTCTTCTTCAGTGAATACTGAAGCAAAGAATTCATTGAGTCTCTCTGCAATCTCTGTTTCCTCTTTAATAACCCCTTGCCTTCCATTGTCATCTAATGGTCCAATGGCCTTCCTAGTTGGGTTCTTACTTCTAATGTACTTAAAGAAGTCTTTGTTATTTCTCTGAGTATTTTTAGCTATACGCTCCTCAAAGTCTTGCTTTGCTTTCCTGATTGTTGCCTTGCATTTGTTCTGCCAGAATTTATGTTTCTGCCTGCTGTCCTCATTCGGACAAGCCTTCCATCTTCTAAATGAGCTTTTCTTGCTCTTGATCACTTCCCGAACAGCTCCTGTAAACCACATTGGAGTCCTCTTGGACCTGGCAGTGCCCTTTTTCCTTTTGGGTATGCATTCCAATTGAGCCTCTGTTATTGTTTTTGTAAACAGCCTCCATGCCTCTTGGAGTGTTTGGACTCTCTCAATTTTCCCTTTCAGCTTCTTTTTTACTAGTTTCCTCAACTTTGGGAAATTTCCTTTTTGAAAATTTAAGGTCTCTGTGTTAGATTTTATCAGTGACTTGCGGTCTATGATCAAGTTAAACATAATTGAGTTGTGGTCACTGTTCCCTATTGGATCAGTCACATTAACATCTTGCACCAGATCCTGAGTATTACTCAGGATCAAGTCAAGGATTCTTGTACCTCTAGTTGGGTCTTCAACCATCTGTCCCAGGGAACAATCATTTAGCATATCTAGGAACTTTATCTCTTTATCATGTGCTGAACAACAGTTCACCCAGTCTATGTGAGGGTAATTGAAGTCCCCCATTATAACCAGGCTTCCCTTCTTGGATGCCTCCTTTACAACATTCTCCAACTGCCAGTCTCCCTCAAGAGTTTGGGTCGGAGGCCGATAGTATATGCCTACTGTTAGACCATCCTTGTGGCCTGGTACTCTTACCCACAGAGCTTCCAATGGTGACTCCAAATCACCTAGATATTCCAATTCATACGATTTTATCACTTCTTTGACATACAAGGCCACACCACCTCCCACTTGCCCCTTCCTATCCTTCCTGTACAGTTTGTAGCCTGGGATAACTGTATCCCATTGGTTATCATCCGTCCACCAGGTTTCAGTGATACCAATAATATCAATATTCTTATTTATTGCTAAGTATTCCAGCTCCCCTATTTTGTTCCGGAGGCTTCTAGCATTTGTATACAAGCATTTATATATGCTTTTCTGACACAGTCTTTTGTGTCCAGTTGCATTGTTAGACTGCCTCTTGCATCCTTCTGCTAGAATGCTAGTGACTAGCTCCTCGCTCTGCTCAGTAATTTTTGCATCCTCCTCACTACTCAAGTACACACTTTCCCGAACCGGATGCTGCCCAGCTCCTGTCGGCTTTCCCCCAGTTATCAGTTTAAAAGCTGCTCTGCAGCCTTTTTGATGTTGAGTGCCAGCAATCTGGTCCCATCATGGTTCAAATGCAACCCATCCCTCCTGAACAGATTTGGCTTGTCCCAAAATGTTCTCCAGTTCCTGACAAATCTGAAACCCTCCTCTCGACACCACCACCTCATCCACGCATTGAGGCTTCTGAGCTCTGCCTGCCTGGTAGGTCCTGCGCGAGGGACAGGCAGCACTTCTGAAAATGCTACCTTGGAAGTCCTGGACTTCAATCTTCTTCCTAACAACCTGAATTTGGCTTCCAGGACACACCGCTTGGCCTTCCCAACATCATTGGTACCAACATGTACCATGACAACTGGCTCGTTCCCAGTTCTCTCTAACAATCTATCTAGATTTCTTGTGATGTCTGCAACTTTTGCACCTGGCAGGCAAGTCACCATACGGTTATCATGTGCATCACAAATCCATTTCTCTGTATTTCTAATTATTGAATCGCCTAGTACAAGGAGCCTCTCTCCTGCAATCTGTTCATCTACATGCACCTCATCAACCATATTAAGGGAGAGAACCTCAGTTTGTTCCTGTTGTTTATCTTCCTGGACCTCATCAAGTGTGATGAAAGAGAGATCATCAGGTGGAACCAGTTGTTCCTCTGTGTGTTCCTCATCAGGTGTGATGAGGGAAAGAGCCTCAAATTTATTCTGTAATTTCAGACTCTCAGAGTGATCCCCTACTCTTCTCCTCCTTTGAGTCACATTCCTCCAAACATCTCCCTCCTGAGTTACTGAAGGGCCTTCTCCCTCAGAACTGTGCCCTGTCTCTTCTTTGTCCAGCATAGTCTGTTCCGCTCTGTCCAAGAACAGCTCAAGCTCCTTAATTTGTTGATGGTTAGATATGCGGGCCTCTAGCTGCTGGACCTTCTCTTCTAGTAGTGCAACCAGCTTGCACTTGCTGCAAGTGTAGTTCTCCATATGCTTTGGCAAGAACACAAACATGGCACAAGTATTGCAGGTAACTACAACTGTTCCCTCAGAATCCATTTTAACAAGTGCAGTATTCTGGGCCTCAAAAATGTACACGTTTACTACCTTTCTACCTAGTAAGACTATATTATTCCTTTGTTACTAGTGTGCAATCTCGCGCGCCTAACGGCGCGCGGGCCTCTAAAGCAGCTCTACTCCAACTGCAAAACTTACCAGCGCTCACTTCCTTTGTTTTGCTCTCCTCAGCAGCAGCTCTGCTTAAGAGCACATGCAGAGTCAAAAGGGCTGACCCTGAAGCTTTACGAATGCTTCAGTTAACATAATTTTTGCTTTATGAATGAAAATCCACTGAAAATAATGCCTTGCTTTACAATTTTTTTTGGAATGGAATAATTGGTTTTCAATGCATTCCTATGGGAAACCATGCTCTGCTCTACAATTTTTCCAGAATGATTTTCAATGCATTCCTATGGAAAACCGCATTTTGCTTTATGATATTTTTTTGTGATACAAAACATCCTGTGGAACACATTAACTTCATAAAGTGTGGTACCACTGTATCTGGTTTGGGACTGAGGCAACCAATCTCAAACCAGAACAGCAAACCTTGGCTTCCATGAGCAGAAATTCGGGAGAAGGCCAAGGACCTTTCCAAAGGAACAAAGCTCTGTGATTTAATCTCCCTTGAGAGACTTCAGTCAAGTATTTAATACTTAAAGACATTGCTGTTAAGATGCTGAGCCATTTAATTCACCCAGCCATTTAATTCACAAAGGCAGTGATTATCAATCACATGAAGAGAGGGGCTGAATAAGAAACAATTCAGGATTTGAGTACAAACTTTGAAATCCAGTTATCACAACTAAAAGTCTGTTGTCTACTTCTCCAATTATAAGATGCCTGGTAATTATTTATTTTCATTTTCTTTTTGCAGACTTATTGTTAGAAACAGTGTAATTTACACTAGAATCCTGGACATAGTAGCCAAAATTTTGTTGCATAGTTACATCTCAATAACTTGAATTTGCACAAGTGGTTGTGAAGTTTATCTTCAGTTGCCCTTTCGTATGGAATCTTAACAGCTGTCAAGCCTTTAACCCAAAGGCAGAAGTCATATCCAGCAAGCAAATCTGCAGTTGCACACTCAGGTTTACAATATGGACTGCATGCAAATAACTCCCTGAAAACCTTTGCACATGTAACTTTATGATGAATGCATTCGGATTTCACCCATCAGTTAAATTAGATTTTACTCTCTAGTAAGCATGTTTAAGATTTCAGCCTTAATGGCCATCCCAACCTTGAGAAATGCAAAGCCAACTCACATTTCTTGATTGTATATGGACAGATTCTTCACAATCTGATTAGGTGAAAAGCTGTTTTTTAGAAAAATGAAAATGAAAACTGAGTACCACGGGGGGGGGGGGGGTACTCTAGAGGAATGAGATACCTTATTGAAACATGGATCAATCTTGTGGTTTTTTTTCTTAATGCTTCATGGCTGAAGTCCAGTAGTATGTTGTTGAATTGAGTCCATTGAATCATTGGGAAATCTGGTGCGTCAAAATCTATGTAAGTTCTAGTTATTCAGAACTTATGCTAGTTGAAAATTACTACTGTATTCCAAATCTTTTGATGCCTAGAATATTATCACATTAACTAAACCATCAGGTTGACTAGACTCCTCTAGAACTTTGGACAATATGAGTAGCAGCAACGTCTCCAATACTTTGGCATGGGGCCAGCTACCTCAATTCTTTCCTGCCTGGTTTTTTTATTCTTCTCAATTCTCCAAACTTACCCCAAGCTTTTTCCAATAGTTTCCCAAGAAAAAGAAATTGATTGTCCTGTACTGTGAAGATGGATGGTGGGTGATGATTATCAATAAAATAAATGTGATGGTAGTTTAATGGCCAGCATCCCTTCTGTGGAATCATGTCAGTTGTTGTAGAATGGAGAACATGATGTCTGTGTCAGGTGAGTGTCACACACATATTGGATGTGCAATCAACGCAACTGGTAAATGGCTGTCATGTTCCTGGCTCCTGTAATTTGCGTGATTCTTCTTGCATATGCATAACTCAATAGGATATTGGCCAATGTGAAGAATACTAATTTGTGTTATGCATTCTGCAAACTAGAAAATTGAGCTCTGTTTTTGCACTGTAATTCATCT
This sequence comes from Bradypodion pumilum, assembly GCA_035047305.1. NCBI lineage: Eukaryota > Metazoa > Chordata > Lepidosauria > Squamata > Chamaeleonidae > Bradypodion > Bradypodion pumilum. The sequence continues at coordinate 404,375,844 of JAWDJD010000001.1, forward strand.
GCACTTATTTTTTCATCTACTATAAATGATTAGAATTGAGCACCTATAGTTTAATATTAAAAGTTAACATTTAGGATTGTGGAGAAGAGAGCTAAGTTGCCATCATATCAAATTAGTAATAGTGGCTGCAATGTGCCCAGGGGGGCATCCTTCCTCACTAATCTCGTTAATCAGTTACATACTCCTCTGGTAGTTATAGGCACTTATCTAGCACCTTCACTCTAAACTAGCCATCTATTTCTTAGCACTATTATTGGCCCAGGTAAAACTACCCTTACTCTGTCCAAGGTATTTGGAGTTGCTCCTCTAATTGTACAATCCAGCCAGTGCCTCTTTGCCCCAGTTGGTATTTTTATTAGATGTTGTTGCTACCTGAAACGTTTGTTTGATGTAATCTTTGCTTCTTCAGGTACTGTGTAGCCTGTATGACATGGGTGTAATATTCACTATTTCTAGACTGCTAGATATCTAAGATACTGTCTAAACTTACCGATATTCCAATTTTTGGACCATTACTGGCACACTTTGGCAGGACTCATATTTCAGTGTCCCAACATGGGATCCATTGGGTCTGACCATTGATCAGGGGAAATTATCCATTTCTGATAACCTGCATTGGCTATCAGCTGCTGCAAGGTACAGGAAATTGAATCAGTAGAGGGCCTAATTTCCTGTAGAGGAGAAACTGCCATTGGGAGGTGGGGATCATGCCGAGTGGCATTTAGCTCCTCCCCATGACCTCACACAGCTTTTTATAAGATGTGCTACACTGGTCTTGGGAGGGCCAATATAGAAAAGGTCTTGCATACTGACCAATCATGTATTCACAGTGATACACCATATAGATCAGTGATGGTGAACCTTGGCACTCCAGCTGTTCTTGAACTTCAATTCCCAGAAGCTCTGATCAGCAGGAGTGCTAACTTGGGCTTCTGGTAATTGATGTCCCAGAACAGCTGGAGTGCCAAGGTTCACCATCACGGATACAATTATCAGTCCCAAATAGAACAGATTTATTGAAAAACTTGAAACATATGTGAGGACCAACTCAACCAAATCCTGTTGATCCTATTGCATGTCCCAGATTGAATTGACTCTTTGGTCTGATGGGATTTATAGAGGTGTTGATTTTCCACTCAGCAATCGATTAAGTGGCCCACTCTAGTTGGGACTAACAGTTGGATTTCCACCATGATCTTGCAAGCACTAACAAGTGATAGAAAAGCAAAAATGTCTTAGATATGTGGCACAACTTGAAATTTCTTCTATTCCATCTTCCAGATGTAAATTAAATATCAGCATCACATATTTTCTGCCCATTATATCTACAAATATTCCCTATTCTTCTCCAAAAGTGAATTCAATTTACATGGCTCCCTTTATTCCTGACTGAAATAAATACTGGAGCAAACAGCAAACAGCAGTGCCATCCACAAAAATTGCAGTGTGCCATTCTCTGACAACGCCAGGATGGACCCTTCAGACTAGGGTTTCTCAATCTATGGCCCATGGGCCGAATCTAGCCCACAGCACCAAATAATCTGGCCCGTGACCTTGATCCAGCTGCCCCTGCCATAATCAGCCACAGACTCATTTATGGCCATTGTAAATAAACACATTTACTATGGCCATAAATGAGTCCCGGCCGTTGTAAAAATGTTTATGACAGCTGCGGATGCATTTTACAGCAGCATTTACGGTGGGGGAGGGGAACATCAGTCTTGCCCACTCAGCTGTCTGAGGGGGTAGAGGTCCGGCATGCCTCTGAAAATGTTGAGAACCCCTCCTTTAGACACAAGGAGTTGCAGCTATTTAGTGTAAAAATTAAACCAAAACATTTTATAGTGCATTGATTGCCAGTAAAAATGGGGTACACAGAAAGTACCTCCTTAAAGTTTGTGGTATTTTTGAACCACAATCGGGTGTACCCTGGGCAATGGCCTCCTTGTGCCAGCTAACTTTTCTCACACTAGGTCAGATGAAAGGAACTGTAGAATGAATTCACCAAAAGGTGGCTTCATTTTGGTAGTTTCACGTCTGGCCTAGACATGGAAGAAGAAGCCAGTAAAAATAAAAATAAAAGATATCTTTTTAACATCTCTGACAAGCCTTTAAAAATCTGTGTGAATTTTAAAAAACCCTCAAAGCTTACATGATTGTCAGTAGAATGAAACAGTTGAAATTTATCAGTCTTTATAGAAGAATGTCAGATTGTGTGGTCTTCTGCAAATTTCTCAACGAAACATCTGAAAAAGGCTAATTTTATGACTAATACTTATATTACCTGAGATGATGAAGAGTGGAAATGTTACTAGTGGCACAGCACTTCACATGAATTTATTGCAAGACCAGTAGAATCACGCAGGACTCCTCCATGGAATCACCGGCCAACATTAGGAAATATTGTATCATTCTTCATCGACGGTTGATATTTTAAAATAGAATTTGGGTGGCTCCCTGCATGGGTAGCAACATACAAGTCATCCTCTAGATGTCTCGTTTATCTCACTTTGTTCAGAGTACAAGCGTTCCAGCAAGACCATCCACCTTTGTGCCATTTATGGGTACATTCTTGGATCTGAGTTGTGTTATTATGGGGATTTGTCATTTAGGTTGCTGCTGTTCACAAGTGAGACAGTTAAACTGATGATAGCGGTTTTGTTGAGAAAAGAGCACTGCAATCTTGTTCATCTGGTCTTTTTCCACTTAGGATTTTGATGCAACTGCAGAAATGTGCCTTTGGCTATTTCACTACCCTACACATCTATTGTCTGTCCTTTTTGTCACAGCTTTGGGCTCTCCTCTTCTTTCTTAGAAGCCCCCTCTCCTCCTTTTTCAGATTCTTTTGTCTTCTAACTTAGCCTTTGTTTTATCTGCTCTTTCTCTCCAGTGTCCTCCCTGCATAGGTGCCAGGCTTTCTTACTAAGAACAAAATTGAATGCTTCTAATCAGGAAGATCTGCTGCAAATGAGAAGTGCTAAATTCTGCCCCTAGGACAAAGCAATATAAAAACTAAGTCGATTTCAAACAGACAGAAAGTTCTGAGAACTCATTAAAAGTGGTACAAAGCATCTTCTGGATGTCAGGGCAATGTCTGTTCAGATCAGTGTTAATAGGGAATATAATGAGGTACACATGCTCCCCCTGAAAGAACCTTTACGGAGACCCACAGCCTGGCACTATATTCTCTGTGTCCTTTAAAGAAAACTTAAACATCAAGGATCACAAAGTCTACTCCACACACACCCCTATTTTTGTTTTTTTTTAAAACTTTTCACAAATTATGTATCTTCACTTTACCTTTCTATTTCTTTGCAGAATTTCCATTTATGTGGTGTTCAGGACAAAAAGATAAAAGCATCTAAAATCTTTCCCCAAGATGGAGATAATCACAGGCTAGATGTTGAGCACAATGGCTTTAGTGTTGGACCCTGGCATTGTGGAATTGGGTTGTGGTGGTTCAGTGGTTAAGAAGCTTGCCTTGTTAGCTGGAAGGCTGGCAAATCAGCAGTTTGAGACCCAGGTACTGCATGACAGACTGAGCATCCACCTCTGTCCTAGCTCTTGGGGACATGAAAGGAGCCTCATTTGGACATCCCCTGAGCAGACTTTTGCAAAAATCCTTTCAACCCAGAATAATGTCTGACATGAAATTATTACTGTGGAATTTGTAGCCTATCCAATCAAAATTAGCCTGTGTGCTCAAATTTAGAATGCTTACAACCTGTCACATACTTTCTTCAATTACACATGATGATAGTCATGTGAAAATCACAAATTACAACAAAATATGCACCCTTTAAGTTGCCCTCACATTTAAAAAAGCATTTTAGATATTTCCATCCCAATTTGGCTCCATACTGTTATTATGTGCAATCCAAATGCAGATGAAATTGCTCATACTGACAAATCTCAATGCCAAACCTAATTTGGAATTAACCCAGACTGTCTTTGCTGTTTGGGCACATATTGAGCAACTGATGTGCAGAGAGCATTTATATTTGCTACTTAAACAACTGTCTGCCTTCTAGATTCCACACTACTGCTGCTGTTCTGTCCTAAATGAATTTCATGAGGATAAAGAATGCTATGCTTCTGAACAGAAGAAAAAGTGAAATGGAATTCATGACTTTTGGAGATCTGTGTAGGGCCCAGGTATGTAGTGTCCACTTATTTTTTTGTCTATTCTCTTTTTTAAAAAAGTCTCAATAAAGAATAATTTCTAGCAGAAGGAAGAAAATTGAATGGCACAATTTGAGAGGCAGAGCTAATTAACAGACATCAAGATCTTTTCCTTCTCATCTCAGTAGCAATTCCTTTTATTCCACTGCCTTGAATAAAATGTATTTCATGCCAAAGATGTCTATACGTTTCCCCCCACTGACAAAGTGAATGTTTCTTCTTTTCCATCAAATGTAACCAATTACATGCTTCCTAGTTGAGTTTATTTACAAAAACATGTAGTAATAGAGGACAGAAACATAAAGGTTGATTTCTCCCCTTTTCTTTTGTCTTCTCAAAATGCCTCTTCATACAATAAAAGATATGGCCCTGCAGCATTTTCATTTTTAAAAGGTTTTGGTATGATTGTTTGAAGTTCTGATGTTTCTTAATAATTTTATATCTTGATCCAATCTTAAGTGAGGAAGGGGAGCCAGAACAGGAGTCCTGTATGGTGCAGATGGCAGCATAACTTTAAATTTAATATCTGACTAATAATTGAATTTGAAAACGAATCACGAAAATAATACATCTCCAGCCAATATTTCATTTGCCCAGAGTACATACAAGCTATGATCAGAGTTGTTAAAAACCTGTATCATTAATGCTAATAAATCTCTTGTCACAATACTGTTGATGCACAATCTTTCACTGAGAACAGGCTATTTTCTCAACATATCCCAAAAGAATTGAGGCACAATATATTAACCATATATTAGTTTTTCAACTTTAATGAAAACTTGTGACTGAAATCAGTAGTTTCTTTTATTGGCAATTTTAAAAGGAGGTGACATTATTTGATACTACTTCGGAGAAACCATGTCAATTTTGCTGGCTAGCTCTACATTTACCAGGTAGCAAGGCAATTAAAATAATTTGGAATTAGTTCTGAACAGGCATGCATAAGATTGCACTGTAATAAATTTGCAATTGTTTTGTCTCTTCTGATCCATAAAAGTATGCAGTATTACCTCAGATAACGTTTGCATCAGATAACGCTAAAACCGCATAACGTTAAGCAATCTGGGGGAAAATTGCATCGCATAATGTTAAAATCCTGTGGGTTGCATCGGATAACATTCGTTAAAGCCTGTGCTGGTTACAATGTATCTCTGTGGAGTTTTAACATTATCTGATGCATCTCATAGGATTTTAACATTAAAAATTGCATAACACTAAGACTTGTGGAACCAAGTTTTAGCATTATCCGAGATTTTACTGTATTTATAACACTTTAAGCCTTTCCTTGTTCCTTTCAAGATAATAATTTTTAATCTTTCTGACATTTTACATTTCCAGTGTAGAACTTTGTCATAATAATTAGCAATAATTAGAAGCTATTTGTCAAAAAAATGGGGCATAAAATGAACAAGCGACCACCTTTTCTGTAGAACCCAGACTTTATAACCTCATACATATAAATAAATGCCTGTCTGGCCAGGTTATTATGCTATGGTAGCAGAGTAGACCATATTGCTAGCAACTGAACACTGATCATCAGGCAGTGGTTTGTTGGGGATGTAAGTCTTCGCCTTGTATCCCAACTAGGTTGCAAGGCATATTGTGCCTGTGGTGCTTTAAAATTTTGCTGCAGAAGCACACAGGTGTTGTGGTGTTTCTAGAACGATCTGTGGTCAGTGTATTTATGGCTGAGCAAAGTCACAGCTCTCAGCTCCAATGCTCACTCTAGCTTCAATGCTCAACCTGGGCTACCAGGCTCAACATGCTGGAGCTCTGACGCCCAGCCTCTGCTTCAATGCTTCATTTTCTGCCAACAGCCTGGACTAGGAATGCTGCGAGTCCAAGAGCATACTGCAAGGACTGAATCTCCACTCTACTCCAAGGAAAGGCATTTGCCTGACTTGTCTGTCAGGAAAGACTACTAGGGGGTAAGCTGTAAAAGCTGTCTGACTCTACTTGAAGCCACAGCTTATTTTTGGAGTGCTTCTAAGCTGTGTAGATACTTGTACATATCTTTTACACAACTGTAGTTTCTCAGTGGAGCTAACTGAGAAACCCAAGAGACTGTATTTGCTTTCTGTTACTGAACTATCTGAACTACCTACTTCAGAGTAAACCTGTTTGAGTTGTTCACCAAAACCTGTCTGCCTTTTTCATTCTCACAAGGAAGGGAGACATCTCCCTAGGTGCGAATCTTCTGCTCAGCCACTGCGCACCACTCTGCTGTCTGCGGCTCACCCCATAGACACTTAACTAACCTGACAACCCTGAGGACTAAAGGCCTTGGGTGGAGAAGTCCAGAGGGAAGTGGATTAAATTCCACTTGAACCCATCTTGATGGAAGGCATCATCATCATCAATACTGGCCAAAAGGGCTCAGGACCAGAAAGTGACTCACAGAACTGGATCAGTGGTATGGGCATCACATTGTGATGTGGAAGGTAATGGAAGGCCACTGATAGCCAATATTGGGATTCGGCACTTGAAAAAGAAGAATGTAAATAAATGTAAACCAAGCAACAGTTATGTCTTGAATCCCAGGGGCTTGCCAGAAAGCAGATTAGATATCCATCACAAAAGCAGGTTGTTTCAGATCTACAGTATTCTATAACAAGCTCAACAATTTAAAGCAGACAGTAGGCTGTTTCTTTAATCAATAAATTTTTATTGTCGAAGTTATAAATATTCTCCATTTGTTCCCTATTTACAGTTGCAAAATATTTTAAGATATTCTACCATCACCTCTCATCCAATATCTCTCTATAAATGCTGTGAAAATGTCATTATGAAATAAAAATCTTTATTTTCAGCCCACAAAGCTGACATCCACACACTCGCAGAAACAAGATTAAAAGAGGATGAAAAAAAATTAACGGCACAGCAGGCGACATTGCAAACTTTTGCTACACAGTAGCAAGAGGACTAATTAAAAGAACTAACACACACCCCCCCCCAAAAAAAATCTACGGTGGCAAGCTTTTCAGGATGTTTGTAATAGACCACCGCTGACCAGAGCATTTCTGCAGAACTAGCTGAAATCCAAACTCATTTTCGCTGTTTTCCTGCAGCTCCAGGCAACGTTTGGATTTTCTGTTCTGGATTGGTCCTCCCTTTAAAGAAAAGAGAGAAAAACTTATTTTGTAAAAGATCATTCACCACCCCTCAAGCCATAGCATTTCAGACAGTACAGTCTTTGAAGTATGTGCCCAGTCACCATAAGGCAGAAGTTGAGAAAAAATAATTTTTGGTCTCAGATTCGCACCATCCCTCAGTAACCATGCTGGTTGTGGAATTCTGAGTTTCAGTCTAGAAACATAGCACACTCAACCTCTGTAACAAGTGTGGTTAAGTGTTGGATTTGAATTGGCTGGACTGAAGTTAACACCACTGCTAATTCCCAATGCAATATCATTCTCTTTTGGCCTGTGCCATATCTCTGCATGGTTTTGATGTCAACATTGGTTTAGAACTGTGTGCTCTGCTCCTCTGAAGAAGAATGGGACCACCACCTTCTAGAAACTTCAACCTGAGATTGGCTTTCAATAGTTTTGGCTCCTATTATACTGAAGCATGTTTACCTATACAGTTCCATTAAGACCATTGGAAATTACTTCTGTATAAATTACTGTTCATTTTTAGATATATTTTTTAAAAATATTTTTTTTACAATCTATGAAATACGTTTTCAATTCTATTTCAAAATTATTGCCAAGTATAGCCTGGATGGTCATGATAAGATCCAGCAATATCTTTTCCCTTCTGTTCCTTTCCCATTTAACCAGATGAAATGTTTTGATAAACCCAACACATTTGTTCGTTTCCCCCCTACTCTAATGAAGAATCCAACTGAATATTTATGCTGGTGTTAGTCCAACAATATAAATTTCAGCAGCACATTTTCCACTGGTTTGAAAGTCAGTATTTGCATTTCTTTTTGTGTGCCAACTCATGTGACTGGTATATGACAAGAATTTCTCTAGCAGAAGTCCTCTGCTGAGATTTGTGCCCTTGGACTTAATCTGGCAGGCATAAGTAATAGGATTCTGAGTTCTTGGGCAATAATGTTCCATTACTCCTGAACCTTTTCTTTAAGAAACATCCTGTTTTCATTTCTTGGTTGTGAGCACAACTTTAGCAACTTTTCAATGGAAAACGATGTCATTTGAATATTATGCAACAGTGTTAGAAAATGTTTTGACCAGAAAATCTTCTGCAATTTGGTGTCCTCAGATGGGCACCGAACCCTAGAGTCAGATACTCCTGGCTTTCAAGCAAGGGTGACCTATACTGTATGTGTTCTCTGATTACTCATATGCTCTCTAAACTAGAATAGTCAACCAATATAGCTGGAAGGTAAAAAGTGAGAGGAGGTGGGTCTGAGTAATTCATTTTACCCTTAATATACATGTTGCCCTAACACCATACTTGCTACTACTGCCTTTGGGACCACAGCAAGGCAACAAACTACTGTTAAAATAGCAGATTTCAGGATTAAAATATTTATTATTTATTTGTTTATTTGTTAAATTTATATACCGCCCACTCGGCCGAGGCCGACTCAGGGCGGTTGACAATCCCAGATAAAAACAGGTTAAAATTATTTAAAACTACCCACCCCCTAAAAAGGGTGCAGGGACCGAAGGAACCATGGGGAAGGAATTCTCTTCTTCTCTTCTATATCAGCTACCCAATGGAGGTTACCCTTCCACCTGCACCACACACTTGGCCCGCCAGACAGGTTTTAAGTTCTTTTCTGAAAGGCAGCAATTCCGTCCGGAGATGTAATTATGTTGGCAGGAGAATTACGTATTGGATAGTAGTGAAGAATATGAGCTTGAGAATTTTCAGATAGTTCCCGTATTCTGTCAACAACGATAGCTTACTGTAAGACATAGTCACTTTGATTGCATTTTCTAGTTCAAATTCTTTACAGAATTTGCCAATAAAGAACTTGTATCAGGTAATGACTACACGAGACAATATTGTGGGTCACAATACTTCTACCTATGAAAATACCATAATCATTTTATCTTGGGCAAGAAAACAGACATTAAAGAAACCACGTGGACATTTTAAAGAAGTTAAAGCAGTTCACTATTGTATACAAAATGGTATTGTAACTGTAGATATATACAGTAAAACCTCTACAAATGATTTTTTCCGTTCCACTGTTATTTGTATGTCAAAAAAATTGTATGTCAAAAACACATTGGATTACCAGAAGAGGCCTTTAGATGTCACCATATATATTTTTTGTATGTCGAATTTTTCCTATTAAAAATTTGTGTGTCAATTTTTTTTTAAGCCAGGATTTCTATTTGTATGTCGATTTTTTTGTAAGTCGAACCATTTGTATGTCGGGGTTCCACTGTACTATTAAAATAAATTATCTATATATAAAACCAACATATTCAACAACTATATACAAACATTGTTGATATTCCCTCTTTAAGCAAAAGGTTCCAAAGACCCAGATGATGCTTTTTTTCAGGTGGTAATACATTTGAAGTTTCTGAAGGATATCAGGTCCTTTTCAACGGTAGCAAGTTACACTCATTCAAGATACAGCCATCTTGTTGAGTAGCTTTGCTGGAACACCAAATGTAACATCCTTTTTAGATTGCTACTAAGTAAAGAGTTTCTACTTTGACTGTGGTTGTTACACTTCATTCAAAATGAGACAAAGTGATGAAGAGCACAAAATCCAATTAGGAATAGGAATGGGAATTTTGGAATGTTTTGGACTCCAGTTCCCAGAAGCTATCACTCATTCCCCCAAGTCAAGTTCTCAGCAAGGAAGCAAAAAAAAAACAAAACAAAAAAACAAAAAAAACACAAAAAAAAAAACAGAAGTCTACAGAGTCTCCTTGAGGTCTGTCCAGTGGTATGATTCTCATTTAAAAAACATGAAATGTGCTCCCTATGAATTGCAATGCTTCACAAAGGAGTAGTCTTGCTGCCCATTAGGTTCTACAGAGGGCTCCTCCCAAAGAACAGTCCCTCTCATTTTTTTTACTGTATCCCCCAGAATTCTCCCTGGAAGAATTCTAGGCAAATTCTGGAAAAATTGGGTGCAAAAATTTGAAAGTCCCATCCTTAATCAGGAACTCTAATTAACAGCAATCCCATTGCACTGGCCGAGCTACACGACAGGATACTGGCCAATATAACTGTGACACAAACTAGCTAGTTATCTCTGTAGTTCTTTGGAGCAGGATATTTAGCCCACAGTATATGGAACACTCTTTCTTTAGAAATCAGACAGGCTCCAAAAAAATTTAGTTTGACAAAATACACATTATCAAAAGCTATACTAATGTCCAATCTTATATGGTTTATGCCTGCTTTTACTATTGCATCTTGATTTTATGTGTTCTTTTTATATTATCCCCTGTTAGGTGAGAGCCTTGTCATGGCATGGGGGCTTGAGCAGTCTAACAAGGCAGTGTTGCCCATCACTTGTCAATGATGTTAGGCCAGGACTAAAACTCACTAAAGCGTTGACCAAAGTGTCCTCTGTTGGTTCCCTTGGGCCAGAGGAAAACGGAGAGCACACATCACAGTCCACCTAGCCAGCAGGTAGCATTATATCCAAATGGCTAAAAGAATGCATGCAAATTGACTTGATTTTGTAAGTCTATTTGCATGTGCAGACTGTCGTTGCAGAGACATCTACCAGTGTACAGACTCCTCACTGAATAATGACTCCAAGGTATCCAAGGTTTTATATTATATGTTTTATTAGTATAGAAAACCATGTAGAAATCCTGAGGTACAGATGTAAAGAGAGAACGAATGGAAGAAAAAGAGAGGGAGTGGAAAAATGTGGGAGAAAGAGAATGAAATGAATGGGCATGTATGTGTGTGTTTCTGGTTTGATTGACAGATGAAGTGAAGAACAAGAAAAAAGAGAAGGGTGATGAAAGCATGAATAGAATGATATCCCCCTTCATTAGATTCTTAGGAGAAGAAATGATAAAAAGCAGTGGGATTATATTGGCCATCGGACAGAAAGATAATGTTGGGTGATCCTGGCTCTATCCACTATTGGACTATAGCTATTGGAGTTCCAAACTCAGTTAAAATAAAATTTGCTCATTCTTGGAGTACATGACTGAAAGCTCTTGAAATATTTTGTTTACAATACTAATAATGTAAAATTAGTGTGTGCTTATTTTTGTTATCCTTGAATTTTAACCACCACCTGCTTTCAAGGTTAGTTACTCTGTTTATGAGCAGATGGAAAGATGGTGAATGACTTATATAACAAACAAAGAGTCTAAGCTATGTAATAGAAAAAGGAACTATTAATCTTAGTCAAATATTATCCAAGTATAATACCCTGCTATGATTTGTGACTCTGATAAATTAAGCCAACCCAAATATAAGCTGAGGTACCTAAATTTGACCTGAAAACTCAGGAAAATAGATTGACCTGAGGATAAGCTGATGGTGGGAAATGCAGCAGCTGCTAGTGAGTTTCAATAATCAAAATACAATGGAACCTCATACAACAATTGCCCCGTATACCAACGAAGTTGTATAACAATTAGGTGTTGTTGTTGTTGTTGTTTTTTTTGGGGGGGGAATGGCATCCCGCATAACAATTTTCCTTATGGAAAAAATCATACAGCAATTTTTCGATGGGAAAAAACACAGCCAAAAAAATCATTGTATGATTTATTTATTTATTTTCATATTTATATAGCCGCCCAACTTACAAAGACTCTGGGTGGCATGCAATCTTAAAACCCTTAAAACAAGAGCAACCCCATTAAAACAAATTACCCCGCTAAACCCCCCACACATTAAAAAGTGGAAGATTACTTTGATATTAAACCAACCTGCAGGTGGGGGTCACAACATCTTTAGGACCCCACACCTGCCCCGCCAGCCATGTTTTCAGATCTTTCCTGAAGAGCAGCAATTCCGTCTGCAGCCTTAGTTCCACTGGCATTTTTTTCATAGTTTAACTAAAGCAACTGAGGCATGCATCTTATAGCAATTGTTTCGTGGAATGGATTAAAATCGTTGTATGAGGTACCACTGTATATGAAAATATGGTAAAATTAATTAAATTGTTGTTGTGTCTCAATCCAGCATGGTCTTGGGACCCTCATGGTCATTGAACTGAGTATAAGACGTGTCCCCTTTTTGGTGCTAAAAAAACTCAAGTATATACGGTAATTTTAATCTCTCTCTTTATTTTAACAGAGAGGAAAAAAGAAATATCCTCCTGCCTTTTTTCCTTCTGTTTAACAGAAGCCAGATTCTCAAGGTTGAATTTGAAGTATTATTCACTATTAAGACAAAAGGTGCTATGTAGATAAAAAGGCTAAGGGAAGATAAAGAGCTGAAGTCATGAGAAGATCAGACACTTGAAAGGGATGATGTGGTGCAGTTGTGCATGGCATAGATTCCTGGCTGAATGAATGACAGTAAATAATTTATTGGATTGTCTTTATCTCATTTTATACTTGTAGCACAATCTGTGCTGGCACTAAATTTATTAAAAATTAATTTTGGACTCTTTGACTGGAATATTGAATATCTCATGGACATGAAAAGGAGATGTATAAATTACAGGATTGCACCCGGGATGACTGACTGGAATAATTCAACCAGTGGCTCAAATCATGTTGTGTTGTGTAGTAAATCACAACTAGGATAGGCCCATTGAATCTGTGGAGATTTGGTGAGTCAGCTCCTCCATAAAACTTAGTAAGACAACTATCATATAGAATGTTTAACCATACATTAAAGAATCTATACCTATCAAATCATGCATTAACGGTTGTAATTTGACAAAGGATCCTTAGCCAGGCCCTACCAGCCCGTACCAAGCATTCGTGCACTCGCCCAAACTGGGTACAGAGGTAACTGGGGGGTTGAGAAATGCGCCAGTGGGGCAGGAACCCCCCGAACGCAAGCAAAGGAAAAGGACTGCAATTCCCAATGTTCCTTGCGCCATGCCGCACCAGAGCCAATCAGGCTGAGAGGTACGAGCAAAAGGAATGTTCGGAAACGCGCCGCGGCCAATCAAAATGGAGCCACAGAAAAAAACCGCTGCACAAACGGAACGCACAAACCCATAACTACAAGCTCCAGAGTCCTGCGCGCCATGAGCGCGCAGAATGCTGAGAAGGCCACCGTGCGAAAAATAAAAATAAAAAGCATAACGTGAGGGCAAGTCCGCCACAGGCGGACACAGCGCTTCACAGCCACGCAAGCACCCACTGGCCTTCTTTCACAGAGAAATGGGGACTCCCTCTCCTCCACGCTACCCCGCTAAAGACATGGCAAGACCACCACCGGCCTCAAGAAAAGTTGAGCCGGGGTGGAAAAAACCCACAAACACTGATGCCTTCCCCCCTTGAAAGTGAAACAATTCCTCCACAAAGGAAAGGCAGCAAATGGCGCTCTGGCCACTGCCTTTATTTTCCGAGTAAGTGTTTCACTTTCAAGGGAGGGCGAAGGCATCAGTGCCTTCCCCCCTTGAAAGCGAAACAATTCCTCCGCAAAGCAAAGGCAGCAAATGGCACTCCAGCTGCTGCCTTTACTTTCCAGGTAAGTGTTTTGGTTTCAAGTGGGGGTCAAGGCGCTGGTGCCTTGGCCCCCCCTTGAAAGTGAACCCATTCCCAGGGAAGCAAAGCCAGCAGACGGCGCTCCGCCCGCTGACTTTCCTTTCCTTAAAAGTGTTTCACTTTCAAGAGGGGGCCAAGGCACCAGTGCCTCTCCCCCCTTGAAAGAGAATCAAAGTTAAAAAACACAAACAAAAACCAAATTAATTAAAATAAATAAACCATTAATTAAAAAAACACAAAGAACAAAAACATCCAAAATTAACCAAAACCAAAACCAAAAATAACAAACAGAAAAAACACACAGAAAAACACCAAAAAAGAAAAACAAAACAAACCCACAAAAGAAATTAAACCAACCAATTTACCAGCATGTCCTACCTCCATGATGGCCGGAACTGAAATGAAGAAAGAAAGAGACTACTTACCGGAAGCAGCGCCACCCAGAGGCCAGTAGAGAAAAAACAGTCAAAGTAAAAGAAATACTCAACAGCCCCACCCAGAGGCCAGAAGAGATAAAACTGTCAAAAACATAACATTACATCACACATTCACACAAATCACAAACAAATCACAAAATAATAAAATAAAAACATTTCTAAAATCCTGTGTAGTGTTTTCACTCAAAAAACAAAAACAAAACCCAGAACATCTAAACACAGTTTAAAAACATTGAATGTAAAAAAACATGTACTTTCACATTTTTAAAAATATTATCCAAGGTACAACTATTTAAAAAAAATCACATACTAAAACATTATTTGGTTAAAAAAAATAATTGTAAAAAATTATATCAGCCTTTCCTCTTTTTTTAATCCACAAAAACAAACCCAAAAAAAGCTGATTACAGTTTATAACAGCCCGTGTGTATAAATAAACATTTTAAAAATCACAATTACAGACTAACCTCATTTGTACAAACATTAACCAAAAAAACCCAACCTTCCAAAACAGTTTAAAACAACCTGGCACCACCGGGCAATCTCTGCTAGTTTAAAATAAAAAAAGTTGTGACAGCCATAATATGAACATATTTCCAGAGGTGTAGCTTTGTTAGCGTGTCATCTGCCACAACAACCTCCTCAAAAAACAACAACAAAAGAACCCTAAATGTTATTCGTAGGCAGAACTATAGTAGATCCATTGAATTGTACTTACATATGTATTGCCTCATCATGATTCCTTTGATTCCAGAGGTCTACTTCACATGGTGCTAACAAATGGATTTATGCCAAAGACTCTTGAGGATAAATTAAAGTCTAACAGGTTTGATCTGGTATTAGTTTTCAATGACTGTTAAGCACTTCTTCAGATGCCTCAGTTGCTTTAGTTAAACTATGAAAAAAACATTCTTCCCCTGCTCCCCCCGTTGCACTAGCCCTTAGAATTACAGTGGTAACCTGATTTACAAACGCCTTGGTTTATGTAATTTTTGGTTTATGAATGAAAATCCATTAAAAATAGTGCCTTGGTTTATGAATGTTTTTCTCAATATGAAGCAAGTTTCCCCAGGATGCACTGCTTGCCTGGGAGGTTTACAGCATTGCCCCCATGCATGCTGGAGTCTGTGGGTAGCACATGATGTTGAGTGTGTGGAGGTGTTGGAACGGTTTCTGTATCGAGTTTTGGAGCCATTCTGGAATTCTTTTGCAGTGGTTGTGGGACTTTTGGGAAAATTTTAGTGCATTTCTCAAGCGGTAGAAATGTAGGGAACTGAGCTTCGTTGTTTGCATACCTTTTACTGTGTGTTCTGCATTGTGGGGTGGTTTCCATGCCAGCTCATGTGGACAGATTTTTGGGGTTTTCATTAACTTGTGTGGATAGACTTGGGGCTCTTGAACTGGAGCACAAATAACCTGGGTGTGGGTGTGAAGCATCATTTTCTGCTCACTTAGTGACTGTGGTGCCATGGAACCCAAGAAAGCAGCAGAAGCTGGGAAGAAGAAGGAGGTGATTCTGCTCGAGGTCAAGAAAGAAATCACAAGGAAACATGAAAGAGGAATGTGATTGATTGATTGACCTCACTGAAGAGTATGGAAGGAGTGCATCCACAATAGCTAGCATCCTAAAGATGAAAGAGAAGATAACTGGGAAAGATGCAGCCAAGGGAATCACCAGGATCTCAAAGCAACAGCCACCTGTTCAGGAGGAGGTCAAAAAGTTGTTCCTGCTCTAGATTGAAGCAAAGCAGTGTGAAGGGGACACAGTGACCAAGATGATCATCTGTGAACATGCTGACCTCCTCTACCAACAGCCAGGAACGTCAGCTGATGCAGAAGGCTTCAAGGTGAGCAGGGGTTGGTTCAAAAGGTTCAAGACGAGATCTGGCATCCAGCTGCTGGAGGGACATGGCTGTGAGGACCTGGTGGAACTGCAGAAGGAGGCGATGGAGGAGTGGATCTCATTTGAGGAGGAGAAAATGAGTGAGGAATGCCTCTCTTCCAGGGAACACAAGGAGGCATGCCAAATGTGGGAAAACCTACAGACTTTTTTACAGCAGCACCATCCAGATAGGGCCTCTAGCCCAGACTTGTGAACAGTTTTGACACGGAAATCATATCCCCTTTCCAAGGGAAAATTGACATGTATGATGTTTTAAAAGTTGAAGTTGGATGTTTGAAATGTTATTGCTTGATTAATCAAGTCCCTGTACAGTATTTATGCCTTTTAAGTGTACTTTATAAAGAGTTTTGAACAGATAAAATACTTTTTTTTTACTTTTTTCTGACCTCCGGAACAGATTAATTGGTTGCCAATGCATTCCTATTGAAAACCGCATTTTGGTTTTACGAATTTTTCACAATATGAAATGTCCTGGAGAACACATTAAATTCGTAAACCAAGGTACCCCTGTATAATAATCCATATTTCTTGTACATGTAAGAAGTTTGAACCCATATTCCATTAAGAAGTGTGCTAATATGAGCACTGAACCCTAGAGTTGAATATGACTGGCTTTCGAGCAAGGGTGACCTTTAATTTTATGCAATACCACAATCTCTCAGGTGTACACAGAAAGAGCCTCCTCAAAGATTGTGATGCCTTTGAACCATAATTGGGCATGACGTGGGTGCCAGCTAATCTTTCTCACACTAGGTAAGGCAAAAGGAAATGTGGAATGAATTAACCAAAAGGTGGCTTCATTTTGGCAGTCTAAAGTTTGACCTAGACACAAAAGAAGAAGAAGGAGCAGTCTCTCAAATTACACTGTTGAGAAAACAATGTTACAAGGGAATGGGCATCTGTATTTTCATTATAGCTAGGTCTGCTATAGTTGTAGGTCAAGTTTGTTTATTCATGCATGATCTGCCATTTCTTTTCTTTTTGTGACACTATGCAAGCTACTTCCCCTGTATTTAATTTAATTTAATTTAATAGTCATATTTATATATGCCGCCCACTCAGGTAGAACCCGACTCAGGGCGGCATTACAACAAGTTCTAAAAACACATAAAACACTTTAAAAGCCTATATCCCACCTGCTTCAAAAAACCCATATCCCACTCACCCATCCCACCCACTATAAAAAAGAAAAAGAAGAGAGGGTTCTTAATTGTTTATATAAGCCAGCAGGCGGGGCTCGTGTTCCCATTAGGGCCCCACACCTGCCCTGCCAGCCAGGTCTTCAATCCTTTCCTGAAGGGCAGCAATTCTCTTTGAAGTCTTAGATCTGTTGGCAGGAGGTTCCAGAGAGTTGGTGCGGACACGGAGAAGGCCCTCCTTCGGGTGCTGGATAGATGTGCACCCCAGTTGATGGCACTATTAGTGAGCCCCTCCGGTCCACTCTGGTTGGACGGGCAGACACTCTTGGGACGATGCGGTCTCTAAGGTATCCTGGCCCACTGCCATATACGGCTTTAAAGGTCAAAACCAGCACCTTGAATTGCACCCGGAGACAAACTGGTAACCAGTGCAGCTCCTGAAGTAGCGGTGAGGCACGGGCATATCATCCGCACCCCATCACCACCCTGGCCGCCGCATTCTGGACCAGCTGCAGCCTCCGAATGGTCGTCAAGGACAGCCCCATGTAGAGCACGTTACAGTAATCTAGTCGGGAAATGACCAGAGCGTGAGTGACCATAAGCAAGTATCCTTGCATTTGACTGAAGTATTGGATCCTATCTTTCTGGGAGATAAATTCTACACAGTATACATTCCAGCATGAAAGAGGAGGTAGGTGAGGACAACATGTTGTTGTTGTTCAGTCGCACAGTCGACTCCGACCCTTTGCGACCCCATGGACCATTTTCCTCCAGGCGCCTCTGTCCTCTAACATCCCCCTCAACCCTCCCAGCTCTGTGCCCATTGTGTCTATAATACCATCTAGCCATCTGATCCTTGGCCTCCCCCTTCTTCTTTTGCCCTCCACCTTTCCCAACATCAATGCCTTCTCAAGTGAATCCTCCCTTCTCATTTGATGTCAAAAGTACTTTAGCTTCATCTTTACTATTTGACCTTCCAATGAGCAGTCAGGGTTAATTTCTTCTAAGATTGACCTATTTGTTCTCCTCGCTGTCCAGGGGACTCTCAAAACCCTCCTCCAACACCACATTTCAAAGGCATCTATTCTTCTGCGTTCAGCCTTCCTAATTGTCCAGCTCTCACATCCATACATTACTACTGGGAAAACCATTGCTTTGACTATTCTAATTTTTGTTTGCAATGTAATGTCTCTGCTTTTCACTATGTTCCCCAGGTTTCTCATCGGTCTCCCAAGAATCAGTCGCCTTTTTATTTCATGGCTGCAATCCCCATCTGCAGTGATCTTTGATCCTAAGAAAGTAAAATCTGTCACTGTTTCTACTTCTTCCCCGTCTATTTTCCAGGAACTGATGGGGCCTGTTGCCATTATCTTGGTTTTCTTGATATTGAGTCTCAAGCCAGCTTTTGCACTGCCAGCTTTTGCACTCTCCTCCTTCAGCCCAATCAAGAGATTCTTTAGGTCTTCCTCACTTTCTGCCATTAGGGTGGTGTCGTCTGCATATCTCAGATTATTGATGTTTCTCCCAGCGATTTTAATCCCATATTGTGATTCCTCCATCCCTGCACTGCGCATTATGTGCTCTGTGTATAGGTTGAATAAGCATGGTGACAAAATGCAGCCTTGTCTTACTCCTTTTCCTATTCCAAACCACTCTGTTATTCCATGTTCTGTCCTAACTGTTGCTTCTTGGTTCATGTACAGATTTCTCAGGAGGCATATGAGGTGCTCTGGTATTCCCATCTCTTTAATTACTTGCCACATCTTGTTGTGGTCCACACAGTCAAATGCCTTAGTGTAGTCAATAAAACAAAAGTAAACTTGTTTCTGGTATTCCTTTGTTTTCTCCATGATCCAGCGTATGTTGGCGATGTGGTCTCTAGTCCCCCTGCCTCTTCTGAAACCAGCCTGCACCTCTGGTAATTCTCTCTCCACATGCTGCTGAAGTCTGTCCTGTATTATCTTGAGCATCACCTTGCTGGCATGTGGGATGAGCGCGATTGTTCGATAATTTGAACATTCTTTGGCATTGCCCTTTTTTGGGATTGGGACGTATACTGATCTTTTCCAATCCTGTGGCCACTGTTTTGTTTTCCAAACCTGCTGGCATATTGAATGCAGTAATTTGACGCCATCATCTTTTAGCGCTTTGAAAAATTCAACTGGGATACCATCATCTCCACTAGCTTTGTTGTTTGCAGTGCTCTTTAGGGCCTTTATGACTTCGCTCTCCAGGATGTCTGGCTCAAGTTCAATTTCTTCATCATTGTGATTATCAGGAGTGTTGAGGTCCTTTTTGTAAAGTTCCTCTGTGTACCCTTTCCATCTTTTCTTAATTTCTTCTGCATCAGCTAGCTCCTTTCCGTCTTTGTCCCTTATCATGGTCATTTTTGCTTTAAATGTTCCCTTGATTTCCCCAATTGTTTTGAAAAGATCTCTGGTTCTGCCTCTTTTGTTGTTTTCCTCCATTTCTCTGCACTGTTCTTTTAGGTAGTTTTCCTTATCTCTCCTTGCTTTTCTTTGAAATTCTGTGTTCAAATGGTTGTAGTTTTTCCTTTCTCCTTTGACTTTTGCGTTCCTTCTTTCCTCTGCTATTTTAAGAGCCTCATCAGACAACCACTTTGCTTTCTTACTCTTCTTTTCTTTTGGTATGGTTTTCTTTGCTGCTTCCTGCATGATGTCCCTCATCTCCGTCCATAATTCTTCCGGTACTCTGTCTACCGAGTCTAAGCCATTAAATCTGTTCATCACCTCCACCGTGTATTCTTTAGGGATGCTGTCTAGGTGATATCTTTCTGGTCTCCGTGTTTTCCCTATTTTCTTTAGTCTAAGCCTGAATTTTGCGATCAGTAGGTTGTGATCTGAGCCACAGTCTGCTCCAGGTCTTGTTTTTGCTGACTGTATGGAGGTTCTCCATCTTTGGCTGCAGAGTATGTAGTCAATCTGGTTTCGGTGTTGGCCATCTGGTGATGTCCATGTGTAAAGTCGCCTCTTGTGTTGCTGGAAGAGAGTGTTTGCTATGACCAGTGCGTTCTCTTGGCAGAACTCTATCAATCTTTGCCCTGCTTCATTTTGTGTTCCAAGACCAAATTTGCCTGTTATTCCCTCCACTTTTTGATTTCCTACTTTGGCATTCCAGTCTCCTAATATAATTTGGACATCATTTCTTGGTGTCTGTTCTATGAGGTGAGGACAACATGGGGAGATGGCAAAAAAAGTGATAGGAGGAATAAACAAAAACAGCTTTTCAGTCACCAGAGCCTCTGACCATTCCATGAGCGGGTGAAATTCTTCCATGAATGCAAGGACAAGATGGGACACAAGCCCTCACATGAATAAAGGAGCATGAATGACTGATTCAATCCACAAATGGAATGGCAACAAGACACACAAGTCTGACTGAGAGTCCTTTTAAGCTACTACTTTTTGTTCCCAAAAAAGGACATTACACAGTAATGATGGCCAACCTTGGCACTCCAGGTGTTCTTGGACTTCAATTCCCAGAAGCCCTGATCAGCAGGAATGCTGACTTGGGCTTCTGGTAATGGAAGTCCAAGAACACCTGCAGTGCCAAGGTTGGCCATCACTGTTATATAGCATTTCCCAAAATATAAGTTTGCCAACCTTTCTCCCTTAATTATCATGTGCAGTCACACACTTGCTATACTTCCTATTAATTTTTAAGCTTATTCTAACAAAGTAATGGTGAAACAGAGTATATGCCTATATTAGGGTATTCAGAAATGTCCTTGACAAATGTGTGTGCATGCATTTGCAGTTTTGATTAACATCTATTTTGCATCCCCCCCCCTCATTGCAACATTAAGGGAACACTAGAGTGTTCAGGTTTTCATGCCAAACCATTTATCTGATTTGGGTCATTCTTCAAACTATTTCACATTTTAACTATGAATGTCCTCTTAATTAAGGAATTTTAATAAAGGCAATTTAAATCTGACAAGAGGAAGCATACAGCAAACCTAATTTAAATGGATATTGAATACTGATGCTGCTGATAAAAGTAAAGCTGTTTGCACATCTACTACAGTTCAGTAGTTACTTCCAGGTAAATTCTGAGCTTAGAAATTATTTTTGAAAAATAATTAACTACACTTATAACATTATTAATTACATTACAGTTACAGCTTTCAAAATGAATCCTTTTTTCCCCTTTTTGTTTCTCAAAAGTAAGTACAATAGGTATCATCATAACTTTTTTTAAAAAAAAAAAATCCCTTTAAATTCTATACTCAAGCAGCCAGTGGTAGAAAACTCACTCTTCTTCCATTCTTCTCTTTATTATGCCAACACTCACAACATAGCACGCGATTAGCTCAAAACAGGACTTAATAATGTGGCATTCTTTAGCCACCATTTGATGATGCCACAGCCCAATAACTATAAAAGCTGTTTTTCAAGCAAATGGTTTCCAAAGTAGCTCACAAAAACAAAACAGAAAAATTGCACATATAAGATATGAGTGAGCAAATAATTTAAAAACAATACGTTAAAATAATTAAAAATTGAAACTTAAATTCTGATACATCTTTAGGGAAAGGCTGCCTTTGCTCAAAATCCAGTTGTATCCAACTCTAGGGTTCAGTGCTCATCTCTTTATCAAAAGAGCCAGTGCTGTTTGCATCTGCAGGCACTTCCTTGGAAATGTGACAGGCGGGCACCAGAGCGCTTGGAACGCTGTTTACATTCACACCAAAGTGGTACTTATTTATCTACTTGGAATTTCTTACTTTTGAATTGCTAGGTTGGCAGGAGCTGGAACAGAGATGGGAGCTCACTCTGTCATGCAGCACTCACATTTAACCAAAAAGCAAGCAAAGCAAGCATCGTGCTTACCTCTTGTGAGAAGGTCAGTTGTGTTTATTGCCAGCACAATGGAAACCATTTACAGAACATGCTTCTACCTTTACTCCTACATTGTATGTCCCCAAAAAACTATAATAAGGGGTTAGGTCATCTTCCTAGAGCAGATTTAAAGTCAAGAGGTGGATATAAGGGTGCAGAGATGAAAGGGAAGAGGCAAAAGTGAATTGTCAAAGCGATGAATGTCACCCAAATTCCATAACTGGGCACCATCATCATAAATCCCCCCCCCCCGGGAAGTGTGCAGATTCATTCACCCAGGTCCCAGTAACAGACTAGTACCAGAATCTTAAATTATACTTGAAAATGGAAAGACTATTAATTTAGTTTTTTAATACACTTAGCCTCTACAGTTAAACTATCAACTCCATTTCACCACAACTGTCATTTCTAGGATGTTTTTAAAAACAGGCTTCCATATTAAAACTAAATGGTCCTGAATGTGGATTGCAATACAGTGGCACCTCGCTTAAAGAGCATAATGTGTTCCACGGGATTGCTCTTTAAGTGAAACACCATTGCAAGTGACCAATTATGACTTCTGGCGAAGGGGATTACGAACCCCGATGTAGTTGTTAAATGAGTTTTTGGTTGGTTTTAGTTGTTAAGTGAGGTGACCATTCAGAGAAAATTCTGCTCGTTAAGCGAGTTAGTCTCTAAGTGAGGCACTCTTTATGCGAGGTTTTACTGTAGGGTAGTCACAGGTTTGAAGGTAAAGTGAAACTAGCATATTGGTTTTCTTCTTCTTTATCTTAAAAACCTCATGATAAAGTTAGAGAATAGTAAGTTTAGAGTAATTATTGTCTATAAATTTGATTTCACTGGGTCACTGAGATTTTAAAAGGGTTGAATAATTTTACTTTAATCATTTAAATTCCAAATTGTGTGAAAGTGAAGTTGATTATATGGACAATTAATTTTAATATTTTGGAAATTACAGCTCAAGGATATAATGGCTTGTCACAGAGCACAATGAAATGACAAAGGGCAGTTGGTTAGGTCAATGCATTATGGAAGAAATATCTGCTATTGATTAATTAAGCAATGAATCTTTTCACAATTCAATGAATGTATATATTTTTAAATCCTTTATTTTGAAATTTCTGATGCATTTTAAAAGCAGTTTCTATTTATATGTTTTTATAGAATGACTGGACCATTTTAAACCATGAAACACTTTCCTCAAAGTCCAGATTGTGAAAAAGCAATCCAAGCATTGAGCTTGAATCAGCATATAATGTATTTAAAAGTTAATATAGAGTATGATTACTTTAGAGTAGGGGTGCCCAAACTTTTTGGGCCACGGGCTGGTCATGTGGCTCCTTCCACTGGAAGCAAAACATGCCCAGACATGTGCAAAATACTGCTGAAAATGCACCCATTTACGGCAGCGTTTTGCACATGTGCTGGCATGATTAACTTCTGCTTCTGGGAGCAGTGTGGGTGGTGTGGGCTGGATAATTAGGTGCTGTGGGCCGGATCTGGCCCATGGGCTGCAGTTTGGGCACCCCTGTTTTAGAGAGGCAAATTAGACTTATTCATTTATGATACAGTTATACTTCTCAATCCTGCCATCTTTTTAAAGATTGTGTCTTTTAACCAAATAAACAATGCAAAATTGGCATTAAGGGGTTGAAATTGTGGGTCTCTATCCCCTTTTTTTGGGGAAGATTTGCTTTTAATGGCACACACTAAGAGTAGATTTATGAGTAATGTCTTGTAGCATGGAGAACCTACATCTAAGAGACCATCTTAAATAGAAATTCGCTCTTTATTATACATGATAGTGGGTTCTTTACAGATCCAACTAAAAACTGGTTGGAAGATACAACAATTGCCCCATATAGCAATTAAATCGTATAACAATTAGGTTTGTTTTTTGGGGGGGGAATGGTGTCCCGCATAACAATTTTCCCTATGGAAAAAATCATACAACAATTTTTCAATGGGAAAAACCACTTAGGGAAAAAAATCGTTGTATGATGCATCTCATAGGGAAAATCGTTATATGATGCATGAGTCGTATAGCATTGCAGGCGCACCCCCCAAAGAAAGACTCAGACACCGGTATGTGGATAAAGGCATCGGGCCACTTTTATTGAATAATGCCCTAGTCCGAATTATCACTTTCAATTGGTGTAATCATCCAATTGTAATTATTTAAGGCAAGCAGGCCGCAGTAACACTGGTAAGGTTTCTCCCAAAATGCCAATGGCTATTGGCTACATGTAACTATTTGTATCAATTTGTTTGTTGACACAAAAAAATTGTTGACTGGAGTCAATAAACTATCTACTGACCCCACCCTATGACATGTATCCGTTAAATATCAAGGTGATGCAGGCTGTGAAGCTCCTGACATTACCCCTTGCCTGGTTCGCCCTTGACCGGCCAAACCTATTTCCCCTGTACCTGTCTACATGTTGGCCAGTCAATTGCGAACCTGCTGGATACCTATGGGTCATAAATCTTTACTTTACCAGTGCTACCCGCCACACGGGGAGGCGTCCATGATGACTCACCGCCCCCCCCCCAAGACTGTCAGCTCGGTCACCAGGCCTGCTTGCATATCCTCAAGAAAGAGGTTCATACCTCTGGCCGACAAGTGGACCCCATCTCCTACATAGAGATCGTAATCCTGCACACCTATCCTAGGATGCCGAATAGCTGTCCCCAAGCCCTTGTCTGCAAGGAACCGGGCAACAGCCCAGTTCACCGACCTGCGAGCGCGGTCAAGGGCACAGAGGTCAATGCCTCCCCTGTAAGTCTGTCGCGGCACAATGTCCGACCATAGCAACCGCGTGGACGGCCATACATAATGTAGATAGGCTAGGTCACTGCAAATCGTGAATTTTAAAGAGAGGCCACTGACCTGTGCGAGATCATTGCCACCGAGGTGCAGGACAAGGACATCAGGCGGTCCAGCATCCCTGATGGAAAACAGGAATGGCAACAGTTCCCGCCATCTCATGCCGCGCTTACCGTACCATCGCATACGTGCGGCTGCACGTATCCCAAGATGGGGTCGCCGCAGCATACTGCACTGCCCAGTGCACGTAACTGTGGCCCACCAGCCATACTGCCACCGGTGTGCGGGGACACACAGGGTCTGTAAAAGAAGAAAAAGGAACAATGACATAACTGGTACTCATGTATGGAGGGGGCGTACATATAATGCAAAGCGCATGGATCCCCATCTGCCCATCCGGTGTATATCAGCCTCAGAGTACCCAAACGCAGCCGCAGTGGACGCAGCGCCTATCCTAAATGAATGGGTGCCGTAACGAGCCCCAGGGAGGCCAACACTGTGAAGTGCCGTACCGGTCACCTTCTAAAACTGGAATTTAGTAAGGGGAGACCCATCCTGGTGGCAGAAAAACGGGCCAGGGTGTGTACCACGCACTGCCAAAAACTCATGTAGGGCACCAACCGGACGGATGTCTTCAATGGAACATCGTAGCAGCCTGACTCCACTGCCTACGCCATGCTGATCAACCTTTGAGGACCGTATCCTCAACTGAGCCCAGTCGTGTGTAACATAGACATCGTCCAGTTCCAGTGCCCTACGAGACGCATCCGCCTTAGACAGTGGTACCAACTCACTGATGCAGAGCACTCCAAAGAATGCTACGGTGGTAGCTGCATGAAAAAGAGCCACCTCGTACCTATCATAACATAAGTTATGCCAGCCTCGTGCGAGGTGGGTAAGAACCTCTGGTGAAATCGGGTGACGCATGTCCGGGCGGCGGTCACGTTCATGTGTCCACCCTTCCAAAACATGACGTATGCGGAAGTCATTCACGCAATCAGCAAAGCCCCGTGCCTTGGCCATAAATGCCAGTGCCGAAGGCCTAGAGGCTATAGTACGGGGAGCCAACCCCTGATCGTGAAGATAAACCATGTATTGTAAAATCTGGTCTACTGGTATTGGCCACGCTTCAGGCAACTGTAGTCACCCACAAAAGGCTCTAAATTGTATGAAAGCATGTTGGTACGCCTTACGCACGCGAGGTGCCAAGGACATGCCGATCGCCCGGTTCACCTCTCCTCGCCAAATGACCAAATCTCGGCCGGGAGTGGAGAGGGCAATTCCTCTGCTTCTGGAGCCAAGGCACGGAACCAGGAGATCTGCAGGCGGGATAAAGCATCGGCAATATCATTATTAATGCCTGGCACATGTCTGGCCCTGAACAGCACATTGAAGCGTAGGGTTCTCAAAACAATTGACGAACCAATGACATGACCCTAGGGGATTTGGAGGTCTGGGTGTTAACAATGTGCACCACTGCCGCATTGTCACACCAAAAATGGACCACTGAATTGGCCCACTTATCGCCCCATAGCATTAGTGCCCCCAAAATTGGAAAAAATTCCAGGAAAGTAAGATAGCGGATGTGATCCGTGCCCTGCCATGCGTGAGGTCATCGGCCATATGCCCACTGCCCCTCAAAATAAATCCCATAACCCAGAGAGCCGGAGGCATCCGACTGTACTTGAAATTTAGGGCAGACCATAAGGTCTGATCTCCAAAAAGAGACCCCGTTGAAATCCTGGAGGAATGTGAGCCAAACTGAAAGATCTGCCCGTATACCCTTGGTCAGCCTGACCCTGTGGTGGCGTTTTAATAGGCCAGCCATGGTGTCACACAGACGCCTGGCAAAAGCTCTGCCCGGGGTCACCACCCTGCAGGCAAAATTGAGGTGGCCATGAAGGACCTGTAGCTCACGAAGAGACACTTTACGCTTGGCAATCAGTGCCAGAATCGCCACGGAGATCCGAGTCACCTTATCCAAGGGTAACCTGGATGCCTGTGCAACAGTGCCAATTTCGATACCTAAAAAGGTGAGCATGGTGGCTGGGCCCTCGGTCTTTTCAGGCGCTAAGGGGACACCCAGTTCCCGCATAAGCGCCTGAAATGTATTAAGGAGATGCGTGCATGTGTCCGAGCCCTGTTCCCCCCCCCCCCGAACAAAAAGTCATCGAGGTAGTGGGTTACAGACCGGGACCCTGACCTGCGAACAAAGGCCCATTGAAGGAAAGCACTAAAGCGTTCGAATGCCGAACATGAAATAGAACAGCCAAAAGGCATGGCCTTATCTACATAGAACCTCCCTCGGAAACAAAAACCCAACAGCTCAAAGTCAGCGGGGTGCACTGGCAGTAATCGGAATGCCGATTTGATATCGCACTTAGCCAGGAGCGCCCCGGGACCACAGGAGCATACCATCTGTAGGGCCTGATCAAATGACGTATACCTGACCGAGCAAAGGTCATCAGGAATCGCATCATTGACTGAGGAACCCGCAGGGTAAGATAGATGGTTAATTAAACGAAATTCACCTGGGGTCTTTTTCGGGACTAGCCCCAGAGGAGAGACCTTCAAGTTAGGGAATGATGGTTCAGTAAAGGGCCCAGCAACTCTCATAGCCTTCACTTCCTTAGCTATGCTTTGTGCAGCGACGTCCTCATTGCCCTGCAGAGAAAGTAAGTTCGGGGCATCCTACGGTCCCCGAACACCCCTAAATGGTATATGAAAACCAAACTGGAAACCTTCTAACAGGTACCTCGCATCATCCCGTCTAGGATAAGCGGAAAGCCATAGATCCAGCATAGGGATATTAATTGGGGAGGGGGCCTTTTGCTTGGCCAGCACCGTCAGAGGGAGCTCTGACCGCCCCCTGCCCACCCCACCTCTGCCTTGTGACCCACCAGCCCGCGGGCACGCGGAGGTGGCGTGAGGGCCAGAGCAAGAGGGACACTCGTGTCGGAAACGACACTGATGCTTGTTGCACACGCCACTAGCTGAGAAGCTCCAACACAGCAGGTGGGCTGGAACCCCCTGCCCCACCGGCTGGCGGGGAACCTGCGTCACAGCAGCCCGCTGCACGGCATGGCCACAATGGTACCTATCACCAGGCACCGGCTGCGTGGGAGTCATATACAAGAGCCACAATTGCTGGCAGGGCTCATCCCACCTCATCTCAGGATGTAGGGCCAGTCTCATCCTGAATTCTTCGTCGTAAGCCAACCACGATGGGCCAGGAAAATCAACCATCACCCTATAAATATTGTCGAGGTATTGCACCATTGGAATGGCCAAATCAGGCCGGGCCCTCAGGTATACCGCCATATATATGAGGTATGCTGGCAACCAGTTGGCCCAGGTGCACGGTGGCTTACGACGACGGGACAACTCCTTGTCCCTGTCATCCTGTCCCTCCCTCTTCCTTGGTGGGCTCATGATTCAAGAGGGAGAAAATATCAACATACTCTCCTCGCCAAATCTTTTCCCTCGTGGCCTGTGATAGATGATCACCCAGGGACAAGGAATAACCCGCCGTCGGCAGAGCCGTCATCGGCACGTTCTGGATGGAGGGTATGCACAGCAGGCAACACCTGGCATACCCAGAAGGGCGGACACCCCTGCCCTAACCGGGGGGCCATTTGGCAACCATGAGTTGACAGGGCAGTGCGGATACAACTGCCCACCCATATTAACCTGCCTCGGCCATGGCCACTGCACCCCCCCATGTGACTGGACAGTGTCGCTGGTGTACTCAATTGAACCGGATACTCACTAGTCGCACCCCCGTGAGCCACCCCCACTGGGGGTTCTGGCCCATGGCGGGCGTCGGAGCTCACGACAGGCCTCGAGCTCTGGGGTCACACCTGACCAGTCCCCACCGGCAAATCCGATCGTGTGGGGAGCTGTGAGGCGCCAGCTTGGGTTGGCCTGATGGCCTCAAGCAGCTCGACCCTGCTGACGGCCCGCTGGAGAGGCATGGCCGACGTGTTGGCCGGGATCGACGAAAGGGGCGTAATTGAAGCGGTGGCTAAGCCCCCATTGGAAGGCGGTGGGGCAATGCCCATTGATGCCTCTAGCACTGAAATGCGTGCGAGAAGCGCATCAACGGTGTCCGAGCCCCCTGTATAAGGTCGGCCGGATGGGCTGGACGGCCCACTGGGCAGTTGCTGAAGGGGAAACCCGAATGGGGATCCCGGGCCCGAATAGGTCCATGCCAAACTTCTCCGCTCCGTTGCATTCTAAAATGGCAGCTCGGCTGCCTCGTGGCCACCCCTTTTATAGAGGAGTGGTCACGCCCCCTAACTACCCGGATGTCTGAGTCCGGGTGGGGGGGCGCAAAGAGCGTGGTGGCCATTTTGACGTCGCGCTTTCAATTGTTTCGTACAAAAACAAGCCCTGTGGAATGGATTAAAATCATTGTATGAGTTACCACTGTATTTGGATTTGTACAGCAAGTATGGAATATTGTCGATTTGGCTTGTTATTTATATAGCTCCTACTCCCTTTTAAAAAAGTCTCTTGCCTTAATTTACTCAGCAATCACAGACCCTTGAGATCTGTTTTACATTTCAAAAAGAAAGAAAGAAGAAAGAAGTTTCACAAAAAGGTTTTCTAAAAATCCCTTCAGTATAAAGCAAAACGTTAAACCTGAAACATTATTATAAAATCCAGACCACAATTTATGCACAGATTATGGGCAAAATATGATCAGCCCTTTTACACCTTAACCTCTAACTCAACAATTTGATTTTACAAACTCTCTGTTTACCTGTGACTAATGCTGTAAACACAATAAGATTTCCACCAAATACAGATTAATTGGTCTACATGAGTAAATATTAAATAACTAAGGCTTGGCAGCACAGTCCTGTCTGCTATCGATGAATATTTATTGTGTTTCATTCCACACTACTTGTTGTAGTGTTTCTTAAGACAGAAGTTAAAAGTTTTAAAATGTACCCATGTCTTGAGTGAGAGTGGTTAATTTGTGCTCTGAATTTTGTTGCTTTTGGGTAAATAACTTCAAACATAACGTTTGCTTTATATCTAAGTGTTCTTTTCTTTGAATGAATATCCATTCCTTTCTAGGCAACAATAGTTCTTTCAAGAGCTATGCTGTACAAAGAAGAAAGGTTCTGGTTTATACTTTTGATTAGTGTTGCTGTTTTAACTGATTTATTAAAAATGACAAAAATACAGCCGTAAGATTTGAGGGAGATTATTTACCTCATGAAAGCTGAATAGTTCCAGTGGAAAAATTGCCCATTTGATGCTTGCTTCTCTTTTGTTGTCAAAGCTAACTGGTTTTGGTCTACTAAACAGGATCCTTGATATAGCAGCTGCTACGTAGACTAGTCACTGGAGTGCACAGAAAGCTCCCCACCTTCCCACTGAAGAGGTACCTTTTTATCTACTTGCAAGTTCTTGCTTTTGAACTCTGCAGATGAAGACAGCACTGGGTCTTTCTTTGGCTGTAAATGGAGATGAACATTGCAGCCTAGAGTCAGATACTTATTTAAAAAATATGTAGGTATTTGCAAAATCAGATTATGTGCTCCTGACGAACAGGTTTTTAGGAACTAAATTTATAATGAGCATGTTTCACTGTTATTGATTACAATTTGGTATTACGATCAATGGAACCTCTTTGTTTGAAGCAGCACTTCAATCTGGTAAATAGCAGACTTTCTTATATACTAACCACTTATACAGGCTTACGTTTTTGACAATTAGAACCAAGCAGCATTGGTCTAAATATGTTTACTTAGAAGCAATTTTAATTATTTTAAAATGATTACTTGGTCTCTATGAAGAGTGGTTTTTATTGAATAAGAATCTTAAAATAATTTCCTGATAGCTGTTATTTTACTGCTCACTAAAGCAAAGCATTGCACACATTTGTGCCTGCCTTAAAACACATTTGTGCTTGTTATGGAAAATAAAGATTTTGAATGTGTGAGAGGCTTGCTTCTAAGTACATAACTCTCTTCACTGGCACTCAATTAGAAAAATGCTGAGTGGTCTGGAAAGCATTCTATTCATGCATTCTTCCATATTTGACATCAAGTGTTATGGGTATTTGGGGAGGGGCATATTCCCCAGAATCTCCTCATAGTGCTGCTTACTATACACATGAATTATACTAACATGTTGCTCCCTTCCCTGAGGAAATTTCCTTCAGGTTTTCTTCTCAAGTGCTTGCTTTAAGTGGAATGTTGTTGATACACTACCCTCTGATGAGGAAGGATAATTAACTGCTTTTTAAAAAGGTGTTAAAATTCATAGGCACTCCCATAATGCCTATCAAGTATCAAATCAGAGCTAATATAGAAACCCCCATAGGTCTTTTAACATAATTGAGACCTTACTCTATTCACTCTAGTCACTCACTGGTAAAAGAAGAAATTATTTCACATGGTGAAAATGGTGACCTTCTTAAATTAAACTCCTGTCTGGGCCTAAATATTTAAGATCTGAGCTAGTGTTCCCATTACTGTGATTTTCATGAAAAGCTGCATTCTTCTTTGGAGTATCAGGATGTGATGGTTAAAACTGTCAATGGATTTTACAAGCACTTGGTACCCAATGCAGGCATCTTCTTAAAGCTTAAAGAGGCCAGCATGGATATGAATTTCCCAAGACATAAAACACACTTTGAAACATCGGCGCTGACTTGGGAGAGGGGATGATGTACTAAAGAAAGAGGATTGTCAAAAAGAAATTCCATTGAAGTAGAGTGCCTAGCAAAGCCTTCAGGAAAGTTACTTTACATTTTAGAAGTGCTCATAAAATATGGAGGAACTGCAAAAAAGAAAGGTACCAAGGAGAAGGGAATGTTGTTTCTGTTTGCTTCATGCTGACTGTTCATAACAGTTTCTCTGACATCTCCTCAAGGTTTAAAGGATAGCTTGATTCCTTTATCTCAGCAATAAATTGTTTTCTTGTGAAAACAATTGTTTCTGTTTGTTTGTTTGTTAGGGTGTGTATAAATTGCCTTTCATCAGAAGACAGGGAGGTGTGTGTGAACAATCAGTACAATAAAAGCAAATCAGACAGATCAGGAATGCAATTACAACAAAATAGTACAATAATAAAATAACATTAACAAAACTAGTGATAAGTAAGTTTTTTTAAATCCTTAGTTTAGCTAAGATTTAAATCCATAATTAAATCCATAATTTAACAAAATTTGTAACTTTCAAACGTAAAAGAAGTGTGTGTGTTCCTAGTTTTAAAAAAATACAACACATCTCTGGTTTTGCTTGGTTCTTTTAATCTGCATTATTACTTCCTCCTGAACCCAGGACAATCACAACACAATGAGAGATGACAGATAATAGGCTTAGGTTGGAAACAGGTCCAAGTAAGTTAGTCAATTTAAGGGTTATGATTCTGTTTAGCTGAGCTAAGCTTCCAAATTACTTTGTTGGATTATTAGACTCCTTTTAAATAAAATGTGACCGTCTTTGAAATAATCAAGCCTGTGATACCTGCTGCTTGGAGAGCAAGCCACTAGGCTTGGAGCCTAATGACTTGAGGTTTCCCCCTTTTATTTATCAAACCTGCCCAGACTCAGAGAAAGGAATGGATCAGTGGTGGGCATCAGCAGGTTCTCACCAGTATGTGCATACCGGTAGTAAAAATGTCTGGCCCCGCCCACCTCCCTACCCTGCCCTCCTCCTCCTCCTCCTAGAAGAGGCTTCGGAGGGGACTGGCTCCATTTGCTCTTCATCAAAGGTTTTTCTTGGGTTCCATTTTACCCCAAAGCGCATCCCCAACTACTCCAGAATGGTTGGGGAGGCACTTCGAGGTGAAACAGAGTCCAGGAAAAGCCTTGGAGGAAGGGGAAATGGCTTCGGTGGGGACTCTTCGCTATAGAGCTATGAAAATAGAAGCATCTTCTATTTTCATCACTCTATAGCAAACCTCTGAAGCCATTTCCCCCTTGTCCAAGACTTTTCCTGGGCTCTGTTTCACCCCAAAGCACATCTCCAGCCACTCCGGAGTGGCTGGGGAGGCACTTTGGGGTGAAACAGAGCCCTGGAATAGCCTTGGACAAGTGGGAAATGGCTTCAGAAGTTCGCTATAGAGTGATGAAATAGAAGAGGCATCTATTTTCATAACTCTATAGAGAAGAGCAGTCACATGGCCAACAGGCCATGCCCACCCAGTCATGGCCATGCCCACAGTGTGGTAGGAATTTTTTGATGCCCACCACTGGAATGGATCCCACAACAGAATTCCTTCCATCTGTTGGTGAGGTAGGACCTCTATTCCGCTGTGAGAGTTTAAGGGAAAGTAAAGGTGGCAGCGGCTACTAAATTTAAGGTTTTTTTAAATTAAAAAAAAACAAGTAAGCTCCCCCCGCTCCCCCCCCCCCACGGAGGGCATTTCATAGAAGCTTTACAGTGTTAAATTATTCATAATGGGCACACCAGGGTTACTTTTCCACTCTTACCATGCCACAACAGCATTAATTTTGCTTTTGTATTTCTGCTGTGTTTAGTTAACATCTAGACCTTTCGGTGAGTGCATCACAACAGGAGACAGTTACACCCTGGGGATTCTTTAATAACCACTAAACCATGCTAGCTAGCAACACCAGGAAAGGAAGAAGTGATCTGGCAGAAAATGTTACATTAGTAAACGTAACATTTTGTGTATCAGTTTCTCTCTCCACCAGTATACAATGAACATTATGATATCTTCAAAAATGTAGAAATAGATCTGCCACATCCAATAAACAAATCTACGAATCCCAGCATACAACTATTTTTAGCCCTCTCTCTTTCTGTCTCCAGGTGACTCTTGAACTACTATTAGCAGAAGTCCTAGCTAGCCTAGCTAACTGATAAAGAAGTCCAGGGGGCTACAGTCCAACAGTATTTAGAAGGCCAAAGTTTGCATGCTCCTGAATCACAACAGAAAAAACTCCTTGACTCAGCCTTCTAAAATATATTAGAAATTATGCTCAAATGGAAAGAGTGCCCCATGAAGAAAAGGAAAATATAAGACATATCAGACAAGAAACAAAACAAAACCCTTTTTAAAAAGGACAAAAACGTTATATAAAATTTTAATGTGAGTTTCCATGGATCAAATCTACTTCCTCAGACATGAACGTGGGATTACATGGCAATCATGTATACTACATGCCCTCAAGATAAAAATACAGTGGTTGCTCATGTCAAGAGGGAATTATTCGCCTAAGAGATAAACATAAGAAGATTAAACTATGTTGTCCTACCCCACCATACATGTAATCTCCCCTCTCTCTCACACACAGAACAAAACACTGACTTCTAGCATTGTTTTGTCTCCCTTACTTTCCACTTTTCCACATTTTGCTTTTATCTCAAATTGTGTTTTGTTTGTTTGTTTGAATGAGCTTAATATGCTGAAATAAGGTAGAATGGTCCCAACGGATGGTTCTTGTGGACATGGACCATCTCTATTTACTCCCTCAACTAGTGGTTCTTTACAATGGGTCCAGGAATTTAGAAAACCTTTATTTATGGTCACACACAATGCTAACAATGCTATAGATGTCACAAAAATATTCCTAATGTGAACTATGGAAAGGGAATCAGCCACTTAGTCATCTCTAACTTACGAACTTGATGGGGAATTTAAATTAATGATATACAGCCATTTGGCACTTGTTTATAACCCATAAGCCCTCTCTCTTTCTGTCTGTTTGTATTGCAAGCATTTTTGGAATGCTGTATTGGACACTGTTGAAATAGGATGAAAAAGTCCTAGTTTTCTGAAGACTGTTTTACTGCCTCTCAGCAAGGGGAGTATAATGCCAACTGACTGACTACCATCCTGCTCACCAAGAGACCCATAACTGGCAGAAAAGGAGGGGAGTTGACCACATGTTTTCTGCCCCCAAAAAACTGACCTAAAATTGCACAGTATCGGTAGGTTAACAAAAGGATGGCCACTATAGCCGTACTATTGTATTTGGTATGGCTATAGTGGCTATCCTTTTGTGCACAGCTTTGCCCTGAGCATCTCTGCAGCAGAGTATGCTACTCCAGTATGGAATGCATCCACATATGCAAAACAAGTTGACATAGCTGTTAATGAAGTTGTGCATTTAGTGATAGGATGCCTCGAACATACACCAGTTGAGAAAATTTAACCTCTTGTTGGTATCGCTCCACCTAAGATACAAGGTACAAGAATCCTTGACTTGATCCTGAGTAATACTCAGGATCTGGTGCAAGATGTTAATGTGACTGATCCAATAGGGAACAGTGACCACAACTCAATTATGTTTAACCCGATGATAGACCACAGGTCACTGATAAAATCTAACACAGAGACCTTAAATTTTCAAAAAGGAAATTTCCCAAAGATGAGGAAACTGGTAAAAAAGAAGCTGAAAGGGAAAATTGAGAGAGTCCAAACACTCCAAGATGCGTGGAGGCTGTTTATAAAAACAATAACAGAGGCCCAATTGGAATGCATACCCAAAAGGAAAAAGGGCACTGCCAGGTCCAAGAGGACTCCGATGTGGCTTACAGGAGCTTTTCGGGAAGTGATCAAAAGCAAGAAAAGCTCATTTAGAAGATGGAAGGCTTGTCAGAATGAGGACAGCAGGCAGAAACATAAATTCTGGCAGAACAAATGCAAGGCAACAATCAGGAAAGGAAAGCAAGACTTTGAGGAGCGTATAGCTAAAAATATTCAGAGAAATAACAAAGACTTCTTTAAGTACATTAGAAGTAAGAACCCAACTAAGAAGGCCATTGGACCATTAGATGACAATGGAAGGCAAGGGGTTATTAAAGAGGAAACAGAGATTGCAGAGAGACTAAATGAATTCTTTGCTTCAGTATTTACTGAAGAAGACAGAGACCACATGCCCAAAACAGAGCCTATCTTCATAGGGAGGGAAACCAAAGAATTAAGCCAGATAGAAATAACCAGGGAGGAGGTCCTTGCATGTCTTGTTAAACTAAACACTAACAAATCACCAGGACCAGATAGCATCCATCCACGAGTTCTCAGGGAACTTAAAGATGAAATTGCTGATCTCCTAGCCAAAATATATAATATTTCCCTCAAATCTGGCTTTGTGCCTGATGACTGGAAGGTAGCGAATGTAACACCAATTTTCAAAAAAGGATCCAGGGGTGATCCAGGAAATTACCGACCTGTCAGTTTGACATGTGTCCCAGGTAAAGTGATGGAAACCATCCTAAAAGATAGAATTAATAGGCACATAGAAGAGAAGGAGCTGCTAAAGAAGAGCCAACATGGCTTTTGCAAGGGGAAATCATGCCTCACAAATCTGTTGGAATTTTTTGAGAGTGTCAACAAGCATGTGGATAAGGGGGATCCAGTTGACATTGTTTATCTGGACTTTCAGAAGACTTTTGACAAGGTCTCGCACCAAAGGCTCTTGAATAAACTTGCCAGTCATGGAATAAAGGGACAGGTCTTGTTCTGGATCAGCAACTGGCTAAGGGACAGGAAACAGAGGGTAGCACTCAATGGACATTTCTCCAAATGGAGGGAAGTAAAGAGTGGGGTCCCCCAAGGTTCAGTACTGGGACCCCTGCTTTTCAACCTCTTCATAAATGATCTAGAAGTAGGAGTAAATAGCAAGGTAGCCAGTGAGCTTCCTGGCTGTGACGCCAAGCCTTTAATTGGCTTTAGAAAGACCAAATCCATTAGTAATATGGTTATACGTTCGGATCACACAGCCAGAGCACTCATGACCCAGCAAAAGAGATTCCCAACGGGGCATTACAAATGTCATTCCTGTGTAGTATGCAGGTTCTGCTGGGAGACCAAAGACATCTTCATCCCAGAGAAGAACTATTTGTTCTCTTTAAAATCACTCACCAATTGTGCCAGTAAAAATGTCATTTATCTATGCGAATGTCCATGTGGTAAACGTTATGTCGGACTCACCAGTCATCCTCTGAAAGTGCGCATATCGGAACATCGCAGTAAGATTAGGGGGCAGGTTTTAGAAGCCCCTTTAGTCAGTCATTACATGGAACAAGCTCACACAGAAAGGGACTTCAAATTTGTAGCCTTAGAACTCATTAGACCTAGTCCACATGAAAAGATAGACATAAATAAGAAACTGAGACAACAAGAGGAATTTTACATTCATTTATTTGATACTATGCAGCCCAAGGGGTTAAATCAGGAATTTGAATTGGCTTCTTTTTTGTAAGCAATTCTTGCAAGCTAATTCTGGCAGCAGCTGCCCTAGTTCTAGTCATCAAGGTCGAGAGATTCGGTGCTCACAGCATTAGATACATCCGGCAGCTCCTTATCAGTATAAAGGAAGGCTTTTCATTTTGATAGTTAACGTCCACACGCACCTAGAAAAAATACGTGGAGGCGAGGACGCGACAAAATAATCACTTCCATACAATAAATAGGTAAGCTACTGTATCACTTTTATTGAGTCTCTGGAGCTAATACATAGGATTTTTCAGTGAACAAGATTTTTCTGTGAACAAGATAATTCTGTGTAAAAAGACTTTTAGAGTAATGGAATATATTGTATTAGTGCCTGCATGACGTTTATTATATACATTCTCTTATTCTTTCATGTAGATTTCCTGAAGAAGGAACAATAAGTTCGGAAAAGTCGTATTAACTAGTATCAACTTAGAAAGATTTTTGGCAACAGCTGACTAGTGATTGTATTATACTTTACCCATAGAGGAATTATTTTCGTTACATATTTCCAGCCTTGTGTTACCAGTTGAATGAGAACTTTTTACCCATGGAGGAATTATTTACGTTGTAACCTTTTGATGAACAATATATAAAGCATCATATTTTTGTGAATACATTTGCTGGAGAATTTACTCTACCGAACGGTTCCTTCTATCTCTTCGAGCCTCTGTGTGAGACAGAATGGTGGACTGGATGGGCTGTGGCCTGTTCCAGCAAGGCTGTTCTTATGTAAGATCAGGAGAGAAGTAGAAGTGGATGCTAAGAACTTAGCAAGGGAACGATCCTCAATACCCTCTGAATGGATATAAGCCTCAAGTCTGCCGGCTCAGATCCTGGAAGAGCTTTATGGCAAAAACAAACATTCTTGAGTGCAAAACCAAATAGGAAGATGGAGAAAGAAGCTCACTAGACAAGGAATAACATTGAAGGAAGATATGGCTGAAGATTTCAATCTCCTCTATATTATTTGGAGGACCCATGAGGGATGGAGTCCCTAAATGCAAGATCAACTTGTTTAAGTGGGGGCTGCTGCCCGACTACAACACATGGTGTGAACATGGAAATGTACACACTCTGAGGCACAGGAGTATGGTACTTTGAGTTCCACAATAGATTTAAGACCAGAAAACATGGGTGAAGTGGGGCACCCTGTATGATCCCTAGAATGTGCTGGTGTGGGTTCTAGAGTGGGCCCTGAGAGAGAAAGAGAGAGGGAGGGAGGGAGGGAGAGATGGAGAGAGGGAAGAACAGGAATCAGAGGCCCAGGATGAGGTATAGGATCTTCCATCAGAGGTATAAAAGGAAGAAGAGACTGAGCCTGAATGAGGTTATCTCCCCAGAAGAGATCTGAGGGGAACTATTAGGTAGAGTTAGACCACTCTGAGGGACCATTCCCACCAGAGGTCTGGGACTATAGACTCCTGGATGGGTGTGTAGGTCAAGCTGAGGTTACCTGCTGCAGAGACCAATATAGACTCAATGAACCTTTAAAAAGTATCTTGTTGGAAAAGACAGCCCATCTGGAAATTCTGCAGAAGAGTGAGTGGGGAACTCTTGAGAGATCAAGAGGCCAAGTGGGCTAGGCAGTGGAGAAGAGAGCAAATATGGTGCCTAAGGGAGGAAGTTTGGACCACTTTACGAACCATAACATCTAAGTGTTGCTCACATTGCCCCATGATGCTCAGCTGAAATAAACAATGTAGAGTGAGCCCTGGACAACGGTGATTTGAACAGGAAACCATCAAAAGGAGGACTGAGAACTTACAGAGACAGGCTAAACAAGTTGGGTATTGTAGTGGCATGGAAGAGACTGGACTAGCCAGTTATGCTGGGCCAAGGTTGTCCCACAAAGTGTCTTGGGAAAGAAGAGGCTTTGTGGAGAGAGGTGAGTGGTTATGCACAAAGGTATGAGAGGAGGGAGAGGGAGGAGAGACAGCTCCTTGTTTTCCCTCAAGAAGCAAGATGTTGGGGTGTGGCTTGGATGTTGCCTGAGTAGCACGTATCTCGATCAGCTCACACCTGAAATGTGGTATTAAATGTGATTTTCTATTAAAAGTGGGACCTAAACTTTAGGAAAAGTGTTATTTTGGAGCCTCGGACATAACGTCTTAACTTTTGGAACTTTATTAGAGTCGGAGTCTGAAGAATGAGCGGTAAGTGCAGCGCGGCGTAAGCCGTGCTAAACGAGCCGCTTGGGGACAGACAGGACTCGGGTTTTCTCTTAAAAGAAAGCGAGGCTCCGAGGAAAAGAAAAAAAAGGAGGATTACCAAATATTTCAGCGGCAGAGGACGGGAACTGTGAAATGAGTTTGGAGGGTGTGTGACGGGATAAGCAAACGTGGAAATGAGATCGAAAGCTGTGTTGGGAGAGGAGGCGGTGAAGGAGGAAAAGAGCAATGGCGGCAAGGCAAAACGGAATCGAAACTTAAGAGTTTCTATGAAGTAATGTTTGGATAAGGCTGGGAACTGGGAAAAGCCGAAGGAGAGAAAGTTTGCGGAGAAAGTGGTCGATAAGGAGGAAGGAAGAAAAAGAAGGTAACGAGAACTTTTATTTTTTACTTTTGGAAGTCTGTGCCTGCAAAGAGGAAGAAGCGTGGGGGATTCTCGTCAGATACGGCCGCCGCGGTTTGGAATATATTGTTTTTTTGCTTTGTGGTTTTCTTCTTTTTAAATTTTAAATTTTTGGCTCCGAATGGTTTAGATTTTTATTTGTTTGCTGATTTGATTATTACCTCTTTTTGCTTACGTTGGATTATTGTTTTTTGGAATACAGTCACTTTTTTACTCCAACATAGTAGTTGCTTCACCTCCTGCACAAGTTTGTTTCATTGTGAAAAAGTAATTGTATTACCTCGAATCTGCCTCTCCTTTTGGGCGACCCTGGAATTACAGTACTTTTTTTCTCTCTCTTCCACATCTGTTGGATTATAAAATAAGAAGGAGGAAGGATGGCGCAGAGTGAAAGTAAAGAGGAGAGGAAAGAAGAAGAAGAAAAGGGGTACTTTGAGGATTGTGATTTATGAATGACTGTTTCCTTTTTTCCCTCTTTGTTGTGAACATAAACAATATATTGTTCATAGTGTGAAATTGCGGGAAAGGTATTATGGAAAAAATGGATGATCAAGTTAAGAAGGATGATGGGGAAAAGGTGGGAGATGATGACCCTGTGGTGAAACAAAAAAAAAACAGAAGGGAAAAAAGAAAAGGAAAAGAGAGAAAATAGAGAAAGGACAGGTAGTTCTCCACTACAATTTGATGAAGTTTTGCTGATGACTGAATTTGGAAAATTGGGTAATAGATGTGAGGAGATAAGGGCTGAGTCTCATAAAAATCTTGTAACAATGTTTAATGAATTTGTCCAGAAAGCCAATGCTAACTTTGATAATATGGAAAAAGCCATTGTATCCACCCAAGAAAATGTAAAAATGATTAAAATGGAGGTGAAAGAAATTCAGAAAAAAATATGATTATAATGTCAAGATGGATGTGCAGGAAAGGAGGGTGGACATGATGGAAGAGGCCATGAGAAAACAGAATTTGGTTATTAGAAAATTGTCAGAGAAAAAACCGGATCAGTTGAAAACTCGAGTTTTGGACTGGTTGAATAATTTTAGTATGGGTAAAAATTTTGTGGCCGAGGATATAATTAATGTATTTCGTTTGGGTTCAAAAAGAATGGGCAAAGTTCGGAATGTTTTAATTAAGTTTGCAAATGCCGGTGATAAATTGAAGGTGATGGCACATGTAAAACAAAAGGGAACAGATGTTTTAAAAATTGATGGTGATGATGTCGAGGTTTACAATGATATTTCTGTCGAAGAACGAAATTGGAGGTATAAAATGAAACCCACAAAAAAAATTCTTCGAGATCAAGGGATTAATTATTATTGGAGGTTTGCATTACAAGTAAGATTTTTTTATGCAAAAAAAATGCACACAATTGATTCGGGAATGGACCCTCTGGAGTATTTTCGAATGATTGGTTTAATTAGAGATGGTACACAGGAATGGTCATCTCTGAGGCAAGCATTGATAGAAACAGGGGCTATTGAGAAGACGCAGATCGAGGAAGAATCGGGTGGTGTGGCAGGAGGGAAGAGTTTGGGGGAACTGAGTGTGGTTGAAGTGACGGAGTCTGATGAGGGATGAATGCTTATAATTAATTATTAACATAGATACTTACTTGAAATTAATAGAGAATGCGCTTGAGTATGTAGTTGGTACTTTAGGTACATTCCCGTGTCTCCCCCTCTCTTTGGGAAAATTTATTTTTCGCAGAGGTGACTTTTTGGTAGGAAAGTAGAGGGAAAGTAGAGGGGTGTAGAAGTCTAGATTTTTAATTTTTTAAGTTCGTTCTTTCTTTTTTGTTTCCTCTATTTTTTTTATATTCTTATTGTATTTTACTGCTTTTGAATGTTGGGTTTAATTGGTATAGAATGTTTAGCTAAATGCACAGTCCATGAAGGTCATGAGAAAAAAGAGGGTGTTTTTGTAGAAAATTTTCCATGAAGTTTATTAAAATATTGATGTGGAATGTGAAAGGTACTGGCTCTCAAGTTAAACACAAAAGATTGGAATCAGCTCTCAGAAAAGATTGACCAGATATAATTTTTTTGCAAGAAACACATCAAAAATCGGAAAGCACAAATAAATTATTCTTAGGTTGGACACAAATTTATGAAAAAGCTTATGGTACCTTGAAAGCAAGAGGGGTCACAATATTAATTTCGACTAGAATGGGTTTCACCATAACAAAAAGTATTTCCGATCCAGAGGGTAGATTTTTGATTGTAAAAGGCATGATTGATGAGGAAGAAATAACCCTCGTGAATATATATGCCCCAAATGATCAACAAGACAAATTTTTAGATAAGGTATATCATATTCTGAAAAAAGAGAAGACAGGAATAATGATAGTAGCAGGTGATTTTAATTTAATTAGATCTAATATGGACTGTACTAGTGTATCGAGAGATAGAGTAAGATCAAAAATGAAAATATTAGATAATTGGATTAAATTTTTAGGTTTAAAAGATGTGTGGAAAGAAGTTAAAGGTTCAGAAAGAAGTTACACATACTTTTCGCAAATCCATAATTCCTATTCTAGAATAGATTTTTTTTTTGTTATAGATAATATACTTAAGAATATAGAGGAAATTGACGTTGGAATTTTTAAAGAGTCGGATCATGCAAAAATGTTAATGCAAATAGGAGTTGGAATGAAGGCAGAGAAGCAAAATAGTTGGAGGTACGACCCAAAAATGTTTGGGGATCCCAAAAACAAAGAAAATATAGAAATGATTTGGAATCAATATTGGCAATGGAATGATACAGGTGAAGTGGCGTATAACATAGTCTGGGATACCATGAAGTTGGTTTTTAGAGGAGAATGTATCAAGCTGAATAGTATTAGAAATAAACAGTTAAAGGATAAGTATGAAGAAACTGAGAAAGAAATTAAGCAGCTTCAAGAGGAGCATATAAAAACAGGGAAGAAAGAAACACTTGTAAATATACAGAGATTGAAAGGAGAATTAATAGGCAAAGATATAGAAAAGGTTAAAAAAGACTTGGTATATTTAAAAAGGGAATATTTTGAGTATAGTAATAAAAATTCAAAGTTATTAGCTAGAGCTGCGAAAGAAAAGAGTATTAGGAGAGAAATAGTTGTTTTGATAAATCAGCATGGAGTGAGGTGTAATAAAACAAAGGAAAAGGTAGAAATTGTCAAGGAGTTTTATCGAGAGTTGTATTCTGAGAAATATAAAAGTAGGGTGATTAAGGGAATATTTAGAAAATTGGAAGGGAATTAAAATTAGAGATGATCATAAAGATAGAATGGAAGCTTTAATAACAGAGAAAGAGATAAAAGAAGCGATACAGAAGTTGAAAACGAATAAAGCTCCGGGGGAAGATGGATTCACAGCTGAATTTTATAAACAATTCAAAGAATCCATAGTGCCGAGACTTTTGAAGCTGTTTAATTATATACTAGATGGTGGACTATAACCGACTTCGTGGTATAGATCAGTAATTGCTTTGATTCCTAAGCCGGGAAAAGATTTAGATAAGATAGAGTCATATAGACCAATTTCATTGATAAATCAGGATGCAAATTTTTTTACAGCAATATTAGCAAATAGGTTAAATGAATTCATGAAGGAATATATAAATAAAGATCAAGTAGGATTTATGAAGGATAGATATATGGCGGATCTTACAAGAAGAGTAATTGATTTGGTAGATATTGCTGGGCAAAAAAGGGAAAGGATTGGATTATTGTCTTTAGATATTTTTAAAGCTTTTGATTCCTTGCAATGGATTACGATCACAGAAATTGTAAGAAAATTCGGTTTTGGTACAAAATTTATAAATTTAATTGATCAGTTATATCAGAAAGGTACAACTAGGGTTAAAGTTAATGATGTATTAACAGAGGATATTAAATTAGAAGTGGGGACTAGACAAGGGTGTCCATTATCACCAATATTATTTGTGATGGCCATGGAATTATTAGCAACATTAATAAGAGATGATAAAAAGATTGAGGGACTTGAAGGAATAAAAATTAATTTATAAGCAGATGATACAGTGAT
Source organism: Bradypodion pumilum (assembly GCA_035047305.1). Classification (NCBI taxonomy): domain Eukaryota; kingdom Metazoa; phylum Chordata; class Lepidosauria; order Squamata; family Chamaeleonidae; genus Bradypodion; species Bradypodion pumilum. The sequence continues at coordinate 404,419,584 of JAWDJD010000001.1, forward strand.
TTTAATGAGAAATCCCCTGAAGGCAATGGAACAAATCTATACACATCTGAGAGATTTTGAGGAAATGACAGGATTGAAAGGGAACTGGGATAAATCAGAAGTGATTCTTTGTAATGTGGGTGATGAAGAACAAAAAAAGATTAGGGAAAAATACAATATACAAATTAAAAAGAGTGTGAAGTGTTTAGGAATAAACATTACAAATAAAATTGAAGACCTTAAGAAATTGAATTATGATAAACAAATAACAGAAATTAAAGGGAAAATAAAGCAATATAGAAAGCTGAATTTGTCCTGGTTTGGTAGGATGAAGTTGTTGCCAAAGATAAATTTTTTGTTTGATGTCCTCCCTATCCAATTAAAGGAAAAAGATTTAAAGGACTTTCAGATTGTAATAAACACTTTTTGTAATGGAGGAAAAAGACCAAGAATTACAAAAAGTTTATGGTATGCATCACAAAAAGAAGGTGGTTCAGGCCTTCCAAACATTAAACATTATTACAGAGCTTTTCGATTAAAAAATATTGTTAAGATTATAGCCAGGTCAGAAGTTATCTGGGATGAGATAGAGATTAAGGAATTACAAGGAAGCGGCAATGCAATTTTTTTGGGCAAAGATGTAAAGATAAAGAGAAATAATCAACTGACAAAAGCAATGTTAGCAGTTTGGAGAAATATTAAAGGGAAACTTGCCCCAGGGGTATCTCCAATAATGGACATGGATGATATAAAGATGTTTCCCGTGAAAACTGATAAAAGAATAAAAGATATAATGCTGAGGAATGATGTGTTTTTGTTGAAAGATTGGATAAAAATCTCTGATGATCTAGAACTGAGAGCTGAAATATTTGAACAAATGAAACTGAATTGGCTACAAGTAATTTTAATAAATAAATGGGAGAAGAAATATAAGGATGAATTTAATTTACAAAGGGATAAAACGGAATTTGAAGAGATGATTTGTAAAATAAGAAAAGGAGAAATGGGGATTAAAAGGATTAGTAAGTAAAATATATAAGATTTTAAATAAGGATGAAAATTCACAAGAGGTTTTGAGAAAATTATGGGAAGAAGATTTGAACATAAAAATTTTAGAATCCCAATGGAAAAGCAAATGGAGGAGAAGAGTTATGAAGAATCTTTCAGTTAGACTAAAGAACATAATTATAAAATATTGTGGAGGTGGTACCTGACTCCAGTTAAATTATTTTGAATGGATAATAGTAAAACAAAGAATTGTTGGAGATGTAAAAGCGATCTTGGAACATACGAACATATGTGGTGGAGTTGTAAAGTGGTAAATGCTTTTTGGAAAATATTTGAGAAAGAAGTATCCAACATTTTTAGAATTGATTTTAAACTGGACTCGGGTATCGCCTTATTGACAGAAATTGATAATATAAATATGAGTATAAATAATAAAGAATTGCTATCTATAATGTTAACAGCTTTAAGATTATGTATAGCTAGGAAATGGAAGAGTGATTCAATATTGAAAATAGATGAATGGTATAAAGAAATGTGGGGAATTGCCTTGAATGATAAATTGACATGTGAACTGAATGTAAAGAATGGTATTTTGAAAGAAAACAAATTTTGGGAAATATGGAGACCTTTTGTGGAATATGTTTTAATATGTGATAAAGGAGATAAACCAATACCACAACATTTGAATTTTTGGAGTGATTAAAACAAAACAATGATCTTCATGGCATGTATATATCACTGGGTGTTGTTGTTGTTGTTGTTGTTGTTGTTGTTGTTGTTGTTGTTGTTGTTGTTATTATCTTTTTAATATAATAAGTTGTACCTTATAAAGCTTTGGAATTTTAGACATAACGTAAAAATTTGATAAATGTAAGGTTCTAGAGTAATATTGTTTTACGATATTATTACAATGGAATTTAAATACTTTAATGAAATAATGTGTTTTATATGTTTATGTATGCTTTTTTTGTAATTTTGTTCTTTTTTTCTTACTTTAAAATTAATAAAAAAATATTTTTTTAAAAAAGAAGAAGCAAGATGTTTTGTAAAATCACCTCTCTCTCCCTCTCTGCACACTTGAAGGGAAAGGATTCCATTTTTAAAAAAGAACTCTCGTAGGGAGGAAAAACTATAGTTGAGGGACTCCAGGCTTATTCACATTTCCCATTATGTCATGTGGTCAATAGAGTAAACATGTAAATCAGTAGTATTTCCTCCATCCCCCCTCCCACATCTGTGGAGGTCTAAGTAAAATCAACTGTGAAACAGTTCACTGAATCCTTAATTAAGCTCGTTAGTTTTCCAGCAGCTTACAGCATGCAAACCTAGGTTTCATTACATTATGTGTTCCTAAAGAACAACATTTTAATCACACTGGGTATTAGTAAAACAATGTTTTCTGAACAGCATGATTTTAATTATTCCATTGCCTCTTAATTTATCATCAAGGGACAAAGGAAGAAGCCTCATCTTTGCTTCTTCGGGGCTTTCTCTGTGAACGACAAGAGAACGGAAGGCTTCCAGCATTTCTTTTTAATAAGCTACAGCAAAACTGTCAAGAAAACACAATCATAACAATGGTAGTAAGAATTCCAAAGGAATGTGCCATGCATGTAGCAAACAAATCTGACCACCATTATCACTCCCAGCCAGGTTTTCTCCTTCATGCATTAGCTTCCCAAGACTCTCTCAACATGTGGGGATATGCCATCTTGTTTGCATTTGCCTGCAGCATGAAGTGGTACAATCCAGAGATACAGGCTACTGCCTCAACTAAGCCCTATTGTTCCTGTGATGGAGTTCCAATTATGTGAAATGAAAGAGAGTGGAAATGTGCTTTCTGGCCTCCTCCTTACATCATGTCCCCATGGCTACGTTGAAAGAACGAAGAAGGCTTCTATGCCTTCTTGAGTACAGATGTCCCAAAGAAATTAGAATTTCTTTGCCTGTACAAAGTCTAGTCTCCCTGACTCAGAACTCCTTAGGTTAAAATTACAGTGGGTAACGTGTTGCCTATGGGTCTTATGTGGCCCAAACCCCTTGAAAATAGTGATGTTAAAATTTGATTTGGTGCCGAATTTTGTCTGCAAACAGGGGAAAATAACTATGGAAAAAAAGAAAAATGTTTGCTTTAATTGCAGTTTACTTAATTACCACCAAATTTCACCGACATTGAGAAAACACAGTTTTGCCACTAGGCATATTATAGTGACCCATCCTGTTCTAACGTGGTAGAATTGCACAGTTCATCGGCAGTGGAGGGCCAGGGCCAGGGAGTGTGGTCTCGTTCTCTTTCTCATTGCAACTGAATGTGACAAAGCAACTTTCTTCGTTGGAAGAATTAAAGCCTTCTAATGTTTTACAAAGAAACACCGCTGTAAATTATTGATTCTTTCATGGCATCTTCAAAATGAACCTCTCTAAAATCTGTGCACACTCATATTTAGAGAGTGGCAGTGGTAGGAAATTACCTGAGTAAATTGCCAGTAAAGCTTCATCCTTTTGGCTTTGGCATAACTGCATTCAATGAGCCTAGGTCTGCTATTCACATCCACTAGGCACCTGTTGTCATCATCATCAATAGTAGGGCTTAAGACTCCCACATGGATCTGCTGGTTACTTGTGTAATAGACATTCTGAAACAGAAAGAAACAGCAGAGGACACTTTCAAGGCTGTGAAGAGTAAAGCAGTGTTTCCACCAGTAGCCAAGGAGAAAGCATTATTATGGGGATTAGGCATGACTCTCATACAGCAGTAGAGCATAGTGGCAAAATCAGAAAAGTAGAACCCCTTCATGACAGTTAGGTAAAGGTCACCCTTGCTCAAAAGCCAGTCATATCTTACTCTAGGGTTCAGTGCTCATCTCTGTTTATAGCCAAAGAGCCTGCTCTGTCTGTGTCTGCAGATATTTCCATGGACATGTGGCAGGCATGCCTCAACACCAGAGTGAACAGAGTGCTGTTTACCATCCCACCAAAGTGATCCCTACTTATCTACTTGCAATTTCTTGCTTTTGAACTGCTAGGTTGGCAGGCGATGGGACAGAGACAGGTGCTCACTCCATCATTCAGTACCCAGGAATTGAACTCCGACCTTCCAGTCAGCGAGTTCAGAGTCTTAACCACTTGAGCCACCGCAGTCCCTCATGACACTTACACTCTGACAATTCACAGTGACACTCTCTGCTATGCTCTCTTAGTCTGACCTACTTCACTGGGTTGTTTTCAGGACAGAGAAGGGAAAAAGAAAACCTGAGTGGTTTGAGTTCACAGCAGGAAAGGATAAATATAAACATAACAAATATATAAACAAACACAATTTTCCTCTTTCAAAATATACTTGTAGTTAAGATTGTACATGAGGAGAAATTAAATGAATGTATCATCCTTTGATCAAAATAGAATATTTAAACCTTGAGGTAGCAGGTTAAGTAAACACCACGTGACATAGGAAAAACATTTTGAGGATAACAAACCAAAGCCCATCATCACTGCTTTGATCATTATGTAAGCCTGTACAGAGATGTCATAAAGGCAGATTAAGCTGCAGTACTGCAGCAAAAACTCTGCTCGTGATCTGAATTTGATCCCAAAGGGCTTAAGGTTTATTCAGCCTTCCATCTTTCAAAGATTAATAAAATGAGTACACAGTGTATTGAGGGCAAAAATGTTATTACTTATGAACTGCCCAGAGAATGCTCTAAGTCAGGGGTTCCCAACCTTTTCAAGTCAGGGGCCAGGTCACGCTCTCTCAGTCAGCTTCAAGGACTGGATGGTGATTTTGTTCTGCCTGCATGATAGGGGCAGCCATTTTGTCCCAGCAGCTTCAAAGGAGCAGCCATTTGGGGACCACATGAAATGGTGCCGTGGATTTGATCCACGGGCCATGGGTTGGGAACCCCTGCTCTTAGCGCTATGGGACAGTAAGGCAAAGGTTTCCCTTGCTTGAAAGCCAGTCATATCTGACTCTAGGGTTCAGTGCTCATCTCTGTTTCAAAGCTGAAGAGCCAGCACTCTCTGCTTCTGCAGATGTTTCCATGGTCATGTGGCAGGCATGACTAGACACTGGAGTGCACAGAGTCCTTTGGATAGAGTGGTATATAAATCTATTAAATTAAATTAAATCAAATCTTCCCATCGAAGTGGTCCCTATTTATCTACTTGCAATTTCTTGCTTTCGAACTGCTAGGTTGGCAAGAGCTGGGACAAAGATGGGAGCTCATACCATCCTGCAGTACTCGGGAATCGAACTGCTGACCTTCCACCTCCCAGTCAGCTTCTTAGCCACTTGAGCCACAGCAGACTCCTATGGGACAGTATATAACTGTAATTGTTATTACCATTGCTAATTGCATCAACCCACAACTTCTGAGTTCAGCTTAGTTCATTATTCAAGGAAGATTTCAATATCTGCACTGAGAGTTCAATCCTCTGATATAATATGCATTTTGCTGCTAAGTGTGTGCACTGATTCCAGAGGAGAAGGATGCAAATTGGTATCCTACATTTCTAGAAAAAGTCAATATGCAACACACAGTAAATTATGGCTGGAAATGGTTTTTTTAAAAATTAATAACATCTTAAAACAGTTTAAAAATATTGTTTAGGTATATCTGTGTTTATGAAGAAGGGGAAGAAAATGTTCACTTCCCACTGGATGTGTGAAAGTAAATTCATGGAAGATTTTATGTTTTTCTTGCCCAATATTAGCTGTCGTGAAGGTCCTATTAGAGATGTGACTCTTAAAACTTTCACTCTCAACAAGAAACCATGAAAACAAGAGATCTTTTTCCCCTCCTTGAGTGATATTTCTCTCAGCGAGACTTATTCCCCCTCCTGAGAAATTCCACTGTGAATATTATGCAATTGTGTGGAAGTTTAAATAGTCTGATGAAAGTTCAGCCTGGGCAAAACTATTACAAACTCTGCAGGACAGCATTTTTCTTGAGCAGGATTCCCATAATTGAGCTGCACAATATTCTCTATAATTCTGCACAAGATTCCTCAGAATTTGACAGTTTCATGACACAAATAACTTCTTTCACTTTTTTTTATACTATATGTATATTTGGGGTTGGGAAAATTACATTAGAAAGGGGCAACCTTGGGTACATAGGGGGGTGGGTGGGCTCAACCACTGTGAAATTGAATACTGCTAAGTTAGAGAGGAAAGGCCAGAGCTGTTATCAACAGCAACATTAGCAAAAAAAAAAACATTACACACACAAAAGTGCATTGGGGCAGGGTGGGAGGAAGAAATCTGCCATTTTCCAGAAAAGACAAGAGTTTCATGCAAAACTTACAGTGAATTCTGATCCCCCCCCCAAAAAAAACCACCCTCCCAAAATGTGAGAAATGTACAGAAGTCTCTCAGAATCTCAAACATCATTTTTGCCTTCATGAATGAAATAAATGAATATTGTTTGCTTGTTTGCCACCTCAGGACTTTCAGTAAATATAACTGCAAATTTGCTCATTAATGACAAGTCATAGTGTGCAGATAACCCGTTGGTAAGGTAGTGACCTTTATCAAGCTGTGATTTGGATGAGGTAAATTATAACACACTAAAAAAATGGGGAATCGGGAATAAAAAAAACTTCATTACCAGCAAGACAACATGATTTACTAGACTACAAATTCATAGAGGGTTTAGTCTTTGAGCTGACTTTGTTGAGTGGTGCTAGCATTTACCAGAGGCAAATCAAGTAACACAGAGACTTAAACAAGGTACAGAATTTATGGGCAGAATATGCAGCATCTTTTTCAAAGAAAAGAAAAACAACCCTGACTCTACTAATGTTAATGACAACATTTTGCCAAAATTAACAGGTAATGAAGATTTGACATGTATTTGAAATGACTTTGAAAACCCATTGTAGCTGATCGAGACCTCACTGGATGAAGAATGCTGCCATTACAGCAAATTATTCATTGAAACTTGGCTTATCATGTTGTGAAAAGTTAGAGGAAGATGTCCAAGCTTAACACATGAGGATTATCTGAAAGATAAATTGCCAGCTCTCTAGCGAAAGCTTAGAGCAATATATACGAATTTTCATTCTGAAAGCTCCTGCAGATCCATATGGCAGCTTTCCCAAATGAAACCACATTGGGAGGATGGTGTGTTGCTGTGCATTGTTAATGTGTGCCTCAAGTGTTATTTGGGAACAACAGCTCACTTCCTAGCTAGTAACTTTTTCTCTTAGCATAGAATCATATTACTGTAACTTTTGATTCAGCAAAAAGAGGCAATAGAGTTTGTGACATACTGTTACAATTTCATTTTACAAGGAATGGTTTGTTATTTGGGTCATTTGTGGCATGCAGCTACAAAGAATTATCACAAGAAATTATAATCATCTTTTGATTACAGGCAGATTATAACGTTTCTAAAAATAATGGGCGGAATCCCCTTGGTGCTTGTATTACATTTGTGTTGCTTGCTTTGGCATATAGAAGCATTTGTTTCATTATATTCCTGATTGCTTTACCAAAACAGGCCCCAGTATCCCGTTACCTGCAATAGGCCATGGTGAGTTAAACAAACTTTGTGTGACTAATAGAATTCCAACCAGCTAAAATTTCCTTGGTCTAACTATGCCTGCAGAAGGCTGAAGATATCATTAGTAGGGGAGATTTTTGGAAATTAAGCATTATTACTATTATGCCTGTCCTGTAACTCCCACGTAAGCCCTTTCGTTGTGTGAAAACCACAGGTGCTGCAGGATAGGAAGAGGAATTCTCCAGGTTACTGAAAATCAGTTCTATTAGTAATATTACTGCTGCTGCTTCCATGTCTAGGCCTGACGTGAAACTGCCAAAATGAAGGCACCTTTGGTGAGTTCATTCTGCAGTTTATTTTGCCTGACCTAGTGTGAGAAAGATTACTTGGCAACAAAAGATTGCTGTTACCAGGGTACACCTGATTGTGCTTCAAAATCTTTGAGGAAGCTCTTTCTGTGAACTGATTCTCATCTTACTGGGTAATTGCTAGTAAGTTTACATTACTGCATTTCTGGACAAAACTCTTGAGTGTGTGGTTGTGTTCAAATTCCAGGGAGTCCAGGGTGAAATGGATTATCTACTTGTCTTCAAGTATGGTTCTGTGCTTAAGATGGCTTTTGTGGGTGACCTACACCAGAGCTTGCTAAGGAAATATATTAATTTAATTTAATTTAATAGTCATATTTATATATGCCGCCCACTCAGGCAGAACCCAACTCAGGGCGGCATTACAACAAGTTCTAAAAACACATAAAAACACTTTAAAAGCCCCATATCCCACCCACTTTAAAAAAAAACCATATCCCACCCACCAATCCCACCCACTATAAAAAGAAGAAGAGAGAGTTCTTAATTGTTTACATAAGCCAGCAGGCAGGGACCGTGTTCCCATTCGGGCCCCACACCTGCCCTGCCAGCCAGGTCTTCAATCCTTTCCTGAAGGGCAGCAATTCTCTTTGAAGTCTTAGATCTGTTGGCAGGAGGTTCCAGAGAGTTGGTGCGGACACGGAGAAGGCCCTCCTTCGGGTGCTGGACAGATGTGCACCCCTAACTGATGGCACCATTAGAGAGCCCCTCTGGTCCGCTCTGGTTGGACGGGCAGACACTCTTGGGACGATGCGGTCTCTAAGGTATCCTGGGCCACTGCCATATAGGGCTTTAAAGGTCAAAACCAGCACCTTGAATTGCACCTGGAGACAAACTGGTAACCAGTGCAGCTCCCGAAGTAGCGGTGAGGCATGGGCATATCGCCCACATCCCATCACCACCCGGGCTGCCGCATTCTGGACCAGCTGCAGCCTCCGAATGGTCGTCAAGGGCAGCCCCATGTAGAGCGCATTACAATAATCTAGTCTGGAAGTGACCAGAGCATGGGTGACCATAAGCAAGGAGTCCCGGTCCAGGAGCGTGCGCAACTGGCGAATCACCCGAAGTTGGGCAAAAGCCCTCCTGGCCACAGCCGCTACTTGTTCTTCTAGCAGCAGCCGCGAGTCCAGAAGGACCCCCAAGTTGCGCACTGGGTCTGTCTGGGGCCAAACAGCCCCATCCAGTACCAAAGATGGTAACTCCCTGGATAACACGAGGCCCCTTATCCACAGCCACTCTGTCTTGCTGGGATTCAGCCGAAGCCCATTGGCCCCCATCCAGAGCCCAATGGCCTCCAGGCATCCGGATAGGATTTCAACAGCATCACTGGAGTCTCCATGGGCCGAGATGTACAACTGAGTGTCATCCGCGTATTGATGGTACCGCACCCCGTGGGAACGAATGATCTCACCCAGTGGCTTCATGTAGATGTTAAATAGGAGGGGAGAGAGCACCGAGCCCTGAGGCACCCCATACTTGAGGAGCCTAGGGCTGGACCTCTCACTCTCTAACCACACCGACAGGGTACGGCTCTCCAGAAAAGAGGAAAACCAGGACAACACAGTGCCCTGGATCCCCAATCCTTTGAGCCATTCCAGAAGGAATATATCCCTATTGGTTCTGCAGAACTTCCTGGCATCTTCTGAACCATCTCTCTGATACTGGATGTGACTACCCTGTTTCACTTCCCTCTTGGGAGGGAAGCAGTCAGGAAGTGGTGCTAGGAGATTTCTGTTCAACTCTGTCTCATGTCTGTTAAACTATTCAACACAGACATGAACCTCTTGGCTGAGGTTTTCAGTAGTTTGAGAGTGTGATGTTCTTTGTATGCTGTAACATTTGAGTCTGCTTCTCTTTTCCACTGAAAACCTGGTGTCAATAACGAACTGGATAAGACCTAACAGACAAAAAGTTAAATCAAAATAATACATTGGTGTCCCTGATCAGTCAAAAGCCAAATACCTGTAATGGCATAAAGATTTGCCTTTTGTGTATTATGGTTTCATTCTTCTCAAACTGAAACACTATGCATACATTGTTATCAGGGGTCAGTTACACAGAGTCCCTTATTGCAACCACTCAATTTCTGGGGGCGATTCAAAGTTTTTGTTAAGACCACTGGAACCCAACAGGGCTTGCGTCTAGACTATCTGAAGGATTTTGCTCACTCATGAAATAATCCAGCCTCTAAGATCTTCAGGACAGGGACTGCTCTTAGTCCTACTATCCCCACAAGCACATCTGGTGGGGCTGTAAAGGCTTTCTCAATGACTGCTCCAAGCTCTGCAACTCCCTTTGAGGGGAGTATTATCCTTGTGTTTGCAGGCAAATGTTTTTCTGGTGAGCTTTTAATAACTGAATGGCCCTTGAGTAAGAGGTTTCTAATTCTATTGTATAAATTTGCATCTGATGCAACTTGGACAGGATGTCAGAAACAATCAATTTACCGCTAATTAAAAGTCCTCCTATTCTAGGTTCTGGGGCTCCCAGAAATAGCGGCCACTACTGTTTTCAGATGTTGTGAGACCTACGGATGTCCTAGGAAGGTGGGAATAACATGAAAATGTCCTCCAACCCTTGTCTGCATGCTGTTTTAAGAGCAAACATTTTAGGCAATTCTGTCACTGACTTTCACATGTGATGTATTTTATTTATTTTTATTTCTTTATACTGCTTATATGCCAAGTTGCAAACGGATCACATCAAACTTGGAAAGAATGGCCCTGTTTGTAGAAAAAAGAAATGAATGTCAATTGGATAGATAGACTGTGGTCAAAATCTTCTATTAGCTATCCTACACTTGGTCCTCCATGGGAATACAAATCCCTGTCAAATCCCTGTCAAATTGCTGCATATGGTAATACCAAAATACAGCACATGGGCATCACTAAACTGTGCTAGTTTTCAAGACACACTACATCATTACATTGTCTTGCTGCCTGTTTTATTTTGCTGTGTGTCATTTTTTTTGAACATTATATTTGAGCTCAAATTGATTTTTAAACATGTTTTTGTTAGTGCTACAAGTTTTATAATCGTATTTTAAAATGCCATCTGCCTTTGTTCCCTGTGTTTTTCCTTGTTTTTTATTGGGATGAATTTAAATATAAAAGGGTGGGGTATACATATAATTAAATAAATAAACATTTTATTTAGGTCAAGACTGTGGTATATATACCTAATTGAAATTAAATGCAATGTATGGCTTTCTATTTGCTGCCTATTACCATAAAAGCCACGTTAAATAATTTTAGATTTATTTTTCTAGTCAAAATTACATATTAAGAGACAATTTTCATCATCAAGTTATGGACTACAAGTGGATTTCCCTGTGTATGATGGGGCTAATTTCATCCTGCTTGGTCCTTCCATTGTTTAGCTCTCTCTGGAGACTATGCCAGTAAAACCTGATCTGAAATCCTATTCTTAGCTTAAGCCAAAGCCTAATTTTCCATTTGTGCCTCCTTGGTAGGCAAAGCATTGCTACTGCTACACTTGAGAGTCGCATGTGTACCCTGGCTTGGTGTGTAGATTGTCCCAAAATCTGCAGCAAGAGTGCTTGTTTAATCTGGAGGAATGGACAGAAAAATTACAACTTGGTTTATGCTACAAACAAGATTTCAACCATGGACTTTTACAAAAGTGAGATCTAGAACAAGTTTGCTCTCTCTTTCTCCCATGAGATTAGCTGAATGGCATTTCTAGCTAAATCAGCCTTCCAATTAATCTCACTTCATTGATTATCTTTTCCTGCAGGTGCTCTAATTAACATGTCAGGCAAAATCCAAGCTTGACATTTCAAATCACCACTCTGAATGCTAACTGCCCCAAGGCTAAGAAGTTTTGAAACAATGTGATGTTTTTAAAAAGCCCAACCAAAATCAAGATTAAATATTAAAAGCAAATTAATCCTATAATTTACTAATCTAGTAACAACAGAATATTGTGCAGTATACTGTACTTTATCAAAACTAGGACAAAGATAAATGCATTTTGATCCATAATCTTCAGTCTTGACTACAACTTGCAGATTTGTAATTTTTAAAAATGAACTTTTATTTATCTGGATCAATCTTGATGAACACAGGGAGTTCCTACTTATTCCGAAAACGGCCTTTATACTCCATTGTAGCTGAAGCACCATTAACACCCTTTAGTTAAGATTCTAAAAACTATGAATGTTGCATTAGTTAAGATTGGTCATTATGTAATCATAACAAGAGAGCTGTTCTCTAATCTTTCTCCTAGCATTTCAAATAGTTTCTCTTATCTATCCCTCCAAAATGTACTGTTTGAATATGTCCTAACTTAAATCTTCTGCTGTACCAGTTTGAGTCTTCTGAATAATGTATTTAGACAGGAAGTGTCAAAGTTCATGTATTTTGCTATTTGTATTGAAATGTGTGTGGCTGATGAGGGAGAAACTTCTCATCAAGCTGGTAAGCAAACAGTATAATGAAATGTGCTTCTTTGCTTTCTAACCAAGTCCTAGAAATGGATCACATCTTACAGTTGTACAAAAGTTGATTTTTCAACTCCAGAAAACCAGAATTTGGAAAATTACTTTTATAAAGCAATTAATTATAGTTATAGTTCAAAGACTCCTAGTCATCATTACAGTTACAATTTTAAAAAAGTTACTGCTTGCTCTCCTAGTTCTCAGACTTAATAAAATAAATCACTTTTAGTTCTTTTCTTTTTCTTTGTTTCCTCTTTTGCCCCTTTGAGTGTCAAAGGAGATACAAGGTTCTTGCAATGGCACTTCTAGCAGCCTCCAGAGGTGTTATTTGGTATTCTTGTAATACATTTTTGATGTTATCTGTCCACCTTTCTCTGGGTCTGCCACGTGCTCTTTATCTTTCTCCACAGGTTCTCTAAATGGGCCAATCACTTTATTTGTTGTCTCTATATAGTTTAAGGTTGGTTTTCTTCCAATTCTTTCCCTTAAAATCTCATTCCGGATTTTATCCTTTATAGTCACTCCAGCAGCCTTCCTAATGTTTAAAAATTATTGCAAGCTGTTGTTTTGATATAAAATATGTCTCTTGTCTATCTTGTTATCACATCTGTATCTACAATAGGGCATGTTTAAGGCACAGCATAAATCAGGTACTTCAACCTTGTGGTAGTCCTCCTGTATTATTTAATGGGGCCATATATCAATTAACTAAAAAGTTGCAGTTATCCCACAAAAAGAGTGAAGTTATCTCTTGCTAAGTTTAGGGTGTGGGAAAGTAATTTCTTTGAATTGACATTCACTAAATCTCAGACTCCTTCAGTATCCCTGCTATACACAGAAAGAGCCTCCTTGAAGGTTGTGGTATTTTTGAACCACAATCGGGTGTACTCTGGGAAATAGCTCTCTTGTCGTGCCAGCTTCTCACACTAGGTCAGGTGAAAGGAACTACAGAATGAATTCACCAAAAGATGGCTTTGTTTGGGCAGTTTCACGTCTGATCTAGACATGAAATATCTCTGCTGGCTTGGAGATTTTGGAAATTGTAGTTTGGAAAATTCTGGTGTAACATAATGTAGCTATGCCTGAATTATTGGGAAATAAATCAGTTACGAAGCACTACTTATTTGCAACCAATTGTTTCCAAGCTTTGCAGAAAACTCCACAGTTTCTAAACTAGGTCACAAGGCATTTTCCAGGAAAGCTCCCAAAATGTGAAAGACAAGGCATCATTTATTGTCATTAAAATTGACAAAATGCTTCAACTTAACTGACCTGAAGCGTAGGTAGGTTCCATTTACATTCTCCAATTTCTCCCACCCCGTCCCATCTCTCATGTAAAACATTCCTATTCTCCCTTTTGTGGGAGGAAATTATTTCTAAGGAGATGAAAAAGTTCGGTTTCACTTACCAGTGATAACTTTCGTTCTTCGAGTATATAGTTTGTGAATCCACACTCATGGGTTATGCGCCTGCGCAGAACAGCCGATCGGAGGCTTGAAAAGCTATTGGTCAAAAGTTTTGGCGGTAAGACCGCCCACCGTACCGCCCACCCTGAGGCGCCCGCGCGCCATTTTACCTCAGTTCCATACTTAAGCCAAGCACAGGATAAACCAACTGATCTCATCCGTGCAGCTCAAGAGGGGAGGCAGGGTGGGTAGTGTGTATTCACAAACTATATACTCGAAGAACGAAACTTATCACTGGTAAGTGAAACCGAACTTTCTCCTTCGTATAGTTTGTGAATCCACACTCATGGGAGATTAGCAAGCTCACACTTACTTGGTCGGTGGGCAGCCGGATGAGATGATCCCACGATGAGCTGAAGAACCCGTAGGTGGACCCGTCAGGGGCGTTGAGTCCGGAGCCCCCTGGTGAGGACGACACGGCCAAGCCTGGCGTCCGCAGTGGCTCTGGTGTCCACCCTGTAGTGCTGGACAAATGTGGAAGGTCTGGACCAGGTGGCAGCCTTACATATGTCCTCAAGCGGTGTGCCCTCCAGAAAGGCAGTGGATGTGGCAACCGCCCTGGTGGAATGCGCCCTGACATGCGGTGGAGGTGGCAGTGAAGCTGACTCGTAGGCCAGGTAGATGGTAGAGGTGATCCATTTGGAGAACCTTTGAGCAGAGATGGGTTCACCCTTGGACTTTCCCCCATAAGCCACAAAGAGGCGTTGTGACTTCCTGAACTCTCTAGTCCTGCTGGTGTAAAACAATAAAGCTCGTTTCACATCCAGCGTGTGCCAAGTCCTTTCTTGGGCGTTAGTGGGGTTCTGGAAGAAGGTTGGCAAGGAGATAGTTTGTGCCATGTGAAACTTGGAGACCACCTTGGGTAGAAAGGTGATGTCCGCTTGGAGGACGACGCGGTCGTTGAAGAACTGGAGAAAAGGTGCGTCTGCTCGCAGGGCAACCAGCTCACCAGCTCGTCGTGCAGACGTGATGGCCACCAGGAATGCTGTCTTCCATGTGAGGAGACGAACATCAGCGGTAGCCAAGGGCTCGAAGGGGGTCCTGGTGAGCGCGTTGAGAACGGTGGACAGTGACCATTGAGCCGTCGGTGTCCGGGCCGGCGGAAAAGCGTTCTTTAGTCCCTTGAGGAAGCGCTTTACCGTTTGGTCGCGGAAGGCCCCGGAAGCGGGCGAGCCAGCAGGGGAGTGCGCTACCACTGCTGCGAGATGCACTCGGATAGAGGTGATGCTGAGGCCAGACTCCGCCAGCTGGAGGAGGTAGGTTAAAATGTCCTGCAGTCCCACCTGCGTGGGGGGCGTTTGCCGGGCGGCCAGGAAAGCACAAAAACGCCTGTATTTGGAAGCGTAGGACTTCCTTGTGGAAGGGCGCCGCGCTAGTTCAAGGATCCTGGCCAGTCTGGGGTTATCCTCCACGCGGTGAGGTGGAGGCTGGGCAGGTCCGAATGGTGCAGCTGGCCCTGCTCCATTTGGAGGAGTGTCGGTGATTCCGGCAGTGTGCGATACTGTGACGACATGCGCAACAGTAGCGGAAACCAGGGTTGGCGCGGCCACGCCGGTGCCACCAGAATTGCATTGGCTCTGTGTTGGTGCATCCTGGTGAGTACCTTCTGGACCAGAGGAAACGGAGGAAAGGCATAGAGATAGTCCTGATCCCACCGTTTCATGAAGGCATCGCCCTCGGAGTTCAGTCCGATGCCTGCTCTGGAGCAGTACCTGCTGAGTTTCTTGTTGGACTCCGATGCAAAGAGGTCGATGCTCGGCGTCCCCCAGACCTGGCACAGGGACTGGAACACTCCGTCGTCCAGCTCCCATTCGTGGGTCGTCGAGGTGAGACGGCTCAGGTGGTCTGCCAAGACATTCAGTGTGCCCTGAATGTGCACTCCAATTGGGAAAATGTGCTTCTCCAGGCACCATTCCCACAACTGCACTGCAAGGTACAAGAGGGTGGTGGACCGTGTTCCTCCCTGCTTGTTGAGGTACGCCACCGCCGTGGTATTGTCCGAGGCCACTTGAACCGCCCTGCCGGTGAGCAGAGTCTCGAAGGAGCGCAGGGCCTTCCAAATGGCCAGCAGCTCCAAGTAATTTATGTGGTGCACCGTTTCGTGCGGTGTCCAGGTGTCGTTGACCGTGAGAGTCCCGCAAGCAGCGCCCCAGCCGAGGTTGCTCGCGTCGGTCAGTATCTGCAGCGAAGGTTGCGGGGGGTAGAAACTCTTCCCCGTGGCCACGTTGAGTGGTGTAGACCACCACAGCAGTTGGTCCCTCAGTTCTGGAGATGGGGTCAACCGTTTGGATTGGCTCTCCCGAAGTGCGTCGAACTCGTGAAGGAGCCACGATTGCAGGGACCTGAATTTCAATTTGGCATGGGGGATCACTGCCGTCGTTGAGGCCATCAGGCCTAGAAGTCTCTGAGCCTTCTTCGCCCGGATGCACGGTTTCGTGCGCAGTTCGCTCACCCCCTGCGCAATGTCCCGTAAGCGTTTCTGGGGGGCGTAGGCTCTCGTAGTGAGCGAGTCGAGTACCGCTCCAATGTACTCGACGCGCTGGGAGGGAGTCAACTTCGACTTGGTGAAGTTGATCCTGAGGCCGAGACTCTCCATGAGGTGGACCGTGTATTGTGTGTCCCGAACGGCCGACGATTTGGAGGGGGAGACGATCAACCAATCGTCGATGTATGGGAAGACCCTGATGCCCCTTTGGCGGAGGAATGCAGCCACTGGAGCCATGCATTTGGTGAAGACCCGCGGTGCCGTGGCCAGACCGAACGGTAGGCATCGGTACTGGTACACGGAATGGTCGATACGGAAGCGGAGAAACCGTCTGTGTTCCTCGAGGATGGAAACGTGGAAGTAGGCATCCTTGAGGTCTATGACTGTGAACCAGTCCCCTTTGTTGATGAGGGGGAGGACGGTCTGTAGGGTCACCATCCGGAACTTCCTGGTGTGGATGCATTTGTTCAGGCGGCGTAGGTCCAGGATAGGGCGAAGGCCTCCGTCCTTCTTCTGGACCACGAAGTACCTCGAGTAGAAGCCGTTGTCCCAGTCGGACGGTGCTACCCGCTCGATGGCTCCCTTGGAGAGAAGGGTTGCTATTTCTTCCTCCAAATGGGGGGACGAGGTGGTGAGACGATGTCTTCCTACTCGAGGCACCCGCACGAACTCGATGGCGTAGCCAGAGGACAAGATCTTTAAGACCCACTGGTCGTCCGTGATGCCCGACCATGCCTGGAGGAAGTTCCGGAGGGGGAGGTACGGGATGTGGAGCGAGAGAGACTCGGCCGTCGCAGCTTCAAACGCGGGGCTTGGGCCTCGCGGTCGAACGCTTGTCCTGTCCGTAGGGCCGGTAGCGGGGTTTGTGTTGTCGCCGCTGTTTATAGGAGCTGGATCTAGGCTGCTCCGTCGGTCCCTGCTGCTGTGGGTTGCCCTGGAACCGCCGTGTGAAGGGCTGGAACCTCGGCCTGGTGGAAGTTGCCGGCGTGGTGAGCCCCAGGAACTTCGCCGTGGAACTGGTCTGGCGCATCTCATTCAGGACCTTATCGGTGTCCTGACCGAATAGGCCCTGCCTGTCGAAGGGAAACTCCTCGATGAGCTTTTTCATAGCGTCATCGAGGGAGGTGTCCCTGAGCCAAGCATGGCGACGGAGGTAGATTGCGGAGGCCATGTCTTTTGCCGCATAATCGTTGATATGCCGGGCAGTGCGCATCAGCTGCTCGGCGACGAAGTCCCCCTCGGTGGCCAGCGCGTCAATCCTCTTCTGGGCATCGGCGGGCAGTTTAGCCGTCTCAACCTTCACCTGCTCCCAGAGGTGAGATTGGTACAGGCCCATGGCGGCCGAATAGTTTGCGGCCCGAAAGAATAGGGAGCCGGTGGCGTAAAACTTACGCCCCACCGCGTCCAATTTCTTTCCCTCCGGCGTCGACGGGACCGGGAATCCGCTGGTGGCCGTCCTATGCTGGAAGGCCTTGACCACCAGGGAATTCGGCAGGGGGTGTGCCTGCAAGAACTCGACGTTCTCGTCCAGGACCCGGTACATGCTGTCGAGCCTGGACGAAACGGAGTGTGCCGCCAAAGGTTTCTTCCACGTCGCCCTCGCCGTGGTCATCATGGAGGGGAGCATGGTTATGTGGACCAGTCGCACGGCACGCCTGTCGAGCTTCGCGGTCATCTGATCCTCACCCTCCAACGGCGGTTGGTCGACCTTCAGGTTGAGGGCGGTGCCGAGCCTCGTGAGCATGGCGGTCAGTGAGCGCTGGTCCTCACCACGCGGTGGGTCCACCGAGCCGATGGCCTGTTCCGGCGTGCGCTCGGCGTCGACGTCTCCCTCGTCCTCCTCCGACGACGAGCTGGACTCATCGGAGGACGAGGGAGGCAGTCTTTCGTCCACGTCCGGACCGCGCCAGTACGGCCTGGGCGGGCCGGCGGGATGGGCGTCCACCGCATCAACGTCCGGACCACACCATGACGGGTTGGGTGGGCCGGCGGAGCGGGTACTCGACCCACGGGAGGTCGGTGGGGCCGCGGCAGAGCCGGGATGCCCGGGGCTTGCGGTGGTCGGAACCGGAGCCGCAGAGGCCGCAGGCGTGGAGGTCTGGAACCTGGTCGCAAACGACGCCATGACCTGGAACATCTCTCGGACGAGGGCCATCTGAGACGCGTCCGAGTCCGCTGGCGGTGGAGCTCCGGTGGCCGGCGGGATGGTGGCCCACGA
Organism: Bradypodion pumilum; assembly: GCA_035047305.1. Lineage (NCBI taxonomy): Eukaryota > Metazoa > Chordata > Lepidosauria > Squamata > Chamaeleonidae > Bradypodion > Bradypodion pumilum. The sequence continues at coordinate 404,438,070 of JAWDJD010000001.1, forward strand.
AACGGTGGGAGCCGAAACGGTGGCCGGCGTCGGTGTCGGCGAAACGGTCGTCGAAACGGTGACGACCGCCTCGTCCGTCGGTGTCCTGGGCCGTGGAGAGACGGAGGCCTGCCTCGGCGAGGAGTTTCTGCCCTGAGGAGGAGAGGAGAGCACCTGAGGTGGGCGAGCTGGAGCCCCAGCCCTGCGTCCTTTCTCAGGTGACCCGGAAGACGACCGTCCTCCCCAGATGGAGGATCCCGGAGAAGGACATCGGGCAGTCGAGAACGGCGGCGAAGGCCCGGGAGAGGCGGGTGTGCGCGGAGTGGGGGGAAGCGACCGTCTCTTCTCCGACCCACGCTTGCGCTTCTTCTCACCGTTCTTGTCCTTCTTCTTCTTCTTCCTCATCGGAAGCACGGAGGAAGAGGCCGGCGGTGGTTGAGCGGCAGCGGCGGCCGTGGAGGCGGACGCGGCGGGAGCCAGAGCGAGCTCCATCAGGTGAGCCTTGAGGCGATTGCTTCGGTTCTGCACCGCGAGGCGCGTAAACTTTTTGCAATGCGGGCAAGACTGGCTCTGATGCGACTCTCCCAAACAAAAAAGGCACAGGCTGTGTCCGTCGGAAGCCGGAAACTTCTTAAGGCAAGCCGTGCACTGTTTAAACGCTGCAGCCATCAACCGCGGAAAAAATTCTTCCAGTGGAAGTTTCTGGAGACGAGTACCCCGAAGGGCCGACCAGCCGCCACCCCCTTGAGGGGGGAGACGGTGATCGATGCGAAAAATTGGCTACTGAATCCACTCAAGAGAAGAGACAGAGCCGGGGTGGCGATCCTGCCCGGAGGACAAGATCACCGAGAAAAATTATTAAGATTTGCCAAAAAGACTTTCCCTCAGAAGGGCGAAAAAATTGAGGAAGCTCTCAACGATCGTCCTGCTGCTACGGCGGAAAGAAGAGAACTGAGGTAAAATGGCACGCGGGCGCCTCAGGGTGGGCGGTACGGTGGGCGGTCTTACCGCCAAAACTTTTGACCAATAGCTTTTCAAGCCTCCGATCGGCTGTTCTGCGCAGGCGCATAACCCATGAGTGTGGATTCACAAACTATACGAAGGAGAACTACTAGTTACAAAATAAGAATAAATGACATTCATGCCCATATTTGGTCAACTGTAAATTGAATTGATTTCAGTGGTATCCATTTTAGAGGAATGTTTTTCATATTGGTATATGAAATTGCACTTTTAGCATTCAAAGCATTCTAGCAATATTGGTTTATTCTACTTACAACACAGCCCCAAATGTCTTTCCTTGGAAGCAGGTCCTATTGATTTTAGTGGCATTTAATTTCATATAAGTGCACTTAGGACTGAAGCTGAGTGATCTGCTAATTCAGTGTTTTTGAATTTAACTCTCTGGAGATTAAAAGCTGCTACAAACACTACACAATTATAACAGATGCAAGGAAAGCTCACACATTTTAGCAGAAGATGGGAATTAAAGAAGAAAAAGTATATCGATTTAGGCTTGAGAGCTCACATTTGTATCACTTTACCCAAAGTTCCCAAAAGAAATGAAGGTTCTCTGTCCAAAAAGAAATTTAAATTTTTGAAATAAGGTTTACAAAAACACTCAATATATGTTTTCAAGTGGGGTGGTGGCTGGTAAGAGAGAGAGCCAATAGGGTTCCTGTTGCTGAGACAAAATCCCCTTGCCTGCAATCCAGGCCCAGTGGTTAAACTACTGTACTGCAATCAAAAGGTTGTGAGTTTGATCCTGACTAGGATTTCAAAGTTAACTCAGTCTACCATCCTTCTGAGGTTGGTAAAATGAGTATGCAGCTTGTTGGGGCAAAATGCTAATTATCTTGTGAACCGCCCAGGGAGTGGATGAAGCACTGTGGGCCAGCATAAAAATGTGATGGTTTTGCTTTAGTGGCCTGGAAGGGATAGCTGTTACACACTGAAGATGTTTTGTGTGAATTGGCAACATAAGCATTTTAATATGTACTACATTACTTTCAATGCCATGTAAGCAGGAAGCTTCCTAACAAACAAATAGGCATTCTGGCACATATGGGGCAATTTTGGAGACATTCTGAGCAAAATAAAAAATGGATCCAGATTTTAAATTTGTGCAATAAAATCTTGGGTATCGACAGTGCCCATCAATGAACTGACAAGTCAAGAAATGAAGAGAGAGAGAAACTACACATGTTGCACAGGGCTAATGTTTTTGCACATCTTCTATGCTACAAACATTTCCATCATATTGAGGAGAGAAGAAGAATTGGCAACAGAAAAGCAGTGGGCTATCAATGGCCGTTGCTTCCCAGGTTTGTGGGTTTATACCTGACCCCTTCATGGTTTGTTTCAGCTGGTCCTTTTAATGCTTCAAAGGACCTCGGTGGGGTCTTGCTAAGTTCCCTATTAATAATTTGATAAGGAAGCCTGGAACCATCCATACTCAATTTAGAGGCATTATAATTCATTATAATTTCCCAAAATTAGAAGAGTAACATGGCATAGTCTGCTTGCATTTACACCTTGCACTAGTTCTCTAATACTGCTGTTATCACTGAAAGCCTTTGGAATTTGGTAGAAATAATTGAAGCTTGTCCAGTGACAGAATTTTTAGTTGACTAAGTGTGAGTTGTCTTTTACAGGAAGGCATCACTTGAGCCCTATAGACTCCAATGGGAGAAGCAAACATGTGATTAAATCTTTCTTGAACATGGAAGTGTTCAACAAGTATTTAAATTTGGATGGATATCACCCAGTGCTATAGCCCCTTGGGCTACCATATTTCTATTACATTTACAAAAAAGATCAGAGACTTTTTGCTGCACTGGTGTAATGTTGAATGCATCAAAGCTATAAACAGGCCTGTCTGTATCCTGTTGGGAATACCACATGGAGATGAAAAACACAATCCAGAGTTGGTTTGTCTTGTTTGGCGAAGTGTAAAATACATGAAACTAACAGGAGGGAATGCAATTTACTGACACTTCAGGCAAGGCTCTGCTGAACACAGCTGGAGGGATGGGGTGGATCTTTCAAGCATAAATTTGTGCTCTAAATGTTGTTACTAAACAAACAGCCCCTGAGGTAGCTTGGGATCATTTTGTGTAGAATACTACTTAACCACAAAGAAACTACTGTCCTTAATCCTAACCCATTTTAGAGGATTATTGGATGGATAAATAAGATAGAAAAAATTCCAAGGTCCTTTAAATAATGCCATATGCTTCAGAAATGGGAAACATTACTAAAGATACATCTTATGGGTCCTTCTACAATTATATGCCATGTTTCAATACAGAAATCACCAAGACCTTGAATTCTGAGGGTGCTGATTGAGACCATTGTCTCCATAAACATACAACTGTTTGGACTTTAACTCCCAGTTTATCCTGAGCTAGCACAACAATTGAATATTTATATTACTATGTACTAAGTCCATATTTTGGCTCCAAGCTTCTGATTTCTGTGCAAATTATCCTCCAAAAGTGATCCCAACATAGGGCACTGCATACACCAGTTGGCAGATTCAGGGAGTTGTAGTCTCAAAAAAGTCATTTTCCTTCCTTTCCTCTTCTGCAGCTCCATGATACCCAACATCCACTTATTCAAAATACTGCAACATTGTTTCTTAAATTGCTGAAGGAATAGATGCTAAGCATTTCCTAGTTCTGGATGATACCAACAGAGAACTCCATGTACACGCGAAACCCGAATGTGTGATTCACAGAGACCAAGATGAAGAGACATAAGACATGAAACATCAAAGGTATGAACAAAGGGTGCAATCAGATAGGGGAAAGGAGCGAGATCAATTGCACAGGATAGGGTTGCTTTGCATGGAGCAATTTCCTTTAAAAGCATCCTTCTGTCTGTCAAGGAATTGATCCATCCTGGTACCCAAAAGTAGTAACAGTACAGCTGGACCAAAAATCTGGTCCAGGTTAGGCATGGATTGGGGTCAGGCTGGAGAGCAATTCCCCAAATGTTCTATGATTACCAAGCAACCTGTTTCCCTATCTAATCACATCCTAAGGCTGCACATGGGTTTCCTGATTCAATTTAGAAGCACATGGAATATAATTCAGTCTTATCTGTAGGGGTCTCTGTGTCACCCAGTTCAATCAATTCAGTTTGGGATTCTAGTCTTGGCTGAAGCTGATGCCTAGCAATGGCATCTGAAGTTCTAGTGAAGTTTCACACAAGAGTCCAGATTAGTGAGCTGCTTAGAATTTGCTAAACTCAGGGGCTCAAAGGCTACCAATATTTAATAATGTGTTAGGAGAACTGTGGTGGCTCAAGAGATTAAGAGGCTGAACTCGACAACTGGAAGGTCAGAGTTTGATTCCTCAGTATTGCACGATGGAGTGAGCTCCCATCTTTGTCCCAGCTCCTGTCAACCTTGAAAACAAGAAATTGCAAGTAGATAAATAGAGGCCAGTTTGGTGGGAAGGTAAACAGTGTTCCGTGCACTCCATTGTTGAGGCATGCCTGCCACATGTCCACGGAAACATCTGCAGATGCAGACAGTGCTGGTTCTTTGGCTATAAATAGAGATGAGCACTGAACCCTAGAGTCGGATATGACTGGCTTTTGAGCAAGGGTTACCTTTACCTTATCTTTACTAGGAGGTTAAGTTACTACTGTACTTGATTAAACACTTTTCAATGTGGCTTATGTCAGGAGTGTGTATCTGCTCTGTTTTACTGTAACATCTTCGAATACTGGAAGGGAAACAGTAACCAAAACAGTCAGAGTTTTATGAGATGGAAAAAGGAGTCTGTTATGTTTATTTTTAGACTTGAAGAAAGCCAAAGAAATTAAACAAAGTGAGAACAGAAAAGTACTTTGCCTCCTATGTGGGGCTAGCTGCTCTAACTTGTGTTTTCTTCATGAATATATGTTTAGATAAATTCATTATATGCTGCATTTGGGTAGTTGTGTGTACAGTACTTATGTGTGTCTTACATGTTATTTACTTAAACTGAAATATCTTTCAAGAATAAATATATAACTCAATGAAGTCAAACTGTGTAGACTGGTTTATATGGATGTTAGGGCCAATATTTAATTGGCTTTTCTTCTATTTTAATTGATTCAAATATTCATTTATCTTTTAGAGCAGTGTTTCTCAACCTTTGGTTTTTGGACTTCAATTCCCAGAAGCCTAAGTCAATTCCCCAAAGCATTGATCAGCCAATGTAGTGATTTAAGCTTCTGGGAATTGTAGTTCCCCTGTGGGGTGTGGCTCCCATGTTGGGAACCACTGTTTTAGACTAAATCAATCAGACAGTGTGCAGCATGTTGACTAGTATGGAACATGAAAAAGAGTAGTCAGGCTTCCTGTTATATATTAGTGGTTGGTAGTACTTCTGGATCTTGACCCTTACCTTGTTAGGTCCATAGGAGTGTAATGTGTAAGGGGTTACTGTTGCCTTAAGGCAGCTTGAGATACCTTAATGGGGATCTGGTGGTATGGGTTACACTAACAGCTGTGTGCTGCCCCACCTATGGGTTTTATGTATTTATAGAGGCATGGGTTGGTGCTATGGTTGCTTGCCAGCACCGTGCTTCGTTTGTGCATGTTGGAATAAAGTATCTTGTATATAAAAGCCGGTATGAGCTACTTCATCCAGGACCAAGTATTTAATACTGGTGATGAAGGTGGGATCCTGGAGGAAGTAGAAACTGTTGCGACTCCCACGTCCAGTGGGAGTAGTCCCATTGTTCAGAGGTCACCGGTGCCAAGGGTGACCAGGGTAAGAATGGCAACGTTTGAGAAATTTGATCCGGCTGAAGAGGACTGGATTTCCTATATTTCAAGGTTTCAGTTTTATGCTACGGCAAACAAGCTGACGGACGAGGATATTTTGAAAGCCACTTTTTTTTTTTAGTGTTTGCAGGAGAATGACCTACAGAGAGGTAAGAGCCCTCTTAGCACCTCGGGAGTTGTCTGCTGTATCGTTCGATGAGGTAAAACAGAGATTACAAGACCATTATGTGCTGCAGCCATCCCTAATTGCCCACAGGCACGTTTTTTACACACGGTTTCAAGCTCCGGATGAGTCAGTAACTTGTTTTATCATGGCCCTTCGAAATATTGCAAGTGACTGTAAGTTTAATGATTTAGAGGACATGTTAAGGGACCGTTTGGTCTGCGGGTTGAGGGACGAAACATTGCAGAGGCGGCTATTTGCAATTAAGGAACTCACGTTTGAAAGGGCATTAGAGGAAGCTTTGGCTTTGGAAACAGCAGACCAGTCCACGAGAGAGGTGCGGCGGCCAAATAGCCCAAGGGAGAGGGCGGTGGTTTGTCATGAGAGTGCAGCAGAGGAGATGGACTGTAAAGATGATGAGGTCAACCGCACACAACGGAGTAACCAACAGGCACCAGGCAAGAGACATGAATCCCGAATAATGGATGGTCAATTCATCGTATGCGGCAGTTGTGGAGGGGACCATGCATGAAGGGTTTGCAGGTTCCAAGAGGCCACTTGTTATAAGTGTGGAAAATTGGGCCATGTTGCGCGAGTTTGCTATAACCGAGTTCCCGGAGGGGGAGCTGGAAAAGTGAAGCGGCATCAAACTGCCCTAATTCAGGAAAGTGGATACAACCAGGATTTTCTACAGGTGCAAGGTATTGATTTAAAGGAACCCAGGGTCATAAGAGTGCAAGTACATATTGGGGGGAGATCTTGTGAAATGTGTGTGGACACTGGGTCTCCTGTATCCATAATCTCTGAGAAGACTTGGCGGTCTTTGGGGTTATATAAGAATCCCCCCCCTACGTGAACCCCTGTTTGATCTCTGGGATTTTTAAAAGAACAAGATAATGATGAAAGGAGTGGGAACATTTGTAGTCCAGTTTAAGGACAAGAAAAGAAACTTGGACTTATGGGTTTCCAAAGGGCTGTATACAAGTTTGTTAGGGATGGACTGGTTTAGACCATTGGGTATAGAGATCATGGGTATAAATCAGATGTCCGTTGAGAGTCCGATACTGGATTTCTTGGATATCTATAAAGAATTTGCGGAGGTTTTTGACAGCACGCTGGGACAGTATAAAGGGCCAATGGTCTCTTTCCAATTAGATCCGGTGGGGGGGGGGCAACCACTTTGAATTAAGGCTCGTAGAGTCCCTTTTGCTCTTAAACCTAAGACTGATGAGGAATCTGATAGCTCAAGGAGTTTTGGAGCCAGTGCCCCAAGGAGTTTTGGGAAACTTCCATTGTGACAGCCTTTAAACGTGATGGGTCAGTAAGGATATGTGGAGATTATAGATGCACATTGAATAAGGCTTTACAGGATCATGCCTATCCAGTTCCTGTAATTAGTCATGTCCTAGCGACGATGGCTGGGGCAAAAGTTTTTGGTAAATTAGATCTAGCACAAGCTTACCAACAACTACCCGTTGATGATGCAACAGCGGATGCCCAAATTATTGTAACACATAGGGGGGCATTTAAGGTAAAAAGGCTCCAGTTTGGGGTATGCATACCCCCTGGTGTCTTTCAAAATTTGATGGATAATTTGCTTAAAGGTATTCCAGGAATAATCCCATTTTTTGATGATGTACTAATAGCAACTCCCACACCTGAGGAATTTGTTAGCCGCATTTTCAGAAGGTGGGGTTAAAGGTGAACGGAGATAAATGTTTGTTGGGAGTATCGAGGATTAATTTTCTAGGGTTTGCTGTGGATGCTACAGGGATACATCTGACTGAGGAAAAGACTAGGGGTATTTGTGAAGCTCCTACACCTTAATCTAAAGTAGAATTGCAGGCATTTTTAGGACTTTTAAATTTTTATCATACGTTTTTGTCACATAAGTCTGCGATAGCAGAACCCTTACATAGACTGTTAAAGAAAAAGGCTAAGTGGGTTTGGGCCCACAACAGGATTTAGCGTTTCAAGGAGTCAAGGACCTGTTAGTGTCAAACAAAGTACTTGCCCATTTTGATGAATCATTACCCCTAATTTTGGCCTGTGATGCCTCCCCCGTATGGAGTTGGGGTGATTTTGGGAATCAACTTCCAGATGGGAGGGAGGTCCCGATTGCATATTTTTCACAAACGTTATCTCCATCGGAAAGAAATTATGCACAAATTGACAAAGAGGGGCTTGCTATTGTAAAAGGGGTTAAGAAATTTCATGACTATGTATATGGGTGACCATTTACAATTTTGACAGACCATAAGCCCCTATTGGGTATATTTGCCCTGGACTATCAAACACCGCAGATGCTGTCCCCCCAGGTCTTAAGATGGTTTATTTTTTGGGTGGGGTACCAGTATTCCCTTAAATATCGACTGGGGAAGGCTATGGGGCTTGCAGATGCCCTTAGCAGGATACCACTACAGGAGAATGGGCCCAATCCGGCACCAGCTTATAGTATTCTTTATATGGAAGAGCTGCCAGAACCCCCCTCCAAGTACAGGACATTACCAAAGAAACAGGAAAGGATTGTATCCTTTCCCGGGTTTTGGATTGGGTACGGAGGGGATGGCCAGGAGAAAAGGTGGGGCCCAAATTTAATAGTTTTACATCAAAGAGAGAGGAGTTGTCGGCCCATAAAGGGTGCCTGTTGTGGGGAAATAGGGTCGTGGTCCCCATTTCATTAAGGAAGCGAGTGTTGGAAGCTTTGCATGAAGCTCATTCCGGGGTAGTACGGATGAAGGCCCTGGCAAGGAGTTATGTATGGTGGCCAGGGATTGATGGAAAAATTGAGGAATGGGTACGGGGGTGTCTACCATGCCAAGAGTCACGACCAAGTCCTCCTAAAGTTCCGGGAATGAACTGGGAAGATACCAGGAAGCCGTGGTCCCGCTTACATACAGATTTTTGCGGGGCCAATTAAAGGACAGTTTTTCTTGGTGGTGGTAGATTCACATTCTAAATGGCTGGAGGTGGTGCCAGTTCAAACTACATCGGCAGCTACCACTATGTGAGGGCATTGCATAAGTTATTTGCCACTTTTGGACTTCCAGATACGGTAGTCTTGGATAATGGAACAGCCTTTACTTCAAAGGAATTTCAAGGATTCCTGGTACAATACGGGATTCGCCATATTCGTTCGGCTCCTTTCCATCCGGCCACAAATGGCCAGGCTGAAAGAATGGTAGGTACAACAAAGGAAACCCTTAAGAAATTTGGAGAAGGGGATTGGCATTATAAGTTGGCAAAGTTTTTGATAGCACAGCATACTACACCATGCTCGGCTACAGGCCGGAGCCCAGCAGAATTATTGATGGGGCGTAAATTGACTACTCTATTAGATAGGATCCATCCAGATCATGCTATTGATATGGGACCAGGGATTGAAAGTAGAGTGGTTCCAAGAGGTTTTCCCCAGGAAATCGGGTATATGCCAGAAATTACGGGAGCGGCCCTATATGGGTCCCTGGAATAGTGGAAAGGGTCAAAGGCCCAGCCTCTTATGAGGTTTCCATGGAACAAGGATTACTTTGGAAAAGGCATATAGATCAGCTTCGGCCAAGGAAGGATCAGGGGAAGGATGGCTCTTTGGGGGAGGAGGTAGTATTAGAGAAGGAGTCAAAAGATCCGAGTAGTATTAATGAGTTCAGGACACCCAAAACCTTAGAGAGTCTGGGGGCTGAACAAAGAGAGGCTCAAGGGGCTACTCCATTGTCACCAATATCACCTAACCCAGAGGTTTTGGAGAGTCCGGTAGTTGTGCAAGCAGAATCCCAGGGGCCCACCATTTTACCATCAAGGGGTAACTCTTTTCCATTAGAGAGTTCGATACAAATGGAACCAGCTTCACCCCAGGTCCAGGAACCAAACTTTGGGTCAGGGCGGGGGCAGAGAGAATGCTGGAGACCAGGCTATTTGAAAGACTATTTCTTGGGGAACATCAAGACTTACGGGGAAAGAGTGTTATATATTAGTGGTTGGTAGTACTTCTGGATCTTGACCCTTATCTTGTTAGGTCCATAGGGGTTACTGTAATGTGTAAGGGGTTACTGTTGCCTTAAGGCAGCTTGAGATACCATAATGGAGATCTGGTGGTAGGGTTACACTAACAGCTGTGTGCTGCCCCACCTATGGGTTTTATGTATTTATAGAAGCATGGGTTGGTGCTATGGTTGCTCGCCAGCACCCTGCTTCATTTGTGCATGTTGGAATAAAGTATCTTTTATATAAAAGCCGGTGTGAGCTACTTCATCCAGGACCATGTATTTAATACTTCCAAACATGTTTCTAGAGCTGTGGTGACAAAGAGCCTATAGTCCATCTTTCTGATTGGCAGGCAAACCCCTTTTCAAAATGCATCCTGTTAGAGAACAAAACCCACACCACAGAAACCATGGAACCATCTTAATGGTCTAGTATTTCATTTTTGTGTGTTTATAAACTGTTTGGATTAAAAGGTGGGGTGGGGTGGGGAGAAGTACTTTTTCTATAACATATATTCCCTATATTTCCATCTACTTCTCAGGTTACTTCGGAGAGCTGTTCATGTTCCTTAAAACACTCTTCCATTAGGCTTAGAGAATATTTTGTGACAGATTAAAAATGAATAACTGGGGGAATAACTCTGTTTGGATAAATGGGTGGAAAATTCAAACCTCATGTTACTAGGAAGTAGAGTATTAAACCACACCATCCACCCAGTTGTAACCAACTTTGAGTCAACTTAGGAATCATGTATGGCAAACTTCTACCATGAATTTTTGAGACATTCATTTATATTTCTTTTCCTGTAGTGTATTCAAGATATTGGTGTACAACCTGAAGAAATGGTGTTTCAACCAGAAAAAACTTGCAGATTGGTTTTTAGTGGTCTGACAAAGGCATCACCTACAAATAAAAATACAGTAACAGATTGCAGGTTCCTGATCAGTAATAGATATTATATTTTACACTGTTATATTTGTTACCTATGTAAAACCCTATTTTACAGGCACAAGTATCACTGGAAAATACATGGGGCTTTTTGCAACAGCTTCCAAATCTGGTTTCTCCCTTGTCACCTTCAAAACATAACAAATTTAAGAAATATTAACAAGAGGTGCCTGCATTAGGCTCTATGTCCTTACATACTGTATGTGGCCCAGCTTCCAACCACACTTAGATGACTCTCCAGACCAGTGTTTCCCAACATTTGGTTTTGGGACTTCAATTCCCTAAAGCACTGATCAGACAATGTACTATCTTAGGTGTCTGGGAATTAAGTTCCCCTGTGGGGTGTGGGCCCCATGTTGGAAACCCCTGTTCTATATCTCTCTTTATTTCCTTAACATTCAGGATTTAAATTTCCACTCAGAGCAAAATGAAAAATGACCACATCATCTGATGTTTTCTTGTACTAAGCCTTGCCTGAAAGCTAACTGAGCCGTTATTTCTATTTAGGTCTATTTATCTTGGACTTAGTGAACAAGCCTCTGAGAAAAATGGAAACTTTTCATAAGATCACACATGCTGCTGTCTTACTGCCATCTTATTAAATGTTCTTGGTGGCAAAACAGACTATAGTTCATCTCTAAAGATGACAGAGATCCCCTTTATTCCCCACATTCACATTTCAAAGGCTTCTGGATAAAGAGTTCAAAAAAATCTTCCATCTACAATACTTCAGTAACTCTTGTCACTCTAAGCAACAGGCTAGCTTCACATGATCTAAACAGTTTTACTGTACTAAAGTGGCGAGTTGGTTTTGGATGGATATGAGGAAAATTTAAACTGCACTGAGATAACGGTGACATCTCAGGTTATATTCTCAACACTTTCTTCAGAAGCTGACCTTGTGCTGGGAAGTGAGAGATGGGGATTGGAGTGTCCTACTTATGATTAACCGTAAACTTTTAAAGAGAAGAAATGTGAATTTGACACTATGGAAGGCTTTCAAGAGAGATGCCAGTTATCACTGGGTGTCAGTTTGTACATTCAATTTTCACCCTCACTGGTGCACACTGATCAAAGTCCATATCACTCCCTGCTAACACAGGCCTGGGGTACACAGAAAGAGCCTTCTTGAAGATTGTGGTATTTTTGAACCACAATCGGGTGTACCCTGATACTGTCAACCTTGTGTTGCCGGCTAATCTTTCTCACACTAGGTCAGGTGAAAGGAACTGCAGAATGAACTCACCAAAAGGCAGCCCTGTGGTGAGGAGAATTTACTGGGACGGGCGCGTGCGCGCTGCTGCTCAAAGCCTATACCTTAATGGGAAACGCCACCTCGGCATTTTCTGCTTCTGTTCCTCTCGCCAGGCTTCATTCCGCTCCGTGGGAGAAAGTCTGAAGCATGTCATTCATTTATTCATTTATTTGCTCTTAATATCACATTTTATTTATGCTGTTTTCTCTCAACAAGGGGACTCAAGGGAGATTTAAAATACAATAAATCACAACATTAAAAACCTATTTATTCATATTAGATTGTGAAATAACAACTGAATAAAAGATTTTGAAACAGTGTAAAAGTACATTCAGAAAGGTAGACTTCGAATAGTAAAGGTAAAGATCACCCTTGCTCGAATGCAAGCGCAGCACCAAAATGGCCGCCGCGCTGTTTGCGCCCCCCCGGACGCAGACATCCGGGTTAGTCAGGAGGCGTGACCACCCCTCTATAAATGGGGTGGCCACGAGGAAGCCTCACCACCATTTTAAGAGAAGCGACGGAGCAGAGAAGTCCGCTCCGACGCTGATCCCCCCGGCTTGCTCCTTTTACAAATTTGATTGGAGGATATCTCTCCTCCGATCAGTGCCTGCTTGGGTGACTATGGCACCCAAGCGCAAGTCCCAGACGGCCCCTAGGCCGTGACCTAGGGGGAGGGCTCAGCCTACCCCCTCAACCTCCTTGGGGCAACCACCGGGCCGGAGAGCTCGGGTGGCCGCCCCACAGGGGGGTGGCAGGGTTACAATCCCCACTGCCACCAATGAGGGTGACCAGGCCTCTGCCTACCCGCCCAGTTGGAGGACTCGGGCGGGGGCTGCGCAGGCCTGCTCCCCTGGGGTTTCTACCCTTATCCAACCTTTGTCTGGCATGGGGCATAGTGGCCCATTTGGGCGCGGCGCGGGATTGCGCCCCACCATTCCACCGGCCCCCCATGGGCCGGATTATCGGGCATGGCCCTATTCTGGCCAGGGATTGCCACACGGTTTTATCCCTCCGCCCGCTCATCAATTGCCCGGCGGGCCGTCTGGCCCACCTTATTCTGGTGGGTCTGACGCTGTGGATGTTCTCCTTGCCCGCATATCGGCACTCGAGGCATCTATAGGAATTGCTCCACCACCTTCGGTTGATGGGCTTGGCAGCTCTTCAGCTCCGGCCACGGCCATGCAGTGGGCCGCCAACAGGGTTGAGCTGCTGGAGGCCATCATACCAGTGCAGGCTGGTGCCTCGCAGCTCCCCATCAGGCCATTACAGCAGGGCATTACACCGGGGACCGGTCCTGCTTGGCAGGGACGCACTGGGACACAGAGCTTGATGACCATCGCAAGCTCCGACGCCCACTGCGGGCCGGAACCCCCAGTGGGGGCGGCCCATGGGGGTGCACCGAGTGAGTATCCTGGTCAAATCAGCACACCGTGACACTAGCTCATAACACTGGGGGGGTATGGTGGCCATGGCCGCAACAGGCCAATTGCCCCCAGTTTCTTACAGGGGTGACCACCCCAATGTTTCCGCCTAACTTCTCGGGGGTCCGATAGGGCCTATTATGTGTTCACCCACTCCAAACCATGCCAACAGCAGCCCTGCCGACGGCCGGTTACTCCCTACCCCTGGGACCATTTATCCCAGGCTACTAGGGAGAAGATATGGCGTGGGGAATATATTGACATTTTCACCCTCTTGCACCGTGAACCCACCGAGGAGTAGAGGTAGGGGCAGGATGACAGGGACAAGGAGATGTCCCATCGTCGTAACCCGCCTCGCACTTGGGCCAATTGGTTACTGGCCTATTTGATATCCATGGCAGAATATCTAAGGGCACGTCCTGATTTGGCCATCCCAATGGTCCAGTACCTGGACAATGTTTACCGGGCAATGGTTGATTTCCCTGGCCCGTCATGGTTGGCCTATGATGAAGAACTTAGGATGAGGGCGGCCCTTCACCCTGAGACGCGGTGGGACGAGCCCTGCTAGCAGTTGTGGCTACTGTATATGACCCCTACCCGGCCAGCGCCTATGCTCCGTACGAAGAGTCTATTTGCAGGCAACTACCTCCGTGGCTTTCTTTGGGGCTATGGGAATCAGTGAGCTGGTCACACTTTCAACAGGGGACATGTTATGCAGGGCAACTGGAACTGGAAGATGTGTCGCTCGACCGGGAGTAGGCATTGTGGAGGATTCGCTCCTCAGGGGCCGGTCAGCAGGGAAAGGGTAGTAGCATGATGCTGCCATCTGTCCAGTTGATGCCCTACATGCGTTTGTGGCAGCACGTGGTTCATGCCCTGGCCTGTTGTTCTGCTACCAAGATCAGTCTCCCTTTACCAAATTACAATTCTGGAAGGTTACTGGGATGGCGCTTCACAGTGTGGGGGTCCCTGGGGCTTGTTACGGTACCCATTCATTACGGATAGGCGCTGCATCAACTGCGGCTGCAGTTGGGTACTTGGAGCCTGACATACATCACATGGGCAGGTGGGGATTTGCGCCTTTTTCTCTGTCTGTTCGTCCCCTCACTGCATGAGTGCCTTGTTATGCCCTCAATTCTCTCTCCTTCTCTTACAGACCCTGTGTGTTTCCGCACACCGGTGCAGTGTGGCTGGTGGGCCACAATTTATGTGCACTGGGCGGCACAGTACGTTGCTTCGTCAGAGTGGGGACCCCATCTCGGGCTACGTGCAACCGCGCGTATGCAGTGGTATGGTGTGCACGGATGAGGTGGCGGGAACTGTTGCCATTCCTGATGTCCATTGGGGATGCTGGACCGCCAGATGTTTTAATTCTGCACCTCGGAGGCAATGATCTTGCACAGATCACTGGCCTGGACTTAAAGAATTCTGAGTGCAGTGATCTGGTGTTTCTTTATCATTTATGGCCGTACACACGGTTGCTATGGTCAGACATCGCGCCGAGGCACTATTATAGGGGAGGCATTGAACCCCATGGTTGGACCGTGCCCGGCGGTCAGTGAACAGGGCTATTGCCTGGTTCCTTATCGAGAATGTCTTGTGGGACAGCCATTCATCATCCGAGGATGGGATTACAGGATTTTAGCCCGTATTCTGGAGATGGGGTTCACCTGTCAGCAAGAGGATGCACCTCTTTTGAATGACGTACAAGCGGGCCTGGTGACCGAATTGTCGGTTGGGGGGGGATCTCTGATGCAATTTTGGCAAGGTTTTCCAAGTGTAAGGTGTCTCTCCGGGAGTTGCAGGTGCTTCACGGCCACCTCAACTTCGCATGCAGAGTGGTGACACCAGGCAGAGCCTTTGCCAGGCGTCTGTGTGATGCTATGGTGGACCACTCTAAATGACAACGCAGTGTACGGCTGACTAGGGGTTTACGAGCAGACCTTTCGGTTTGGCTCACATTCCTAATGGACTTTAACGGCATATCCTCCTGGAGATCTGAACTTATGGTCAGCCCCCAGTTTCAAGTACAGCCAGATGCCTCCGGCTCCCTGGGCTATGGGATTTATTTTGAAGGACAGTGGGCCTGTGGTCAATGGCCTCAGGCATGGCAGGGCACGGATCGCTTACGCGATCTTATGTTCCTGGAGTTTTTTCCAATTTTGGGGGGCCCTTATGCTCTGGGGGGACAGGTGGGCTAATTCGGTGGTTCACTTTTGGTGTGACAATGCTGCGGTAGTGCACATTGTCAACGCCCAAACATCTAAATCCCCCAGAGTTATGGCCTTAGTTCGCCAATTTGTTCTTAGGTCCTTGCGCCTTAATGTCCTCTTCAGGGCCAGACATGTGCCAGGCATTAATGACGGTATTGCTGACACTTTATCCCACCTGCAGATCTCCTGGTTCCGTGCCTTGGCTCCAGACGCAGAGGAACTTCCCTCTCCACTCCCGGTCGAGATATGGATATTTGGCAAGGAGAGGTGAACCGGGCGATCGGCATGTCTTTGGCACTTCGCACGCGTAAGGCATATCAGCATACACTCCTTCTATTTAGGAATTTTTGTAGGCAAAGGCAGTTGCCTGAAATGTGGCCGATACCGGTCGACCAGGTTTTATAGTATATGGTGCACCTTCATGATCAGGGGTTTGGCCCCACGCACCATTGCCACCAGGCTTCCTGCCTTGACATTCATGGCTAGGGCATGGGGCTTTACTGACTGGGTGAGTGACTTCCGCATACGCCATGTATTGGAAGGGTGGACACGTGAACGTGGCCGCCGCCCGGACACACGTCACCCTGTTTCACCAGGTATTCTGACCCACCTTGCACAAGGTTGGCATAGACTGTGTTACGATAGGTATGAGGAGTCTCTTTTTCATGCAGCTACCACCGTAGCTTTCTTTGGAGCTCCGAGAATCAGCGAGCTGGTCCCATTGTCAAAGGGGGACGTGTCTCGTAGGGCACTGGAACTTGAAGATGTTTCTATCAACCAGGAGTGGGCTTAGTTGAGGATTCGCTCCTCGAAAGCCGATCAGCATGGAGTAGACAGTGGTGTTAGACTGCTACGATGTACATTTGCTGACATCTGTCCGGTTGGTGCCCTACATGCAATTTTGGCAGTGTGTGGTGTGAACCCTGGCCCGTTGTTCTGCCACCAGGATGGGTCTCCCATTACCAAATTTCAGTTCTAGAGGGTGACTGGTACGGCACTTCACAGTGTGGGCCTCCCTGGGGCTCGTTATGGCACCCATTCATTCAGGATAGGCACCGCATCAATTGCGGCTGCGTTTGGGTACTCTGAGGTTGATATATGTTGGATGGGCAGGCGGGGGTCTGCGCTTTTTTCCTTATATGTACGTCCCCTCACTGTATGAGTACCTAGTTATGGCCTTAATTCCTTCTCCTTCTTTTACAGACCCTGTATGTCTACGCACACCGGTGGCAGTGTGGCTGGTGGGCCACAGTTATGTGCACTGGGTGGCACAGTATGCTGCATCGTCGGAGTGGGGACCCCATCTCGGGCTGCGTGCATCCGCACGTATGCGGTGGTATGGAATACGCGGCATGAGATGGCGGGAACTGTTGCCATTCCTGATGTCCATCATGGATGCTGGACCGCCTGATGTTCTGATTCTGCACCTCGGCGGCAATGATCTCGCACAGATCACTGTCCTTTCTTTAAAAATGTCGGTGTGCAGTGACCTGGCGTTTCTACATCATGTGTCGCTCGACTGGGAGTGGGCTCTGTGGAGGCCGTACACACGGTTGCTATGATCTGACATCGTGCCGAGACACTGTTATAGAGGAGGCATGGATCTCCGTGGTTTGGACCATGCCCCGCGGCCAGTGAACAGGGCTGTTGCCCAGTTTCTTGTTGAGAATGGCTTGGCGACAGCCATTCGACACCCGGGGATAGGGTTGCAGGATTTTAGCCTGTATGCAGGAGATGGGGTCGACCTGTCGGCCAGAGGTATGAACCTCTTTCTGGAGGACGTGCAAGCGGGCCTGGCGACCGAGCTGACGGTCTGGGGGGGGCGGTGAGTCATCATGGACGCCTCCCCGTGTGGCGGGTAGCACTGGTAAGGTAAAGATTTATGACCCATAGGTATCCGGCAGGTTCGCAATTGACTGGCCAACACGTAGATAGGTACAGGGGAAACAGGATTGGCCAGTCAAGGGCGAACCATGAAAGGGGTGATGTTAGGAGCTTCACAGCCTGCATCACCTTGATATTTGGACGGATACACGTCATGGGGTGGGGTCAGTAGATAGTATATTGACTTCGGTCAACAATTTGTTTGTGTCAACAAACAAATTGATACAAATTGATACATGTAGCCAATAACCATTGGCATTTTGGGTGGAACCTTACCAGTGCTACTGCGGCCTGCTTGCCTAAAAGAATTACAATTGGATGATACACCAATTGAAAGTGATAATTCGGACTAGGGCATTATTCAATAAAAGTGGCCCAATGCCTTTAATCCAATACCGGTGTCTGAGTCTTTATTTGGATGGGTGCACCTGCAAAGCCAGTCGTAACCATCTCTAGAGTTCAGTGCTCATCTCTGTTTATAGACAAAGAGTCAATGCTGTCTGCATCTGCAGACGTTTCCATGAACATGCGGCAGCCATGCCTCAACACCAGAGTGCATGGAATGCTGTTCACCTTTTCACCAAACTGGTCCCTATTTATCTACTTGCAATTTCTTGCTTTCAAGCTGCTAGGATGGTAGGAGCTGGAACAGAGACGGGAGCTCACTCCATCATGTAGTATCTGGGAATCAAACTCTGACCTTCCAATCAGCGAGTTCACATCTTAACCATTTGAGCCACCACAGTCCCTAGTCTTAGAATATCCATCAATAAATCCTTTCTTTGGCAGGTAGTCACTACTTGCCAAAAGCCTACTTGAACAGAGAAGTGTTTGCTTGGGAATAGAAAGGCAGCAAAGACTGGGGTCATCTGGCTTCCTTTGTGAGGGAATTCCACAACCTAGGAGTTCCACAGCCTGGTTTTTTCTTTTTTCTTTTGACAGCTGCCCCTTAATAAGGAGCTGAAGCAAATTATGGTATATTGCATAGTCAACAAAAACCTCTAAAAAAATCTCAGTGTTCACTCCAAAACTTTGCCCAGTTTCATTGCTCTTTGATAGACAAAGTCAGTATGAGTTGGCCATTTTTATGGCTTGAGTCTGAATGTGTTTGAAGGTTACAGCAAGGTCACCTTCCATAAAAAGAAAACCACCTGTGAGAGTGGCAGACTTCCCATGCTAATATAGGTCACTCTTGCTTGAAAGCCAATCATATTCGACTCTAGGGTTTAGTGTTCATCTCTGCTTATAGCCAAAGAGCCAGTGCTGTCTGTGTCTGCAGATGTTTCCATGGACATGTGGCAGGCATGCCTCAACACCAGAGTGAACAGAATGCTGTTTACCATCCCACCAAAGTGGTCCCTGTTTATCTACTTGCAATTTCTTGCTTTTGAACTACTAGGTTGGCAAGAGCTGAGACAGAGACGGGATCGCACTCTGTCATGCAGTACCTGGGAATCAAACTCTGATCTTCCAGTCAGTGAGTTCAGCATCTTAACAATTTGAGCCACCGCAGTCCCTCATGCTAACATACCTGGTTGTTTAATGCCTCAAATCGTGTGCTAAGTAAAGCAGCTGTGGTTGGAGTGCTTGCTCTGGCTTCAGCCATGTTTCTTTCCTTTGACTGGTTTGAGTCTGCACCACAGGGATGATAGAGATAAACCACTCTTTTCCATATTAAAAGGGTCAATTCAGGGGTACTAATTCCCTACATCCCTAGATCCCTGATATGTATACCTATAGAGGCATCCTCTTAAAATAGATAAAGGTAAAGGTTTCCCTTGCTCAAAAGCCAGTTGTATCCGACTCTAGGGTTCAGTGCTCATCTCTGTTTCAAAGCCGAAGAGCCAGCACTGTCTGCTTCTGCACATGTTTCTGTGGTCATGTGGCAGGCATGACTAGACACTGGAGCACATGGAACGCTGTTAAAATACCTCTTAAAATACCTGTTGTGTAAAGGGATGTCAAATGTAGTAATCATGTGTTAGCCTATCCGTGACATACCTGTCAAGTATCCTGTATTGGCCAGGATTTCCCTTAATTCAGCGCTGCTTTTTCTGCTTTCCTGCCCAGAGCCGCCGCTATCCTGTAATTTGACGGCTGGGGAAAGTAGTAACTGCGCATCCCCTTCTGCGCAGAACCCTTCTACGCATGCACAGAACTCTTCCACGCATGCACAGAAGGGTTCTGCGCAGAAGGGTTCTGCGCATGCGTAGAAGAGTTCTGCGCAGAAGCCTTCTGTGCAGGTCCCATATTGTCTGGAGCTGCACTTGACAGGTATGATGCGTGATGGTGAACCTTAGCACTCCAGCTGTTGTTGGACTTCAATTTCCAGAAGCCCTGCAGGTATGCTGACTTGGACTTCTGGTAAGTGAAGTCCAGGAATAGCTGGAGTGCTAAGGTTGGCCACCAGGGTCTAGATCATCATCATCCTCTTTCTTCTTCTTCTTAACAACAACAACAATAATAATAATACCATGCCCATTTAGGAGATTTTCCTACTCCCCTGCACCTTTGAGTCAATTCATTTATGAATGTTACTAGCATGTTTTATAGAACATTCTTTGATTAAATTATGATATATAGAATTATATAGGCAACTAATTGCAATGACCTTTTAATAAACCACCTTTTCAAGCTGATTTTACTGTAAATATTTAGACATAGTATTCCGTACAACATTGAAAATATTTACTAAAAAGGTAGTAAGCTTCACTATGTCTCAAAGAAACTTACTTTCCAATGTGTGTGTGTGTGTGGGTATAGGTCTGCAAGCTGTGCATATTTTAAAGTCTGTTTCCTCCCTCTATACATTCTTTGTCTATGATCTTCACGGTACCACTTTACTCACTAAAGTAGCTCTCTACTTACATCACAGTTGCTGACACGATGCATTTGTCTTTTGTGCAGTGATGAGCTGAAAGCTTTCTTTCAACTATGAAAAGCCAGATACGTGACACGCTCAATTTAACCCTCGTTCCACTTTCTACATTATTTTTATTAATGTTTTATAAAAATATTTTTAGCAGGCAATATCTTATAAGCTAAACAATGCATAAAAATAGAAGAGTTCCCTTGCTATATTATGAGGATCACTGTTTTGCTTATTATTATTTATTGTTTTGAAAGCTAAGGCTTTCAAAATTTCTAGCTCCCTATTCAGTCCTTGAATAAAGCAGAGGCAGTTACAGCAGCTTTCCCTATTGTGTTAGTTATTAAATACTGGATAAAACCTTCACTGCATTGTCCAAATATCGCATAACATTTTCATTGGCCTTAGATTGCTCTTTAATACTGGTTTTAGCAGCAATCAATCTACTTTTGGGAAGTAATTCCAAAATTTTCACTCCTGACGAACAACGTGGAATAAAGAGGCATTTGCCAAGTACACCATTGAAATATGCACTCAGCAAAAATACATTCATAGATGGAATGTGGAAAAGAATAGGGCAACTTGGAAGCCCCAGATACAAAGAGGGAGAGTATTTAGAGGGCTTCTGGTAGCTTGCAGCCAAAGTAGAACATGCTGATCTGATGGATAATCTGAATTAAAAATCAGTTCACACAATCAGTTTGAAGCTATTTTAGTGCATCTCAGCTTCATTAAATTTCTAATTTGAGGACCAAATTAGAACATGTGGGAGAGGCATATTTTATAATTTATTTACTGAACACAGCTGTGTAGGAAGAGAATTCAACTGAATTGGTGGAGGTATTTTTTCCCCAGTGGTTTTTCTACTCTCAAGAGAAAAGAAATAAGCACCTTGTTTCCTCCCTTCTTTGATCAGTGAAAGTGCCAAACCTCTCCAGATCCCTCTGAACAGTTTACTTTTTTTCACCACCACCTCACCTGTGGCTCCACTGAAGAAAGAACAAACAAAAACAGCAGGTAAAAAGATTGCTGTCTTGTATTATATACTTAAGCCTGAAATCAAACCTAACTTTCACTAAGCAATTAAGACAACTAGGGCAACCTGAAAGACTGTCCTTCTATCTGTAATTCAATATTCCCCAACCTGATGGTCCTTTGATAGCTGGGTTTTCGGGTTCCCATCAACTCCAGTTAGCATGGCCAATGATACTTATTAGTACCAGATTAGGCTGTTGTGAATCATCCAGGTAAAGGTAAACTTTATAGCATATGATAATGACACTGTGTTAGAACTAGTTAGCAAAAACACTGACACAGCATTCAAAACATCCATACATTTCATGCTGGCAATGAAATCTTTTCAGAAAATACACACACACACACACACACACACACACACTTTTCAATAGTAAGCATAGTACTAATACTGTACCATATAGGTACCTCTATATCTATGGCAACAACCAAATAAAGATGACAAACTTGCCTACCACCATTTGTTAAGAAAGTGTCAAAATGGCATGTAGAACATCCAACAAACTATAACTCGAATTTGTATGAAGAGGAGCAGGAAACCATAAGTGGAACTGTACCAAAAGGTATTGAGCGGATATTTTCTATTGAGTAAACCCCAGACTACTCTTTGTACTGTGTGCCAGAGGCTTGCTTCCAGTCATTCAGACTAATGAAGTCCATTTAGGTGCAAAATATAGAAGAGGACCTTCTTCTCTGGTGTGCTACACAGTGTACAATTATCTTTTCATGGAAATCAGTTTCTTATCCATGTCTCTGGAACTTCTGTATTTTTATACAAACCCTCTCTCAGTAAGCCCATCTCCATTCATTTAGGCTTGTCCTGTAGATGGGGAATTTCACCCATTACTTATCACACTTTTATACTAATAAATTCTGAGATTTGCATCATGATTTGAAAATAAAAATTTTAAAGGTCTTTTTGCACTGTAAATAATAAAAGGTTGCTAAATAGAAAAAAAACATCAAAGCAGTCCCCTATTATTCATTTCTATGGAAGATAAAGTAAAAGCACATTAGCCTTAACTATACAGTCGTTATATAACTTCCTTGTCAAGGTGGTTTCCTGCTCAGTAATCTACAACCAATCATTTTCATTAACTTATTTTATTGTTTTATTGCCTATTTTATAGTATTGTGTGATTTTTTTAAAAAGAAAAACACTGCACTATTAAAAACCACTTAGGGATTTTTAAAATGAAACCAAAAAGAAGAGGAGGAGGAAGGGAAAAGTATGCAGTACTGTATATAGAATAGAAACCAAAAGTAACAAGTAGCTAAGTTCAAGTAGAATAATTTCTTTAGAAAGAACCCTTAATATTCTCTACCCTTATTGATAAGCTATAAAATACCGTACATGCTTATAGCCATCTAACTTCTGTTGGAATAATTATTTTCTTTTATATGTGACAACACATTTCAGTAAACTTCAGTAAGCAGGCAAAACTTGAAAACGGAGCTGGAAGATTCAGACTTCAGAGAGCCTATTGCAGGCGCACCCCCCAAAAAAGGACTCAGACACCGGTAAAAGTGGATAACGGCATTGGGCCACATTTATTGATTCATGCCCTAGTCCGAATTATAAATTTCAATCGGTACCTCAACTGGTACTTCACCAATTATAATTCTTAAGGCAAGCAGGCCGCAGTAACACTGGTAAGGTTCCTCCCAAAATTGCCAATGGCAATTGGCTACAATGTATCCATTTGTATCAATTTGTTTGTTTACAACAAACAAATTGTTGACCGTAGTCAATAAACTATCTACTGACCCCACCCTCTGACGTGTATCCGTAAAATCCCGGGGTGATGCATGCTGGAGAGCTCCTGCCATCACCCCATTGCCTGGTTCGTCGTTGACCGGACAATGTTAACAAACTTGTACCTATCTAGTGTTGTCCAGTCAATTGCGAACCTGCCGGATACCTGTGGGTCATAAATATTTACCTTACCAGTGCTACCCGCCCATGTGACCGAAGTCAATAGCAAAACCCCTGTATCAAACCATAGCAACAGTGTGGGATGGGCGAAAAAACCAGAACCAAGAGGCCAATGTAGGTTCCAGCCAAAAATTCCCACCCGGCCCCGAAGCGACCAAAATATCACACTGTTAACTAGGGAGGGGGTGGAGGGAAAAACTTCTCTGCTCCGTCGCTTTTTAAAATGGCAGCTCAGCTGCCTCGTGGCTACCCCTTTTATAGAGGGGTAGCCACGCCCCCTAACTCACCCGGATGTCTGAGTCCGGGTGGGGGGGCCTGCAAAGAGCGCGGCGGCCATTTTGGTGCCGCGCTTTCATTGCAGGTGCACCCCCCAAAAAAGGACTCAGACACCGGTAAAAGTGGATACCGGCATTGGGCCACATTTATTGATTCATGCCCTAGTCCGAATTATAAATTTCAATTGGTACCTCAACTGGTACTTCACCAATTATAATTCTTAAGGCAAGCAGGCCGCAGTAACACTGGTAAGGTTCCTCCCAAAATTGCCAATGGCAATTGGCTACAATGTATCCATTTGTATCAATTTGTTTGTTTACAACAAACAAATTGTTGACCGTAGTCACTAAACTATCTACTGACCCCACCCTCTGACGTGTATCCGTAAAATCCCGGGGTGATGCATGCTGGAGAGCTCCTGCCATCACCCCATTGCCTGGTTTGCCGTTGACCGGACAACGTTAACAAACTTGTACCTATCTAGTGTTGTCCAGTCAATTGCGAACCTGCCGGATACCTGTGGGTCATAAATATTTACTACCAGTGCTACCCGCCACACGGGGAGGCTTAATAAAGGCTCACCGCCCCCCCCCCCCCAGACTGTCAGCTCGGTCCACAGGCCTGCTTGCAAATCTTCTAGAAAGAGGTCCATACCTCTGGGCGACAGATGGACCCCATCCCCTGCATAAAGGTCGTAATTTTGGAGACTAATGTTGGGGTGTCGGATGACCCGCCCCGCACCCTTGTCTGCAAAGAACCGGGCCACTGCCCCGTTCAACGAGCGACGAGCGCGGTCAAGGGCCTGTAGGTTAATCCCCCCCTGTAAGCGTGACGCGGTATGATGTCCGACCATAGCAGCGTTGTGGCAGGCCACATATAACGCAAATAAGCTAGGTCACTGCATATCTTATGTCTTAAAGAAAGGCCAGTGACCTGGCCTAAGTCATTACCCCCGAGGTACAGCACCAGGACATCAGGCGGTTCAGCATCCCTGATGGAGAATAGGAATGACAACAGTTCCCACCATAACATTCCGCGCTTACCATACCACCTGAGACATGCGGATGCACGTAGTCCAAGCTGGAGTCCCCACTCTGTTGCCGCAGCGTACTGCGCTGCCCAGTGCACATAGCTGTGGCCCACCAGCCATACTGCAGGGGCACACAGGGTCTGTAAGATAAAAAAGGAAAGACAGGCCAGTGACTTACGTGGTACTCATATTCGAAAAGGGGCGAACATATAATTCAAAACACTTGGAGCCCCACCTCCCCATCGTACATATATCAGCCTCCGAGTACCCACATGCAGCCGCAGTAGAAGCAGCTCCTATTCTAAAAGAATGGGTGCCATAACGAGCCCCAGGGAGGCCAACACTGGACAGTGCCTTACCAGTCACCTTCCAAAATTGAAATTTAGTAAGGGGAGACCCATCTTGGTGGCAGAAAAACGGGCCAGGGTGCGTGCCACGCATTGCAAGGAACTCTTGTAGGGCACCAACCGGACAGATGTCTGCAATGGAACATCGTAGCAGTCTGACACCACTGCCTACGCCGTGCTGATCGACTTTGGAGGAACGAATCCTCAACTGAGCCCACTCATTGGAGACATAGACATCGTCGAGTTCCAGTGCCCTACGAGCCGCATCCGCCTTAGACAGTAGCACAAGCTCACTGATGCGGAGCGCTCCGAAAAAGGCTACCGTGGTAGCTGCATGAAACAGAGCTGCCTCATACCTGTCGAAACACAGGTCATGCCAGCCTTGTGCCAGGTGGGTAAGAACCCTTAGAGAAATAGGGTGGCAAGTGTCCAGGCTGCGCCCACGTTTCCTCGCCCACCCTTCCAAAACATGTCTTATACGGAAATTGTTCGTGCTGTCAGCCAAACCCCTCACTTTGGCCATGAATGCCAGTGCTGACAGCCTGGATGCAATGGTGCGGGGAGCTAGGCCCTGACTGTGTAAGTAGACCATAAATTGTAGAAGGTGGGCAACTGGTATGGGCCACACCTCGGGCAACCGAATTTGCGCACAAAATTCCCTAAATTGTCTGTATGCATGGTGATACGCCTTACGCGTGCGGGGCGCCAGCGACATGCCGATCGCCCGGTTCGGCTCTCCTTGCCAAACGTCCAAATCTCGTCCGGGAGCGGCGAGGGGAATTCCTCTGCGTCTGGAGCCAAGGCGCGGAACCGGGAGATCTGCAGGCGGGATAAAGCATCAGCAATATCGTTATTAATACCCGGTACATGTCTGGCCCTGAAGAGCACGTTGAGGCTTAGGCTGCGCAACACAAACTGGCGAATTAACTCCATGACTTTGGGTGATTTAGAAGTCTGGGAATTGACAATGTGCACCACCGCAGCATTGTCACACCAGAAATGAACCACA
This sequence comes from Bradypodion pumilum, assembly GCA_035047305.1. NCBI lineage: Eukaryota > Metazoa > Chordata > Lepidosauria > Squamata > Chamaeleonidae > Bradypodion > Bradypodion pumilum. The sequence goes on from JAWDJD010000001.1 coordinate 404,464,201, forward strand.
GAATTGGCCCACTCCTCGCCCCATAGCATCAAAGCTCCCAGGATTGGGAAGAACTCAAGGAACGTCATATCACGCAGATGATCCGTGCCCCTCCATGCAGGAGGCCACTGGCCATAGGCCCACTTCCCCTCGAAGTAGATCCCGTACCCCAGGGACCCCGAAGCATCCGACTGAACCTGGAACCTAGGGGAAACCAAGAGGTCACACCTCCAAAATGACACCCCGTTGAAGTCCTTCAGGAACTTAAGCCAAACCCACATGTCAGCTCTCATGCCCCTAGTTAGTCGGACCCTGTGATGGCGCCTGGAGAGGCCAGCCATGGCGTCGCACAAGCGTCGAGCAAAAGCCCTGCCCGGCGTAACCACCCTACACGCGAAATTAAGGTGACAATGTAGAACCTGGAGCTCTCGCAGTGACGCCTTGTGTTTGGCCAGTAAGGCCAAAATCAATGCAGTGATCCGGGTAACCTTATCCATGGGCAACCTGGATGACTGCGAGACCGTGTCAATTTCAATACCCAGGAATGTGAGCTTAGTCGATGGGCCCTCGGTCTTTTCGGGCGCTAAAGGGACACCGAGTTCCAGCATTAGCGTCTGAAATGTGTTGAGGAGATGCATACACGTGTCCCAGCCCCGTTCACCTCCGAACAAGAAATCATCGAGGTAGTGGGCTACAGACCGAGACCCAGACCTGCGAACAAAGGCCCACTGAAGGAAAGTACTAAAACGTTCAAATGCTGAACAGGAGATAGAGCAGCCAAAAGGCATGGCCTTGTCCACATAAAAGTTCCCTTGGAATTTAAAACCTAACAACTCAAAGTCGCCCGGGTGCACAGGCAACAAACGAAATGCTGACTTAATGTCACATTTTGCCAGAAGTGCACCCGTGCCACAAGAGCGCACCATGCGCAGGGCCTGGTCAAATGATGTATACCTGACTGAACAAAGGTCGTCAGGGATGGCATCATTGACCGAACGGCCAGTCGGGTACGACAGATGGTGAATTAAACGAAACTCTCCAGGGGTCTTTTTAGGAACCAAACCTAAAGGGTTAACCTTCAGATTGGGAAAGGGTGGCGACAGAAAGGGGCCAGCCACCCTACCTGCCTTGACTCAGGGCGGCCACCTCCTCCCTACCCTTCAGTGAAAGTAAATTAGGAGCATCTTGGGGGCACCTCTCCCCCCTAAATGGGATGCGGAAGCCCCACTGGAAACCCTCGAGGAGGTACCTAGCATCCTCCCTCCTCGGGTAAATTGAGAGCCACCACTCCAACATAGTAACATTAACCAGGGAGGGGGCCTTTTGAGTGACCAGCTCCATCAGTGGCAGGTCTACCCGCCTCCTGTCCACCTCTACCTCTGCCCCATGATCCACCCGCTCGTGGACACGCAGCGGCGGCGTGGGGGCCAGCACAAGAGGGACACTCGTGTTTGTAGCGGCACTGTTTTTTATTGCATACGCCATTGGCCGAGAAGCCCCAACACAGCTGGCGGGGAGCCTGTGTTGGAGCCGCTCGCTGGACCGCATGCCCACAATGGTACCTCTCCCCAGGCGTCGGGCGTGTGGGGGTCATGTATAAAAGCCACAGTTTCTGGCACGGCTCATCCCACCTCATCTCCGGGTGTAAGGGCACTCTCATTCTAAATTCCTCATCGTAAGCCAACCACGATGGGCCAGGAAAATCAACCATTGCCCTGTAAATATTGTCCAAATATTGGACCATAGGAATGGCCAGGTCAGGCCGAGCCCTGAGATACACCGCCATGTATATGAGGTAGGCAGGCAACCAGTTGGCCCAGGTGCGTGGTGGCTTATGACGACAAGACAGCTCTTTGTCCTTATCATCCTGCCCTTCCTTCTCCTCCTTGGTGGGCTCACGGTTCAATAGGGAGAAAATGTCGACATACTCCCCCCGCCAAATCTTTTCCCCCGTGGCCTGGGCCAAATGATCTCCGAGGGGCAAGGAATACCTGGCTGTAGGCAGAGCCGACACCGGCACAGTGTTGACACGGGGCATCAGGAGAGGAGCCTGGACCGTCCCTGCGACCCCCGGTGCTGCCCGGGGGGGTAAACTCCGGCACTCCAGGGTATGCCCACGTGGGACCAAGCTGCACCCGGGTACACCAGGCTCTGGTGCCCACCCGTCCCTACGGTACTAGGCCACGGCCACTGGAATCTATCCCCATTGGCGGAGTGTGGTGTGGGTACATTAGTTTGAACCTGATACTCACTGGGTGCACCCCCGTGAGCCGCCCCCACTGGGGGTTCCGGCCCACGGCGGGCGTCGGAGCTCGCGACCGAAGTCGAGCTCAGCGGGTCCCCCCGACCACCATCCGTCTGCACCGCTTGAGGCACGGGGAGCTGCGAGGCCGCGGCGGGCAGAGGCCGGCGCGCCTCCAGCAACTCAACCCGACTGGCCGCCTGCTGGAGAGTGACGGCTGTCGAGGCAGGAGGCTGGGTGAAGGGTGCCCCCAACGAGAGTGAAGCCCCCCCCCAACGGTGTTGTTGGTGACCCCTAAGGACGCCTCCAGCGCCGCCACGCGGGCCAGTAAGGCATCCACGGTTGCGGATCCCCCCGCATACAGAGGGCCAGGTGGGCCGGACGGCCCGCTGAGCAATGGTCCGGGGCTGCCTACTGGGAGGCCATGCCCCCAGTATGGCCATGTCCGAAACTCCGACCCTTGCTGGGCCGGTGGTAAGCCCTGCCTTGCATTTGGACCAACCCCCCCCCCATGCTCAAAACCCATGGCCTGTATTTGCGGGCCGGGGCCCGAGGCCCCACCCGCACCATACCCACCCCCATGCTGAAGGGCCAGGGCCGGCCATTGCGGGCCGGGGGCCTGAGCCCCAATGGGGGTCATCTGAGGCTGGGTAGCCGCGGGCCACGGGCTAACCTGCCCCATCCCATTGGTCCTGGTGGGTGCATCCGGCACGGGAGCCTGAAGCGGGGGCGCAGTCGCGGTCCTCCGACCCGACTGCTGCCTCCTCGTTGGGCGAGACTGGGTCGCCATGGCCTTCTTCTTAGGAGGCATAAGGAAATTGATCCCTTTGCAGGGAAAATTAAGAAAAATAAATCGAGCAGCGAAGGCTCCGAAAACAATCCCTTTGCAGGGAGAGAAACCTATGGCTGGAAAGCCGAAGATTGAAACAGAGCAGCGCAGGCTCCGATGCCAAGGACAGCCCCCTGAAAGCGGCGAAGAGCGAGAAAAACTTCTCCACTCCGTCGCTTTTTAAAATGGCAGCTCGGCTGCCTCGTGGCTACCCCTTTTATAGAGGGGTAGCCACGCCCCCTAACTCACCCGGATGTCTGAGTCCGGGTGGGGGTGGGGCCTGCAAAGAGCGCGGCGGCCATTTTGGCACCGCGCTTTCATTTGTTCCGTATGTTGTCCCTCAAGCTGCTCCTTGCTTAGTACTCAGTTTTGAGAAACAAACAACTTGGAGATTGTATTTCATTTCAGCTCCTTCAGCTCCAGGTTGTAATGCCATTTCCCAATGTGTTTTGCAAAATGTATAGGGGCCTTTCCATCAGATATGAAATAAGCAGGATGCACCACAGGGGAGAATCGGGAAATGAACCCATATAGCTCAGCTAAATACAGTACTTTCATCAGTCTTTCTGAAGGATCCAGAAAATGACTAATGCCCAAAGAAGCACAATAAAGTAATTTTTTTTTAGAATTCTTTTTTTTGGTCTGGGCCCAAGATGGTTATTTTCTTCTCTGAAGTCTAGTTGAAGCTTAGATTGGCCAAACTACAGCGATGTGCTTGATTTGACAAGTTCTGCAATGCACCAATACTGAAGATGTGAGGAAACAAAGATTAGCTCAGTCTAGGCAAGTTCCCTTTTATCTTATTGCAGTCTTCAGTGACAACATTTTGCTTAGCAGAATTCATTTAAGGCTACCATAAATATCACATCTGCATCAAATCTGAAGGTCAGAGTTGACATTTATTGTAATCCCTGCCTGGCTCGTTGTTTGCTTTTTGTTTTAAATGTCTTTTTAAAAGAACAGATGTTATTTTAAAACAAGTAACATATACTTGTGTTAAAGCTGGCATTTCAAGTTGACCCTCAGGCACAAACAGAAGCTGGAGAACAAAAATTACTCTTTGGCATGTTTATAACTAGGGATAACTGCAGCCTACTTGATATACACAAGGAGCATCTCTGTATTCAAAGTTATGCACTCAATCCCTGTCGAAGCCATGGAGGCCAAGACAGAAGAAGCATATTTGTAACTAGTGTGAGCACCTGAGTGTCAAATAACAAGCTCTTTTCACCTACAGAATTATGCAGATTACCCTGTTTTGTTTGGGAGTTGGGTGTTGAGACTTAAGGAGTGGATTCCTTTGAAGTCTGATTTCACAAACAAGCAGCTGTTAACTAAACGAACTCTCCGCAAAATTGATTAATGTGCTTTTAGGTCTAATTATCAGCTACCTCTAGCCTGTTTCTGTTTTTTAAAAAAAAAAATTTTTGGAACATGATTGATTTCTCCCCTTAAAACAATACAAGTAGGGAACTACACAAAAATAGCAAACAAAGTAGAATTAATGTACTGTACTTGGAAAATTTCGCCTAGAGGTCAGAAATGATGACTGTTCCTGAGTTGAAAAAATAATCTGAACTAGCAAAACATGGCTTCTGCCTAAGGGAACTGCTGCTCTTTGAAGGAGATAATATTGGACCAGACAGACTGTCCTGATTCCATGTAATAACAACTTCTTACGTTATGGCCCATTTTGACAGGGGAAGCATAAAAGTAGTTGGTTCTTTGTGCAACACCCTTTATGGTAATTGTTTCAAAATAAGCATTTTCTTTTGGTTATACAAGTGTTGGAGAACATTTGCAGATACTTCAAATATGACCAAATGAAATAATAGTATAAAAGCATCTCTAGAGATTTAAATATGACTAGTTTTTGACTAATGGCAGTCTGTTAAGGACAAAGGCAAATGGACTGATCCAGTTGCACATGTGCTGTTTGTTGTTGTTATGTGCTGTCAACTCACCTTCAACTTATAGTGACCTCATGAATGAGCAATCTACACAATGTCCTGCCCTCAACGACCCTGCTTGTTGTAAACTCAAGCTTGTGGCTTCCTTGATGGAATCAATCTGTCTCATATTTGGTCTTTTGCTTTTCCTGCTGCTTTCAGCTTTTCCCAATCTTACTGTCTTTTCCAGCAAATCCTTCCTTTTCATGAAAGTCAGACAGCCTCAGTATACCTATATTGTAGACATTCTATTCAGGTATCAACTGAAACTTTCTCAGACAAAGGTTAGTCAATTACTTTGTAATTGTTCCTCCCTATATTGATTGCTTTCGAAACAAAGTTCCTTTATATAAATATTACTATTAAATTAAATTAAATTATGTTTGAAAACAAAGTTCCTGAACATACCAGCCAAGTAGGCCTGCAAACTACAAATAGCATCTGTTTACACACTCACTAAGTAGCTTTAATAATTTGGCTCAAATTAGGAACTGTATGTCTCAAAAGAAGGCAATATATGGACTTGTTTGTGGATGGACAATTACAAAGTAATTAGTAAATCTTTGTTTGAAGGGGGTGGAAATTCCAGCCATGGTGCCAGAAATGGCTTTAGAGACTGCACACTCTAGAAGTGTGCAGTTCAAGCTGACTTCAAGCAGACTTGGCACACACGCACACACACACACACACGTGCACACACACACACACACACACACACACACACACACACACACACACACACACACACACCATTAATTTTGGGGACAGTTTTCTGCACTAGCTATAAAATGTTGGTGCATAAACCTGATAGATTTTTATCCACAAAAAGTGTACGTTCATTCCTTGATTTTTTTTAGTGGTCCAATAAAAGCAAAAATAGATATCCAAAGTAATTTTATTTCTCATGTTGAAGATATAGTTCTTTCTTCAATTAAATTAAGCCTCGTAATTGTGATTCTGCTATAACTACCTGTCCTGCAAAATTGAGAGTGCCCTTTGCAGGAAGAAAAAAACCTCAGAATGGTAAAAGGAATGGAATATTAAAAATTGAAAGAAAGAAATATTCTACTTACATGTAGCTTCTATCTAGAGCTAATAAATTTTGAAACATCAGGGAATAAAGCACAGTAAGCTTCTCAGTGGTAATTCTTTTGTTCCATATATGCATGAAACCACAGATCAATGCAATGTGGTACACAAAGTCACAAAATAATTCTTTACATTGGCAGCCTATATTGCATTATAAGGAATTTAATTAGCTGCTTGATATTCTACATTCTGTTAATTAACAGATTATTTAAAATCTGGATCACAAAGCTTGACACAACATAGTGACACAATTATATAGTGTGGACATGGGTGAAAATTCCCCAAGGTTGCTTGTATTTTGATTAAAAGTAACTGAGGACTCATTTAATTCAGAATCTCACATTTGTGTTGTGGTTCTCCATGTTGCCAGATTTGGTGCCAGTTTTTCCCTTTCATTTCCCGATCAAACCCTGGACTGCCAAAATGAAGCCACTTTCTTGGCTTTGTCATTGACCAAACCTAAGTCCTCATCGGTACATGTTTCTGGCAGTAATCAGCAGATCAGTAAATGAGCTGGATTCAGTATCTCTCCACATTCACACAGCATGTTGCTGTCTGCCAGCAGGCTGCACATGAACATGTTGGTCTTGCATTTCTGGACTCTGACCCTCAACGTCTTCAGGGTCCTCCACGTGACATAGGGGAGGTTGTGTTCTTCAGCCAAATCCTCCATTAATGCTGTCCCTTGTCCAGTGAGCTCCTTCCTTCATCTTCTTATTTGGTTTTTCTCTTTTGTACCCTCAAGAATGCAAGCGCGGCGCCAAAATGGCCGCCGCGCTCTTTGCGGGGGCCCCCCCACCGGACGAAGGCATCCGGGTAGTTAGGGGCGTGGCCAGCTCCCTTATAAAAGGGGTGGCCACGAGGCAGCCGAGCTGCCAATTTGGGAAGCGATGGAGCGGAGAAGTTTTTCCCTCTTACCTCCGTCGCTTTTGCCTTGACTGGGAAGCCTTTTGGCTGCTGATTTTCTTCCTTCGGCTTCCCATAGGTTGGACTGAGATGCCTTCGAAGAAGAAGGCGGCCGCGAGCGCGGCTCGCGCGGTTCGCGCGGTTCGCGCGGTTCGGAGGCGCAATCCGGGTCGGAGGACCGCGGCTGCGCCTCCCCAGCTGCCGCCTTTGCCTGCACCCACCGGGATCGGTGGGATGGGGTCTATTCCCCTTTGGCCGGAGGCGGGGGACCCAAGCATGGGTCCAGCAAGGGCTGCGGCCCGCGGCCCGCAAGCGGTGGACACCGCTCCTGGTGCTTCCCATTCAACTGGGCCTTCTTCTATAGGGGCGCAGCTCACCCCGGGGCCTTCCAGCCTTGGGGGGTGGTGTGGTCCCCTTCCCTGGCAGGTGCCTACATCGGCCCTACCGGGCCTGGGTGTGGGGTCATGGCCTGATTCGGGCCCCGGAGTACAAGGGCCTGTACCCACGCCTGTAGCAGGCGGGCCGGCTGGCTCTTGGCCCCTTGTCAGTGTGGAGGCCTTACTGGCCCGCGTTGCGGCCCTTGAGGCTTCCCTGGCTCGGGCCAGCCACGCTGGGGCTCCCTTTGGGGTTCATTTTGAAGCGTCGTCTGCTGGGCAGCAGCAGGCGACGGGACGGGTCGAGCTGCTTGAGGCGCGTGGCGCGTCTTTGGCCACTGCCTCGCAGCTCCCCAGCCAACAGACCAGTGCGGGTCAGGCCCCAGCGACGAGCTCAACGGTGGTCGTGAGCTCCGACGCCCCCAATGGGCCGGAACCCCCGGTGGGGGTGGCCCGCGGGGGTGCAGCATGTGAGTATGCGGTCCAAACTAGTGCACCTACACACGTGGCCACGTTGGGGGGGGGCTTTCCAATGGCCCTGGCCTCGCGTGGGTGGTGCGGCGGTACAGCCACTGATGCCCCACCTGGCGACGACAACTACCACCCAGGGCCCCGGGGTGGGGGGTGTTTCCTACCCTGTGGGGAATGTTTTGGGGGTGGCTGGGCTAGTCCAAGCCCCTTTCCAGATGCCCGCAGTTTCTGCGGTGCCTGTCTCGGCCTTGCCGACAGCGGGGTATTCCTTGCCACTGGGCGACCACTTGGCACAGGCCACCAAAGAGAAAATATGGCGGGGGGAGTATGTAGATATCTTCTCACTCCTAAATAGGGAGCCCACCAAGGAAGAGAGGGAGGGACAGGATGAGAAGGATAAGGAACAGGCACGTCGTCGCAAGCCACCACGTACGTGGGCCAACTGGCTGCCGGCTTACCTCAACTACATGGCGGTGTACCTGAGGGCCCGGCCGGATTTGGCAATTCCGATGGTCCAGTATTTGGACAACATCTATCGGGCGATGGTTGACTTTCCGGGCCCGTCGTGGTTGGCTTATGACGAGGAATTCCGTATGCGGATTCCCCTGCACCCTGAGATGAGGTGGGATGAGCCATGCCAGAGGCTTTGGCTTTTGTACATGACGCCCACGCGCCCCGCGCCAGGGGAAAGATACCATTGTGGTCATGCGGTCCAGCGAGCGGCTCCAGCACAGGTTCCCCGCCAGGTGGCAGGGCAGGGGGTTCCAGCCCGCCTGCTGTGCTGGGCTTTCTCGTCTAATGGTTCCTGCAATAAGAAGAATTGCAAGTACAGACATGAGTGTCCCACCTGTGCGGGCCCCCATGCAGCCTCTGCCTGTCCCAGGCCTGGAGGGATGCGGGGCAGAGGGAGGGGCGGACAGTGGGCTGGCAAGACTGCCGCAGATGGAGCTGGTTCACCGAAAGGCTCCCTCCCCAATTAATGTGGACATGTTGGAGCGTTGGCTCACATTGTACCCGAAAGGGGAGGATGCGGATTATCTCCTTCAGGGCTTTAGGCAGGGGTTCTGTATCCCTTTCATGGGTGATAGGTCCCCTCAGGATGCCCCCAACCTTTTGTCCCTTAGGGGGAGGGAGGAGGTGGCTGCTGCCAGCATTAATAAGGAGGTCGATGCGGGCAGGGTCGCTGGCCCTTTCCCTGCACCCCCGTTCCCCAACCTTAAGGTATCGCCCCTGGGCTTGGTTCCCAAAAAGTCTCCAGGCGAGTTTCACCTTATCCATCACTTGTCCTACCCAGCTGGCCGATCGGTCAACGATGCTATCCCTGATGACCTTTGCTCAGTCAGGTATACATCTTTTGACCACGCGCTGCGCATGGTGCACTCATGTGGCCCGGGTGCGCTGCTGGCTAAGTGCGACATTAAGTCGGCTTTTCGCCTCTTGCCGGTGCACCCGGGCGACTTTGAATTGCTGGGTTTCAAATTCCGGGGCGAATATTACTTTGATAAGGCCATGCCGTTTGGCTGTTCCATATCATGCTCGACTTTCGAGCGTTTCAGTACCTTCCTAGAGTGGGCTTTCGTCCGCAGGTCAGGGTCCCGGTCTGTAGCCCATTACCTGGATGACTTTTTATTCGGGGGTGAACGGGGCTGGGACACGTGTACACGTCTCCTCAACACATTTCAGACGCTAATGGAGGAACTCGGTGTCCCTTTAGCGCCCGAAAAGAACGAGGGCCCATCTACATAGCTAGTCTTCCTGGGGGTGGAGATTGACACGATAGCGCAGGCTTCTAGGTTACCGGGGGAGAAGGTGTCAAGGATTGTGGCCCTTATCTCGGATTTGCTGGCCAAGCGCAAGGCATCACTGAGAGAACTGCAGGTGCTTCATGGTCACCTCAATTTCGCTTGCAGGGTGGTCACACCGGGCAGGGCTTTTGCCCGGCGCTTGTGCGATGCCATGGCGGGATTATCCAGGCCTCACCATAGGGTTCGGCTTACCCGGGGTATCAGGGCGGACATGCTTGTCTGGTTACAGTTCCTGAGGGAGTTCAATGGGGTCTCATTTTGGAGGTGTGACCTCCTGGCTTCCCCTCAATTTCAGATTCAGTCTGATGCCTCGGGATCCCTCGGTTATGGGATGTACTTCAATGGGAAGTGGGCCTATGGTGGGTGGCCACCGGCCTGGGCAGGCACGGGTCGCCTGCATGATCTCACATATCTGGAGTTTTTCCCTATCCTGGGTGCTTTGATGCTATGGGGCGAGGAGTGGTCCAACTCGGTCGTGCATTTCTGGTCTGACAATGCGGCTGTGGTCCACATTGTCAATGCACAGACTTCTAAATCGCCCAGGGTTATGGACCTAGTGCGCCAGTTTGTGTTGCGCAGCCTGCGCCTCAACGTCCTGTTCAGGGCCAGGCATGTCCCAGGGGTTAATAATGATATTGCTGACGCTTTGTCCCGCCTACAGATCTCCCGGTTCTGTGCCTTGGCCCCGGATGTGGAGGAATTTCCCTCGCCACTCCCGGAGGAGATATGGACCATTGGCAAGGAGAGGTGAACCGGGCGATTGGCCTGTCGCTAGCGCCACGCACGCGTAAGGCGTATCACCACGCAATTAATTCTTTCAGGGCATTCTGTACCCAATTTCAACTGCCAGGAACTTGGCCGATCCCGGTAACCCATGTTCTGCGGTTCATGGTTTACCTGCATGCTCAGGGCCTTGCACCTTGCACCATAGCATCTAAGCTTTCAGCGTTGGCTTTTATGGCCAAAGTGGGAGGTCATGTGGACAGCACCTCTGACTTCCGTGTGAGACATGTTTTGGAGGGGTGGGTGCGCGAGCGCGGGCGTTGCCCGGACGACCGCCACCCGATTTCCCCAGGGGTCCTTACCCAGTTGGCCCAGGGCTGGCCTTGCCTCTGTTTTGATGCATATGAGGCAGCCATATTTCATGCAGCCACAACGGTGGCATTTTTGGAGCGCTCCGCATCAGCGAGCTTGTGATGCTGTCTAAGGCGGATGCAAGTCGTAGGGCACTGGAACTCGAGGATGTCTGTGTTGCCAAAGACTGGGCTCAGTTGAGGATACGCTCCTCTAAGACGGATCAGCATGGCGTAGGCAGTGGTGTGCGACTGCTACGGTGTTCTTTGGCAGACATCTGTCCGGTTGGTGCCCTACAGGAGTTCCTGGCACTGCGTGGCACGCACCATGGCCCGTTTTTCTGTCACCAAGATGGGTCTCCCCTTACTAAATTTCAATTTTGGAAGGTGACGGGCAAAGCACTGGCCAGTGTGGGCCTCCCAGGTGCCCGCTATGGCACCCATTCATTCCGTATAGGGGCGGCCTCAACCGCAGCTGCTTTTGGGTACTCCGGGGCTGACATACGCAGCATGGGAAGGTGGGGTTCGCAGTGTTTTCAGTTTTATGTGCGCCCACTCCCGCCGTGAGTACCAACCCAGTCACCTTACCTTCTTTTCCTCATTTTTCTTTACAGACCCGGGGTGTCGTATTACACCGGTGACAGTATGGCTGGTGGGCCATAGCTACGTGCACAGGGCAGCGCGTTATGCTGCGGCGACAGAGTGGGGACCCCGACTGGGACTGGGTGCATACGCAAGTCTCACATGGCATGGTAAGCCTGGGATGTTATGGCGGGAGCTGCTGCCTTTCCTTTGTTCAGGCCAGAATGCTGACCCGCCTGACATTCTGATCATACATCTTGGGGGCAATGATTTGGGCCAGGTCACCGGCTTATCGCTGAAGCATGCGATTTGCGAGGACCTCGCCTACCTGCATTACGTCTGGCCCACCACAACCCTTGTTTGGTCGGACATGGTCCCGCGGCATTCCTACAGAGGGGGCGTTGACCTCCTGGCCCTTGACCATTCTAGACGCATGGTGAATAGGGCAGTGGCGCGGTTCCTTGTTGACAGGGCTTGGGGGAGGGTCAGTCGTCACCCCGCTATTAGCCTACAAAGTTATGACTTGTATGCAGGGGATGGGGTCCATCTGTCGCGAGGAGGTATGGACCTCCTGTTGGGTGATTGGCGAGCAGGCCTGTTGACCGAGCTGACGGTCTGGGGGGGGGGGGCGTCGAGCCTTCTTTGAAGCCCCTCCGTGTGGCGGGTAGCACTGGTAAGGTAAACATTATGACCCACAGGTATCCGGCAAGTTCGCAATTGACTGGACAACACTAGACAGGCATAAGTTGATTAAACGTTGTCCGATCAACGACGAACTAGGCGACGGGGTGATGGCTATAGCTAGACAGCATGCATTTTACGGATACGCGTCAGAGGGTGGGGTCATTAGTTAGATATTGACTACGGTCAACAATTTGTTTGTTGTCAACAAACAAATTGATACAAATGGATACATTGTAGCAATTGCCGTTGGCAATTTTGGGTGGTACCTTACCAGTGTTACTTCGGCCTGCTTGCCTTAAGAATTATGATTGGTCAATTACCAATAGAAATTTATAATTTGGACTAGGGCATGAATCAATAAATGTGGTCCAATGCCGTTATCCACTTTTATCAGTGTCTGAGTCCTTTATTGGGGGGTGCGCCTGCAATGTTTGTTCTTGCCATAAAGCTTTTCCTGGACATGGCCGTAGCCAGGATTCTAGATGTGGGTGGGCGAATATTTTCATAGGATGTCAAGGAAGGCTCATTCTCTTGCTTAGTTCTCTCAGCATCCACTGCTATTTCTCTCCTTATCTTAGGCAGAGTGATGCCAACAAGAGGGTATATTTTTTCAACTGGTGTAAGTTTGAGGCACCCTGTCACTATACGCATGGCTTCATTAACAGTGATGTCAACTTGTTTTGTGTGTGTGGATGTGCTCCATGCTGGAGCAGCATACTCTGTTGCAGAGATGCTCAGGGCCAAAGCTGATGTACACAGCATGGATGGTTGAGTTCCCCATTTATAGTTTGTGAGTATGGAGTGCACCTACACACACAAACAAAGTTGACATTGCTGTTAATGAAGCCAGAATCCAGTTCATTTACTGGTCTGCCAATTACTGCCAGAAACATGTACCAATGAGAACTTACATTTGGCCAATGACAAAGCCAAGAAAGTGGCTTCATTTTGGCAGTCCAGAGTTTGATCAGGATGCGAAAAGAAGAAGCAATGCAGTTAAGATGGAAATGTCCACAAATAATTCGCTACAATTTTATATGCCACCGCAAAGAGAAAATTACAACTTCCATGCTTAAATAAAAGACACTGAAAGTGATTTAAATGAGCCCTGGTGGTGCAGTGGTTAAACTGCTATACTACAGCCAAAACATTTTTAATTCAATCCAGTTGGGAATCAAGGTTGAATCAGCCTTCTATCCTTCCAAGGTCGGTAAAATGAGTATTTGTTTATTTTATTTATTTGTTTGTTTATTTGTACCCCACCTTCCTAGTGTAAACACCACTCAGGGAGGCAAAACAACAGAGGAAAAACACAATACACAGAAAAAAATCAATAGCAAAAACATTACTAAAATCCCCAGCTAAAATCAAAGTTAAAACACATAGCATGTTGGGGGCAAAATGCTAATTATCTTGTGAACAGCCCAGAGAGTGCACTAAGTGCTATGGGGCAGTATATAAGTGTAATTGCTATTGCTATTTAAACAAAATTGCTGACTCATTTAAATTAAGATATTGATTTGCAAATCATCACAAGCATGTGCACTCCACAAGAGATCCAAAATTGCTGCACTAACCTCTTACATCTGTATTGGAGAAACCATGGTTCTCCAAATGCTACTAGATTTCAAGTCCCATCAGCAATAACCTGAAAGTGTCATGTATGCTAGATGTTGTAGTGCAAACACATCTGAAGCCACCTCTCCTTGATGGATACCAACACTGTCATATTTTTCAGCAAATTGAAAGAGAGGATTTTTTTTCCTGATCTATGGTCTGACCTACAAAAACTACACACTTCTCTGCAAAAATGTCTTCCCTCTTGTTCATTTTGGAGAAAATGGAAGTTGTATTTGCAGATCCTATTTAGGGCTGAACCTCAGCCACTGGAAAGCAAGTTGTAATAAGGTCCTAGAAAATATTCTAGCACTGTCTCATTCAAGTTGTGTTTAGTTCCAAAACAGTGCTCCCCAATGTAAAATGATGGTAACTGTGGAGGAAGCTTTCTCTCTGTCTCTCTGTGTGTGCCTTCTGAGTTTTAATTAACATTTTCTAGATTGAATCCAAGACAGTGCATTTGCAATATCTTTGGTGTAGATGAATGATACATTAAAACAGAGTTATAAATATATTCCCAGACTTTGAGGAGTAATGGCACTCAGTAACTTATGAAAGATACAGGAGGGAATTTGTTACTCAGATTATGCTGAGGATCATTATAAAAAACCTCCCATAGGCAAATGCCAGTTTGCAATATAATTACAAGGGCTGGGAAGAGTAAGGGTGAGTTCCAGCCTGTTCAGTACATAAGCAGAATAGATGAGGCACCCTGATGATTTCCTTTTCATTATTCATAATTTACTCAAATACAACCTCATCAATATTGAAGGCAGTCTGTAAAACAAGACTAATTCCTTCAGGTGTAGAAATCTAGTATACACTGCATCCATATATTTGAAAATGTAATCAATACAAAGTCAAGTAAGCAGCATTTCTTACTAGTAAAAAGTAACTTTTTTCTATTAGTATTCTTTTGTACATGCATTATCAAATATCATTGTCCTCGTTCACAGAATATTCAGATGTAACCAACAGAGGTTGTTTTTATTTTGACAAAAAGTAAACATACAATAATGTGAGCATATTTTATTTTATTTTATTTAGGATATTTCTATCCCGCCCTTCTGGCACGAACGCCACCCAGAGCGGCAAACAAAATCAATAAGAATGCTCCCTATAAGCAGAAGAGCAATCTTGACATAATACAAAATATTAAAAACTCTTTAAAACAGCTAAAAGACCCTCCTATACCCTCCTATACCCTCCCTAACCCCTTAAGAGAGAAATAAAAATAATAAAAGCAGACATATTTCTTAAAAACCGACATATCACAGGAGGCAGGCATAACACAGAAGGCAAACTTAGGTGGCTACACTAACCATCTAGCCTGGGCGGTTCCGCAAGTTGAGTTCCAGACATGCTGGCACAACCAAGTCTTAAGTGCCTTTCTAAAGGGGAGCAGCTCCGTCTGGAGGTGCAATTCCGGGGGTAAGAGGTTCCATAAGGCTGGGGAAGACACAGAGAAGGCTCTTCTCCTGGTCCCCGACAGATGTGCCTCTTTTGTCAAGGGGACCACCACAGAGCCTCTTTGGTCTGCCTTCGTCGGATGGGCAGAATGCCTTGGGGTGACCCGGTCCCGTAGGTAACCCAACCCACTGCCATGAAGGGCTTTAAAGGTCAAAACTAGCACCTTGAATTGAATCCGGAGGCACACTGGCAGCCAGTGCAGCTCCCGAAGCAGCGGTGAGGCACGAGCATACCGCCCCCACCCCATCACCACACTGGCAGCTGCATTCTGGACCAGATGAAGCCTCCAAATGGTCACCAAGGGCAGCCCCATGTAGAGTGCATTACAATAATGCAAACTTTTTTTACCATTTCTAATTTCCAGTTACAGTTCCCAAAAAAGAGAGGGTTTCCTCCTAATAGAACATTTATCCAAACATTTTAAATTAAAAGTAGTATTGTTGTTATGATAAGTGGTGTCAAGTCACTTCCAACTTATGATGACCTTTACAGCATGTGAAAGGTATGTAATATATTTAAAGAATGTTTTAAACTCTTACAACCCCAGTGACCTTCCATGACTGAGCAGATATTTGACCCTAGGTCTCCTGAGTACTAGTCTGACATTGTATTCACTACACCATACTGGTAGCGGAAATATTATTATTTAAAACAATAGCAGTGATGATTATTTTAGGTAAAATGTCAAAGAGCATAGAATAAATGATAAGCAATACATGAAATACATATAATATAAGTGTATATCATGCAATTATCTTGTGTAAATTCTCAGATTCTAAAGGTAAGGAGGAAATAGTAACTATGTAATATTACACATACATATAATGTTATCATAACTCACATCAGACACACTTACAATCACACTTCTACTCCGCATTCTTTGCTTGTGAATTCTCTTGCATTTAAATTGTTCTTTATGATTTGTCTAAAATCTCTAAGGGATAAAAGCTTCAAAAAAGTCCCCTTGTGTCATTTCTACCAATTTTAACGGATCATGTGCAGAAAGATCCTGTTCTCAGATAGCTGCTACTCTACTGCTTCCATGGCAGTGAAACAGAAGGATATGTGTGTCTTCAGCTATTCCATGGAGTGTCTCCTAGCCATCACACATCATTTGAGGGGCAAGAAGACCTGCCACAGGTCCCGGTTGCCGACTCCACCACAGGCGCCGCCAACACAGCTGCTGCCGGAGTGAAGGAGGCGGAGGGGTGTGTGTGAGAGACTCAGATGAGCTGGGTGGCTCCAGTGGTGGGTTAATTTCCGCCGCCTTCACTGCCGCTGCCTCCCCTTCTTTGCCAGCTTCTGGGGGGGGGTCTTCTGTGGGGGGTTGGATTGTGGGGGAATTCGGTGTTTTGTAAAATCAGACAGGATTAGTAATGAGAGAATAGCCTTGGGAGGGGGGAGGGGTCATTCAACTGGAGCCTGGTGTGAGGTTCCCGGGGCCCACATTCTGGTAGTGACGGGTATGGGGTGATATGGCGGGAACCGAGGGGTGGGCTGCACACGGGGAACGAGGGACAGATATTTGTTACACCTGTCCCTTGTTCCAGCCCCCCTGTTCATTCTCTGGTTCCTAGACAGCAGGTCCAGAGTGACCCCTCCCTCAGGCTGCTGTTGGTAAATGCCAGGTTGGTCTGTAATAAAGCTCCCCTCTTATGTGATGAGATCTTGGGTGAGTGAGCATAACCGAGACTTGGCTGACACCGGAGGACGGGGTCCCCCTTTCAGAATTGTGTCCGGCCGGGTTCAGGGTGTGGCACCAGCCTAGGGGTCAGGGGAAGGGCGGTGGTGTCGCACCACAGGTGCAGGGTTGTGAGCTGTTGCTTCTTCGGCTGGGCCTCAAGGGTCGGTTGGGTGTCCTACTCTTGTACCTGCCCCCCTGCAGGGTAGTTGATTCCTTGCCTGATCTGCTTGAGGTGGTCGCAGCGCTGGCGGTGGAGTTCCCAGGGCTTATGGTCCTGGGGGACTTCAACTTGCCATCGTTGGGACTGTCTTCAGAGCTGACTTGGGAGTTCATGGATTCCATGACAGCCATAGGCCTGACTCAAGTACTTGGGGCCCCCACCAGATGCAGCGGCCACTCCCCTGACTTAGTTTTTCTGTCGGAGTGGTGGGTGAGTGATCTGAAATTACAGCATATAGAGATAACACCTGTGTCATGGTCAGATCACTATCTGGTGACTCTGGATTTTCTGGGAGCGATGCCTTGCCGCAGGGTGGTGGGACCAATTAAACTGGTTCGGCCTCGGCATCTTATGGATTCCGACAGATTCCAGGCACAGCTGGGGCCTGTTCCTCCGGACAGGCTGCACAATTCAACTGAGACCTTGGTCACCCTTTGGGAAAGGGAAGTGACATCGGCCTTGGATGTAATAATGCCAATGCGGCCTTTCCTCTCCCGCAGGCCATGCATGGCTCCTTGGTACACTGATGAGCTGAGGGAGCTGATGAGGGTTAGAAGATGCCTAGAGCGCTGTTGGGTGAAGACCCAGTGTGAGTGTGACCAAACACAAGTTAGAGCCTCTGTTAAAGCCTATCTCGTGGCAATGAGGGTGGTGAAGCATCAGTACTTCACCACTCTCATTGCCTCTGCTGATAATCGTCCAGCGGCACTGTTCCGGGTCACCAGGTCTCTTCTGGGTAGGGAGGGGCCTGGCCCTCGGTGGCAGGGCTCGGCTGACAATTTTGCTGTCAATTTTGCAGAGAAAGTTGCTCACATCCGTTCAGGGTTTAATCCTGACGTGGAAATTGATCACCTGGAGAGGGCTGGAGCAGAGTCTAGCCATGTTATCTGGGATCAGTTTGATCCTGTTGCCCCTGATGAAGTGGACAGGCTCCTTGGAGCTGTGCGTGATACCACTTGCTTATTAGATCACTGCCCTGCCCTTGGTTAGAGCAGCCAAGGCTACAACTGGCAGTTGGGTCGGGGGGTGATGGTGAATGCTTCTCTGAGGGAGGGGGTGTTTCCAGCAGCTTTTAAACATGAGTTGGTACTGCCCCTCCTGAAAAAGCCTTCACTTGACCCTATGGTTATTTCAAACTTCAGGCCGATCTCCAACCTTCCCTTTGTGGGGAAGGTGTTGGAGAAAGCAGTGGCTTGACAGCTCCAGGGGGGTCTGGATGATACAGATTATCTGGACCCGTTTCAGTCATGATTCAGGCCCAGTTATGGTACCGAGATGGCATTGGTCGCACTCATGGATGATCTCTGGTGGGTGTGGCACAAGGGCAACCCCTCTGTCCTTGCTCTTCTTGACATCTCAGCAGCTTTCGATACCGTCGACCACGGTATCCTTCTGGGCCAGCTCCGAGGATTGGGGGCCCAGGGCATTGTGCTGTCCTGGTTTTCCTCATTTCTGATGGGCTGGACTCAGTTGGTGTCTTTAGAGAGTGGGGATGTCCAGCCCTAGGTTGCTCCCATGTGGAGTACATCAGGGTTTGGTACTCTCACCTCTATTGTTTAACATCTACATGAAACCACTGGGTAAGATCATTCGTTCCCATGGGGTGAGGTATCATCAGTATGCAGATAATACCCAGCTGTACATCTCAGCCCATGGGGACCTGAGTGATGCAGTCAAAGTCCTAACCAGGTGTCTGGAGGCTGTTTGGGTCTGGATGGGGGACAACGGGCTACAACTGAATCCTGGCAAGATTGAGTGGCTATGGATCAGGGGCCCCGTAATTTCCCAAGAGCTACCATCTTTGGTCCTGGCTGGGGCATCTTTGCCCCAGTCAGATCCGGTGCGTGATTTGGGGGTCCTCCTGGACTCATGGCTACTGATCAAGGAGTAGGTGGCAGCCATGGCTAGGAGGGCCTTTGCACAGCTTCGTGTCATCTACCAATTACGCCCGCTCTTGGACCAGGACTCCTTGATCACGGTCACTCATGCTCTGGTCACCTCCAGATTGGATTATTGTAATGTGCTCTACATGGGGCTCCCCTTGGTGACCATCCGGAGGCTTCAGCTGGTCCAGAATGCGGCTGCCTGGGTGGTGATGGGGTGTGGGCGTTATGCTCATGCCTCACCATTGCTTCGGGAGTTGCACTGGCTTCCGGTTTGCCTCCAGGTGCAATTCAAGGTGCTGGTTTTGACCTTTAAAGCCCTACATGGCATTGGTCCGGGGTACTTAAGAGATCGCATTACCCCAAGGTGGTCAGCCCATCCTACTAGGGCAGACAGGAGGGGCTCAGCGGTGGTCCCATCTGTGAAAGAAGTCCATCTCAGTGGGGCCAGGAAGAGAGCCTTCTCAGTGTCTGCCCCTGCCTGGTGGAACTTTTTACCACCAGAATTGTGTTTCCAGTCGGATCTTCTCCCCTTCAGAAAAAACGTTGAAGACCTGGCTATGCCAGTGGGTTTGGGTCATGTGTGACTCTTCTGTACAAGCCCGCTGGCATATTTAGCCTGTTGAGGGATCCTGTTTTATGCTGTTTAATATCTCTGTTTGTTTTTTTGCCATTTTATGCTGTGTGGGGGGAGGGCAATGGTGTTTTTTTAGTTATAATCTGATTAGTTTTATGTGTTTTTAATGTTGTTTTTAGTGGGTTAGATCTGGTATTTTTAGTGGTTGTTGTTTTATCTGTTGTCGTATTGTACTTTATATATGTTGTTAGCCACCCTGAGTGATGCTTTTCATCAGGAGGGCGGGATATAAATTCATAAATAAATAAATGTTTTAATTCTGCTTCCGGGTGGGAGCATGTGCGACGCTTCTGTACAATACCTTTGTTTGTTGCATTTTTTTTTTTTTTGCTATTTTATGCTGGGTGGGTGAGGGTGTTTTTAGCTACAATTTGATTAGTTTTATGTATTTTAATGTTGTTTTTAGTGGGTTGGTGTTATGTATGTTAACTGTGTTTTCTGACAGGAGCAGAATGTATCTTTTCTCATGTATCTATTCTTATGCAAATAAGTGGATCAAAAATGTGCACACTCTGTTAGCCAATGGGCTTGTTGTATTATTGTTACTGTTACTGTTTATAGTGTATATAAGTCAGAGTTTTGCCCCTTCCAAACTGTGTTCAAACCCCACTATCATAGAGCTGAATTTCACTACTTCACTCGTCTGCTTCTTCATTCCCTGAACACGAACGTTGGGTTGGCATTTTTTAACGGCTATTGTTTTATCTGTGGTTATATTGTATTTTATATATGTTGTTAGCCACCCTGAGTGATGTTTCTCATCAGGAGGGTGGGATACAAATTCATAAATAAATAAATAAATAAATAAATAATTTCTTTTAAAAACAAACAACCTTAAAGTTTTAACAAATGAATTCTTGGCATTCAAAAGTACAAGAGAAAAAAAGCAGATGCTCTTGAATACTTACCGTTTCATTCACATTATTGATCCTATTTAAAAAGATCAATAATAATCAACTACACTAACAATTCTCAAAATATGCAGCTTCATTTCATTCTTTTGTTCAGATTCTTCCACAGTAAATGAATGAAGCTTCTTGGCAAAGCACCAATTAATAAGCCAGCAATTCTCAACATCCTGGCAAAATTAATGTTCCCATTCATTTCACAATAGCTAATAAACAGCCGCAGGAGGTATTGTACTAGGAAAGAAACGCCCTGTCAGTTACAATATGGTTCCACCCCCACATTCTTCTAAGAACAGCAGCAAGCTACAAGATCATTAGTCTTACTAACCTGTGGTGTCATTCCATGGCAGATATACAAGATTGGAATATTCTCTGTGTCTGGCCCCTGATCAAGGCACAAATCACTTTTTAGGGAATTCTGCAGCTACAGAATATAGAACAGAGACAGGGAGAGAAAAATATCAATAGCCTTTTGAAATAAGTATATGTGAAACAACTCATCATGGATTTATTATCTTTATAATAAATTGCAGTCATGGCCAGGAGGGCCTTTGTACAACTCCGTGTGATATGCCAGCTGCGCCCGCTCCTGGATAGGGACTCCTTGCTTACAGTCACACATGCCCTGGTCACCTCCAGACTAGACTATTGCAAAGCACTCTACATGGGGCTGCCCTTGATGACCATTCGGAGGCTGCGGCTGGTCCAAAATGCGGCAGTCTGGGTAGTGATGAGATGTGGGTGTTATGCCCGTGCCTAGCCCCTGCTCCGGGAGCTGCACTGGTTACCAGTTTGCCTCCGAGTCCAATTCAAGGTGCTGGTTATGAACTTTAGAGCCCTACATGGGAGTGGGCCAGGATACCTAAGAGACCACATTGCCCTAAGAACATCTGTCCGTCCAACCAGAGTGGACCGGAGGGGTTCCCTAATTGTTCCATCAGCCAGGGGGGTTCATCTCTCTAGCACAAGAAAAAGGGCCTTTTCCGTGTTCGCTCCGGCCCTTTGGAACCTCCTACCAGTAGAACTAAGGTTAGAGACGGAGTTGCTTCCCTTCAGGAAAGGACTCAAGACCTAGCTGGCGGGTCAGGTGTGGAGCCCAGAGAGCAACGTGGTTCCTGCTTGCTGGCTTTTACCATGAGATGTACCCTCTCTCTGCTTCTCAGGGTGGGTGGGATTCTTTTTAATGTGGGTGGAGTTTTTTAATTGCTTTTATTGTATGGGGTTTTAGATTGTGTGAGCCGCCCTGCGTCGGGCTTGCCTGATTGGGTGGCAAACAAATTGAAATATTAAATTAAATAAATTAAATTAAATTATAATAAAACTTAAATGACTTAATAAGTAAAGCTATTCTGACATTTAGTGGCATGCACAATGTGATTCTCCAGCATTATTTGTAAAACCCATTTTGCATTCAGGCTATGCAAAAGTGTTTACATCCAGATAAACATTTGCTAGGATTCCACCAGCTTAAGTGATTTTTTATCCTTTCTATGGTGTCTTTTTGCTTCTTACTGGGTGAAACTCCTTAGCCTTCAAGAGAATCAGAGCAATTTAAAAGAGATTTTAAAAACTCATAGAACTTTTAACAAAGGGTGAGGGGTCATAGCTCAGTGGTACAGCACTAAAAGTGCCGAACCACTTGTTACTTTAAAATCAGAGGAAGCAGTCACTCCTCCTCCTCCTGATTTTAAACTCAAAAATAAGAGCATGGGGGTCTGATATGACCTGGGACCTTAGCAGGATTTCTTAATTTTGCATTTCATGAAGGTGTTCATCCAGACTAGATGTGCCATTCCTGCAGTTTACATTGTCCAAAAGTGATTCTTTAATTTGCTTTTTGGGCAGCACTATCTGCAAGTTGAGGAGATCTTTTCTAAATCAGGACTACAGCTGAACAAAAGATGTCAGGAAATTAATTCCCTCTCCCCATTAGTCCTAATCCAGATATTATTTTCTGTCCTATATTTTAATGGCGGCGGGGGGGGAGAGTTAGTTGCTTGCTTAATCTTCAAAGTATTGTATATTGTGACTATAACCATTTAACACAAGTTAATTGTAAAGCATTTATAGAAAGAAAACTGATGATTGAAGGTTTTCTCAGTAGCAGGTGCTTCTAAAAGGGACCTTTAAAGAGGTGGGTGACTCCTGTGGTAAGGATTGGGCAAATAGGGCTGTTGCAGAAGGGCCCTAGGACACATTAACTAAAGGAAGATTCTAGAAGGAAATGTTCCCATCCTTTCTTTAATCAAGCAACTCCCTGAACTTAGTTGAACAATATTCAAGAGGGATCTGACAGCCTGAAGAGGTTCTAATGAAGGACCAGCGATTGCAGTGGATTCACAGTGCTCTGTAGTATTTCGGCTTTCCTTTAGAATTGCTTTGAGAAATCTAGCATAACTGAAGTTCTACAGCACTGATCTCTGATTTTAAATTATGCTTGTCAAATAAATATTGGATTAATCTAATAGGTTTCTGACAAAAGTTTCCCTCTGTGAACTTCCTTAAGTTCTGGCAATATATTTTTGCATGCAGAAAGATCCGGTTTCAATGCCTTGCACTTTCAAGAAGATAAAGTAAGAATGCCAGAACCAAACAAAGGCTTATACAGTAAACCACCGGTTTACGTTGCGTTCAGTCAATGTCGTTTTCGGTTGACGATGTGACTTTTTGTGAAAAGTCATCTCTGGTTAACGATGTGGCATCATTAAGCGAGGGCACCGTGTTTCATCTCCTACCTCATGAAGCTGGAAAATCGCCGCCGGTCCCTGTTTCGGGCTCTCTGCCTCTCCAGCAGTGTGTGGGAGGTTTGAAGGACCTATTCGGCACTATCCCTGCCTTCCTAGGTGCTCCCTGTGCTGCCCAACAGCTGATTATAGTTTCAACAAGCCTCCCACATACTGCTGGAGAGGCAGAGAGCCTGAAACAGGGACTCCAACGACGATAATTTTCCAGCTTCATAAGGTAGAAAATCTTGTCGTAGGGGTGGGCAGAGGCGCAGATCGCCTCCCCCGACCCCCCAGAGGTGGCAGGGACCCCCCCAAAAAGGGGGAAAATCCCATCATGATGGAGGTTTTCCTGCACATTTTGGGGTCTCCGCCACCCCTGCCCACCCCCACAAAAAGGCTGCCCAACCCCCACAAGAAGGAAGACTGATCCCCTACTTTTCCAGCTGATTATGGGCTAAAAAAATAATCGCCATTTTTTGGTCCCTGTTTCAGGCTCTCTGGGTCCACAGCAACATCGGCGGCGGCTGGGAGGACCTCTACTGTGCAAACCCCGTCTTCCTACGACCTTCTGGAGCCATGTTAGAAGCTAAAACAGTTGCATCCGCCATCTTGGAAAGAAATAAACCAAAACCAAAAAGGCGGATGCAACTGTTTTTGCTTCTAGCATGGCTCAGGAAGGTCGTAGGAAGATGGGGTTTGCATGGGAGAGCTCCTCCCAGCCCCCTGTTGCTGTGGACCCAGAGAGCCTGAAACAGAGACCAAAAAATGACAATTTTTAAGCCAACAATCAGCTGGAAAGGTAGAGGGTCAGATTTCCTTCTTGTGGGGTTGGGCAGGGGTGGTGGAGACCCAAAAATGTGCAGGAAAACTTCCATTACAATGGGATTTCTCCCCCTTTTTGTGGGGTCCCCACCACCCCTGCCACCTCTGGGGGGTCGCGAGAAGGAATCCAAGCTGTTTCTGACCCCCAAGGACCTTTTTGGATGCTGCTGCAAGCATAAACCCCGGGGTAAACCCCTTCATCTGCTGCAGGTTTCTGCTTCCTGGTTAACGACATTTCCCGGTTAGCGATGCAACATTGGGAACCAAGAAACGTCGTTAACGTCGTTTCAATTGTTCACTAGATGCCTCCAGGGATCTCATTAAGCAGGATATTCCCGCTAATGTTGTTTGCAGTAAAGCTAGAGGGATCTGTGATCTGACGCTATACAGTATAAGCAAAGTTCTTACATTCTAGAAAGCCTTCATTATCTAAATAACAAAACACAGGGAGCCAGACTGAAATTTCCTCAATAATTCCAAACTATTGCTATATGTTCAAATAATGCTCTTGAAAATAATGTGAATGAACAGATGAACATCAGTGAGAAACAACCTGACCAAATGGACTAGCTTCCTCAAAACTGACACATGTAGAGAACAGACCTTGTAAAGTAAACTTATACAAATTAATGCACAAAATGTGTCAAAGTACACCTGGATATTAGAGGAACAGCTGCATTCACTACCAACTTTTACTATGTCAGGACAATTTTATATTTTTCACAGAGCTCAGTAATATTTCAGCTTTCTTTCAGAATTACTTTGAGAAATCTGGCATAACTGACACTTTTGCAGCACTGATCTCAGGTATTTTATGTTTGTCAAATAAATATTGGATTAACCCAACATGTGTGTGACAGAAAACTGCTTTTCCATTGCTGTGTTCTGTTTTCCCCAATTTATGTCTATGATCAAAGCAGTCTTAGGCATCAATGTTGAATATCAGAACACTTTCCCATTAAGTGAGAACTCTTTTTACTTTTAATAAAATCATCAGCCAACTCCAGATCTCTGATGTTAAGAATAAAAATAAATAAATAAATATCAAAACTGATCTTGACAAACACAATCACTGTTGTCAGTGGTCATCACAGTTTTGTTTGTAAGTCCCTTTAATTATAATGCAATTACACCTACTTTTCAATACTGTATATCCAATAATGACTGGGCTGTGACATTGTCAGGTTTTTTATTTTGTATGCTTGTTCTATCAGCCAAAACACGTGACTGACATCTTTCTCATTTTTTAATACTAGAGAAAGTGCTGAAAAGGGCCACTATAAGTAAAAATTGACTTGATAGCGCATGATTATTATTATACTACATCTATTTTTTGTTGATTGTGTGAAGAAGTTGTGAAACACAAGTAGAGCATCTGGTGAGTTCTGTAGGAAAGTTTCTTCTGGTAGATACAATGGTCCTTTAATCTGAATGCAGAAATGTTTCACTTATTCATTATCTAGCAGATTGAGAATTAAATCCAAGTTTCATTTTGAAAGAACTCAAACAAAGAGCATATAGCAGGGATTTTCAACCTGCAGCCCGTGGGCCGAATGTGGCCCACAGCACCATTTCATGTGGCCCCCCACCGCTTCCACCACACTACCATGTGGTGGAAATAAGGGAAAATGGGCATCCATCCCCTGAAGCTGTCTAAAGGAGTGTGTGTGTGTGTGTGTGTGTGTGTGTGTGTGTGTGTGTGTGTGTGTGTGTGTGTGTGTGTGTGTGTGTGTGTGTGTGTGTGTGTAGTAGGTTAACACCATCACCCAATGCCAAAAAATCTTCCAAATGATAAATTAATGAATAATTTACAATTTGTTCCAAAGCCTTTGTAATGAAGACTACTCTGATCTGCAGAAAGCCATTTGTCACTGTTGTCTTGTTACAAACAGTCAAAGTAAGAAAAACAGGTCTCTTACCACACCATAGGCAACAGTATCTGAATACATTCTCATTTCTGGATATACGCTGACAAGATACCATCTAAAGGTCTTGCACTGCAGCCTTTTCCTCAAAGCTTTCCTCTCAGAAATATCACCAATGTCAATTCCAGAATCCTGTGAAGATGGAACAGAAGATCGGACAGACATATTAGATTGTGCCTTCTCTTAGATTGTACAGTACAGTACAGTAAAATCAAGTTCCACTGCAATAATAATTTTTCTCAACAATATATTTTGCAGTTTATACTGAATGGCAAGCGGTCCTGGAAATCTCTGTTCTATTGGGAAAACTATAGTCTCTTCTTCAATTTTTTCTGGGCAGCAGATTCTAATGCTTGGATTTCTCATTTTACTCCAAAGATCAGAGATCCTGCCCACCATTTTACCTTATCCAGCAACTTTTTTTAATGTTGATATAAAGATTTCAGTTACTGCTTTTGTTAAATGCAAAGCTCCCTCCCTGCTTTTCCTTTTTTATTACATTTTATAGCTAAGTCTTGGTTGGTGTAACATAGTTTTGTGGCATTCAAGATACATGAGTGCCATAAAGAGGTTGTAAGTGGAGAGCAATAATTTATCTCATTATAGCTATGGAGTGGAGATTTTTAAAGAGGCATCTAAATGCAAATTTGGATACAAGTATTTGACAGGAAGCAAAATGAGATTTTTTTTTACTATAGATTATATCCATGTACACAAAAAACTCAAACAAAATGCAGAATAAATAAACTTTACATAAAAATATTATCCACTGGTAGATTATGGAGAGCCTTGTGCAGGTAATAAGAACTTACACTCTTCTAAATTTTCCAGAAAAAGGAAAAGATTTACTTTTCTTTTTAGGCTCTCTGCAACCTGTAGCAAATGGCTGTACCACTTGAATGTATGCTTGCTATATAGACTCTATTGTTGAGGGTACTTCCGCTGCGTGCAAAATGTAGACTGAGGAAGAGGCAGGAAGAATGCTGTCTGTATCAATTGCAGCCTTCTATATACTGCTTGTTTTATGTGATTTTATTTAATACTAGCAAGGGTTGCCCGGCGTTGCCGGGCTTTTTTGGGTATTTTTTTTTAAAAAAATATGAGAAATGGTTTTGGATGATTTTTGTTGTATGTGTGTTTAAATGAGTTATGTTTTTTTAAAAAAATATTGTTTTTTTATACATAGGTAGTTTTTTAAACTGTTATAAATAAATTTGGATTTTTAAAAGTGGAAAGGTTGATATATATTTTTTCCCAATAATTGCATTTTTAAAAATAATTTGTCCTTTTTTTTTGGTGATAGGTGTACTTTGGATAAGATTTTTTTAAAAATGTGTAAGTGTACTTCGAATTCATTGAGTGTCATTTTTCCTGTGGCCACTTGGTGGTGGTGTTGCGTAATGTTTGTCCTGTCCTGTGTATTCTTCCTGTTCTTTTGCCATTTCAATTCTGTTTCTCGGTGTGGCTGGACCTGTGTTGGTAAGTTGTGATCTCCGATATTTAAGTGAAAAGGACGCTGGGATATGAATTTTGTTGGGGGGGGGGCCTGTTGTTTTTTGTTGTATGTTTTTCCTGTCTTTGTTTGTGTTTATTTTTTAAAGGTTAGATTTCTTTTTTTGAATGGTTTTGATTTGATTTTTGGTGGGTCCTTTTTTTAGGGGGGGTGCCTTTTGTTCTCACGGACCATGCTTGGTGGCCCATGGGAAGGTAGGCTACTTGCAGCGGGGGTGCCTTTTCTTCCCATTGGCCATGCTTGTTTGCCCGTGGTTAGGAAGGGCACTTGCGGCGGGGGGTGCCTTTTGATTCCATGGGCCATGCTGGATGGCCCTTGGGAAGGGAGCGTTGTTGCGGGGAGGGTGCCTTTCGTTTCCACGGGCCATGCTTGTTTTCCCGTTGGGAAGAAGGGCAGTTGCGGGGGAGGGGTGGTGGGTGGATTGTTTTTATTTTTGGCGCGGTGGCAGTCCCTTCGAACGGAAGAGCAGGGGCGGCGGGTTTGTTTCATTTTCTTCCCCTACGGGCCATGCTGGCTCGCCCGTGGGGATGAATGGCGGCAGGACGCTGGGGCTTGTAGTTATGGGTTCATGCTTTGTGTTTGTGCTGCATTTTTTTAACATGCTTTTCGTTTGATTGGCTGTGACGCGTGTCCGAACGCTGCGGCGTGCGTGAGCCTCTCAGCCTGATTGGCTCTGGCGCGCCGCGGCGCAATGACTGTTGGGACGTGAAGTTCTTTCCCTTTCTTGCCATTTGTGGGGCTGAGGCCCCCGTGCCGGATTTTTAAATCCTTCGTTGACCTGCGTAGGGAATTCGGCCGTGCACACGAAGGGTGGGTGTGGGTCAGTAGGGTGACGCATAGCAGCCTATAGCCAGTTCCAACGGTGAACACTTGGTTTTATAGGTTAAGATTTCTATTTTTAAAATGGAAAAAAGTCACACTTATGTTTCTAATTGCTGACCCATAAATTAATTAGCTTATGTAATATCAGTGCAATTTGCTAGATGCAATTAAAAGATATGAAGATCTGATTTTATGTCTTGTACATAATTTGGTTGTCCCGTAATTAACATTAGGTGGAAGAAAAATAATATCCTATTTTGCCTGGAAATAAAAGCTTGACTATAGAAGTAGCAGAAGCTATACAGTATTCCCATTTTCTGCCACAAGGAGGACAGCAAAGGGAACCTTTGTTTTTTGACATTGCTATTACCTTTTAGTATAGTTTCTTTACTATTGTGTAAGATCTAACTTGTCAGATATATTAGTTGGAGAAAGCACTGAAAGGAAGAATAATTTCTCCATTTATTTTCTGATAGGCTTCTATACTTTTCATATTTGCTTTATAAATATTTACATAAACAAGTTAGGAATCCTATTAGTTATTTATAATTGCATTTAGTGCAACTAGTAGTATAACTTGGTGTGTGATGAGGAATACAAATGGTGATTCATTAAGTACCGTGTTTCCCTGAAAATAAGGCACTGTCTAATATTTATTTTTCCTCAAGAAGACACACTATGGCTTGTTTTCAGGGGATGTCTTATTTTTATTATGTTCTTCTGGAACATCACCATAACTCTCCAAACCTGGAAGTCCATCCTTTGCGCATGTGCAGAACCCTTCTGCGCATGTGCAGAACTCCTCTGTGCATGCACAAAATCCTTTGTGCATGCGCAGAGCCCATTTGCCATGCCATGCCTATCACTATGTCTTATTTCCGGGGTATGGCTTATATCGCGCAAATGCTTAGAAATCCTGCTATGGCTTCTTATATGGGTATGTAATTATTTTCGGGGAAATACTGTAGTACCAATTTGCCACAGCAGTTTGCACCAGTACATTCAGACAATCGTATACATATCTGACCACATATATTCCCTATAGTCATATTATACTCCTGCTTGTTGTTGTTCAGTCTCACAGTTGAGTCCAACCCTTCGTGACCACATGGACTACAATATATCAGCTTCTCTATCATCTGCCATCTTCTAGAGCCTGCTCAGATCCATGTCCACCACATCAATGATGCTGTCTACTTGTCTCATCCTCTGCCACCCCTTCTCCCTTAGCCTTTGATCTTTCCTAGCATCAGGGTCTTCTCTAGTGAGTCCTCTCTTCTCATTTTGTGGCCAAAGTATTCAGCTTCAGTATCTATCCTTCCAAGTAGCATTCAGGATTGTTTTCCTTTAAGATTGACTGATTTGACCTCCATGCAGTCCAGGGGTCTCTCAAAAGTCATCTTCAGCACCACAGTTCAAAGGTTTCTATTCTTATGCACTAAGCCTTCCTTATGGTCCATCCCTTACATTATGGTCTTCCTTATGGTCAATCCCTTACATTACTACTGGGAAAACTATCACTTTAACTATGCGGACATTTGTTAGCAGGGTGATTTTTCTATTTTTATTATGCTGCCTAGGTTTACCATAGCTTGCCTCCCAAGGAGTAAGCATCTTTTTATTTCATGGCTGCAGTCACAATCTGCATTTATCTTGGATTCTAAGAAAGTAAGGTCTGACACTGCTTCTATTTCTTCCCCTTCAATTTGCTAAGGAATGATGGGGCTAGATGCCATGATCTTGGTATTTTTATGTTGACTTTCAAGCCAACATTTGCACTTTCCTCTTTCACCTTCAACTACAGACTCTTTAGATCTTCTTCACTTTCTGTAATTAGGGTGATGACTTCCTACTTTGGCATTCCAATCACCTAGAATGATAAGGACAATTTTTGGTGTCAATTTTAGAAGGTGCTGTAGGTCTTCACAGAACCAGTTGACTTCAGCCTCTTCTGTGTTAGTGGTTGGGGCACAGAAATGGATTACTGTGATACTGAATGGCTTGCCTTGGACTTGGACAGAAATCATTCTGTCATTTTTGAGGTTGTAACCCATTACTGCTTTCCTCACTCTTTTATTAAGTATAAGGGCCACTCCATTTCTTCTAAGGGAGTGCTGTCCACAGGAGATATAATGATTACTGATTCCCAGGCTGTCCATGTTCAGTCTTGCCATCTTGTTGTTCAGTCGCACAGTCGACTCTGACCCTTTGCGACCCCATGGACCATTTTCCTCCAGGCGCCTCTGTCCTCTACCATCCCCCTCAGCCCTCCCAGCTCTGTGCCCATTGTGTCTATAATACCATCTAGCCATCTCATCCTTGGCCTCCCCCTTCTTCTTTTGCCCTCCACCTTTCCCAACATCAATGCCTTCTCAAGTGAATCCTCCCTTCTCATTTGATGTCCAAAGTATTTTAGCTTCATCTTTACTATTTGACCTTCCAATGAGCAGTCAGGGTTAATTTCTTCTAAGATTGACCTATTTGTTCTCCTCGCTGTCCAGGGGACTCTCAAAACCCTCCTCCAACACCACATTTCAAAGGCATCTATTCTTCTGCGTTCAGCCTTCCTAATTGTCCAGCTCTCACATCCATACATTACTACTGGGAAAACCATTGCCTTGACTATTCTAATTTTAGTTTGCAATGTAATGTCTCTGCTTTTCACTATGTTCCCCAGGTTTCTCATCGCTTGTCTCCCAAGAATCAGTCGCCTTTTTATTTCATGGCTGCAATCCCCAGCTGCAGTGATCTTTGATCCTAAGAAAGTAAAATCTGTCACTGCTTCTACTTCTTCCCCGTCTATTTTCCAGGAACTGATTGGGCCTGTTGCCATTATCTTGGTTTTCTTGATATTGAGTCTCAAGCCAGCTTTTGCACTCTCCTCCTTCAGCCCAATCAAGAGATTCTTTAGGTCTTCCTCACTTTCTGCCATTAGGGTGGTATCGTCTGCATATCTCAGATTATTGATGTTTCTCCCAGCGATTTTAATCCCATATTGTGATTCCTCCATCCCTGCACTGCGCATTATGTGCTCTGTGTATAGGTTGAATAAGCATGGTGACAAAATGCAGCCTTGCCATCTTATATTTGACCAAATTCAGCTTCATAGATTTGATATTCCAGTTTCCTACACAATATATTTTTTTGCAGCATTGGGCTTTCTTTTCTTCATCAGATAAATACACAACTGAGAGGCCTTTTGGTTTTGCCCAGCTGCTTCACACTTTCTGGAGCAACTTGTATTTGCCCTCCACTCTTCCCTAGTAGCATATTGGACACTTTTCAACCGGAGGGACTCATCTTCCAGTGTCATATCATTCAGCCTGTCCATTGGGTTTTCTTGTCAAAAATACTTGAGTAAGTTGCCATTTCCTTCTCCAGTGGACTGCATTTAGTCTGAGTTCTCTACTATGGCCTATATTATCTTGGGTGGCCCTACACTGCATAGCACATAGCCTCATTGAACCTCACAAGCTCCCTCGCCACAGCAAGGCAATGATTCTTGAGCAGAATACATCTTTATGATATACCAAAAAATAAATAAAACTAAAATCATTCAGGGTATGGTTTTGTAGAAACAATGATGCATTCTGTCTTGTTATCTAAAGCTACAGTAAGTGACTAAAATATACATTACAGACAACAAGTCATTAGAAGCTGAAAATCATATTAGTGGCCCAGATATAATGTTTTGACAAACCTTGATTTCTAAGAAATTACACTTTGAAATGAGATCCATGTTTACAACCATGGACCAATCACAAAACAGGTTAATTTACAAACTATAGAATATGCAAAAATTACTTTATAACAATCAGATGCTGATAGTTTCTCTAATATTATATAGAGTTCAACCCAATGAAAGAAATTTATGGTAACATTGTTTCCATTCATTTATTTCACCAATATATATATTTACATGCTGGACCACTCATCATTCAAAAGTCTCTATGGAATGTTACACTAACCACATTTAGGAATATACTAATTCTCAGCAAAACTGATTTAAAAATTAGTACAATTCTCAGATTTCTGAAAACACATTCAACATGGAGTGGTATTTTGCTATATAAAACAGACTCTGCCTGTTTTGCAAATTGAGAATTATTATCTGTACAAATATCCCTGTCATATTCTGATCTAGAGAAGGTGTTTGATCCCATTTTATTATTTGAGCTCTGTCAGTCAAAATATTAACAAAGGGTTGTACTGAAACATGAAGGAATTCAGGGAAATTATTAACAGACAGAAATACAGTATATGTCAGCATCAAAATTCTATCACACGTGAATAAAAGTCTAGGATTGTTAAAGAAAACTCAGAAAAGTTATTGTGGCGTGGTCATGGCTAGTTGTGGGTTTTTGGGAGCTGTAGTCAAAATGTTTCCAAACTTGCTCTTTAGTTCACTAGGATTTAATCCATAGCTCTTGATTTGTTTCTTACAAGGAGTAGTTCTGCTCTCTGTAGTAAGGTGAAACAACTAGACACTAACTTGCATGGTGTTCTAAGTGACTCTCTGGGGTAGCAGAGTAAGTAAATGGGTCTTTCCAAAAAGCTAAAGACATCACACCATCATATTCGATTAAATTCAACCTTAGTATAATTAAGTTGCTGCCAACATAAACTATTCTTATTTTGACAGAATAAAATCTTCCTGGGTAGAGAAAGATAGAATTTAGAGTCTTTGGGCAATTCTGCAATGTTAGCCAAAGCCTGATATAGCTCTGAGAATGCAAGCTTTTTAATTTTTATAAATAAAGTTTCTCACCCTAAAGATTACACAGATGGTTTGAGAAATGTAATGGCAAAAAATGATAAAGACTTCAGTAACAAAAGAAAACAACAACAATAAACTATCCGTTTCCTTGTTGTTTGGTTCTAATGATATTGAAGCACATATGTTAAGATTTGCCAAGTATTGTAAAAATGCTATGTATTCATGCTATGTAATGCATTTCTGAATGTCTATGTGTATTATATGAGATATTTCTGCTATTGTTTTCTCTAAAAAAAGTAAAAATGTTTATCAATATTCTTTTGTACCTCTAATCCGGTGTTTCCCAACCTTTGGTTTTTGGACTTCAATCCCCCCCAAAAACTCAGTGAATCCCCCAAAACACTGATCCACCAATGTACTGACTTAGGCTTTTGGAAATTTAAGCCCTCCTGGGACGTGTGTGCCCCACATTGGGAACCACTGCTCTATGCATCACAGGGATTTGAGCAAGGTGGTTCTCTCTATGGTGGAAGCACTGTTATCTCTTGGAACAGCCTTGAACTGGCAATGAATCTTTGTTCATCTTTAAGGAGCCCTATTCATGTTACGAAACTGTTTGCACTTAGTACAATGACAGAAGAGGGATCTAGCCCCATCCTCTTCATTTCTGGTTTCATCATTAACTTACATATGGACAACAGCAAGTCTAAAGAGGAGAGTCTCCACAATCTGTTGGGGCTCTTTGTGTGAGTCAGTATTCTAGAAAATTAGTGTATAAAGCCACACGATAAGTTCATAGAGATAATGGAATAAGACCTTTTGCACTTCATGCATAGGAAGTGATGAAATTGGAGAGACGAGGAAGAAGCTAGAGCATTGCTCTATGTCCCTGTGTTAAGTATACATAATTGGCTAACAATAAAAGAGGGTTGTTATTACATATATGCTGACTTGCTCTCCCCCATTGTTTTGAAAAGCATAAGACTACCATTTTAAACACTTATTTGTAGCCATTCCCATTAAACATAACAGGATTTACTTCTGAATAGATATATACAGGATTGTGTAGCTATGTTTCACTGTGAAAGCTTTATTCTTACATGAACTTTAGAAGTTCTTGGATTACATTCCATAAATCAATAGGCTTGTAGCAGCCTAATAAAAATATACAAACTGTAAGGATGATTTCAAATTCCCTGTGTCTTTGACATAATATCACAGCTCTCTGCTACATTTTTGTAGCTACCACAATTTGTTGTTTTATAATACAAGAAATGGCATGTGATCTAGGCTAATGGGCCAAACACTCCATTCTTCTGCAACAAATTTAGTTATTGGAGGCAAAACACAAGCAATTTTAAAGATTTTGGTCTCAGGAACAGAGAATGAAGACCCAGATGTCAGCCGAGGCTAAATGCTTCAAGCTCTCATTGAAAATGGAGTGTCTTTCTGACACAAAACTCCTGTTAGAATACTGAGGCATCTGTAGGAGTTTTGAAGCATTGAAAATGAGTTCTGTTTGTAACACTTACTAAGGTATGCCTCTGTATGCCAGAAATATGGGCATACTGCTGCCCTCCAGGAGACTCTTGAACTACAATTAGCAGAAGCCCTAGCTAGCCTAGCTAACTGATAAAGAAGTCCAGGGGACTACAGTCCAACAGTATTTAGAAGGCCACAGTTTGCATGCTCCTGAATCACAAAAGAAAAAACTCCTTGACTCAGCCTTCTAAAACATGTTAGAAACTATGCTCAAATTGAAAGAGCGTCCCATGTAGAAAAGGAAAATATAAGACATATCAGGCAAGAAACAAAACAAAACCCTTTAAAAAAAGGGACAAAAACGTTATATAATATTTTAATGTGAGTTTCCATGGATCAAATCTACTTCCTCAGACATGAACGTGGGATTACATGGCAATCATGTATACTACATGCCCTCAAGATGAAAAGACAGTGGTTGCTCATGTCAAGAGGGAATTATTCACCTAAGAGATAAACATAAGAAGATTAAACTATGTTGTCCTACCCCCACCATACATATAACCCCCCCTCTCTCACACAGAACAAAACACTGACTTCTAGCATTGTTTTGTCTCCCTTACTTTCCGCTTTTCCACATTTTGCTTTTATCTCAAGTTGGTTTTTTTTTGTTTGAATGAGCTTAATATGCTGAAATAAGGTAGAATGGTCCCAACGGATGGTTCTTGTGGACATGGACCATCTTTATTTACTCCCACAACTAGTGGTTCTTTACAATGGGTCCAGGAATTTAGAAAACCTTCATTTATGTTTACACACAATGCTAACAATGCTATAGATGTCACAAAAATATTCCTAATGTGGACATGGAAAGGGAATAAGCTACTTAGTCATCTCTAGCTTACAAACTTGATGGGGAATTTAAATTAATGATATATAGCCATTTGGCACTTGTTCATAACCCACCTCTTGGGGAATATTCCATGCCATATATACGTGGCTTTTAAATTCATCCATCCAGACCTCAGCCACTCTTAGTGCATTTCTTCGGACATGAGTAGTTAGGTCTTCTGTATATGGCTTATGGGCTCGTTCAATATGGGCAATCCTTGAGCAAGGCAGAACTTCAACGCTACCACCACACTGCCATACCTAGAAACAAATAAATTGCTCAATTTAGGTAACACTATTACAGTGAACAATACTTTATTGTCATTGTATTATACACTTTCTAAATGGACAAGGAAATTCTTACTGTGTATAATCTGTTGTAGCCCTCAAAGTGTGAAAAACATATTATACTTATTTTATTAATCCCACACTATCTTTAAAGCATTTCAACATTATTATAAACATAAAACTAAACTTTTCTTCCCATTGGGAACATCAAGCTTATTTCCAAACATTTTCACTTCCAACCATACATAGTAGATATACTATTGCTTCCTTTGGACCAGGGGTTCCCAACCTATTGCCCACAGCACCATTTAATATGGCCTGCTGCCACTGCACCTGGAAGTGGAAGCGGACACATTTATAACAGCCGTAAAATGTGCCTGCATATGTGTAAATGTGGTTACATCAGCCGTAAATGTGCCCATGGCTGTTGTAAACATCGAAGCGGGCGCATTTACTTCTGCTTCCGGGGGGCATGGCTCAGCCCGCTCAGCTGTCCAGGGGATGTAGTCAGGCTCACAGCATAAAATGGTTGGGAACCTCTGCTTTAGGCTCTTCTCTTAGCTCATGTATCTTTACTTAGAAAAAGATGCAGTTGTTCTAATAAGTTTCACATATGAGCAAAAGTGTTTAGGATTGCAGCCAATGCCTTTCTTGTGAACTATGACTTTTGAACTCCATGGTAGAATCTCAGTTTTAGAGAATATATTTGTTAGAGAGGAAACAGCATTTGATATGGGGAACTTTGGGAAGCATAGTGCACCAAAATGTTAGAGTGAAAATACAGATGTATATACAGTACAAGAGAACTCTCTTACCCATTATACTCAGTTGCTATTTCCCTTTTGAGCTAAACTGATTCTTACATCTTGTCTGGTCTTAAATGCTAAAATCATAAAGCTGCAGTTCTATGCATTGTTGTTCTGACTGTACACACCACCAAATTCAATGGAATGTTATGTCTCAGTTGACATGCAGGCTGTATTATACATATAAACATTGACAACAATAAGTACAAAAGCAGCAATCAGATGAAGTGTCCATTTCCTGGCTTTTTGTGGAACAGATTAAATGCCTGATTTGTGAACTGTACTCCATGTTTACTCATGCTGGGCAAACAGAGTCACAAATGGCAATTGATATTGTAATAAAGAAATAACTGTAGTAAAGTTTCCTATAGTTTTCATTTTAGGTTCTTGCAATAAACAGCTGGGAAAAGATAAGGTTGCCCCTGGAGAATTTTTGACAAATTTTCTTCTCATCCACCATTCTGGAACAAGTGAAAGAATAACAAACACAGCTTTGACCCAACTTTCATAGTGGTACTTTAAGAAACAAACAAACCAAAAACCCTAGTCTGTAAGAATATATCTCCTATGAAGCATGAACTAAGAATATTGATTCATTTAGTATCAAGAGGGCAGAAATAAATACAGTATGTGGTTTTGTTCCAGATTTCCAAGATTTTCTTGTTGAATATTTGTTGAACTTTCCCTATGCCTACATTCTGCTATTTGCAAATCCTCAAGAAAAATATAAGAGGACATTTTAGCTCTGCAATAATACAAAGCTATACAACAAATACTCTTATAGGACAAGGAGAAACAAAAGCGACTCATTTCTTACAGTCCTTGAAAATAATGCAACTTTGTCTTCCACCTTATCTTTATTGAGGAGAGGAGATAGGCTGGCTGGCTGAACAGTGTGTTCTGAGAATGAGTGTTGACGACCTCTAGGCTTGTCTTATTAATGTCCTATACAGTACCAGGATTTTTTTTGCTCAGAGATCTATTTGATACATTTAGCCTACATACAGCATCTGATGGCAGCAGAACATGGCAAGGATTCAGGAAGTTTACTCAGCATATGCTGGAAGGCAAGAAAGTGCTTTGCCATTTATGCTCACAAGATGACTGCTACTCTGCAGCACCCCAAAACAAAGTAGGGCACATTTCTGTCTCAATGATGGAATCACTACCGTGCATATAATTTCATGGAAAATAATGCAAATAAATAATAATACAAATACAGAATAATTAGAAATACTTCTGAATTTTATCAGAATTTCATTCTAAATATGGAGTTCTCACAGCACCATTTATCCCTGTCTGTGGTGGCTTAGTGTTTAAGATACTGAACTTGATGACTGGAAAGTCGGCATGTCAATAATTCAAGATCTGAGTGCTGCATGACAGAGTGAGCTCCCATCCCTGTCCCAACTCCTACTAACCTAGCAGTTTGAATGCAAGAAATTGAGAATGTAGGAAGATAATTTCCTTTCCCTCCTGCCATCTTCACTTTCATTATATGGAAAGTGACACATCTGAAAAGGGATTATTTCTGTTCACATCTATTATTTCCATGTGAGGAAGAAAGCTGATTTCTCTCAGTTCTTGCTCACCTGAAGAAATTGCTTGTGAAGAAAGCAGTGGTGCAGAGAATAGAGCCAGATCCTTTCATTTGTTGGATGTAAGACAATGAGTGACACCTAAATTGAACTTTAATTCTTAGAGAGAGTATAAAACAGTTTCTTTTAGACCAGAGGGCATAATGCCCTCAGTTAAGAGGAATTAATAGTATTTCTCATCTGTGGGTTCCGCGCACATAATTGATATACTGTCCCTGACAGAACCACGGCTTGGGGGAACACTCCTTAGAGCCTGGTTCCAAAGGGACAGACATTGGGGTGCAGATTAATATAGTTTAATTCACCGATCGCTGACCTGCCAGGCAGTTCGGACAGTAGAAGGCAAAAGATCACCAGGTGATGAACCTGATAAGCATGTAATGGGTAATCTTGCCTCCGCAGACACTCTGAGCCCAAGAGTCAACTTAGGCAGATGTTTACTCCCAATAGCAGTAGACAATGCATGTCTCCCTGGTCGTAAATTAGATAGATAAGGAACTTCCCCTGGTGAAGTCATCCCTAATGAGTAACTTGTGTAATCTTAAAGTGCAGACTTGCAGTTTTCCTGTAACGGCCACGCGCAACTTATGCACGCGGCCGAGCTAGGCAGAGTATAAAGATTAGAGCCTTCTGATAAATAAACGCTGGTCTTCACTCCATCTTGCCTCGTGTGTCTTTGCTTGACCAGTCTCCTCCGGGACCTTCTGGCCCGCATTGGGCCCTAATCTAACACTCATCCACTCCCCTACTACCTTTACAGATTTTTACCAACCATGATGGGAAAAGATAATAACCAGACGTCATAGATTTACAGTGTGTAACCACCTTGTCCTCCCTCCAGATGATGCAGGCTGAAATTGCTCCCAAAGATCCTGACAGGAGGTCTTGGACATCTCAATGTGATTTAACGTATTAACTGTGGAATCAAGGTCCCGATGGATGACCTCCAACTTTGTTCTAAAATCCATTGATGTTGATGAGGGCCCAAAGATTTTCCTGCAGTGAAGCTGAGGAGGAGGATTTTGTAAAGTTCAGCTTGCTGGTTGACTGCAGTGGGTATTATAGCTCTTCCTTACCCTTCTTACATACCCACTGATAAATGGTATTGGCCTGTCTCATCAGCCTAAGGTTTTCCAAAGGGACCTGACTCTACCTGGTCTCTAGTCTTCTCCTTCACTGCTTCATCACTGGAAGTTCCTCCATGAGTAACAAGGACAGTCAAACTCTGCAGCAGAGAAGATGTTCGGGAGCGATCATATCACACACCCAGGTTGTTTCTGAGTACCAAGCCAGTCAGAAATCCACCCAAGGCTGCTTGGAAACTTATTTGGATTCTAAGTCTTTGTGGGCAGACCATCTTAACCAGTTCTAGTTTCCCATGGGGTGGGGTTGGTGTCATTACTTTTAACTTCAGCAGGTGTTGATCTGTCCATGATAAGATGGAGGGAACAATATCCAATCTGTCCATGATAAGATGGAGGAAACAATATCCACCACCTTCAGATCATACTCCCCACAGGCTCTGGAAGTCCAAGGTATGGCCCATCACATGTGTGGGGCTGGTGATACATTGGAAGAGGCCTGTGGTAGACTAAATTCCGTTATTGTTTTGATAAATATCCAAAATTTCACCCACCCCTCCCTCAAAGTCCTTAGTCTGGCAAGAACAAACTCAAGAAATGGTAAAAGGAACTGATCCTATTTATATTTTGAAGCTCTAAAAGTATGATGTGTACTGAACAGTCTGCTTTTAAGAAACAGGAACAGACGTCTCTAATTCTCCCTCTCTCCTTCTGCCTCATCTACAAGTTGAAGCAGTTCTGCTGTATTTCTTATTAAGGAGTGTGTGTGTGGGGGGAAACTAGTATTAGATACTGTTCAGGCTAAATTATTAATGAGTTTTTCAAGTTACTGTTTGAAATTCACTTCAGTTCAACAGTTCTCCGAGCCCACCCACCCCTGTAAAGCATACCCATCAAGTATCCCGTTTTCCCCAGGAAACCCCCTTATTTTTACCCTTCTTCCCGTTCCCTCCCATTTTATTAATTTCCCTGTAATATCCCTTATTTATTTATTTTTTTTAAAAAAATCCTGACCGGAGCCCTTACAGGCGAAGTTGCAGTATGTTTTTCCAGCCACCACAGGTCGCTGTGTGGCTTTTTGCTTGTGGAAGGGGAGAGAAAGAAGGTGGTGGGGGCGTTCTGTAGTTTCTCTTTCATTTCCCTGCCAGCCATATGGCCATGGAGGCTTCGGTTTTTCTGCTGCTGTTCGGAGCCACCATGGGACCTGTCTACTCTAGAGTCTGTCTACTCTAGAGGTGAGCGATATTTCATATATGCAGGGACAAATCAGTGAGAGACTTCTCTCTCACTCTCATGGTTTATTGAGCTGTTTCTGCCCTGCCTCCTGGCTGGAGGCTTCCGTTTCTGTTCTAGAAGAGTTACCTTGGGAGGTGGGGGGTGTTGCTTGACCACTATATATGTGTGTGTGTGTGTGTGTGTGTGTGTGTGTGTGTGAGAGAGAGAGAGAGAGAGAGAGAGATTGATTAACTCCTCAGCTGCTGGGAGGCTCGGAAACTACAGAGGTTGCTTTAGGTTGCTTTTTACTTCTTTACTAATTCCCTTCCTCAAGATGGATCCGACATTCTCAGGTGTTGGTGCTTCAAATGGTTGCAGTGAGGAACAAATAGATTGGTTAATTTGGGGGAATTAATCCCTTGCTCCTCCATCCTAATTGGGTGGGTGGGTGGAGGGAGTTTCTAGCCATGTGCAGGGCTAGTTCATTAAAGCCAAGCTGCTTACAAGCAGTTGGTAACCCTAGGGGGCTGGTTTACTATTCTGCACTTTCTTTGCTTCCCAGGAAAAAAAAATTAAAAATGAGTAAGGTAAAGGTAAAGGTTTCCCTTGCTCGAAAGCCAGTCGTATCCGACTCTAGGGTTCAGTGCTCCTCTCTGTTTCAAAGCTGAAGAGCCAGTGTTGTCTGCATCTGCAGACATTTCTGTGGTCATGTGGCAGGCATGACTAGACACCAGAGTGCACGGAACGCTGTTGCCTTCCCACCAAAGTGGTCCCTATTTATCTACTTGCAATTTCTTGCTTTCGAACTGCTAGGTTGGCAGGAGCTGGGACAAAGACAGGAGTCATTCCGTCCTGCAGTACTCGGGAATCGCACTGCTGACCTTCTGCCTCCCAGTCAGCATCTTAGTCACTTAAGCCACTGAGTAAACAAGAAAGAAAACAAAACAAAAGTCCCCCAAGAAAATGGGGAAAGGGTTCTTTGGCCCACACAACTTTGTGCCCATTGCATCTACAATACCATCTAGCCATCTTATTTTTGGCCACCCCCTTCTTTTTTCCTCCACCTTCCCCAGCTTCAAGGCCTTCTCAAGTGAATCCTCTCTTCTCATTTGATGTCCAAAGTACTTTAGCATCATCTTTACTATTTGACCTTTAATGAGCAGTCATGGTTGATTTCTTCTAGGATCGACCTATTTCTAACACCACATTTCAAAGGCATCTATTTTTCTGCGCTCAGCTTTCCTAATGGTCCAGCTCTCGCACCCATACATTACCACTGGGAATACCATTGCTTTGACTATGCAATTTTTTGTTTGCAAGGTGATGCCTCTATTTTTAACTATGTTCCCCAGGTTTCTCATAGCTTGTTTCCCAACCATCAGTCACCTTTTTATTTCACGGCTGCAATCACCATCTGCAGAGATCTTTGATCCTAAGAAAGTAAAATCTGCCAGTCGTATCCAACTCTAGGGTGCAGTGCTCATCTCCATTTACAGCCAAAGACCCAGTGCTGTCTGTGTTTGCAGACATTTTCATGGCCATGTGTCAGGCATGACTAGAGCCCAGCAAGTTACATGGCTATATTTGGCCACGCCCACAGATTTGGCCACACCCACAGAGGGGTGTGGCCAAAAATTCCCTTATTTTCAAATCCAAAACTTGACAGGTATGCTGTAAAGGGGAAGCTAATATAAACCCAGGGGTATATACCCTACCAGCCATCCTATCTTAAATAAAACTTAAAAGAAAGGCATGTGGAATTACATGGGTTTTCTGAGTTTATATAATTCTAAGCAAATGGTTCCGGTATATGCAACACAGATGTGAGATCAGTCATTAGAGAAGCTTCTGCAGTGCTTTTTATATGTATCAGAGTTATACAGACCTATGGATCACAGCTGTTGCATTTCACACTAGCATACACAACAACATAATTTCATACCAGTGTCTTACAACTTTGCCTGCTTTACAGGAAGGAAGCAGATAGCTATCCAGAATTTAATTAGATATGTGCAAATATTCCTGCTATGTAAAATTTTGCTTCCTCTTTCTTCCCATTAGAAGCAAACCACTAGTTTGTGCAACAGCTAATGGTATTTGAGGAATATGGATACAGAATTTTAATTTCTTCTATCTTTCCTATAAGTTTGTTGGTCTTATACAAGTGTAGCACCTAAGTGTATTGGTAGGACTAAACCAGATTGTTGTGAAGGGTTCCAGAGTCAAACTGTCTCCTGTGCATTCCATCTCAGACATTCTATTCCTAGAAGGTGAACACACTGCCTCCTGTGAAACCACCAACTCTACCTGAGCTGCTAAAAAAGGTGTGAAGAAGCTGTTGGAAACAGAGCTGTGGGCTATCTAGCACATGACCTCTTCCTTCCATGGCAGAAGACAGAGTCAGGAACAATTCTAAGCCTTCAGCAACTCATACGAGGAAAGTTAGGTAACAGTTTCCCATTCTTGGACTGACGGGCTGCCCAGAATTAGACTGGTTGGGTTGGACTTGAAATAATGGACCTCTAAAGCTGTTTGTAGCTGTCACATTTATTTATTGAAGCCTATATTGCAAGAGAAGCTTTGATTCTGAAGATCTGAAGCCCAGTGGGTTTTATACTATGGAGATAAGGAAGATCCCCAGACATGAATACAACTGAACTTGTTAGTGAATTGGAAATGGGAAGCAACATTTCAGAGTATCGTTCACAGTGTCTTTGATTACATTGTTAATTCCACACTTTGACATCAAAATGAAGTTTGCAACTGTTTAATGCACAGACATGCACACATGCACGTCTGCACATGCAAACAATATACAAACAGCCTGATTTAACACATGTTCTAATATGGTTTGTAAACATCAGTTATGCAGTTTCTCAGCAAA
This sequence comes from Bradypodion pumilum, assembly GCA_035047305.1. Classification (NCBI taxonomy): domain Eukaryota; kingdom Metazoa; phylum Chordata; class Lepidosauria; order Squamata; family Chamaeleonidae; genus Bradypodion; species Bradypodion pumilum. Next base: position 404,507,374 of record JAWDJD010000001.1, read on the forward strand.
CTCCAATTAATCAAACCTATTGCTCTTCACTTGCTTGTCTAAACAGTCAGTCTTTATTCTGTTTCTGAAGACATATTAATTACATTGCTTCAAGAAAAATGAATTCATTTAAAATCTTAAATGTTAAGTAGGAGCTGCGAAGACAAAAGCTTGGTGGAACATGTTGGTTTCACAGAGCTGAGTCAAAACCCAATCCAATTATTTATAAGGAATTATGTTATTAATGTTCTACAAATATTGGCCTAAAGTAATCCAGCATGTTGGAGAAACTAGATGTATACATGCAAACTTTATATATACAGTAAATTGCCCTTTGCATATTCCTAACACCACTTACATGAGAAAAAAAATAGATATTCAAAATGTATAAAATAGATGTATAAGATAGATGTATGAAAATAGATATTCAAGATGGGAGGCACACCTGCCTCCCATCCCCACCGGCCCGGGGATGGGAGGCAGGTGCGCCGTCTCCACCCTCCGAGCCCTGCCTGCTTGGAAGGCTTGAAAAGGACGCCACAGATGCTGTTGCCGCCAACCTGCCTCTCACAGGAGCGTACTCCACCATTTCAGGGATGGGAGTCAGGTGCGCCATCTCTGCCCTCTTAGCCCTGCCTGCTCGGAGGTCTTGAAAAGATGCCGCCGCCGACCTACCTCTCCCCAGATTGTGTGATGTATACATGTCGCTTGCTGGCTCTCTTCTTGGAGATTGACATTTTGTAGCTTGAAATTGTATAGCCAAAGAGCCAGCACTGTCGGTGTTTGCAGACATTTCCATGGATATGTGGCAGGCAAGAACTAGACAACAGTGTGCACAGAATGTGGTCTAGCTTCTCAAAAAATGGTACCTATTTATCTAATTGCAATTTCTTGCTTTTGAAGTGCTAGGTTGGCAGGAGATGGGACAGAGGAGGGAGCTCACTCTGTCATGCTGCATTTAAGTCTTGAAATGCTGACCTGCTGACCTTCCAGTCATCAAGTTCAGCATCTTAACCACTAAGCCACCACAGTCCCCATCTCAGAGTACAAGACACCTAATAAAAGGCTGAACTTACAGTATTCTAGATATAGGCTAAATATCAGGGGGAAATTCTTAACTGTTAGAGCAGTATAACAATGAAGCCAATAACCTTGGGAGGTAGTGAGTGCTCCAACGCTGGAGGCATTCAAGAAAAAAAATTGGACAATCATCTATCAGGTCTGCTGGATTCCTGCATTAAGTAGGGGATTGGCTTTGATGGCCTCATATATCTCTTCCAACTCAATTATGCTATGAATCTCTGTATTTTTACAAAAAGCAAAGCTTTTGCATACTGAACTTTTTTAGAAGCCCATCATGGTTACTGCTGAGGTTGCAGCTTCAGGGAAAACCATTATTCCTTCCTCGGTAAGAGCTGGTTGCTGACTTTTTGCATTTGTTCTTTATTTTTGTCTCTTTGTGCTCACCCTCCCTAGCTAGGAGCCAGGGAAGGAGAACTTTCTTAGTGGGAAACTTATGGGATTCCCATTCCTCCAGCCAAGTTCCTTTTGCCCATCTGCCATTTTGCTTCTGCCATGATTGACGCTTGGCTGGCAGGCAGTGATATATATGTTCACTCTGCATATAATTTGAAGCCAACTTAACAGCGTATCCTCTGCTCCTGGTGAGAGGCTGCCATTTCATTCACTCTCTTTCTCCACATGCCCTTTTTTTGGATGGCCCCCAATTGTTAAAATAGTAGCACGTGTAGATTTAAACCTCAAGACAGCATGTTTATTAAGAAATTAATCACAAAGTATTCAGTGTAGACAGGATTGCAACTCTGCCATCTGGAAGCCCAGATTTATAATCCATTTTTTAAAAGTTCCTTCTAGCCTGTGCATATGTCCCAATATTCCTGTGCATGTCTGAGTTTGAAAGGCAGTACAATTGCCGAAAACATGTCTTCGCTGACCTCTAAATGTTTACTTTGAGCTAAACCAGTAGGTTAATAATTTTGTAAATTTTGATTTAAAATGTAGCCATCTTTAGGCATTGGACACTCTAATGTGCTCCTGCATGTCCAAGAAGGTTGGGGACCACTGTTGTTAGTTATTCATACATGTGTAAAATAAAATGTGCAACTCCTCATTGCAAATTGCCACTAACTAAAGATCAATGCTTGCACCTGCCAAACCCTGCCTGAAGAAGAGAACTTCTATATTCTGATAGAACAGTAACAGAAGGTGAACTAGCCCAGTCTCCCTTGTCATGAAGTTCCAGAGCATGGGAGCAAACACTAAGAAATTTGTGATTTGCATGTACTGTACCTCCAAAGTATCTTTGGCCATATTAATGGAATCTGTGCAAGACTGAACAAAAAATCCTAAAAGGTACCTGTGGGAGAATACATTTTTAGCAGCCTGACTCAGTTGGCCACATAGTGTTTTATAGGTAATAATCTGAAGTTGAATGTATGCCTGTGAACAGACCACAAGCCAGGGAAGTTGTTGTAAGAAGGGCAATGGCTGACTGTTACTGTAGCTGGTCCACAATCCAATTGTTTTATTCTGAATGAGCTACAATTTCAGAATACTGTACAGTAATACCTCATACAAAGTCCGCTTCATACAACATTGGAATCATACAACATCGCCTAATTCCTTGAAAAAAGTTGCCTCATACAAAGTCGTGTGATGTTGTATGAAGCATTGGGGTTTTCCCAGGTTGCATTGTGCCTGGGCAGTATAAAAGGCAGGACACATACGTGCATTGCAGGCGCACCCCCCAAAGAAAGACTCAGACACCGGTATATGGATAAAGGCATTGGGCCACTTTTATTGAATAATGCCCTAGTCCGAATTATAACTTTCAATTGGTACTCATCCAATTATAATTCTTTAAGGCAAGCAGGCCGCAGTAACACTGGTAAGGTTCCTCCCAAAATTGCCAACGGCAATTGGCTACAATGTATCCATTTTGTATCAATTTGTTTGTTGACACAAACAAATTGTTGACCGTAGTCAATAAACTATCTACTGACCCCACCCTCTGACGTGTATCCGTCAAATCACGGGGTGATGCATGCTGAAAAGCTCGTGCCATCACCCCTTGCCTGGTTCGTCGTTGACGGGTCAACGTTATTACACCTGTACCTGTATAAATGTTGGCCAGTCAATTGCGAACCTGCCGGATACCTATGGGTCATAAATCTTTACCTTACCAGTGCTACCCGCCACACGGGGAGGCTTCAATGAAGACTCACCGCTCCCCCCCAGACGTCAGCTCGGTCAACAGGCCTGCTTGCAAATCTTCCAAAAAGAGGTTCATACCTCTATCCGACAGGTGGACCCCATCCCCTACATACAGGTCGTAATTTTGTAAACTAATGGTGGGGTGTCGGACGACCATCCCCAAACCCTTGTCTGCCAAGAACCGGGCAACAGCCCTGTTCACCGAGCGACGAGCGCGGTCAAGGGCACGGAGGTTAACACCTCCCCTGTAAGCGTGACGTGGTATGATGTCCGACCATAGCAGCCTGGTGAACGGCCACACAGAGTGCAAATAAGCTAGGTCTCTGCAAATTGCGAACTTTAAAGAAAGGCCCGTGACCTGGCCTAGGTCATTGCCCCCGAGGTGCAGTACAAGGACATCAGGCGGGTCAGCATCCCTAATGGAGAAAAGGAATGGCAACAGTTCCCGCCATCTCATTCCATGCTTACCATACCAACGTATGCATGCGGCCGCACGCAGTCCAAGCTGGGGTCCCCACCCTGTCGGCGCAGCATACTGAGCTGCCCAGTGCACATAACTGTGGCCCACCAGCCATACTGCCACTGGCGTGCGGGGACACACAGGATCTGTAAGAGAAAAAAGAGAACAGTGACTTAAATGGTACTCATGTCTGAAGAGGACGAACATACAATGCAAAACGCATAGATCCCCATCTTCCCATACGGCGTATATCAGCCTCAGAGTACCCAAATGCAGCTGCAGTTGAAGCAGCACCTATTCTAAATGAATGGGTGCCGTAACGAGCCCCAGGGAGGCCAACACTGGAAAGTGCCATACCGGTCCCCTTCCAAAATTGAAACTTAGTAAGGGGAGACCCATCCTGGTGGCAGAAAAAACGGGCCAGGGTGCGTGCCACGCACTGCCAAGAACTCCTGTAGGGCACCAACCGGACAGATGTCTGCAATGGAACATCGTAGCAGTCTAACACCACTGCCTACACTGTGCTGATCAACTTTTGAGGACCGTATCCTCAACTGAGCCCACTCATTAGAAACATAGACATCGTCGAGTTCCAGTGCCCTACGAGTCGCATCCGCCTTAGACAGTAGTACCAACTCACTGATGCGGAGCGCTCCAAAGAAGGCCACCGTGGTAGCCGCATGAAAAAGAGCTGCCTCATACCTGGTAAAACATAGGTTAGGCCAGCCTCGCGCAAGGTTTGTGAGCACCCCTGGGGAAATTGGGTGCCGTGTGTCCGGGCGGCGGCCACGTTCCCGTGTCCACCCCTCCAAAACATGCCGTATGCGGAAATCGTTCATGCTGACAGCAATACCCCCCACCTTGGCAATAAATGCTATGGCTGACAGCCTTGATGCTATGGTGCGGGGAGCGAGGCCCGACTGTGTAAATGAACCATGAATTGTAAAACCTGTTCCACAGGCAGGGGCCAAACCTCTGGCAACTGAAGTTGCACACAGAAGCTATTAAATTGAATGAAAGCATGATGATACGCCTTACACGTGCGGGGCACCAAGGACATGCCGATCGCCCGGTTCACCTCTCCTTGCCAAATGTCCAAATCTCGGCCGGAAGTGGCGAGGAGAATTCCTCTGCGTCCGGAGCCAAGGCGCGGAACCGGGGGATCTGCAGGCAGGATAAAGCATCAGCAATATTATTATCAATGCTCGGTACATGCCTGGCCCTGAAAAGCACGTTGAGGCATAGGCTGCGTAACACGAATTGGCGAACTAAAGCCATCACCCTGGGTGATTTAGATGTCTGAGCATTGACAATGTGCACTACTGCAGCATTGTCACACCAAAAATGGACCACTGAGTCAGCCCACTCCTTGCCCCATAGCATCAAAGCTCCCAGGATTGGAAAAAACTCGAGGAATGTAAGATTGTGGAGGCGATCCATGCCCCGCCATTCTGGAGGCCATTGGCCATAAGCCCACCTCCCCTGGAAGTAAATCCCATATCCCAGAGAGCTGGAGGCATCTGACTGCACTTGAAACCTAGGTGAAACTAAACGGTCAGACCCCCAAAAGGATACCCCGTTGAAGTCCCTCAGGAATGAGAGCCAAACCAAAAGGTCAACCCGCATGCCCCTGGTTAGACGGACCCTATGATGGCGCCTTGCCAGGCCAGACATGGCCTCGCACAGGCGCCGAGCAAATGCCCTGCCAGGCGTAACCACCAAGATGGCCATGCAGTACCTGGAGCTCCCTAAGTGACACCTTACGTTTGGCCAGCAAGGCCAAAATCATCGCAGAGATCCTGGTAACCTTGTCGATAGGTAACCGGGATGCCTGCGTGACCGTGTCAATTTCAATACCCAGAAATGTGAGGGTAGTGGATGGGCCCTCGGTCTTTTCGGACGCTAAAGGGACACCCAGTTCCTGCATTAGCGTCTGAAATGTGGTGAGGAGATGCGTGCACGTGTCCAAGCCCCGTTCACCCCCGAACAAAAAGTCATCGAGGTAATGGGCTAGAGACCGAGACCCGGACCTGCGAACAAAGGCCCACTGAAGGAAGGTGCTAAAACGTTCAAATGCTGAACATGATATTGAGCAGCCAAAAGGCATGGCCTTATCTACTTAGAACTTCCCTTGGAATCTAAAACCCAATAGCTCAAAGTCCTCAGGGTGCAATGGCAACAATCGGAATGCCGATTTGATGTCACATTTCGCCAGGAGGGCACCCGGACCACAAGAGCGCACCATCCGTAGGGCGTGGTCAAAGGACGTATACCTGACCGAACAAAGGTCATCAGGGATAGCATCATTGACAGAATAACCCGCTGGGTACGATAAATGGTGGATTAAACGAAATTCCCCCGGCGCCTTCTTGGGTACCAACCCCAGAGGGGAGACCTTCAGGTTAGGAAAGGGTGGCACAGAAAAGGGGCCTGCCACCCTCTTGGCCCCAACCTCCTTAGCAATACTCAGGGAAGCCTCCTCCTCTCTACCTTTCAGGGACAGTAAATTGGGTGCATCTTGGGGTCCCCGCACTCCTTTGAATGGGATTCGAAAGCCCCACTGGAAACCCTCAAGGAGGTACTTCGCATCCTCTCTCCGTGGATAAGTTGCGAGCCATCGCTCCAACCTATCCACATTAACTGGGGAGGGGGCCTTTTGCCTGGCTAGCTCCCTCAGCAGCCGCTCTGCCCGCTCCCTGTCTGCCTCTACCTCTGCCCCGTGACCCGCCAGCCCGCAGACACACGGCGGCGGCGTGGGGGCCAGCGCAAGAGGGACACTCATGTTTGTATCGGCACTGCCGCTTATTGCACACACCGCTGGCCGAGAAGCTCCAACACAGCAAACGGGCTGGAACCCCCTGCCCCGCCAGCTGGCGGGAAGCCTGCGTTGGAGCAGCTCGCTGAACGGCATGGCCACAATGGTACCTATCCCCAGGCGCCGGACACGTGGGGGTCATGTACAATAGCCACAGCTTCTGACAGGGCTCATCCCATCTCATCTCCGGGTGCAACTGCACCCTCATCCTAAATTCCTCGTCGTAAGCCAACCACGATGGGCCAGGAAAATCCACCATCGTCCTGTAAATGTTGTCCAAATATTAGACCATAGGAATGGCCAGGTCAGGCTGAGCCCTGAGATACACCGCCATATAAATGAGATATGCGGGCAACCAGTTGGCCCAGGTGCGAGGTGGCTTATGACGGCGGGACAGCTCTTTGTCTTTATCATCCTGTCCCTCTCTCTCTTCCTTAGTGGGCTCACGGTTCAATAGGGAGAATATATCCACGTACTCCCCCCGCCAAATCTTTTCCCTCGTGACCTGGGACAAATGATCACCCATGGGCAACGAATAACCCGCCGTCGGCAAAGCCGTCACCGGCACATTAGATACCCGGGGCATACGCAGCGGAACCTGGACAGTCCCTGCGATGCCCGGCACTGGCCCGGGGGCGGAAACCCCCACCCCCAACGTTGCACCAGTATGGAACCAAGGGGCCCTGGGATAAGGTTGCAACTGATGCCCACTCGCCTCAATATTACGAGGCCATGGCCACTGAACCCCACCGTTGGGAGTTGACTGTGGTGCGGGTGCATTAACTTGAACCTCATACTCACTAGTTGCACCCCCGTGAGCCGCCCCCACCGGGGGTTCCGGTCCATGGCGGGTGTCAGAGCTCGCGACCGGAATCGAGCTCTGGGACCGCACCTGACCACTCTCCTGCTGTAGTTCTGGCCGAACAAGGAGCTGCGAGACACCGGCCGAGGTAGGCCAGAGCGTCTCCAGCAGCTCAACCCAGCCAGCCCATTAAGGTAGGCGGAGGACCCAAAGGTGCCCCCGCCGCAAATGAAGGGCCACCAGGCACGGGGTTGTGTGCCATCCCTAAGGATGCCTCGAGCACCGCTAAACGCGTTAGCAATGCATTGACTGCCATAGATCCCCCAGTATAAAGTGGGCCGGGTGGGCCGGACGGCCCACCAGGCATTGGACCAGGAAGCCCAGTATGAGAGCCCGGGCTCGCATAGGGCCATGCCCAAAACTCCGGCCCATGAGGGGCCGGAGGTGGAACGTGCTGTGCCCCAGCACCGGACCCACCCCCGCTGCCCGGGCCCATGGCCAGTATCTGCGGGCCGAGGGCCGAAGCCCCAGAAGGGCCAGTCGAAGGCTGACCGGCCGAGGGCCAAGCAGCCTGCATCGCCCCACCGGTATCGGTGGGGGTAGAGCCTTGGCGCGTGGGCGCAGCCCTGGTCCTCCGACCCAAGGGCTGGCCGCCATGCTGCGCAGGGCCAAAAGTCCTCCCCGTGGGCCGCAGCTTAGTCGCTGAGGCCCTCCGTTTGGGAGGCATATCGGAAGAGCAGGATCCCTTTCCAGGGATCGAATAGCCCAAAAGGGACCGAGGAGCCAGCAAGCTCCATGCAAAATCCTTCCTTCCCACCCGGGAAGGACCAAGGGGGAAACAAACAGCGACGGAGAAAACTTCTCCTCTCCGTCGCTCTTTCTAAAATGGCAGCTCGGCTGCCTCATGGCCACCCCTTTTATAGAGGGGTGGCCACGCCCCCTAACTCACCCAGATGTCTGAGTCCGGGTGGGGGGCCCCGCAAAGAGCGCGGCGGCCATTTTGGCACCACGCTTTCATTGCTCTTGTGGGTTTTGCATGAGGCAAAGAGTGTTTAGGAGTGGTTTTGATTTTTTTGGATTTTTTCATCATAATTTTTAGAAGCATTCCTGGGATTTTTGCAGCATTCTTCAGGTTCTTGGACAAACAGGGTTGTTTGACAAGTTTTTGTAATGTTTTTAGCCTTTAGGCAATGATTTCTTAAAGTTCTGTCAGTTTCCTGTCTGTTTCCTTGACTTTGCCCTGAAGTCTGTGCTGTTACAGTACAATGTATCTCTATGGAAACGACATTGTATGAGGCATTGCAGCAAGGATTTGGACATTGTATGAGGCATCGCGGCTAGGATTTTGCATGCCTCATACAAAGTCCAAATCTGTATAAAGTCCAAACTTGTGGAACCAGGTTTGGACGTTGTATGAGGTATCACTGTACTGTACTTTGAAAGAGCAACCCTGTATAGTCCAAATGTGATGGAACAGAGGCATATGGCACCATTACCAGCATCAAATTCAGAGGAACAGATTTTCTCCTGCATTTCTCTGATTCATTTTCACACAGAGAGACAGAATGCAAAAAGAACACTATCTCTAAATCAAACGTATTTTTTAATATAAGTATTGTTTCTCCTTATAAATGTTAGAATTATATGTGCATGGGCAAATGAAAAGCAGTGCAAGTAAAACCTGTTTCTAAGTATTAGGAAGCCCAAAATGTGTGTTTGTTGAGTGGGGTGGGAGGAGGCAGACCACTGGGCCAATGTGGTCTGTTATTTTGCCAGTCATGTGTTAATGATACAAATAGCTCCATATTGGGTGGAGGTACTGCCAGTTTGACTATTAAACCACAGTAATATCCAAAGTCAAAGAAATGCAACTAGAAAAGGGAGGGCATAGCATAAAAATTGCATATGGCCTAAACATGGGCACACATTTTTCATTTGAAATAGTGGAACAAACTGTTCCTCTTTGCTCTTTCTGTCTTTCTGTCTTTTTTCTTAAAAAGGACCATCATAAGCAAATATAAAAGCAGGCATAAAGCCTTTTGAATGCCAGTGTCAATGAATATAGTTTTATTTATTTATATTCATATTTATATAGCCGCCCAACTCACAGACTCTGGGCAGCAAAGACTCTAGTTTGCGACAGTGAATTGCAACAATAGGTCAATGAACAGAGTATGATAAGCATTGGCTTAAAACAATTTACAACATGAGTCTTCAATGTTTTTAGATGCAAGATCATGAACTTGGCAAGTTTTTTCATATTTATTCTTTTCCCTTCACCTCCTCCTCTTTAAAATCCCTTAATAAAAATAACAAAAGGATGTGATGATGACCTCTTCACTTAGACATTATGATCTATCAGCTGAAGGTCACTGTTGAGAATAATAAAAGAGAAGCAATGGTATATTCAAATAAAACTGAAGTAATGATATTATTGGAGAATTATTTAGGCCATTTGGTACTTCAGATTATTTGATAATACACATGTTTGCTTGGATGTGGCCCTCCAGATATCATTAATCTGTAATTCCCAATTCCCTCACTGTTGCCTTTGTGGATAATGCTGATAGAAAAACGTGGAGGGCCACATACTGCTCATCTGGATCTAGTTAGCAGTCTCAAAAACATTTTGCTTTATTTACATCATGTGTGTTTTAAGGCCAGGTGGCGTACTGCAGCCAAAATATTGTGAATTTGATCATTGTGAGGTTGGCACAGCCTTCCATCCTTCCAAAGTCAGTAAAATGAGTACCCAGCATGTTTGAGGCAAAATGCTAATTAACTTGTGAACCTCCCAGAGAGTTATGGGGTGGTATATAAGTGTTATTGCTATTGCAGTATAAGGATCTTCTATCAGTCTTAGTTAACATAAACTCTTCAGTTAGATAGATGAATGTATATCGAATTCAATATTTTAAATTTATTTTTTGGCTTGAAAATCAGCAAAACAACAACAACAACATCTCAGTTTGTTTTCAAGGGAGTAGGCTAGGAAATAAGAACTGTCCCCAAATGGAGAATTGTTCTCTTTCCTTTACTGTGGTTCAAACTGGTGTTGTGCTGATTAATGTTTCCTCCTCATGGGGCTTTTAAAGAGTGCTCAGAAAAGTTAGAATTTTGGGGCTAAAATGCACAGACTCCATTAATATGGTCATTGGCAAATTCTGGAAGTTGTAATCTAAAAATTAACTCTTCCAAGTTCTGCTTTATGATAACCTGTTACCTTCCTCTGAAACAGAGAGATCATAAAGATGATTCATAGCTGAAGTGCCACCTCTGTCTGGATATCTAATTATTTGTGCTGTAGCTGCAGGAAGCCTGCTGAGGCATTCATGGAGAAAGGCAAGGAAGAGAAAATTATGCCACTGGAGATGCGACACAAATAAATAGAAGCAACAACTATGATAAACTTTACTCAAACTGAGATGCAATTGGGAAAGTTCGGTTTCACTTACCAGTGATAACTTTCGTTCTTCGAGTATATAGTTTGTGAATACACACTCATGGGTTATGCGCCTGCGCAGAACGGCCGATCGGAGGCTTGAAAAGCTATTGGTCAAAAGTTTTGGCGGTAAGACCGCCCACCGTACCGCCCACCCTGAGGCTCCCACGCGCCATTTTACCTCAGTTCCATACTTAAGCCAAGCACAGGATAAACCAATTGATCTCATCTGTGCAGCTCAAGAGGGGAGGCAGGGTGGGTAGTGTGTATTCACAAACTATATACTCGAAGAACGAAAGTTATCACTGGTAAGTGAAACCAAACTTTCTCCTTCGTATAGTTTGTGAATCCACACTCATGGGAGATTAGCAAGCTCACACTTACTTGGTCGGTGGGCAGTCGGATGAGATGATCCCACGATGAAGATGATGTCGGTCAGGCAGGGTGAACTGTCAAGGGCGATGGGCCCGGAGCCCCCGAGTGAGGACGACACGGCCAAGCCTGGCGTCCGCAGTGGCTCTGGTGTCCACCCTGTAGTGCTGGACAAATGTAGAAGGTCTGGACCAGGTGGCAGCCTTACAGATGTCCTCAAGCGGTGTGCCCTCCAGAAAGGCCGTGGATGTTGCAACCGCTCTGGTAGACTGCGCCCTGACATGCGGTGGAGGGGGCAGCGATGCCGACTCGTAGGCCAAGTAGATGGTAGAGGTGATCCATTTGGAGAATCGCTGCGCAGAGATGGGTTCACCTTTGGACTTGCCCCCATACGCCACGAAAAGGCGTTGCGACTTCCTGAACTCCCTTGTCCTGCTGGTGTAAAACAATAAAGCCCGTTTGACATCCAGCGTGTGCCAAGTCCTTTCTTGGGCGTTAGCAGGGTTCTGGAAGAATGTTGGCAAGGGGATAGTCTGTGCCATATGAAACTGGGAGACCACCTTGGGGAGGAAGGTGATGTCCGCTTGGAGTACCACACGGTCATTGAAGAATTGGAGAAAGGGTGCGTCTGCCCGCAGGGCGACCAGCTCACCAGCTCGCCGAGCAGACGTGATGGCCACAAGAAAGGCCGTCTTCCACGTAAGGAGACGAGCATCCGCGGTAGCCATGGGCTCGAAAGGAGACCTGGTGAGCGCGTTAAGGACGGTAGAGAGTGACCATTGGGCCGTCGGAGTCCTGATCGGAGGGAAGGCGTTCCGCAGTCCCTTGAGGAAACGTTTCACCGTTTGGTCGCGGAAAGCGCCGGAAGCGGGTGAGCCAGCTGGAGAGTGAGCCACCACCGCTGCAAGGTGTACTCGGATGGAGGCGATGCTGAGGCCAGACTCCGCCAAATGGAGGAGGTAGGTCAAGACGTCCTGCAGTTCCACCTGCGAGAGGAGGGTCTGCTGAGATGCCAGGAAAGCACAAAAGCGTCTGTATTTGGAAGCGTAGGACTTCCTTGTGGAAGGGCGCCTGGCTAGTTCCAGGATCCTGGACAGTCTGGTGTTATCCTCCACGCGGTGAGGTGGAGGCTGGGCAGGTCCGAGTGGTGGAGCTGGCCCTGCTCCATTTGGAGAAGCGTCGGTGACTCCGGTAGCGTGCGATACTGAGATGACATGCGCAACAGCAGCGGAAACCATGGTTGGCGAGGCCATGCTGGGGCCACTAGGATGGCCCTAGTCCCGTGCTGAAGCATTCTGGTGAGGACCTTCTGGATCAGAGGAAACGGAGGAAAAGCATAGAAATAGTCCTGATCCCACCGTTTCATGAAGGCATCGCCCTCAGAGTTGACACTGATGCCCACCCTGGAGCAGTACCTGTGGCATTTCGTGTTGGACTCCGATGCGAAGAGGTCAATGTTTGGAGTCCCCCAGGCCTCGCAAAGCGACTGGAACACCTCGTCGTTCAGTTCCCATTCGTGGGTCGTCGAGGTGAGGCGGCTGAGATGGTCGGCCAGGACATTCAGCTTGCCCTGAATGTGCACTCCAATCGGGAAAATGTGCCTCTCCAGGCACCACTCCCAGAGTTGCACAGCGAGGTAGAGAAGGGTGGTAGATCGTGTTCCGCCCTGCTTGTTCAGATACGCCACAGCCGTGGTATTGTCCGAGGCCACCTGGACCGCCTTGCCCATGAGCAGGGTCTCGAAGGAACGGAGGGCCTTCCAAATGGCCAGTAGCTCCAAGTAGTTGATATGGTGCGCCATCTCCTGAGGCGACCAAGGGTTGTTGACCGTGAGAGTCCCGCAGGCAGCCCCCCAGCCGAGGTTGCTTGTGTCGGTCAATATTTGCAACGAGGGTTGCGGGGGGTAAAAGCTCTTCCCCGTTGTCACGTTGAGTGGCGTCGTCCACCACATCAGTTGGTCCCTCAGCTCCGGAGACGGGGTTAGCCATTTGGACTGACTCTCCCAGAGCACATCGAATTCGTGCAGAAGCCACGACTGTAGGGACCGGAACTTTAACTTGGCATGAGGGATCACAGCCGTCGTTGAGGCCATAAGGCCTAGCAGTCTTTGAGCCTTTTTTGCCCTGATGCACGGTCTGGTGCGAAGGTCGTTCACTCCCTGCGCGATGTCCTGCAAGCGCTTCTGGGGTACAAAGGCTCTGGTGGCAAGCGAGTCGAGTACCGCTCCAATGTACTCGACGCGTTGAGAGGGAATCAACTTCGATTTGGTGAAGTTGATCCTGAGGCCGAGACTCTCCATAAGGTGGACCGTGAACTGCGTGTCACGAATGGCCGACGAGCTGGTGGGGGATACAATCAGTCGATGTATGGGAAGACCCTGATTCCCCGCTGGCGAAGGAAGGCAGCCACCAGAGCCATGCATTTGGTGAAGACTCGTGGTGCCGTGGCCAGACCGAACGGTAGACATCGGTACTGGTACACCGAATCGCCGATGCGGAATCAGAGGAACCGTCAGTGCTCCTCGAGGATGGAGACATGGAAGTAGGCGTCCTTGAGGTCTATGACTGTGAACCAGTCCCCTTTGTTGATGAGGGGAAGGACGGTTTGCAGGGTCACCATCCGGAACTTCCTGGTGTGGATGCACTTGTTGAGGCAGCGTAGGTCCAGAATTGGGCGAAGTCCTCCGTCCTTCTTCTGAACCACGAAGTACCTCGAGTAGAAGCCGTTGTCCCAGTCAGGCGGCGCCACCCGCTCGATGGCTCCCTTGGACAGGAGAGTTGATATTTCTTCCTCCAAATGGGGGGACGAGGTGGTGAGACGATGTCGTCTTACCCGAGGCGCCCGCACGAACTCGATGGCGTAGCCAGAGGACAAGATCTTTAAGACCCACCGGTCGTCCGTGATGCCTGACCATACCTGGAGGAAGTTCCGGAGGGGGAGGTACGGGATGTGGAGCGAGAGAGACTCGGCCGTCGCAGCTTCAAATGCGTGACTTGGACTTAGCGTCCGAACGCTTGCCGTGCCCGTAGGGCTGGTAGCGGGGCTTGTGCTGGCGCCGTTGCTTGAAGGAGCCAGACCTTGGCTGTTCCAAGGGGCCACCCTGTTGTTGCGGGTTCCCTTGGTATCGCCGCGTGAAGGGCTGGAACCTTGGCCTGGCAGCAGGAGCCGGCGAGGTAAGCCCCAGAAACTTGGCGGTGGAGTTGGTCTGCCACATTTCATTGAGGACCTTGTCCGTGTCCTCTCCAAAGAGGCCTTGCCCGTCGAAGGGAAAGTCCTCGATGAGCTTCTTCATAGCATCATCGAGGGAGGTGCCCCTAAGCCAGGCATGATGACGGAGCAGGATAGCAGACGCCATGTCCTTCGCCGCATAGTCATTGATATGCCTGGCTGTTCTCATTTGTTGCTCCGCCAGGAAATCGCCTTCGGATGCCAGCGCGTCGATCCGTTTCTGGGTGTCGGCGGGCAACGTCGCCGTTTCAGCCTTCACTCGCTCCCAGAGGTGAGACTGGTACAGGCCCATGGCAGCCGAGTAGTTGGCGGCGTGGAGGAAGAGGGAACCGGTGGCGTAGAATTTACGGCCCACCGCGTCCAACTTCTTCCCTTCCAGGGTCGAAGGCACCGGGAACCCGCTGGTGGCCGTCCTGTGTTGAAAAGCCTTGACCACCAGGGAATTTGGCAGGGGGTGCGCCTGCAAGAAGTCGACGTTCTCATCCAGGACTCTATACATGCCGTCGAGCCTGGACGAAACGGAGTGCACTGACACCAGCTTCCTCCATGTCGCCTTCACCGACGTCAACATGGACGGAAGCATGGTGATATGGACCGGCCGTACCGCCCGTCTGTCCAGCTTGGCGGTCATTTGGTCCTCACCTTCCAGTGGCGGCTGGTCCACCTTTAGGTTCAGAGCGGTCCCCAGGCACGTCAGCATGGCCGTAAGCGAGCATTGGTCCTCACCACGTGGTGGGTCCACCGCGCCGATGGCCTGGTCCGGCGTCCTTTCGGCGTCAACGTCTCCCTCGTCCTCCTCCGAAGAGACGCTGGAGTAATCGGAGGACGAGGGAGGAACTCTTACATCCACGTCGGGACCGCGCCAGTACGGCCTGGGCGGGCCGGCGGGATGGGAGTCCACCGCTTCAACGTCTGGACCAACCCGCGACAATGTGGGTGGGCCAGCGGAGCGGACCCTCGACCCTCGGGAGATCGGTGGGGCCACAGCAGGGCCAACATCCCTGGGGCTTGCGGTGGTCGGTACCGGAGCCGCAGAGGCCGCAGGCATGGAGGTCTTAAACTGGTTGGCAGAAGTCTGAGCCATGACCTCAAACATCCCCTTCAGGAACTCCATCTGGGATTGATCCCCCACCGTCGGGAGCGACGAAACGGTGGCCGACGAAACGGTGGCTGGTAGAGTCGGCGACGAAACGGTGGCCGGTAGAATCGGCGACAAAATGGTGGCCGGCATGGTGATTGCTGCGTCGTCGAGCGTCGGAGTCCTGGGCCTTGGGGAGACGGAGGCCTGTCTCATAGGCGAGCGGGCCCTCCCACGAGGCGGTGACAGGAGCACCTGAAGTGGGCGAGTGGAGTGGGCGAGCTGGAGCCCCAGCCCTGCGTCCTTTTTCAGGCAATCCCGAGGAGGACCGTCCTCCCCAGATGGAAAACCCAGGAGACGGACATCGCGCGACCGAGTATGGCGGCGAAGGTCCCGGAGAAACAGGAGTGTGCGGAGTAGGCGGGAGCGATCGCCTCTTCTCCGACCCGTGTTTCTTTTTCTTCTCTCCGTTCTTGTCCCTCTTCTTCTTCTTCTTGATGGGGAGAGCGGAAGAAGAAGCCGAAGGCGGAGGAGGCTGGGAGACACTAGCCGAAGTAGAAGCGGCCGCAACGGGAGCCAGAGAGAGTTCCATCAGGTGGGCTTTGAGCCGGTAGCTCCGGTTCTGCACTGCCAGACGGGTGAATTTCTTGCAGTGAGGGCAAGACTGGCTCTGATGAGACTCCCCCAGGCAGAAAAGGCAGAGGCTATGCCCGTCGGAGGCCGGAAACTTTTTCAGGCAAGCCAAACACTGTTTGAAGGCCGCGGCCAGCCAAGAAAAATTCTTCCAACGGAAGTTTCTGGAACGCGGTTACCCCGAAGGGCTGGCCAGCCGCCACCCCCTTGAGGGGGGAAACGGTGACCGAAGCGAGTAGGTAACTGAGTCCACCAGAAGGAAGAAACAGCACCGGGGTGGCGATCCTGCCCGAAGGACAAGATCACCGAAAAAAATTGTAAAGTTTGCCAAAAGACTTTCCCTCAGAAGGGCGAAAAAATTGAGGAAGCTCTCAACGATCGTCCTGCTGCTACGGCGGAAAGAAGAGAACTGAGGTAAAATGGCACACGGGCGCCTCAGGGTGGGCGGTACGGTGGGCAGTCTTACCGCCAAAACTTTTGACCAATAGCTTTTCAAGCCTCCGATCGGCCGTTCTGCGCAGGCGCATATCCCATGAGTGTGGATTCACAAACTATACGAAGGAGAACATAGTGATACGGAGGGAAATAATTTCCAAAATAGTACTGTTTCTACAGCAAAATGACAATAATTTTCAAAACACGTCCACAACCACTTCAATCAGTAGTGGCCATGGTATTTTGGATATGAAGTGTTTTTCCAATTATTTGTGTTCGCAGTGAGCACTTACTGTATAACTTCACTATATCCAAACAGATGTTTTCTATGTCATACAAACCACATACAATCATAGAGAAGAAAGTTTACATGGCTGAGTTCAAATGTTATTCTCAACTGGAGCAGACCCACTGAACAAATGGGACTTAATAAATCAACCCCCATTCAAGACCCAGTGCTTCACCAGTCTTCTCCAGTGGAATAAAAAATTAGATGTAGCCCATTTTTTTAAAAAAAAAAGAGAGAGAGAGAGACCTATGCTCTATTAGAGCAAAACTTTACCTAGCCCAGGATTATGGGCTTCAATGTTTATATCAGCATACCAGAAACATTGTGTCAGCTTTTATTAAGATTTTTTTCCTTTGTGAAAAAGGAACGTGAAATCATACCTTTTTCTAACAGTTTTTGACAGTTTAGTTAAATCTCTTATTTTCAGAACAAACGACAAATAAGATTAAAATCAAAATGGGAAAGAATTGGATTCAAAAAGTTTATTTAGAGTTTGTTTAGCAGATATTAAACTATCAACATAACTTTAAACAGAAGTTGTAAAAGCAATCAATTTGGACTAGAGTATTTGCAGTACATTGCAATAATGAGACACGGAACATTTTGTAGTTTTTAGTTCATGCTGAAACTGGAAGCAGTCCATCTTGTTTAAAGCTCTACCTAGCAATGTCAACAAGAGTAAATCCATTTGTGAAGGCGCTGTGCATCTTGAAGGTATGGGAATTGGGAGCTCTAATTACAAGCCAAGAACATTTCTTGTTAGTTGAATGACAGCACTCCAAAACACTTGGTCATGGAAATAATACCACCTTGGCATCTAGGGTGGGACAACTGGGGCTTTGACCTAAGATATCAAAATTTAGAGGGTAAAAAAAATATGCTGCTATGAGAGTGTAATCTTGCCTGCTGATACTAGCTGCTGGAAGGGAATTGAACTCGCTTGCTACAAGAACACTTAATGGTTCCAGCTGCTCCTCTCTAAATAGAAAGGAAACACAATTCTGCACATAACCAATATGGCCACCACATCTTCCACAGTCTTCTATACCAGTGTTTCCCAAACTTTGGTTTTTGGACTTCAATTCCCAAAAGCCTATGTCAATTTCCCAAACCATTGATCAGCTGACTTCAACTTCTCGAAACTGAAGTCCCCCTGTGGGAACTACTGTTCTATACCCTCTTGCTTCATATGCTAAACTCATATGATCCAACCTTAAACACTAGGGCAGAGAGATTTACCATTCTCTTCTTTTAGGGGTCCCTTATGACTGTGCAGTTTGCTCATAACTACACAAACTGGCTCTTCTCCCTGGAAGCACAGTGCAGAATCAAACTCCCAACCCACCTAAATTATTGAGCTATCCAGCCAGCACAGCTCATTGTGTTACCAAATTTAATTTATATATAAGTACGACACTGACAAGGAATTCCAAACCAATCGTATTTGATTTGAAAAAAGAAATAAATATCTCTAAAATAAAGGAGCTTATAAGAAAAAGAAGAATCAATCTAGAATGTCAAACTGCTTCGCAATAACAGAGGTTCAAATAGAACATTTACAGGTCCTGAAAATAAGGACAAAAACCAATAATTCACCAAGCATCATAAACAAGTATCATAAATGAAATTATTTAGAACAGAAAGTTTACTGCAGAAACTGAAGGTCTTATATAAATGAGGAGAACAAACAGGAACACAAACTTGCACAAAGAGGAAATACAAACTGACAATAAGGTAAGCAAACATGGGGTGGCATTTGAAGAGCATGCTGCTAATAATAGCAGGACTTATAATTATGTAAGTACGCCAGAGGTAAGAAAACAGTAAAGAAGACAGCTGGATCACAAGTGTGTTTTAAAAAAAAAGCATTAAAGGAAAATAAGAAGCTGGATAAATTTTCCCCCAACTCTTTTCACCGCAGAAAATATTAATTCAGCAGCTGGTATGGGGAAAGGAGTCTAAGGAACTGGGGCAGATAAAAAGCTGTGAAAAATATTGAATTCCAGATTGTTTGGCAAACCGAAAACAGACAATTGTTCAGATTTTAAAGCAATTCCACTCAACCTGGGCAGTTCACAGAGTAATTAGCATTTTGCCCCCAACAAGCTGAGTACTCATTTTACAAACCTCGAAAGGATGGATGGCTGAGTCAACCTTGATTCCTGGTTAGGTTTAAACTCACAACCTTTTGGTTGCAGTACAACAGTTCAAACACTGTGTCACCAGGGCTCCACCTAAAATTCATAAGGACTTCCAACATGAAACTGCTAATAACAGAGACATTAATGTGTCAGCAAAAGCCGCATTGGTTTCTCAGGACATGAATTTATGCTTACAGTGGAACCTCAGTTAACGTAATTAATGCATTTTCCGGGATGTTTCTTACAGTGAAAATTACTTTAATCGAATTTCCCAAAGGAATGCATTTAAAAGCAAAATACATTGACTGAAACACAGTTTCCCATAGGAATGCATTGAAAACCAATTAATCTGTTCTGGGGGGAAATCCCTAAACCAAGCCACTATTTTCTATGGATTTCCTTTTGTTATGCAATTTTTATGTTAACCGAGCCATTTATTAACCAAAGTTCCACTGTATTTCCTTCCTGCATGAGATTTCAAAATTTTCTCCCCACTGGGAATTATTACAAGATTTTTTGTGTGCTTTTCAGATTTTGGAAAATTCATGAAATTTTGCAACATCTTTCTGGGTGGGGGCTTAACAAAACTGTGGACAAAAAAAGTAACAGTCTTTTCATTCTTCTTCTTGTACCATATCTGATTCTGAATATTGGTGATCATTATGGCAAAAAGAAGAAGAAAAGGCTGGCCAATTTTTGATGTAGTATCTCAAAGTAACAAGGCAGCCTTTTCATTGAGGACAAGGATATTTGTGACCATTTGTTTACATTCCTACACAGGCCTAAAGAGTGGTCAGTGCAACCTGCATAATTCAAGAGATCCAGGGAGGTGTTAGGAAATTGCCATCTCATCCACTCTGGGTAAATTGGTAGAAAACTTTGAGGAGTTGTTGCCGCCACCACCGCTGCCCTCTATCAATATGAATTCAAGTGGGATTTAATCCGTTTGGGCACTATCACCCTTCCCTGTGGACTTCACCAACCTAGGTTGTTAGTCCTCAGGGTTGTCAGGTTAGTTAACCACCCCCTGATGATCAGCATTTAGCTGCTGGCAGTATGGTCTACTCTATTACCATAGCAGGTGGAGAAGAGGTGGCTCCTGATCCATATGCTAAATCTGGGAAAGACTGGCCAGACTGTTAAAAATTTATTAAAGGCAAGATTATCAGACACATAAATTGACAAGTTCTTTTCGAGAAAGAATCAACATGACTTCAGCAAAGCTAAGTCCTGTCTTAGTAACTGTTGTTGAGAAGAGCAATGAACATGGCCAGCATCCTGTTGAGAGCAGGTGGGAATCCACAAAGCTCCCACTCAATCTCCAGTTTGCTATAGCACGAGTGGAAACCATCACACTTGAAGCAGCGAATGTGCCCTTGCACCATCTCACAAATGGTGCAACTGCTTCTGCAATGGATTGTCATAGGTGGAGAAGAAATGAAGAAGGTTCTGCCTCAGGTGTGCCAAAAACTTTAGACAAAGTCCCTCACCAAGTCTCCTGAGAAAACTGAGCAGTTATACCCTAGATGTCCTCTTAGTGTCCTCTTAAGGACCATTAATTGGTTAAGGAAAAATTTGGAAATAACAATAAATGGTTAGTACTTGCAATATAGGGATTTTACAGGTTTTCCTAAAAAATCTGTAAAGATGGGGACTGAATATGTAAGCTGAATGCTAGGAGATTCACAACACAAAAACTTAACTTCATTCAGCCTACGTATAAATCCAAAACCTGTTATCAGAAGATACAGTGGTGACCATCACCTTAGCTTTAACAGTTATCCTGGAAGGATTCTCCCAACAGCATGATGTCTATATATTACCTCCAGTACCAGAACAACATGGTTCTATGTACAGGTTGGTGGGGAACATGGGTATGAGAGTGATGTTGTGTTTATGTCTTCATTGCGGGCTTCCAATATACAACTGGCTGGACACTGTGTGAACAGAATCTTGGAGTAAACAAATTCTGGCCTGATCTTGCTCAGCTTTTATAATATGTTCAGGTGTTATACAGTACAGAAGATAACCCTTTATTTAAATGGCAGCTGCTGGATCTAAGTCAGGTTGAAAGATAAAGACCATAGAAAGGTCTTGTAAATGTCATCCAGTTGTCATGTGGATAGCAGACCGATCAAACACTGGATCACAGATTTCTCATTATGGTGAGAATTTTACATCCTTACTTAATGTTTTAAAAAAGATTCTAAGTGTGCATAAGAAAGGACAAGTGCAGAATTTAGATATATCCATGTCTTCTTTAATTTTATTTAGTGATGTGTAAGTAACCAGAGTAGACTGAGGAGACCATCTATTTCCTTAGTAGACTGCTGCATCACAGAAAGTGTGATTCAGAGGGTAGATGATGTGAGAGCTGGGTAGGAAGCAGGAAAGGTGTGTGATATAATTTCCTTTCTCTCTTCCATGAGCAGAAGCCACTATGACATAAAAGCCTGCTCTGTGAATAGACCTAGTCCTTTCATCCACAGAAGGGAATCTTTGAATCAAACCTATGGTACGTTAATCAAACCTATGGTACGTTATGGCAGGTCAAAATTCAGGAGGACCATCATCATTTGGCCAGGTTATCCTGGTATGGTAATAGTATAGACAAGGGGTGCCCAAACTTTTCAGGCTATGGGCCGGTCGTGTGGCTCAGGGGGCTGGTCATGTGGTCTTCCCTCCAGAAGTGGAAGTAAACACGACTTGCAATCTGTTTTGCAACAGGATGAGATAGATTTTAAGCTGCCATTTTCTCTGATGAAACCAGAGACACCCAAACTACACTCCGTGGGCCGGATCTGGCCCCAATGCCAGATATTATTTTGTCTTTGACATGTTGTTCCTTAATTGATTACTGTATTCTATTGCATTGTTATTTTATTGTATTGCTATTTTCTGTTATATTTAGGATTATTGTATCCTTATATGTTATTGTATCTTACTGTATTTATTGTATGCTTTGTATTATTCATATGTAATTTTGGTTGTGAATTGCTTTGGGTTGTCTTAGGACAAGAAAAGCGGTATATAAATACAAATACAAATAAATTTGGCCCACGTTGCCCCTGTTGCTCCTGGAAGTGGAAGTAAGGCATGCCCATACACATTTTACTTCTGCTTCTGGGAGCGATGAGGGCAGCATGGCCAGATGAATTGGCACTGGGGGCCGGATCCACCCCACGGGCCGTAGTTTGGACACCCCTGGTATAGACCATACTTCCAGTGACTCAACTAATCTGACAAACCTGAGGACTCACGGAGCTGGATCAGTGCTTTGGGGAATTGATTTAGGCTTCTGGAAGTTGAAGTCCAAAAAATCAAAGGTTGGGAAAAACTAGTCTAGATCCATTTCCATCCTCCTTTCCCTCTACATCTGATAAAGCTGTTTTAGTCTTAGATCAATGTCTGGTGTCAGCAATGGACTGGATGAGAGCAAATAAACTGAAACTTAATCCAGACAAGACAGAAGTGCTACAGGTAGAAAAGGTAGATCAAGGAAGAAGGATCCAACATGTGTTGGGTAAGGTTGCACTCTCTCTGAAAACACAGTCCATAGCTTGAGTGTGCTCATGGATGTGTCTCTGAGCTAGGATGCCCAGATTTCAGCAATGGGCAACTATGCAATTGCACAATTAAAGCAAGTACACCATTTGTACCCATTTCTTGAGAGGTTTGATCTGACCATGACAACACAAACCTTAATTACAGCCTGGCTGGATTACTATGAGATTGGTTAGGGTGCTGTACTCAGATTGTTACCTGGGGTTGGTTAAAGGAGTCATATATCAGGATAAGATGCTTTTGTGTAAAGTATCAATGCTTCCACAAAATTCATTTTATAGTTATTTGCATTCTGTTCTTAATGTTTGCATGTTCCGAGACCATAATAACTTCATTTTCATAAGCTAGAAATAACAGTAATCAAAGCTGTCTATAGTATATGTCATAATTATGCAATCATAAATAATATATCTGATGCACACATCATGCATTAATTATTATTCATAAGTGCTCCGAGCTATTGATGTCACAAGTCTGAAAAATGTTTTGTAAAGGCAAATAGCATGGGAAAAAGTACTCTGCAAGATGTGAACTGCTTCCTACATCTGGGGACTTTGTACAACACCAACAGCAAAAACCAGGCTGGAATGAATGCTCGGAGGAGAGGGACTGAGTAACACCATTTATGAATGAATGCTGGTATTGAAACATTTCTATTGTTTTGGAATTGTTGTATTTACTGTTACCCAAGGTGGCCACATCATGTTGTGTATTATTAGTGGAAAAGTGGGATAGAAAAAAACAGATACTGCTACTACTGGAAGATGATGACAATGATGATAATGCAAGCGCGGCGCCAAAATAGCCGCCGCGCTCTTTGCGGGGGGCCCCCACTGGACGAAGGCATCCGGGTAGTTAGGGGCGTGGCCAGCTCCCTTATAAAAGGGGTGGCCACGAGGCAGCCGAGCTGCCATTTTGCGAAGCGACAGAGCGGAGAAGTTTTTCCCTCTTACCTCCGTCGCTTTTGCCTTGACTGGGAAGCCTTTTGGCTGCTGATTTTCTTCCTTCGGCTTCCCATAGGTTGGACTGAGATGCCTTCGAAGAAGAAGGCGGCCGCGAGCGCGGCTCGCGCGGTTCGGAGGCGCAATCCGGGTCGGAGGACCGCGGCTGCGCCTCCCCAGCTGCCGCCTTTGCCTGCACCCACCGGGAGCGGTGGGATGGGGTCTATTCCCCCTTGGCCGGAGGCGGGGGACCCAAGCATGGGTCCAGCAAGGGCTGCGGCCCGTGGCCCGCAAGCGGTGGACACCGCTCCTGGTGCTTTTCCTTCTTCTATAGGGGCCCAGCTCACCCCGGGGCCTTCCAGCCTTGGGGGGTGGTGTGGTCCCCTTCCCTGGCAGGTGCCTACATCGGCCCTACCGGGCCTGGGTGTGGGGTCATGGCCTTATTCGGGCCCCAGAGTACAAGGGCCTGTACCACGCCTGTAGCAGGCGGGCCGGCCGGCCCTTGGCCCCTCGTCAGTGTGGAGGCCTTACTGACCCGCGTTGCGGCCCTTGAGGCTTCCCTGGCTCGGGCCAGCCACGCTGGGGCTCCCTTTGGGGTTCATTTTGAAGCGTCGTCTGCTGGGCAGCGGCAGGCGACGGGACGGGTCGAGCTGCTTGAGGCGCGTAGTGCGTCTTTGGCCACTGCCTCGCAGCTCCCCAGCCAACAGACCGATGCGGGTCAGGCCCCAGCGACGAGCTCAACGGTGGTCGTGAGCTCCGACGCCCCCAGTGGGCCGGAACCCCCGGTGGGGGCGGCCCGCGATGGTGCAGCATGTGAGTATGCGGTACAAACTAGTGCACCTACACACGTGGCCACGTTGGGGGGGGCGTTCCAATGGCCCTGGCCTCGCGTGGGTGGTGCGGCGGTCCAGCCACTGACGCCCCAACCGGCGACGACAACTACCACCCAGGGCCCCGGGGTGGGGGGTGTTTCCTACCCTGTGGGGAATGTTTTGGGGGTGGCTCGGCTAGTCCAAGCCCCTTTCCAGATGCCCGCAGTTTCTGCGGTGCCTGTCTCGGCCTTGCCGACAGCGGGGTATTCCTTGCCACTGGGCGACAGCTTGGCACAGGCCACCAAAGAGAAAATATGGCGGGGGGAGTATGTAGATATCTTCTCACTCCTAAATAGGGAGCCCACCAAGGAAGAGAGGGAGGGGCAGGATGAGAAGGATAAGGAACAGGCACGTCATCGCAAGCCACCACGAACGTGGGCCAACTGGCTGCCGGCTTACCTCATCTACATGGCGGTGTACCTGAGGGCCCGGCCGGATTTGGCAATTCCTATGGTCCAGTATTTGGACAACATCTATCGGGCGATGGTTGACTTTCCGGGCCCGTCGTGGTTGGCTTATGACGAGGAATTCCGTATGCGAATTCCCCTGCACCCTGAGATGAGGTGGGATGAGCCATGCCAGAGGCTTTGGCTTCTGTACATGACGCCCACGCGCCCCGCGCCAGGGAAAAGATACCATTGTGGACATGCGGTCCAGCGAGCGGCTCCAGCACAGGTTCCCCGCCAGGTGGCAGGGCAGGGGGTTCCAGCCCGCCTGCTGTGCTGGACTTTCTCGTCTAATGGTTCCTGCAATAAGAAGAATTGCAAGTACAGACATGAGTGTCCCACCTGTGCGGGCCCCCATGCAGCCTCTGCCTGTCCCAGGCCTGGAGGGACGCGGGGCAGAGGGAGGGGCGGACAGTGGGCTGGCAAGACTGCCGCAGATGGAGCTGGTTCACCGAAAGGCTCCCTCCCCAATTAATGTGGACATGTTGGAGCGTTGGCTCGCATTGTACCCGAAGGGGGAGGATGCAGATTATCTCCTTCAGGGCTTTAGGCAGGGGTTCCGTATTCCTTTCATGGGTGATAGGTCCCCTCAGGATGCCCCCAACCTTTTGTCCCTTAGGGGGAGGGAAGAGGTGGCTGCCGCCAGCATTAATAAGGAGGTCGATGCGGGCAGGGTCGCTGGCCCTTTCCCTGCACCCCCGTTCACCAACCTTAAGGTATCGCCCTGGGCTTGGTTCCCAAGAAGTCCCCAGGCGAGTTTTGCCTTATCCATCACTTGTCCTACCCAGCCGGCCGATCGGTCAACGATGCTATCCCTGATGACCTTTGCTCAGTCAGGTATACATCTTTTGACCACGCACTGCGCATGGTGCGCTCATGTGGCCCGGGTGCGCTGCTGGCTAAGTGCGACATTAAGTCGGCTTTTCGCCTCTTGCCGGTGCACCCGGGCGACTTTGAATTGCTGGGTTTCAAATTTCGGGGCGAATATTACTTTGATAAGGCCATGCTGTTTGGCTGTTCCATATCATGCTCGGCTTTCGAGCGTTTCAGTACCTTCCTAGAGTGGGCTCTCGTCCGCAGGTCAGGGTCCCGGTCTGTAGCCCATTACCTGGATGACTTTTTATTCGGGGGGAACGGGGCTGGGACACGTGTACACGTCTCCTCAACACATTTCAGATGCTAATGGAGGAACTCGGTGTCCCTTTAGCGCCCGAAAAGACCGAGGGCCCATCTACTCAGCTAGTCTTCCTGGGGGTGGAGATTGACACGATAGCGCAGGCTTCTAGGTTACCGGGGGAGAAGGTGTCAAGGATTGTGGCCCTTATCTCGGATTTGCTGGCCAAGCGCAGGGCATCACTGAGAGAATTGCAGGTGCTTCATGGTCACCTCAATTTCGCTTGCAGGGTGGTCGCACCGGGCAGGGCTTTTGCCCGGCGCTTGTGCGACGCCATGGCGGGATTATCCAGGCCTCACCATAGGGTTCGGCTTACCCGGGGTATCAGGGCTGGACTTGTCTGGTTACAGTTCCTGAGGGAGTTCAATGGGGTCTCATTTTGGAGGTGTGACCTTCTGGCTTCCCCTCAATTTCAGATTCAGTCTGATGCCTCGGGATCCCTCGGTTATGGGATGTACTTCAATGGGAAGTGGGCTTATGGTGGGTGGCCACCGGCGTGGGCAGGCACGGGTCGCCTGCGTGATCTCACATATCTGGAGTTTTTCCCTATCCTGGGTGCTTTGATGCTATGGGGCGAGGAGTGGTCCAACTCGGTCGTGCATTTCTGGTGTGACAATGCGGCTGTGGTCCACATTGTCAATGCACAGACTTCTAAATCGCCCAGGGTTATGGACCTAGTGCGCCAATTTGTGTTGCGCAGCCTGCGCCTCAACGTCCTGTTCAGGGCCAGGCATGTCCCAGGGGTTAATAATGATATTGCTGACGCTTTGTCCCGCCTACAGATCTCCCGGTTCCGTGCCTTGGCCCCGGATGCGGAGGAATTTCCCTCGCCACTCCCGGAGGAGATATGGACCATTGGCAAGGAGAGGTGAACTGGGCGATTGGCCTGTCGATAGCGCCACGCACGCGTAAGGGGTATCACCACGCAATTAATTCTTTCAGGGCATTCTGTACCCAATTTCAACTGCCAGGAACCTGGCCGATCCCGGTAACCCATGTTCTGCGGTTCATGGTTTACCTGCATTCTCAGGGCCTTGCACCTCGCACCATAGCATCTAAGCTTTCAGTGTTGGCTTTTATGGCCAAAGTGGGGGGTCATGTGGACAGCACCTCTGACTTCCGTGTGAGACATGTTTTGGAGGGGTGGGTGCGCGAGCGCGGGCGTTGCCCGGATGACCGCCACCCGATTTCCCCAGGGGTCCTTACCCAGTTGGCCTGGGGCTGGCCTTGCCTCTGTTTTGATGCATATGAGGCAGCCCTATTTCATGCAGCCACAACGGTGGCATTTTTTGGAGCGCTCTGCATCAGCGAGCTTGTGATGCTGTCTAAGGCGGATGCAAGTCGTAGGGCACTGGAACTCGAGGATGTCTGTGTTGCCAAAGACTGGGCTCAGTTGAGGATACGCTCCTCTAAGACGGATCAGCATGGCGTAGGCAGTGGTGTGCGACTGCTACGGTGTTCTTTGGCAGACATCTGTCCGGTTGGTGCCCTACAGGAGTTCCTGGCACTGCGTGGCACGCACCATGGCCCGTTTTTCTGTCACCAAGATGGGTCTCCCCTTACTAAATTTCAATTTTGGAAGGTGACGGGCAAAGCGCTGGCCAGTGTGGGCCTCCCAGGTGCCCGCTATGGCACCCATTCCTTCCGTATAGGGGCAGCCTCAACCGCAGCTGCTTTTGGGTACTCCGGGGCTGACATACGCAGCATGGGAAGGTGGGGTTCGCAGTGTTTTCAGTTTTATGTGCGCCCACTTCCGCCGTGAGTACCAATTCAGTCACCTTACCTTCTTTTCCTCATTTTTCTTACAGACCCAGGGTGTCGTATTACACCGGTGACAGTATGGCTGGTGGGCCATAGCTACGTGCACAGGGCAGCGCGTTACGCTGCGGCGACAGAGTGGGGACCCCGACTGGGACTGGGTGCATACGCAAGTCTCACATGGCATGGTAAGCCTGGGATGTTATGGCGGGAGCTGCTGCCTTTCCTTTTTTCAGGCCAGAATGCTGACCCGCCTGACATTCTGATCATACATCTTGGGGGCAATGATTTGGGCCAGATCACCGGCTTATCGCTGAAGCATGCAATTTGCGAGGACCTCGCCTACCTGCATTACGTCTGGCCCGCCACAACCCTTGTTTGGTCGGACATGGTCCCGCGCCATTCCTACAGAGGGGGCGTTGACCTCCTGGCCCTTGACCGCGCTAGACGCATGGTGAATAGGGCAGTGCCGCGGTTCCTTGTCGACAGGGCTTGGGGGAGGGTCAGTCGTCACCCCGCTATTAGCCTACAAAGTTATGACTTGTATGCAGGGGATGGGGTCCATCTGTCGCGAGGAGGTATGGACCTCCTGTTGGGTGATTGGCGAGCAGGCCTGTTGACCGAGCTGACGGTCTGGGGGGGGCGTCGAGCCTTCTTTGAAGCCCCTCCGTGTGGCGGGTAGCACTGGTAAGGTAAACATTATGACCCACAGGTATCCGGCAAGTTCGCAATTGACTGGACAACACTAGACAGGCATAAGTTGGTTAAACGTTGTCCGGTCAACGACGAACTAGGCGACGGGGTGATGGCTATAGCTAGACAGCATGCATCACCACGTGATTTTACGGATACGCGTCAGAGGGGGGGTCATTAGTTAGATATTGACTACGGTCAACAATTTGTTTGTTGTCAACAAACAAATTGATACAAATGGATACATTGTAGCAATTGCCGTGGGCAATTTTGGGTGGTACCTTACCAGTGTTACTTCGGCCTGCTTGCCTTAAGAATTATGATTGGTCAATTACCAATAGAAATTTATAATTCGGACTAGGGCATGAATCAATAAATGTGGCCCAATGCCGTTATCCACTTTTATCAGTGTCTGAGTCCTTTATTGGGGGGTGCGCCAGCAATGCAAGCGTGGCGCCAAAATGGCCGCCACGCTCTTTGCGGGGGCCCCCCCACTGGACGAAGGCATCCGGGTAGTTAGGGGCGTGGCCAGCTCCCTTATAAAAGGGGTGGCCACAAGGCAGCCGAGCTGCCATTTTGCGAAGCGACGGAGCGGAGAAGTTTTTCCCCTCCACCCCCTCCCTAGTTAACAGTGTGATGTTTTGGTCGCTTTGGGGCCGGGTGGGAATTTTTGGCTGGGACCCATATTGGCTTCCGGGTCCTGGTTTTTTCGCCCATCCCACACTGTTGCTATGGTTTGACATAGGGGTTTTTGTCTGATGCTGCTGTTGACTTTGGTCACATGGGCGGGTAGCACTGGTAAGGTAAACATTATGACCCACAGGTATCCGGCAAGTTCGCAATTGACTGGACAACACTAGACAGGCATAAGTTGGTTAAACGTTGTCCGGTCAACGACGAACTAGGCGACGGGGTGATGGCTATAGCTAGACAGCATGCATCACCACGTGATTTTACGGATACGCGTCAGAGGGTGGGGTCATTAGTTAGATATTGACTACGGTCAACAATTTGTTTGTTGTCAACAAACAAATTGATACAAATGGATACATTGTAGCAATTGCCATTGGCAATTTTGGGTGCTACCTTACCAGTGTTACTTCGGCCTGCTTGCCTTAAGAATTATGATTGGTCAATTACCAATAGAAATTTATAATTCGGACTAGGGCATGAATCAATAAATGTGGCCCAATGCCGTTATCCACTTTTATCAGTGTCTGAGTCCTTTATTGGGGGGTGCGCCTGCAATGATAATGATGAGGGGAAAAGTGAAAAGCTATTTTAACAGTTATCAATAAAGATTAATGGATGCAAATTAGTGGAAGGCAAAGAAAGATGATTTTGCCTAGTGGCACATGGATGCTCCTTTGCAATATAAAGAATCCCTAGGTTGAATAAATACTCCTCTACCTTCTCCCCATGTGTAATGTTAGAGAGGTTTGCCTCTTTTCACCTTCTCCAACCCTGGCAAAATTCATCATATTGAGCCATGCCCATCACAGATTCTTTTACTCTTATAAGAACTGGAATTAACACAGTCTCCTCCAAACATTTGACAATCAAGGCTCAGCGGTAGAGTTTTGTTATTGCTTGACAACCTTCCGTGCTTTGCCCCCAGCATTAAACTCCTTTTAGTTCTTTATAGTGCATTCTTTGTCGTAGAAGCTGTTGGCAGCCTGGCAGTTTTTTCATGAAGTTTGTGCAACCCACCGGCATAATCTGTCCCATTCTTTTGGATTCACAACAGAAATTGTGCTTTAGGGAATAATATATATTTAGGCCAAAATGCTAAAACAATACAAGGAGATTATTTTCAGTTTAAGACATATGCAAACTGAACAGGGCAGCAGAGAAATAAACCACAAACACAATTCCAAATAGGATTGTGAAAGGGTCGCTACTCACATCTGAGGTAAACTATCTGCTTTCACCCTACATTTCCTGGAGAACTAAATGGGCCTTAATGGTAAAGGTCGAAAGACAGTTGAATCCAACTCTAGGGTTTGGTGCTCATCTCTGTTTACAGCCAAAGAGCCAGCACTGTCTGTGGACATGTGGCAGGCATGATTAAGGCATAATTAGACACGGAACACTGTTTACCTTCCCACCAAAGTGGTCTCTATTTATCTACTTGCAATTTCTTGCTTTCGAACTGCTAGGTTGGAAGGAGCTGGGACTGAGATGGGAGTTCGCTCTGTCATGCAGTATGCGGGTATCAAACTGCTGATCTGCTGACCTTCCAGTCATCAAGTTCAGCGTCTTAACCACTAAGCCACCACAGTCCACAAATGGGCCTTAGGAGACAAAAAACAACCATGGAGTTTGGTGATGAGCAACAGCTGGAAAAGCAAATGGAGGATGGAAGGGATCAGGCCACAGGGATAAAGAGGGAGAAGAAGAAGAAACAAGAGACTGATGAGACATAAGGGGGAGGTGAGGGCATCATCCATGGGGATGTGAACTGGTAAAGATACCTCTAATGACAAGGAAACCTAGAAAGAATCTACAGAAGACCTGGAACCAGTCTTGCATGGCAAGAGATGTGGAATATTGCCTGGAAGAGGACCCTCAGACAAGTGTCTCCATTGAGATACGTTTAGCAAAGAGACATGGATAGGGAGACAGGCCCTCTCATCTTTGGTCCACCTATACTTTCTCCCTAGCCTGCTTCCACTTGGTCTCAACAATGCTTGTTGAGACTGACTGCTCCAACTCTGACACAGTGGCAGTGGCTGGAGGTGCAAACATTAGGAAGCATGGCAGCAGCGAATCCAGCAGAGGTTGAGTGAGCCAGAGGATCAAGGTGGACAGGGACTGTGCTAATGCTGATGTGCTTACCTAAGTCTGACAGCCAGATCACCCCAGTGGAACTAACTGGAAGATGAGCAGAAGAGACACTGTCTGGGAAGCTAAGGCCAGAAACTCAACTGTAGGACTAAAAGGCTCAGCTGAGGGAAGTCCCTGTTCTGATTTTAATAAACCCAGGTTTTTGTTGCATGGATAGTGAGGAACTCCTGAGAAGTCGTCTCCGGATCTGGGACCCTTGTCATGGGCTAGGAAGGGATCCAAGACCTTAATCTGAAAATTCCTTCTCAGGAGGAATAGTTACGCATTATCTAAATTTCAAGAGTATTGTGCTTCTTTTAAAGGTTGCCCTGCAAATATTCATCATCCCTCGTATTATTAAGTTTTATTCTGAGCTGTGTATGAAAAATCAGGGATACATTGCTAGGGTTATCTGCCCATTACAGCATTATAATTTATTCACATGTACTGTACCTTGAAATTGATATTTTTTTGTTAGAACAGAATTAGAGATATAGCAGGCTAACATTACACAGTGGCATTTTAGTGATAGACATATTTTTATGTAGGTCAGACAAGGCTTCTCCAGAGAGAGAGAGAAGAGGAAGGGAATATATTAAAGCAATATTGGGTCTTATTTAGGTTCAGCAATATACCCCAAAGTTTAAATTACAAAGGCTTGGGCTTTTTTCTCGTCCTGTCCATCAATATGATTTTCTGCAGTAAAAATTCAGCATAGGGTAAGCTGAACTGACTGGCCAGCATATTGCTTAAGACCTCTGGGGCTGTATTCTGTCTTGTAAATTACCATGAAGTTTCAGATACCACTGATCAAATTATTTGCCAGAGTAAAGATATAGCAATTTTTTCAACTCAAAATCAAAGTGTCACCTATTATGAAGCACAGGATAAACGTTCAACTGGAGTAACCAGTTTTTAGGGATTTCTAACTCTGATCTCCTGCTTGCAGCTACAGAAGATGCCTCAATATCGCCTCTGCTTTTGTTAGTACATGAGGAATTTTCTTTTTCTTCTGTTGCAGTAATGCATCTGCTTTGACACATAAGAAGAAAAATAACTAGGTCAGGATAAAAATGAAGGGGTTTAACTACATGTTTTCCATTGTACTTGAATCAGTTTTTTACCGCTTCCTGTCCAGTATTTGTTATTGTTATTGTTGTTCAGTCGCACAGTCGATTCCGACCCTTTGCGACCCCATGGACCATTTTCCTCCAGGCACCTCTATCCTCCACCATTCTCCTCAGCCCACCAAGCTCTGTGCCCATTGTGTTCACAATACCATCTATCCATCTCATCTTTGGACGCCCCCTTCTTCTCTTGCCCTCCACCTTTCCCAGCATCAAGGCCTTCTCAAGTGAGTCCTCCCTTCTCATTTGATGTCCAAAGTACTTTAGCTTCATCTTCACTATTTGTCCCTCCAATGAACAGTCAGGATTGATTTCTTCCAATATTGACCTATTTGTTCTCTTTGCTGTCCAAGGGACTCTCAGGACTCTCCTCCAACACCACATCTCAAAGGCATCTATTCTTCTGCGCTCAGCCTTCCTAATGGTCCAGCTCTCACACCAATACATTACCACTGGGAATACCATTGCTTTGTCTATGCGAATTTTTGTTTTCAAGGTGATGTCTCTGCTTTTCACTATATTCCCCAGGTTTCTCATTGCTTGTCTCCCCATAATCAGTCGTCTTTTTATTTCATGGCTACAGTCGCCATCTGCAGTGATCTTAGATCCCAGGAAAGTAAAATCTGTCACTGCTTCTACTTCTTCCCCATCTATTTTCCAGGGACTGATCGGACCTGTTGCCATTATCTTGGTTTTCTTGATATTGAGTCTCAAGCCAGCTTTCGCACTCTCCTCCTTCAATCCAATCAAGAGGTTCTTTAGGTCTTCCTCACTTTCTGCCATTAGGGTGGTATCGTCTGCATATCTCAAATTGTTGATGTTTCTCCCAGCAATTTTGATCCCATGTTGTGATTCCTCCATCCCTGCATTGCGCATTATGTGCTCTGTGTATAGATTGAATAGGCAGGGTGATAAAATGCAGCCTTGTCTTACTCCTTTTCCTATTCCAAACCACTCTGTCATTCCGTGTTCTGTCCTAACTGTTGCTTCTTGGTTCCTTTTTAGGGCCTTTCTGACTTCACTCTCCAGAATGTCTGGTTCAAGTTCAAATTTCTCATTATTGTTATTATCAGGAGTGTTGAGGTCCTTTTTGTAGAGTTCCTCTGTGTACTCTTGCCATCTTTTTTATCTCTTCTGCTTCAGCTAACTCTTTTCCATCTTTGTCCCTTATCATGTTCATTTTTGCTTTAAATGTTCCCTTGATTTCCCCAATTTTTTTGAAAAGATCTCTAGTCCTGCCTCTTTTGTTGTTTTCCTCCATTTCTTTGCACTGTTCGTTCAGGTATTTTTCCTTATCTCTCCTTGCTTTTCTTTGAAATTCTATATTCAGGTGGTTGTATTTTTTCCTTTTTCCTTGGACTTTTGCATTCCTTCTTTCCTCTGCTATTTTAAGAGCCTCATCAGACAACCACTTTGCTTTCTTACGCTCCTTTTCTTTTGGTATGGTTTCTGTTGCTGCCTCCTGCATGATGTCCCGCGTCTCTGTCCATAATTCTTCTGGTACTCTGTCTATCAGGTACAGGACATTAAATCTGTTCATGACCTCCACCGTGTATTCTTTAGGGATGTTGTGTAGGTCATATCTGTCTGGTCTAATTGTTTTCCCCATTTTCTTTAGTCTAAGCCTGAATTTTGCGATCAGTAGGTTGTGATCTGAGCCAGTATTTACACACATAGAACTCCAATTGTAAAGCCTGTTGCAGAAAAACAGGGTCACCCAGTTCCCATTTTCTTTGGACTTGATCTATGGCCTCTCATGTCCCAGGATGCAGAAGGGACAGCTACCATCTTCAGAGCTATTTTCGTCTTCCAAGGATGCTCCATGCTGGGCTAGAAGGCTTCCTTTGCATTGCCCACTAGTTGGTCAATGAAAGCAGTGTAGCCAAAGGGAGTGGGAGAAGTCTCTTGGCTGGTGACCTGAGGGGAGAAGCTTCTCATTTTATCTGCCAGGCATGTATCTAAGGAGATGCTCAGGCTCCTGTCTGGCAGTTTGTTCCAGAGCTTTACCCACTGACCCTTCCCTTAAAGCAGGGATTCCCAACCTAAGGCCCAAACCACTCTGTCATTCCGTATTCTGTCCTAACTGTTGCTTCTTGACTCATGTACAGATTTCTCATGAGGCATATAAGGTCTTCTGGTATTCCCATCTCTTTAATTACTTGCCACATTTTGTTGTGGTCCACACAGTCAATGGCCTTGGTGTAGTCAATGAAACAGAAGTAGACTTGTTTTTGATATTCCTTTGTTTTCTCCATGATCCAACGTATGTTGGCAATGTGGTCTCTAGTTCCCCTGCTTCTTTGGAAACCAACCTGCACTTCTGGTAACTCTCTCTCCACGTGCTGCTGAAGTCTATCCTGTATTATCTTGAGCATAACCTTGCTAGCGTGTGGGATGAGTGCAATTGTTCGATAATTTACGCTCTAAATGGGGCTGCCCTTGATGACCATTTGGAGGCTACAGCTGGTGCAGAATGCAGCAGCCTGGGTGGTGAGGGGGTGCGGGCGTTATGCTCGCGCTTCACCATTGCTTCAGGAGCTGCACTGGTTACCAGTTTGTCTCCGGGTGCAATTCAAGGTGCTGGTTTTGACCTTTAAAGCCCTACATGGTAGTGGGCCAGGATACCTAAGAGACCGCATCGTCCCAAGTGTCTGTCCATCCAACCAGAGTGGACCGGAGGGGCTCTCTAATTGTTCCATCTGCCAGAGGGGCTTGCCTTTCTGGCACACGAACGAGGGCCTTTTCTGTGTCCGCACTGGCCTTGTGGAACCTCCTGCCAGTAGAGTTGTGGGAGCAGACGGAGCTGCTGCCTTTGAGAAAAGAATTAAAAACCTGGTTGGTGGGGCAGGTGTGGGGCTCAGATGGAAGAGTGGCCCCCGCCTGTTGGCTTATAAAATGAAGCCTCCCCATCTTATTTAATGCGGACAGGTTTAATGTGGTGAGTTTTTAATACGTGGGTGGGTATGTTGGGGTTTTAATTGTTTTTAATATGTATGTTTTAATCCTGTTGTGAGACGCCCTGAGTCGGGTTCGCCTGATTGGGCGGCATAGAAATTTGAGCTATAAATAAATAAATAAATAAAATTTGAACATTCTTTGGCATTACCCTTTTTTGGGTTTGGAACATATGCTTATCTTTTCCAATACTGTGGCCAATGTTGTGTTTTCCAAATCTGCTGGCATTTGTTGTTGTTGTTTAGTCACACAGTTGTTTCCGACCCTTCACGACCCCATGGACCACTGCCCTCCAGGCATCTCTGTCCTCCACCATCCACCTCAACCAGCCCAGCTCTGTGTCCATTGCATCTACAATACCATCTAGCCATCTCATTTTTGGCTGCCCCCTTCTTCTTTTGCTTTCCGCCTTTCCCAGCATCAAGGTTTTCTCAAGTGAATCTTCTCTGCTGGCATATAAAATGCAATAATTTGATTCCATCATCTTTTAGGGCTTTGAAAAATTCAGCTAGAATACCATCATTTCCACTGGCTTGTTGTTTGCAGTGCTTTTTAGGGCCTTTCTGACTTCACTCTCTAGGATGTCTGGCTCAAGTTCAATGTTCTCATCATTGTGATTATCAGGGGTGTTGAGGTCCTTTTTGTACAGTTCCTCTGTGTACCATCTTTTCTTAATCTCTTCTGCATCAGCTCACTCCTTGCCATTTTTGTCTCTTATTATGGTCGTTTTTGCTTTAACCGTTCCTTTGATTTCCCCATTTTAAAAAAAGATCTCTAGTCCTACTCCTTAATGACTACTTCTTGGGGGGGGCAGGGTTGAGTGGGGGACTGACATGAGCCTGCCTAGGTAATCATGGCCCTCCCCAATAGCCTGCTAAATTCTTCTCCTGTCAGAAAATAATTTTATTAACCATATTAATTACACTTGCCCATACCTGTCAAGCGCAGCTCTGGAGATTACGGGACCTGCA
Source organism: Bradypodion pumilum (assembly GCA_035047305.1). Lineage (NCBI taxonomy): Eukaryota > Metazoa > Chordata > Lepidosauria > Squamata > Chamaeleonidae > Bradypodion > Bradypodion pumilum. The sequence goes on from JAWDJD010000001.1 coordinate 404,543,609, forward strand.
CAGAACGTTTCTGCGCAGGTCCATTCTACTCATGCGTAGAAGGCTTTTATGCATGGTTAGAAGGCTTTTACGCAGGCGTAGAACAGACCTGTGCAGAAACGTTCTGTGCAGCTCACTTCTACGCATGCGTAGAAGGTTTCTACGCATCCCCTTCTGCACAGAAGCCTTCTATGCAGCCTCCATCATCTCTGTTGTAGCCAACAAGACACCAGGCCGGGCAGGCGCACTGAGTGACACCGTCCGTTGCCTCCTCCTCCACCACCGCCTGCCCCCCCCCTGCTTGCTTATGCTAGTGCTTTGGTTCCAAGCCTCCTCCGCTCCTGCTGGCCCCCTTGGCTTGGTCCTGCCTCAACGCATGCCTCCCGAGCTCCGGGAGGAGCAGCCTCCATCCAGCTTCAATCCATTCTAGCCGGCCAGGTTGCCCGGGCTGCCAAGAAAGACAGAGGGGCGGTGGCAGCCGGGGGAGCCCTGTTTTTGCCCCGCCATGCCTCCGTCTCTCCCAAGAAGGACCACCACCTCTCACCTCCCCTTTCTTTACAGAAAGGACAGAGCGTAGAAGGGTTCTACGCATGCGTAGAAGGGTTCTACACATGCGTAGAAGGGTTCTATGCATGTGTAGAAATGGCCTGTGCAGAAGGGATGCACAGTAACTCCTTTCCCCCGCTGCCAAATTACGGGATAGCGGCAGCTCCGGGTGGGAAATGGAGAAAATTGGCGTGGAAATATGGGAAATCCCGGCCAATCTGGGATACTTGACAGGTGTGCACTTGCCATGAGAACCAAGCAAGAGAATGACACTAAAAAAATCCCTAATTAGAATTATATTTCTGGAAGAAAAATGTCGGAAGACAGAGGGAGATATATAAATCACACAGACTGTTGTTAATAAACGAAGAATGGCATTGTATGGAATAGAAGTTATTTGATTACATAGACTCAGTATTCATTAAATATGTTCAGCCTAACCTTGAATGAATGGCACATCTGTCTTTTATTTTCTCTGCCTCTAAAGTGGCTCAACTGTGTTTAAACAAGCAGATGTACCTTGGAGAAGCTGGTCTTGCTGTATAAAAATTTTAATTAAAAGAGGACAGTGAGTCTTCTCATAGGTGCTTTAGCTCAGTAACATTTTCTAAATGTTTAAACAATTTTTCATTTTGATTTTATAGTACATTATAGTGAACAGAAGTGTTTACTGTTCATCACCGACAGCCTTTCAAGGTAGCCCATATAATACTGAGTAGTATGATTGGAAGTAATATAAAGAATAATAACAGTTTTAAATAGAACATCCAAATGACCACAGGTAAGACTCTGGTTATGACAAACACATGGTGCTGCCATGTTGCAAATATTAGAGAACAGAGCAGTTATATCTAAAATGCAATCAAACATCTAATCAGAAACTACAAAACATCTTAATTAAAATTATATAACAATGAACTGAGGGAAACCCTCCTTTAGGGAACTCTTAAACAAAAGCCAAACATACTGATTAACCAATCTCTCTTCTGACAATCTGAGACAGAATCAAGACCTCAAATATCTGTTTTCTTTTCAGTACTGGGCTATTGACTGATAATCTTATTAATTTAAAATACATTATGTTCAGAATAGTAACATAATCAATGTTTGTATACCAACCAGGGCAAAGTTGTTTATTGAACAACTAAGGAGTAATATTGTGACCACTACATAAATTAGACGACCTCAACCAAACATCATGATGGTAGCTTTTTGATCAACAGAAAACCTGCAGACAGGATGCTGTCTTTGTATCTGTATGATGACTGAATAATTTACCCGGGGGGGGGGGGGGGATGCACGTTCATAACAAAGTAAGGAACTGAGGTCAGCAACATGTAATTTGACTCCAGTATTTTCTACTTTTGTACCTTCCTAGTATATAAACAAAACAACCTAAACATTTATAATAAAAATAGTGATTGGTTTAGCCAAACACTACCCATTTCTCATAAAATATTAGGCTTAGATTTTAATATTACTGTGTTGGGTTTTGAATTCTCCCACACTATATACATTCTCCTCACTTCAGCTCTTGGACAATTAGAAAAGCCAACACTCTTTTTGTCTCCTTACTCTGACTCCAAGTTCCACATTTTCGCCTCCATAGACTTCCATGCCTTCATCTAGGAGACCAATTTCTTGGAAATATTCTCTGTCCACTATGAAACATCCAATCAGTGCAGGGCTCCTATATTGGAACACAATAAGATCAAACATTAAAATCCAGGAATCCAGGTGCAGAGTGAATTTCAATCATGCAGGGTTTTGGGAGAGTGCATCTATATAAATTCTACACAACCTATTTGTTGTCATTTTAATCAATGAGATACATTTTATACAAATGTTCAAGAGGCTAAGATGCTGACTAGGAGGCGGACATTCAGCAGTTTGATTCCCGAGTACTGCAGGACAGAATGAGGTCCCGTATTTGTCCCAGCTCCTGCCAACCTAGCAGTTTGATAGCAAGAAATTGCAAATAGATAAATAGGAACCACTTCAGTGGGAAGGTAACAGCGTTCCGTGTGCTCCGGTGTCTAGTCATGTCTGCCACATGACCACAGAAATGTCTGCAGAAGCAGACAATGCTGGCTCTTCAGCTTTGAAACAGAGATGAGCACTGAACCCGAGAGTCGGATACAGCTGGCTTTCGAGCTTGTTAGAAGTAACAAGAGTTATTTTTAAACTGAACATTTCACAAGCCTCAACTTTTTCATTTATCTCTGCCACCGGTGAGAAACTTTCCTATTCTGCTATTTCTCCTTTTTAAAAAAATCTGAAACTATTACAGATGAATTCATCATACCAAAAATGATTGAATGCTCATTGTGTAAGTAGTATCGACATATTATACTTATGCTGAAACTGAATTTCCTGGAAATCTCAACACGGTTTACACAGAACTCTTCAGTATCTTCCCACATAAACACTGAGCAGGCATAAAGTTTCCTTGAGGAACTATTACTTGTCCTCAGATCATTATTTAGGTCCCTAAACCTTTGCAGCCATTGAAAGATGCCTCCATGTATCTGCATGAAGGTGGGTGGGTGGGTGGAGGCACCATACTATACATTCCTCAAGAGCTATGTATGTGTTGTAGACAATATGACTCTGTACACTGCAAGTATGATTCTGTTCCCTACTATGTATGCTTCCTCCTCAAAATGTTGGGACAAAGCATCCCAGCTGCTTAATCTGTGAGACACCTTGTCTCTACATATGTAGCCTGCATAATGTTTCTGATTAATGCACCTTGTTGTTGCTAGCATTTTAATAAGTTTGGGAGGGGATGGCAGCTTGTCCAGAAAATGATAGCTCTTAGTTTATTCCTGGAAACATGTACCAATGAGGATTTAGGTTTAGCCAATGACAACGATGGTTTCATTTTGGAAGTTTAAAGTCTGGCCTGGACATGAAACATGAAGAAGGTCTGTCAGATATAATATCACACACTTACAATCTCCTTATACCATAATGCAATGCTCTACTGTGTCATGATACTGTTGCCCTATAACCCATGACCTGGTGACATCACCAACCCTATTAAAGGACCCTAACCTTTCCCACCTTCTTTATTACCCTTACTGACCCTTGAGATGACCACTGACCACCATGTGGGTAGTGGAAATAAAAACTGTTAAAGGATGATAGTAGTCTCTGGAGTTATTGGGCCGATTCATCAGCATCTCTTTAACAAAATGGTAGCAGAGAGGATGGTTTGCCCATAATTAACTCCAAAACAAACAAGGATGACCAAAAGGAAGACCCAAACAAAGAATGTGGGGGCCAAGACACAGGCCAGCCCTGCGGATCGCAATGGAGAACCCGATCCGATGGCAGAAAAGGGTACCCCTGACCAGACCATCATGGAGATGGACCCAAACAGCCAGATGAAGGCCAGAACCAAGGGGGCAACTACCGAAAACTTCAACTGGAGCAGCACGATCACAGTGGACACGCTGTTCGAGGCCATCGGTCAAGCGGGAGGAGGAACGATTCCCATGGCGGAGCTACTGGCCCTGATGCAACAGGAAAAAGAAACCCCTGTCTCCGGCGTGGTAAGCCTAAACTCGAGCATCTCCACGGCGGGAACCCCTAGCGCCATGCCGAGTTCGAATCCAGCCAAGATGACCGACCAATTACAACCAGTGGCCCTGGATTAAAACCTGGGGGCGGGATAGCCAGAAAGAGTCCCATGGGTGAATCCGGCCCTCCTTCCCCAGGGAAGGCAGAGAGAGAGAAGCCCCCCCCCCGCTTACAGCTAGCATACAGAGAAGGCTCAATTGAAGCCAGGAACCATGTGGTCGCGCTCTCAGGGGGGGGTCGGAATCTCTCCCCCCGATGAGGCACCCTGGAGACCGAAGCCTTGGGAGCACCCATCCCAAGCACGGCCCTTCCCAGGACCCCTGCATGGCGAGAGGCCCGAACGCGGACAAAAAAGAGAGAGAGGCACCCCCGGGTACTACGGGGAGGAAACACGTGCGATAGACGGGTATGTGTGAAGAAAACTACCTTGCTGCAAACCATTCAACTGGGCATCAACCACAGGCCACACGGCTTCAGCGAAGTACCTCCTTAACAACCCAACAATGGCCACCGCAAGTTTTCCAGAAGGCATCGTACCCCATCAGAGAGGAGGCAGACCATCCAGAAAGGCCTTGCTATAGATGGACAGGATCACTGGAGCAGAGACCTTTCCTCTTTCCTCCTCTGAAAGGGAGGAGAGCTCCACCTACAGGCCACAAGAATTACAGCAGGCGGGACTTTCAAAGATGACAGAATGTGTACCAATCCCATATTGCCAGTATGAAGAAATACCTGGACACCTGAGCACCAGACATAGCTTTAACAGCAGTTCCAGCCAACAAAGCTTACTACCAAGCAACTTCCCCATACTCTGCATGAAACCTGATCGACTGGGCTCAACAGTTTCAAGTGATTTTGATGTGGGAGGATGCTCAATTCATGATCCAAAATCCACCAAAGAAACCATGGGACTTAGAAACAGAAAGGTTGCACCATAGGGTTTTCTGCCTGCTAATAAGCTCCATCAACCCTGCCATCTATGGCAACATCCCGCACGGGTTAACCATATCTGAGGTATGGGAGAGACTGTCAAATATGTTTTACTGCACCAACAGGAGTATGACCAGCTTGCTAATGAGAGAGCTGTATGCACACAATATCAAGGAAGGGACTCCAATGAGTGAACACTTAATGAGGTTAGGCAACATGAGGTCGGACCTGATAAGAAGAGATGAGAATGTTACTGAACAGTCTCTAGTGTGCATCATATACAACTCACTAGATCCGAGCTGGGATTACTTCATGAGTCAATTAGACAATATGGGCGGAGACAACATTAGCCTTGAGTTCCTCACCAGAAAGTTCATAGCCGAAGACAACATTAGGAGAGAAAGGGCCCAAATGCGTAGGGAAGGTAGACCATCCCAAAGGGTAAACTTCACAGAATGACCAAACCCGCCCCTAGCATGCTATACTTGCGGATCCAGCAGGCATCTCAGAAGGGACTGCCCCATATCCAACAAGGACAGAGGAATCAGCGACCAGCCACGCTCACATGATAGGGCACATTGCGACAGCACCCCAGTGCCAACGTATGGAGCAAAGGACAGGCACCCACATAGATATGGAAGTGGCAGGGACAGTGATGACAGGCCGTGGAGGTCGCCCAGCCCCGGGAGAGAACTCAGAACACAAACTGAACCGGGGAAACGTAAGCCAGACTCCATAAACGTGGTAAAACATAGCAATGAAGTCCGGCACTACAACGCAGACTGGTCCACAGACGGTCATGGACAACGCTGGCTGATTGACTCTGGGGCCAGCACTCACACATCATGCCACAGAGAAATATTCAGTTCATTCAAGGAGGATTCTTTCAGGGTCAAGGTTGCCAACCAGGAGCATGCAAGGGTAGCCGGCAGGGGCAGCGTGAATATTCCCAAAATTGGTGAGGTCAAGGACGTCCTTTTTTTTCCATACAATGTCCTTGCGGCCAACAGACTTACCAAAGACCCAGAACTGACAATAATATTCAAAAACAGTAAAGCATCCATCAGGAGAAGAGGAGAGAAAATAGGAAACATGGAAACCATAGGGGTCTGTCATACTTCCTAGCCAAGAAAGAGACTGAAGCCAGGGACATGATTGGGCTACTCGAGGGTAATGACGAAGAGGTAGCACAAGAAAATAACTCAAGCATCCCCGAAGAGACTGAGGACACAAGCTCAGAAGGGGAGGAAGACAATCCCCATGGTTCTGCCGAGATTGAAGGGGCCACAGATGCAAAGCAGGTAGCGACCCGCATTTCCATAGGGAGGCCCATACACGACGAATGCTCTCATCTACTGCATAGAAAACTAGGACACATAGGTTTTCCAATAGTCAAGAAGATGCTGGAATGCTTGGAGGGGCTGAAGGTCAAGAATTGTGAAAACTACCTGGAATGCTCCGTATGCAAAAGTTCCAAATCAAGGGTTGAGCCACAACCGAAGACGTCCACCAGAAGGTCAGATCACCCATTCCAGTTAGTCCATCTTGACTTGGTAGGGCCATTAAAGAAGTCTCTGGGCCAAAAGAGATTTTTCCTGACAATAGTGGATGACTTCAGCAGATACAACTTCGTATACACTCTCAAGAGCAAGGATGAAACCTTCACCAAATTCAAGTTCTATAAAAGGGTACAAACCCAACACAACATCAACATAAAGCAACTAATGACAGACCGTGGATCAGAATTTCTATCCAAGGAGTTTAAAGACTGGGTGGTCGAGAAGGGGATGCTGCATTTCAAGACTGCACCATTCTCCGCGTTCCAAAAGGGAGTCGCCGAAAGAAGAAATGGAGTGCTCCAAACCATGACCAGGTGTGCAACTGAAGATGCAGGCCTGAACTTCTCCTACTGGGGAGAAGCACTGATGTACTCGAACTACACGCTGAATAGACTGTGGTCCAGCGTTGTTGGAAAAACACCCTATGAAGCCATGTACAACCGGAAGCCCAAGCTGGCACACCTTCATGTTTCTGGGGTATTCGTGGATGTGCACATACCACAACAGTTGAGAAAAAAGGGAGAAAGAATGAACAGGAAATTAAGATTCCTGGGGTATGAACCAGACTCAAAGGCGCACCGATTCCTGGACAGAAACCTCAAGCTAGTGGTATCCAGATCAGCCACATTCCACGAACATGCAAACTGGAGCAGGATACATGCGAATGAAGTCCTGACGAGTATGCACAGACAAGAAGAAGCAGAGGCATCATCAGCGGATCCAAGGCCCAAAGAGTGAGAAGAAACAATGCATGATGGGGTTGAGAAACAGCGATCACGACGGAGTCCTATAGACTTTGAGGATGCTGATTTGTCAAATCCACAAGGGGGGGGACACCCAGGAGGTCAACCAGGTCAACCAAGAACCAGACCCCGAAGGGACTGGAGGATTATGTAATGGGCATAGATGCCCATGCCGAAACACCTATCAATTACCATGACATAATCAAGTTACCACTTGGAGAACAGGGCAGATGGAAGAGGGCGATGGAAAAGAAGATGGAGAGCCTCACAGCCCTCAATGTGTACGCACCTGCACAAGTCCCAGAGAATCAGAAGGCAATAGGAACAAAATGGGTATTCAGAATCAAACAGCTGGAAGACAGCCAGAAACTGTACAAGGCCAGACTAGTGGCACAAGGTTTCTCCCAGAGATACCCGGATGACTACGACGAAACATACTCCCCTACCATCAAGGCAGAGAGTGTAAAGGCAGCCCTGGTGATGGCATCTATTCTGGGGAAACAAGTATACCAATTCGACGTGCAGACAGCTTACCTACATGCGGAACTAGACAAGGAACTATATGTCAAGGCACCACCAGGTGTCGGGTATAAAAATGGAGAAACCTGGCTGCTAAACAAGAGTTTGTACGGGCTAAAACAGTCAGGTAAAATATGGTAAGAGTGTTTATCTGAAGTTCTGGAGAGACTGGACTTCTTCCCCAACGAAGACGACAGATGCGTGTTTGTTAGGAAATCACAGGGGGAGACAGAGAAGTTACTGGTTTACGTTGATGACTTACTGTACTTCAGGAAGGACAGATCAAAATGTGACAGTTTTGCTCAGGACCTGCGGAAACACTTCTCACTGAAGAGCCTTGGAGAGATAAGCACATACCTGGGAGTACAAATCTCAAGGGTACAAGGGGTTTTTGCAATCTCCCAGAGAGAAAAGGTACTCAAACTCCTTGAGAGATGTAACATGTCAGATGCTCACCCCTGTGGGACACCCATGCACACAGATTTCCTCAAGAACGCACACGAAGAAGGGGAACTATTTGGAGACAATCACCTCTACAGGTCTACCATCGGGTCACTACTGTACATCGCCTCGTGGACCAGGCCGGATATCATGTTAGCAGTGAATCTTCTCTCTAGACACTCGAACAACCCCAAGATCCACCACTGGGTGGCAGTCAAGAGGTTACTGAGATACCTCAAAGGCACCATCGACACAAAACTGTTGCTCACACCCCAAATGATGAAAGAAATCACACTCTCGTGCTATGCCGATGCTGACTGGGCAGGTGACTCAAAATCAAGGAAGAGCACTTCAGGTTACCTAGTGCTCCTGAACGGCAGCCCTATATACAGGTGCACAGGAAAACAAGATTTAGTATCCACATCCACTGCAGAAGCAGAATATGTCTGCGCGTCCAGCGCGACAGATGATCTAATCTGGTTCAATGAAGTAATCTCCAATTTTTGGGGAAGACCAAGTCTATCCATCATAGTTCATGAAGATAAGACAGCAGCAATAAACATATCACAGGCTGAGGCAATAGGAAAAAGATCCAGGCATATAGACATCAAATACAGACACGTGAGTGTCTTGACTTGATCCTGAGTAATACTCAGGATCTGGTGCAAGATGTTAATGTGACTGATCCAATAGGGAACAGTGACCACAACTCAATTATGTTTAACTTGATCATAGACCGCAAGTCACTGATAAAATCTAACACAGAGACCTTAAATTTTCAAAAAGGAAACTTCCCAAAGATAAGGAAACTAGTAAAAAAGAAGCTGAAAGGGAAAATTGAGAGAGTCCAAACACTCCAAGAGGCATGGAGGCTTTTTACAAAAACAATAACAGAGGCCCAATTGGAATGCATACCCAAAAGGAAAAAGGGCACTGCCAGGTCCAAGAGGACTCCGATGTGGCTTACAGGAGCTGTTCAGGAAGTGATCAAAAGCAAGAAAAGCTCATTTAGAAGATGGAAGGCTTGTCCGAATGAGGACAGCAGGCAGAAACATAAATTCTGGCAAACAAATGCAAGGCAACAATCAGGAAAGCAAAGCAAGACTTTGAGGAGCGTATAGCTAAAAATACTCAGAGAAATAACAAAGACTTCTTTAAGTACATTAGACGTAAGAACCCAACTAGGAAGGCCATTGGACCATTAGATGACAATGGAAGGCAAGGGGTTATTAAAAAGGAAACAGAGATTGCAGAGAGACTCAATGAATTCTTTGCTTCAGTATTCACTGAAGAAGACAGAGACCACATACCCAAAACAGCGCCTATCTTCGTAGGGAGGGAAACCGAAGAATTAAGCAAGACAGAAATAACCAGGGGGGAGGTCCTTGCATGTCTTGTTAAACTAAACACTAACAAATCACAAGGACCAGATGGCATCCATCCATGAGTTCTCAGGGAACTTAAAGATGAAATTGCTGATCTCCTAGCCAAAATATATAATATTTCCCTCAAATCAGGCTTTGTTCCTGATGATTGGAAGGTAGCGAATGTAACACCAATTTTCAAAAAAGGATCCAGGGGTGATCCAGGAAATTACCGACCTGTCAGTTTGACATGTGTCCCAGGTAAAGTGATGGAAACCATCCTAAAAGATAGAATTAATAGGCACATAGAAGAGAAGGCGCTGCTAAAGGAGAGCCAACATGGCTTTTACAAGGGCAAATCATGCCTCACTAATCTGTTGGAATTTTTTGAGAGTGTCAACAAGCATGTGGATAAGGGGGATACAGTTGACATTGTTTATCTGGACTTTCAGAAGGCTTTTGACAAGGTCCCACACCAAAGGCTCTTGAATACTTACCAGTCATGGAATAAAGGGACAGGTCTTGTCCTGGATCAGCAACTGGCTAAGGGACAAGAAACAGAGGGTAGCACTAAATGGACACTTCTCCAAGTGGAGGGAAGTCAAGAGTGGGGTCCCCCAAGGTTCAGTACTGGGACTCCTGCTTTTCAACCTCTTCATAAATGATCTAGAGGTAGGAGTAAATAGCAAGGTAGCCAAATTTGCTGATGACACTAAATTATACAGGGTAGTGAAAACTGTGAGATTGTGAGGAGCTCCAGAGGGATCTCTTGACACTGGGGGAGTGGGCAAAACAGTGGCAAATGAGATTCAACATTAGTAAGTGCAGAGTGAAGCATGTTGGGGCAAAAAAAACCCAATTACATATATAAACTGATGGGTTCTGAACTCTCTGCGACAAACCAGGAAAGGGACCTTGGTGTCCTGGTGGACAGCTCAATGAAGGTGTCAACCCAGTGTGCCTCAGCAGTGAAAAAAGCAAACTCAATGCTAGGGATCATTAGAAAGGGTATAGAAAATAAGTCAGCAAGTGTCATTTTGCCTCTTTATAAATCTATGGTGAGGCCCCATCTGGAATACTGTGTACAGTTCTGGTCGCCATACCTCCAGAAGGATATTATGGAGTTGGAAAAGGTGCAGAGGAGGGCAACCAAAATGATTAGGGGACTGGAACACCTTCCTTACCATCTGAGGCTGCAACGGTTGGGCCTTTTCACTCTTGAACGATGGCGTCTAAGAGGTGACCTGACTGAAGTTTATAAAATCATGCACGGTGTGGACAAAGTAGATAAGGAAAAACTGTTTTCCCTATCGCATAACACTAGAACTAGGGGACACTCCATGAAACTTTTGGGTACTAGTTCTCAAACAAATAAGAGAAAGTACTTTTTCACCCAGAGGATTACTGGTCTATAGAACTCCCTGCCAGAAGAAGTGGTGTCAGCTGTCAGTCTTAACAGCTTTAAGAAAGGATTAGACAAGTTCATGGAGGACAAGGGTATCAATGGCTATAATTATGGATACTTAAGGACAACCTCCTGGTTGGAGAGATAGGCAGGATATCTCTCCATGCCATTTCCAGGGAATCCTAAGCAGGTGAAGGCATCTTCTTGGGAATAATTGGTAATACCCTGAAGGAAGTGGTGAGCCACTGTGTGAGACAGAATGCTGGACTGGATGGGCTGTGGCCTGTTTCAGCAAGGCTGTTCTTATGTGAGAAAACTTTCAAAAAGAGGTTTCATAGATCTAGTTCATTGTGACATCAAAGATCAAGTTGCTGACATACTAACCAAACCACTTCCATTGGCACAACACAATCATTTGTTCAAAAGGCTATGTCTGAAAGAGTGAATGAATGACTATTGTCATATGTTGACTATTGTCATATGTGATCGAAGTGTCTGATATTAGAAGGGGTTTTGTCAGATATAATATCACACACTTACGATCTTCTTATACCATAATGCAATGCTCTACTGTGTCATGATACTGTTGCCCTATAACCCATCACCCGGTGACATCACCAACCCTATTAAAGGACCCTAACCTTTCCCACCTTCCTTATTACCCTTACTGACCATTGAGATGACCACTGACCGCCATGTGGGCAGTGGAAATAAAAACTGTTAAAGGATGATAGTAGTCTCTGGAGTTATTGGGCTGATTCATCAGCATCTCTCTAACAAGGTCATAGTTGCCTATTTAGTTCAGCTCATTACACTGTACATCCCATAATGCAATGACTTGAAATTCAACTATGCAACAGGTAGAAAAATGATCAGGACCAGTAAATAACTGCACCTTGCAGAATCTAGTTTGAGTAATACAAATTTCTGTTTAAATTGCTTTACTACAGAGGTTGGAAAACATTTTGAGACTACAACTAAAAGTCCCATAATCTTCCAATCAGGGCAGCAGGGGTATTCTGGCATTTGCAGTCACAAAATGTACATTGTCCAAACTCTCATTGAGAAGGCACTAAACATTCGTAGAGGAGGGGAGAAAAGAATGATTAATCCAGCCTTTACCCTAGTGTGTACTTTGTTATGCACACTGGTGAAAAGAAAAACATCACTTTTGCCAATATGTGAACCACAGTAGAGCACTGAGGACAACAGGGTACTAATTAAAAGAGACAGGAGGTTGTTTTAACAGAGGAGAAACCATTTTGCATTTACCAGGACAATGATAATCAAGCTGCGATAAACTGAGGCATCTCTGTTCCTGATGTGCTTATGAGAGTCCTAAAGTCACAAACTCCAAAACTTTCCTCCCTCCTTGCATAGATCAGTAGCTCAGTGATGACAACCAAATGTCAGTTCAGATTGTCGGAGCAGGTGACTATTTCTGGTGAACTATGCCATAAAGAAAATGTCATTCATTCAGTCTCATCCTCCAAGGATTATGCTTCTGAACAGTAAGCTATGCATACAGAAAAGTTCAGCCATCACTTCACGCATGAAAGAATATATATATATATATATATATATATATATATATATATATATATATATATATATATATATATATATATATATATATATATATATATATATATATATATATATATATATATATATATATATATATATATATATGGATTATAATATATATGGATTATAATATATATGGATTATAATATATTAGTACAGTGAGGGGATAGGTATGAATTTCACTTCTGTTCATTTTTTCCCCAAACAAAACTTTATTTATTATTTATTTATTTTATTTATTCGATTTATACCCCGCCCTACTCAGTGCAAAGACAACTCAGGGTTTGGAGATTGGAAAAGATTTCATATTTTAAGAGCTCTAATGTGGAAGAACCTGTCTGGCCGGACATCTGGCTACAGTAATAGAATAGACCGTACAGGCAGCAACTCAATGCTGAGTGTTGGGCGGCAGTAAATAACCTGACTCCCTAAAGGGGCCAATGGCTATGGGCAGATGAGACGAAGTTGATGTAAGTTTGACCTGCCTTCTGTCAGCTCTTACGCCCAAATGCCCAGTGAAGTCCAGGCGGCTGCTATTCAACATGCCTCTGAGCCGCCTTCCTTCCTCGCCAAAGTCTGACCAAAGCAGCCGCTGGATGGAGAATGCTGGGCTGGGCAAACTGAAGACTTAATGCTCCTTCCAGTGGCTGCTTTGGTTAGACTTTGGTGAGGAAGGAAGGCAGCTCTGGGGCATGTGGACTTGTGGCCACCTGGACTTCGCTGGGCGTTCAGGTGTAAGAGCTGCCAGAAGGAGCATTAAGTCTACCCAACCCAGTGTTCTCCATCAGGTGGCTGCTTTGGTCTTGTTCGGACTTCAGCGAGGAAGGAAGGCATGCACCTTTGGCTGTAGCATTGCGTAGGGGGCTTGGACGAAGACCAGAACCAAGTGGATAAGGTCTTCACACTATCCTGCTGCTGGTAGTGGTGGAAAATGGATTCCCCCAGGGGGACAGACAAACCAATCAGGAAGAAACAGCGGCAAGGAAAGAGTAGAAGATCCCTTCACCCCTTTTGTGGGGGTGGAGAACGATTGTGTCTGCTATGTTTTGAATTCTTTGTAATTTTTTTGGATAATTTTTGTCCATTTGGGACCATTTCCTTTTTATTGTGGTAGGGGAATGATCGTGCCTGGTATTTTTTGGATTTTTTGGGGTGGGGTGGGGATTGTATATTTTTAATTATTTTATATTCGGTCAGAACTTCTTTAAATTTTTTAATGCATTCCTATGGGGAAATGTGCTTCAGTTTACGATTTTTCCGGATTACGACAGAGTCTTTTCGAACGGACCTCTGTCATTTTACTGTAAGTGTATACATTAATCTAGCTTTTAACAAATGTGGTAAAACAAATCATCAGACAATATCTTTGTTCACCTTCCCATCTGGGTTTTTCCCATACTGGTTATATTTTATCTTCTCCCATTTGAACCTTAATTCAATATCTTACCTTATAGGAGCAGTAGTGTCTTCCAGCTTCCACCATGATTTGGGTGGATTTAAATATCGGCACCATAATTCCCAGTCAAACCCTTGTGCTGACAGGGGGTACTCTTCAATTTCAAAAGTGTCATATTTGATGTTATCAAATGATGGAGAAATCACTCTTTTTCGATTTTCCTTGATTCTGGTGAGCACAGGTTCAGCCCTAAAGAAAAATAAGAAAAAGAGGATTGTTTTAACAGTTCTACAGATCAGGTAATTCCTTCCAACCATTTTGAGCTGATCTATGACAACAAAAAGATGTGGACATCTACCGTCTACATTGAATTAGCAATTGCTGAATCAAAACTTCCACTGATTTCAGCTGCCAGCTTGAACTTCCCAAAGCTTTTTAGATGCAATAGCCAGAATTCTATCATTTATTTTTGCTGACAATAAGCATGATGGTATAAACTACAGCAACAAACTGCTGCTAGTTAGTCACCCTTTGTATACATCATCATATGCCACTGGCATGCAACAAAGAACATAAAAGGTGATTTGTTAACTAGTAGAAATTTGTCAGTACAAGTTATGACATGGCACTTAATGTTGACATAAATAGCCAATAGGACTTTGGCTTCAATTTTTCAATTGTGCAATGTTTCATTAATACTTTTTTGTCTCTATGATAGAAGAAATGATAAAGAGTTTATTCTCAATTACACTGATCATCCTTTGGTGTCAAACAAAGTGCTTTGCTATAGGTTGTAAAATAAATGGAGGCACGAATAAGATAACAGGTAATAATGCAATTGCTCTTTTGAACCCTTTTGAAGTTCAAGTAGGAAATCAATGTTTTTCTTTTTTTTTAAACCATACTTTAAAAGACCATACCATAAGTTGTATGAAGCATTTGCCAATTGAGGCAGCCAAATAATTCCTAGCTACTGGGGAATATAGTTAAAAGTAGAGACATCACCTTGCAAACAAAAATTCACATAGTCAAAGCAATGGTATTCCCGGTGGTAATGTTATGGTTGTGAGAACTGGACCATAAGGAAAGCTGAGCACAGAAGAATAGATGTCTTTGAAATGCGGTGTTGGAGGAGAGTTTTGAGAGTACCCTGGACAGCGAGGAGAACAAATAGGTTGATCTTAGAAGAAATCAACCCTGACTTCTCCTTGGAAGGTCAAATAGTAAAGATGGAGCTAGAGTACTTTGGACATAAAATGAGAAGAAAGGATTCACTTGAGAAAGCCTTGATGCTGGGAAAGGTGGAGGGCAAAAGAAGAAGGGGGTGGCCAAAAATGAGATGACTAGATGGTATTGTTGACACAACGGGCACAGAGCTGGCCGGGTTGAGGAGGATGGTGAAGGTCATACCCGTCAAGCGCAGATCCGGAAAATATGGGAACTGCTTCGACCCGGGCACGTATGAGCAGCAACAACTCCTTTGCGCATGCTCAGAACCCCTTTCTGCATGCTCAGAACCCCTTTGTGCACGGTCAGAACTGCATCTGATGGGCATGCATGCACAGTAACCCCTTTCCCCACCGTTCAAAATATGGGACGGCGGCAAGAAAGGGGAGGAACAAGCGCTGAAATACGGGAAATCCTGGCCAATACAGGATACTTGACAGGTATGTGGAGGATAGGGGTGCCTGGCAGGCAATGGTCCATGGGGTCGCAAAGGGCCGGAATTAACTGTTCGACTGAACAACAACAACTGATAAAACTGTTACAAATATCAGGGATTTGGAGTTCTTAATAACAAAAATTTAATTATAAACTGTGGCAAAATTATAGTAACAATGTGATACTAGCTATTGTGCCTGACATTTTTCCTTTAATTCTTTAAAAATACAATACACAATGCAACTGAAAGTCCATCCCCCTTCCATGTATGTATACTATTTCATGTTTTTAGTTAGTTGGGTCCCTTCCTTCACTAGGAGAAGAGCAGCATTAAAATGCAATAAAATGAGAGAGAAAATAAATGAAATTTAATTGCTATATGATATGGAAGTGCCAAAGCCTCTTAGTTGTGTGCAATATTTGGGTGGAAAACAGGGACATGCCTATGCCAAAGACTCCACAAAAGCTGAAGTGAACTATTTGCATTGCAACAGACAACTTGTGCTTCTGCAGGAAGCAAACAGTGATATAACTACTAGTAGCTTCCAGGAGTTTCACGCCTTGAAAATTCTGATTCCCTTATTACAGAAATAATGGCCTGCAATTTCCATGACTACTGAATGGGTCCATCTAGGGTCACATTCTGGGTACCTCCATGGAAGTGTTTGCAGAAAGATAGGCTTCCGTGTCTTTCTACAATTCAGGTTGGCTTAAATGTACACCTTCTTTTAAAATACATATCTGTCTGTCGGCCAGCCGGTCGATAGATGTATGGATATTCTACATATTCCAGCAAAGACCTTTGTATATTTATCTGAAATATATTTACTATGACTTTTAGCCATACAGACTTCCATCTGTGTCTTACAAAGAAAAGTAGCATGGCAAATCTTTCCCGACAGGCTTATAAACTGAAAGAGTGAAGACACAGGAAGCCAAGAGATGAGTCAGATTGAATGGCTAGTTTAATGCCTGGCAACTACATGGGAGCTGGTGACAACCAAAGGCAGCTGGTCTCTCAGCAGACACTTTTTTTTAGCAAGATGATTTTCTCTAAAGAAATTAAGGAGGAACACTACCCACCACCCACTATGTACAAAAGAAATAAAAGTGTTCAGGATTGTCCATCTCAGAGTTAGAAATACGGTCACCCATCCAGCAATTAAATCATTTGAGGATAAAATGCTACATTGCAGGCATGTTGTGCCAATAAAGACAACACGAGATGGACTGCAAGCAGCTTCATCAGAACTCCTCTCTTTTCCAATAACTGTAACCACTTGACATAAATATTAGAGATTATCAAGCCAGAAACCTACACAGTGCTTGCTTCATGTATTTTAATCCTCACATTTTGTGCTTGCTTGAACTGTGAAAGATTCTTCTTTCTCAAAAACCTTCATGATAATCCTTATCTCATGTATTTACCCCATGTTGCCTACATCTCATAAAGTATATCAAGGAAGAGAAAAATATATATAAGGCGTACTTGGTTTAATTCAAAGCTTGATTCCTTTTTATAACCTAGTAATTCACTGCAGTGGCTCAAGTGGCTAAGATGCTGACTGGAAGGTGGGAGGTCAGCAGTTCGATTCCCGAGTACTGCACAAAGGAATGAACTCCCATCTTTGTCCCAAATCCAGCCAACCTAGCAGTTCGAAAGCAAGAAATTACAAGTAAATAAATAGGGACCACTTTAGTGGGAAGGTAAACAGTGTTCCGTATGCCCCAGTGTCTAGTCATGCCTGCCACTTGACCACGGAAACAGCTGCAGAAGCTCTTCGGCTTTGAAACAGAGGTGAGCACTGAACCCTAGAGTCGGATATGACTGGCATTCGAGCAAGGGAAACCTTTACCTTTACTTCACTGACAGATTCAGTTTCCAAGCCAGTGGCAATCAAAATCTAACATTTAACCATCCTGTCTTGGGAGAAAACAATGACTTAGATAATAGGAAACCAGTAGAAGAATTGGTTATTTAGAAAATAATGCATTTTCTTAATACAGTAGAACCCTGTATAATGAAAATAATTGGTTCCACTAGGCACTTTGTTATAAAAAAATTTTATTATACAATGCATGCGTCGTACAACAAAAATCCCTATGGGGGAAAATCGTACAACAAATTTTTTTTTGTTGTACAATTCCCATAGGGATGCATTGCATCATACAATGAAAATTTTCGTTGTACAATGCACCGGGTTTTTTTGTTGTTCAAATTTCCTTTGTTGTATGATTTTTTCGCTGTATGATGCATTTGTTACACAGGGTTCTACTGTACTTCTTAATATCATAGTAAAATGAATGTGTCTGTAAGGCAAGAATGTGAAGAGTGTAATACAGTTCTAAGCAAAATAACCACCAAACTGATTCAGGGTAGGGACATAAATCATCACTTGTTCTGCAAAATTCCTCCCCTTGCTTTCAGGGACAGCCAGAAATGTACTGGTGCTCTTGACAAAGCTTGACTTGGTGAGAACAATCTTATGCCAAGATTTGCCAATATCTTTATGCAAAATTTGCACAATTGCAAAAATTGGAAGAGTTGTCACAAAATAGTATGAAAGCTGCTTTGTTTAAGAATCTGAGAAACTAGATAGGTTTGCTTCCATCGTTGTCAATAATCAGCCTGTTCTTCTGTTTCCCAAATGTATATATGCTTTGCTTCTCAAAGGAGAAATATATGACATAAATATTTTGTACCAACTACAGAAAACTTTAGAACTAAACCGGCCCACCAAAATTAAGGACCTTGCTTCTTTTTAAGTATTTTTTTTAAAATGTGCCTTGTTCTCCTGATGGGCTTGGGGAGTTTTGTGGTGTTTTACCCACCCACCCCCTCCCCCACCAAATGTGTCTCATGATTTGGAGAGAAAATAAAACAACAACAATGAAGAATTTAGGAAGTATTTTTTCCATCCCTAGATCAGAAACACAAGTTTATAATAATAATGATTTTGTGCCAGAAATTATTCTGGATTAAAAGGATTTTTGCAGAAGAATCTCCGCTCAGGGAACACCCGAATGAGGCTCCTTTCATGTCCCCAAGAGCTGGCACAGAGACGGGCACTCAATCTGTCATGCAGTAACCTGGGCGTCAAACTGCCGACTTGCTAGCCTTCCAGCTAACAAGGCGAGCTTCTTAACCACTGAGCCACCACAGTTTGTGAAAAGGGGAGTCTTATAACATCTAAATTAAACCCCTTTTAATTTTTAAAATCAATTTATTTTTGATAATCAACTCACTCACTGTCAAGATAGTACCGATGTGCTTTTCCCCCCTTTTCTCTGACCTCACTGTTCTCAATACCACCTCTTTCCACCGGCCATTGTAATTATACTTGTAACTCAGCATAAACACTTCACAAAACGGCTTCAAGTCCCTATTTGTCAGGATTCTAGTCACTTAATTCCTCCCACTGTGTTTGCAAATAGAACAGTAGTTTCTGCTTTCACTCCAAATTCTGCTGTCCCCTCCATCTTAAAAATTTACTCTGGAAGATTGTTTCAGAATTTGGAAGGAGGTAATTTCCTGAAGTGAGGAGAATTGTTTGCAGCATGCGGTTTTCATATTTAGGATTCTACAGGAATGCTGTCTTAGGAAACCCTTAAAAAAATTAAGATTCAATTATTTGACTATAATGTACACAAAAAAGCTCTGTTTGTCCAGTGAAACCAAAGGGAACTGGATATCTTCTCTGTGCAGGTATAAAATACCATCTCAAGTGCAGAAATATTGTGGAGGGAAATAAGATGAATTTCCATGCCAATCAGGATCTTTTTAGTACTGACACACAGCACCATTTCAGAAATGATCAGTGTTATGCAATTATCCTCCAAGTAGGTTAATCCCATTAGCTTTTGAGCAGCAATAACATCTTTCCCAACAACCTGATAAGAAATGCTTAGCAACAGTGGTTCATGAACTGATAATCTCAAAAACAGATGACTGTAATGCTATTTACATATGACTGCTCTTGAAAACAATATAGAAACTTCAGCAGGTCAAAATGCAGTAGCCAGACTGATTATTATGACTAGTAAATTGTTTCACATATCTCCAGTCTTGGGACACCTTCATTGGCTCCCTGTTAATTTTTATGCTCAATTCAAGGTGCTGGTTATGACCTTGAAAACCCTTAACAGTTTAGGATCTCAGTACTTGTTGGACTGTCTCTCCCACAAATGAGCTACCCATCTCACCTGCTCCTTTCAATCCATGTTGTTAAAAGTTGTTATGCAAGGAAGGCCAAAAAAGTGAATATGAGGAATTGTGCTTTTTCTATTGTGGTCCCTAGACTCTAGAATAAAATGCTGACAGAAATATAAAAAATCCCTTCCATTCTCACATTTAGAAGGATGGTAAAGAAGATAGAATTATTTAAAGCTGCTTTTAATAACTAATGTGAGACTCCTACTCAGGTTCTTTTCTTGATTTCTTCTTTCATGTTTTTCTGAATTTTCAAAAAAACTATCTAACCTACCTACCTACCTATCTTATATAACCATCCTTCTGGCAAAGAGGCCATCCATTATAGTGAAAATAGTGATATTTGCATGCCTTCTACATTTAAGAGCCCATACCTTTGTTACCATAAAATGATATGGTACTTGTACCATCATTTCAAAAACTGTTAATGTAGTGCTTCCCTGCTTCCAGGCTTTCGACAGTATTTCTGTTGCATAGGAAAAACCCAACCTGATGGTATCCCAGTGAACAATTATGTCTGATACTTCTATCGATTGTATGTAGGTGAACATACATGAGAACAGTAATATAACATGTACATTGATTCCCTGAACTATTGCTGTACATTTATCTGAATTAGTTTCATAACTCAGCCGAGCTACACAAGACAAGCTACATGTTCTAAATAATTCTTCATCCATGCAGTTCAAATGAGCCTATTTTTCAGAATTGCCCTTAGGGAAGTAAGGTAAAGCTGCCAGTTTAGCTGTTATTTTCCAATATTTTGGAAGATTCTGATTTTTAAAAGACACTGAAAGAAAAGGCACTCAACTATCTAAACTAGTGACAGGCAAATCTGTTAATTTTGGTTTCTCTCCTATGACATGAACACCGATCCCTGTAAGTGATTCAGTGAGTTTTCAAAAACAACTCTCACAGTACTGTAGTTGCCTCTATGCTCTGTTAAACTGCCTTCAATCTATAGCAAACCTTTAACTGAGAGACCTCCAAAAGATCCTATTGTCAACAGCCCTGCTCAGCAATTGTACACTGAAGAGCAGGGATGCCCAAACTATGGCCCGTGGGCTAGATACGTGGGCTAGGCCTGCACCACTCCTGGAAGTAGAAGTAAAATGTGCATGCGTGGGAAACTCGCATGCACAGAATGCTGCAGCAAATGACTCACGGCTATTGTAAACACATTTATGACAGCCGCGGGTAATTTACAGCAGCATTCTGTGCATGCACGGGCACATTATGCACCCACACTTTCAATTTTACTTCCACTTCCAGTGGGAGGAACCACATGACTGTCACACTCAACCACGTGACTGGCATGTGGCCCAAAAAGTTTGGGCACCCCTGCTCAAAAAAGCCAACCCATCTTTTCTTTGGTCTTCCTCTTTTCCTGCTATCAACAATGCTCTCTACCAATACTATATTTTCCTGGGTGTCTTATCATCTCATGATGTGGTCAAAGTACAACAGCCTCAATTTCATCATTTTTTATTGTTGATAGATTGCAGGCTTGATTTGTTTGTCTTTCTCATGGTCCATAGTATCTCTAAAACTCTTCTCTAACAGTATATTGGAAATGATGTGATTTTCCCCCTTTCAGTTTTCTCCAACATTGAACAGTCGCAACTATACACAGTAATCAGACATATCATAGTGTAAATAACATTTTGCTTGGTTTCTGGTGATGCGTCCTTAAACTAGACAATCTTTCCTCCTTCTTTTATATCTGCAACTCCAAGTCCCAATCTTCTTCTGATATCTTGGATGCAGTCCCACTTTGAAATGATGACTAAACCAACATAGAGAGTATCTTTAGCAATCTCAGTTTCTTTCCTATCAATATTAATGTTATATTATTATTCTATAGACATGATTTTTTTAATGTTTTCATATTCAGTTGGAGTCTGGCTTTTATACTTTACTAGCATTTACTAGCAAGTCACTTCCCAGAGGGAAGTGACTTGCTTCCCTTGGTTGGCAGGGGCTGAAAGCTTTCAGCCCCTGCCCCCGTGGAAGGCAATCACTTCCATCCATGAGGCGAAGGCAGAACGGAGCGCCATTCTGCCTTCATCTCCCAGAGGGAAGTGGTTTGCTTCCTTCAGTTGGTGGGGGCTGAAAGCTTTTGCCCCCCGCCCCCCGTGGAAGGCGATCGCACATCGGCGGGTTTTTTTAATGCACGTGCAGGCTGTCCTGCCTCCTCCATGCTCACGTCCTTCAACCTGATTGGCTGAGGGGTGACGTGGCACGGAGGATGCTGGCAAGCATAGGTTTTTTTGTTCGGGTCCATGGGGCGTTGGCCCCACTCTCGGCTTCCGAACCCTTGTGGTGTTGCTCACAGGGTCAAAAGGTAAGTGTGGCCAGCTCATTACGGGATAGTCAGGACAGGTGTAGCCACACATGCCAGACACACACAGCCCATCCACCATTTTATAGGTAAAGATTCTTTCACCTTCATCAGGAGTTCTCCCAAGCCCTTACTTCTTTCAGGCAATAATATAGTGTCATCTGCATATTTTAGCCAACTGACATTTTTTCCACCAAATTTCATTCACCCTTCACCATTCAATACGATATATTTGTCTGATATTTTTGCCCATGGCAAATTATTCTGTTCTAACAGTACATTAGATAGTGGCTTTCAGAAATCTGCCTTATCACACTGTATCTTTATAGCAACACAAATGTATACTTCAATGAAGTTTTTTATGCCAGTTCTGCATCTTGAACATTAGAAACTGCATGTGTGATTTAAGTAGTACAACACTAACTTCCTGCAGTGCAACACTAACACAGGGCTGCCATCAGGGCATTACTACCAGTACTGCTGCATAGGGCCTGGAGCTGACAGGGGCCCTGCCGCCACCGGCAGGGCCCCTGTCAGAGTTTGCACAATAGGAATTTTTTTTTGGGGGGGGGGGGGATAGGATTGCTCAGTATGGGGCCCAGAAATTTCTGATGATGGCCCTGCACTAACATGTGAGGTAGTTATAGCTGGGGATGATGTACTTTATACTTGGTCAGTATAATTATTGCAATTATGTGGTCATGTAAGCGCAACCACACAATCCATGGTAGTTATCTTGCCAGTTGTCTGTCATGCTCCTGATCCTTTCCAGTTGCACAATGAACTACATATGGAGATCCATAACTGAGTGGGGGAAATATTTCTACTGCTGCTCTCAACTTTTCTTCCATCTCTGAGAAAGATTTCTCAAAACCATCCTATTTGGGTCCAGCTCTAGCCATGGCACGTTTCAGGCGGATGCATTCACCAGAGTAAGGCATTTCAATCAACGAAGCTATCAATTCAGTTGGACATTTACTAAAATAAGTGGGCCATTTAATTCAGTGTATTTTTAAATGAAAGTGACTAGCTTCAATTGGGATTCTTAAATGAACATTTCTCTAGTAAACTGGTACTGTCAAAACTGTCCACAATTCAGAAGAACCAATGAACTCACAAAAGTTGCAATGAACTTGGACTGCCTGCAAAATCAAGTCCAGTGCTGCCCAGCTGTTCTGGAATAGTGCCAGGCTCATTTATGTTTTTTTCACTGAGATGAATTGGGACAAAGTGCTGTTCAGATTAGCAGTCTCAGTTGCTGATCTCCTTTGTACTCCACCCCACTTCTAAAAATAATAAAGCATCCAGAGTGGTGAAACCAGACATTTCTTTCTGCCTGTAAAACCTGGCAGACTTCTGTGGAAACACCCAAAATCCACGTAAAGTAAGACGCAAAGGAAAGAAATACATTCAGAATATAATTGCAGACAATATTATTAGAGCCAAGTTTCTTCTGTACTTTACAAAACACCTCAAGCATTCCGAGCCACTACAATTAAGTTCTACAATACAAAAACATTTTTACTGAAACTGAGGCAAATTGAGGCATGAAGTGTTATTTTGTTGTTGCATGAACTCATTGCATGTCTTTAATTTTACTGAACAAAACAAGGTACTGTAGATGGTTATCAACTAAAAAACTAACATATATGACAAACCTGATTTTGAAATAGATTCATTTACTGGAAAATTAAAATGAATGGCATGGTGGACTAGGATTTGCAAAATCCAAGTTCCAATTCTCACAGAACCATAATGGTCACTGAGTAACCTTCTGCCAGTTTTTTTCTTAGCCTGACCTGCCTCACAAGCTTGTTGTGATGAGAAAAACAAAGGGGAGGAAAGCTACGTGCACTGCCTCGAGTTCACTTGTGGAATGGTGGGTGTAGTCATACAAATAATGTTTGTATAGGCTATAGCCATGGAGGTGAACGTATGGCACACATGCCAGAGGGGGCACTCAGAGCCCTTTTGGTGGGCATGAATGCCGTTGCCCCAACACAGAGTTCACCCCAACCCTCTGCCCAGAAGCCCAATGGGAGTGCTTTTTTCCTCCCCTAACCCTAACCAACACCACCCCTCTACCCAGCAGCCCAATGGGAGCGCTTCCTCCTTCTCCCCAGCACAGAGTTAACCCCATCCCTCTGCCCAGCAGCCTAATGGGAGCACTTCCTCCCCCCCCAGCACAGAGTTCATCCTGCCCCTCTGTTTGGGCACTTAGTTTCTAAAAGGTTCGCCATCACTGGAGCTATAACCATTCTTACTGTTGGGATGATTTAAACCAGGGGTTCCCAACCTTTTCAAGCTGGTCGCAAGAAGTAGACTAGCACGCAGCGTGTGGGTTAAGCATAGTGACTCTTTATTCAGATCGGGAGACAAGAGTGAGGATGTGGGGAAAGATGGTATCTTATATACAGCGGTTTTCCGTTTCAACAACAACAAGGAAACATACCAGCGGACACTCCAGTTTATTACCCCATTTGGTCTCCAGCTCCGCTTTGATATGTACCCCTCCTTTGAAGAGGGCGCCCCTTTGGCGGATCCGGTTCACGCGCTGTGTTCCTTTGAAGTGAGTAACACTTGGACACAACATCCCTCCCCCCTTAGTGAGAAACAACCTTTCCCCAATGGATGGGTGGCCCACAAACTCATCTGGGCCGCCCGTGCGTCTCAGGCACCAGGGTAGGCTCAACGGACACCCCAACAGGTTTGGAAGTGGGGGGAGAGCTCAGAGTGGCCCCCCTTCCATTCCTGCCTCTGAGCTCGGGGTAGCTTCCCCTCCCGCCTCGGGCTCTGGGGAAGACGTGGGCAGGGGGTCACTAATTAAATCCCACTCCATATCACTCTCCATGTCTCCCCTTGTTTCCCCTTGTGGCTCCCTCCCTGGGCCGGAGTTAGAGTTCTGCCCAGGGACCCGGAGCCGCATTTGATCTGTGTGTCTCCTCCAAATCGCGCCATTCTCCATTTGCACTCTGTAAGACACCGGGCCAGTCTGCTCCAACACTTCCCCCCCCCCAACCATGGAGGCCCATTGGCATAATTCCTGCAGTGGACTGGTTGCCCCACCTCAAAACCTTTTAAAGTCGGAATGTCTATATTCAGGCCCCGATCCTCTTGGCGCTGAGGATCTAAACGGTCAAAAACAGTCGGCAGCTTCCTTTTCATTAACAGTTCGGCTGGCGACAAACCAGAGGCCAATGGGGTGACTCTGTAGGACAGCAAAAATTGACACAACTGCAGCTCCAAATCCCCAGGTCCCATGTGTGAGAGCGCGTCTTTGACCGTCCGTACCTGCCTCTCAGCTTGACCGTTTGTGGCAGGGTGAAAAGGAGCGGCCGTGATGTGTCTAATCCCATTACGACTTAGGAAACCCTGGAATTCAGCCGACATGAAGCTCGATGCATTGTCAGTCACCACGATGTCGGGCAGGCCTAGATTAGTAAAGACCCGCCTTAATTTGCGGATTGTGGTGGCAGAGGAAGTTCCGGACACTGGGATGACATCTACCCACTTGGAAAAGGAATCTACAATAATCAGAAGTGTTGTTCCCCTGAAAGGGCCAGCAAAATCTATATGAATCCGAGACCAGGGGCCTCTGGCCGTATCCCATTCCCTGCGGGGAAGACGTGGTTCCTCGGGCCTTGATGCCTGACATTCCCTGCATTTCCCCACCCAAGCCTCAATGTCCAGGTCCAATCGGGGCCACCAGAAGTAGCTTCGCGCTAGCGCTTTTGACCTGACAATACCTGGGTGGCTAACATGGAGTGTGCGGAGCACCTTGTTCCGAAGTACAGATGGGACGACTACTCTGTCCCCCCAAACCAAGCAACCCCGCTCCAGTGACAGTTCGTTTCTCTTGGAGTAGAACACCCTGAATTCCTCAGGGGTCGGTGGCAATGGCCACCCCTTCTGAACCCACATGACAACCTTTGACAGGAGGGGGTCTTTTTTTGTTTGGGCTGCTATGTCAGCAGCGGAGATCGGGGGAGAGTCTAACACATCCAACATAAGGACCTGTCCTTCCGCCTCAATTCGACCCACATACTCAACAGGGGATCTGGACAGAGCATCCGCGTGGCTAATGCTGATACCTGGGCGATGTTGGAGCGTGTACTGGTACGCCTGAAGGAACATTGCCCAGCGTAACATCCGCGGAGACAGGATTTGGGGGGTGGGCTTGTCTGGCACAAAAATACCTAGGAGCGGTTTGTGGTCTGTGATAATCGTGACAGCCCTCCCGTAAATGAAGTCATGAAATTTCTTCGTTCCAGCGATTATGGCCAGCGCCTCTCTATCAATCTGAGCATAGTTTTTTTCAGCCACCGTTAACGACCTGGAGTAATATGCGATAGGCGCTTCTTTCCCTCCCCCCATGTCATGGCACAGAACAGCCCCAACCCCCACCGGCGAGGCATCACATACAAGCAAAAGGGACTTCTTCGGAACGTAATGTGTAAGGACAGCATCCGAAGTCAACAGCTCCTTGACTCCCCGGAATGCCTTTTCCTGAGGAGGCCCCCACTTCCACACCGCCTGTTTCCTCAGCAACTGATGCAGGGGCTCAGCTACAGTCGCCTTTCGGGGTAGAAAGGAGTGATAGAAGTTTAAGAGACCCAAAAATGCCTGGAGCTCCGTCTTCGAAGTGGGACGTGGGGCTTCCCAGACTGCCTGAACTTTGGATTCAGAGGGCTTGATGCCGGCAGGCGTGATTTTGAACCCCAAGAATTCAACCTCATGAGCAAAAAAACAACACTTCTCCCTTTTTACCCGCAACCCCGCATTTTGGAAACGCTCCAGCACCTTCCCCAGTTTAGTGGCCAGGTCCCCCTTGTCTGTCCCAGATATCAACACGTCGTCAAAAAAAGTCAGCACCCCAGGGAGACCCTTCAATAACCTTTCCACAAGAGCCTGAAACAGCCCCGGAGCCGTACTAACCCCGAACTGAAGACGGTTCACACGGAATGCACCCTTATGAGTAGTAATAGTCTGACACAACGCAGATTCCGGACTAACAGGCACTTGCTGATATGCTTGGGCCAAGTCCAGTTTAGCAAAACACTTTCCCCCATGGAGGGTGGCCAGCAAATGGCTAACCACTGGAACAGGATAAGAATTAGCTCAGATAGCCTTATTAATCGTGCATTTATAGTCCGCGCAGATGCGGATGTCCCCGTTCGCCTTGATAGCAGTGACTATAGGTGTCTCCCATGGAGCAGAGTCCACGGGCTCCAGGATGCCCTGTGCCACCAGCTTGTCCAACTCCGCTTCAATGCGGTCTTTCAGGGCAAACGGCACCCTCCGTGGCTTCATGCGAATGGGCTGGACAGTTGGGTCCAGCTCAAAATTAACAGGGGCCCCCTTGAACCTACCCAGCCCGGGACGGAAAACATCTGGATAGCGTTCACACACAGCCTGAATGGGGTCGGCCTTAACCGCATTAATTCCCGAAAACCCAATACCCAGGGGCCCAAACCACTGCACGCCCAAAAGGTTATTCCTACCGGTTTTCACCACGACTAGGGGAAGCTTTGCTGAGATGGCCTTGAACCGCACATCAAAATTTCCGATTCCCAACACTGGAATGTGTCGACCCTGCACATCGGTCAGGTCGACCTGCAGAGCCCGCAGTTTCGGCCGGTCTGCTGGAGGAAGTTGAATAAATTCCCTCTGTGAGATGATTGAGTAGGCAGATCCTGAGTCGATCTCCATGCGGACGGGACACCCTTGGAGGCGAACATCAACGAAGAACCTCCCGGACACTGACTGTACACCAGATGATGTCTTCCTTCCAACGCGGACCTTGGAAATTGGGTGTTCCATCCTGCGCTGACCTCTGTCCCCGGGGTGACCTTCGGATCGCTGGCGGCACACCCGTGCAATGTGCCCCTTCCGCCCACACTTGTGGCATTCGGCCGTCTTGAACGGGCACCGTGAGCGGAGGTGCCTTCCCCCACAGCCTTGGCATGGCGCGATGTTGCTCCTTGAAGCTTGGGGGGTTTGCTGGCGAACCCTCCCGACAGTACCCTCCTCTGACGCATTGTCTGTATCCACTGGAGTAGCGCACTGCTGCAGCTGGACGGCCGACTCACCACGGGCAGGAGCAGCAGTTTCGGCATGGAGGATTTTTACCCCAGCGTGTGCAGCCTCGGACGCCAAAGCTTCTTCCAGGACCTGGGCAAAAGTCAACCTATTTCTCTTCATCAGCCGCCGCTGAGTAGCTTCGTCCCTGAGGCCCACGAGAAGCCGGTCTCTTAAGGCCTCCTCCAGGTCATGCCATTGGCACGGCACGGCAGCCTGTCGGAGAGCCGCAACATACTCAGCTACCGTCTCCCCCTCCTTCTGATCTC
Source organism: Bradypodion pumilum (assembly GCA_035047305.1). Classification (NCBI taxonomy): domain Eukaryota; kingdom Metazoa; phylum Chordata; class Lepidosauria; order Squamata; family Chamaeleonidae; genus Bradypodion; species Bradypodion pumilum. Next base: position 404,572,223 of record JAWDJD010000001.1, read on the forward strand.
GCCGGTAAAAGGCAACCCTGGCTGGGAAGATGGAAACGACTGGCTTGAAGTGTTCTCGGAGCACCGCCAGGATGTCGGTCAATGGGGCTTCCCTCAGTGCCTGTGGCAGCAGCAGATGCCCGGCCAGCTCAATCGTGGGCAAACCACAATGGGCCAGGAACAACGCCTTCTGTCGCCCTTCATCCTCGATCTCCCCAGCGATTACAAAGTTCTCGAACTGGATCTCGTACATGGGCCATGCCTCCGGCTTTGCAATGTCAAACGGTCCGATTGAAGATGCAGTAACAGCCATATCCCACCTTCGTCGCCAATGTTTGATTCTCGCAAGAAGTAGACTAGCACGCAGCGTGTGGGTTAAGCATAGTGACTCTTTATTCAGATCGGGAGACAAGAGTGAGGATGTGGGGAAAGATGGTATCTTATATACAGCGGTTTTCCGTTTCAACAACAACAAGGAAACATACCAGCGGACACTCCAGTTTATTACCCCATTTGGTCTCCAGCTCCGCTTTGATATGTACCCCTCCTTTGAAGAGGGTGCCCCTTTGGCGGATCCGGTTCACGCGCTGTGTTCCTTTGAAGTGAGTAACACTTGGACACAACAGGGATGGGTCACACTCTGTCAGTCAGCATCAAGGGCTGGACGGCCATTTTGCCCCAACAGCTTCAAAGGGGCATCCATTTAGTTTCTCAAATGCCCTTGGAGGGGTGGGAGGGCCACATGAAATGGTGTCACAGGCTGGATCTGGCCCATGAGCCTTAAGTTGGGAACCCCTGATTTAAACAGAAGATAGATGTTACTACTGTTAGCCATTGCAGTAGTGAGTATATGTCTGTATCCATCCAAATATCATTTAAGTAACAAAGGCATAGATTAACATTTAAAACTCTGGATTTGATCTGGGAGTTAATCTTCGAAGATTAATGTGGATAGTATGTATGGTTGGGATTAGATGGTAGTCTTAGTTATTATTCTGCCAGATGTTTGGATGACAGCTCTTAAAATCTCAGCCAGGATGGTTCATACTAAGGGATTCTGGGGGTTTATGCCCAAAACATCTGGAAAACCAAAGTGAACTTTGGGAATCAGTAGATTAGGGTGTTGGGAGTAAGGCTTGGGAGATCCAGGTTCAATTCACCACAGACCAACAGATTCATTGGGTTAAATGCTGTAACATATGAGCAAAATCCAAAATCAATATTAGGACATTTTTATGGTAATAAAAACAACCCACCATTTGGGGGGGGGGGAAGCTTTCATATTATGGAGACTCTCACTGGATGTTGCAGAGGTAGAGAGGGAGTTCCGATTTTTTTTTTTTTTTAAAAACCATTCTAACTACAGGACCTGAAATTAATCTGCAGCTTTTATGTTACAAGAATTTCAATGTATCTGGGTGTTCCTGCTTCCAGTCAGCAACACATAAATAATCCTATATCCTTAAGTAAAACACATCTCAAGCTGAGTCTTCACACCTGCAGTCTAAAGGCGCTTTAGTTTAATTGCAGATCTGGTGGCTTCAGCATATAGACAGAAACAATTTAGGACTTCTCTTTCTCAATCTGCATTCTGTAACCTAATTAAAGGTCCTTTAAAACATTGTTCCCCAACCTTTGGTTTTTGGACTTCAATTCCCAGAAACCTAAGTCAATTCCCCAAAACAATGATCAGCCAATGTACTGACTTAGGCTTCTGGGAATTGAAGTCCAAACACCAAAGATTGGGAAATAAGGGGAGATGAGATTAGGAGGAAAAGGAAAAACAAGAGAACAGTTTCAAAAATTCTGCATCTTTTTTTAAAGCTCAAAATGGATGTGCATGTGTAAAATAATGTCAGGGCTTTGTACTTTCATTTTCGTAAGTTTTTTTTTAACTATGCTAAGAGTTAAATGCACTAATGCAAATGGTAAAATGTTGCTCTTTCAAAATAAACATAATCCACTTAGATTTTTAAAGCTAAATAATAACCAATACTTAGCTCTTTCCACTAATTTTCTCATTAATGCCAGCATTAATCCACTCAAAACAATGGCAAAACTTATACTGAACTTAATTAGAAGAATGTCATCCTTTGGGACTTAGGCAGCAGTTTTCCAGGACAGTTGTCTCTCTTCATATCTTGGGGTAGAGCACCTCCCCATTTGACCCACAAATCATGCTAGGACCTAAAGAATTTCTATCCACTATCTATTTTAAATATGGTGCTAGAGACAACTCTGTTGTACTTTCTGAAAGGTGGGGAAACAGATTCTACCTAGTAACAGAGATCCAGAATCAGCATGACACATACCATCCCACGTTGAACTCTACATGGGCATCAAAGAGTGCAACTACTGGAGCCGTGGCTGCCCTCCAGCCACTAACGCGAGACCGAATCAGGCCCTCTTGCTTGCTGTGTCGAACCACCTTGATGAACCCAGGCTTCCGTGTGTTCACCTCATCAACATATTCTGTTAGCTTCTCTTTGAGTTCTTCTGCACAAGGAATACAAAGGAAGTTAAGAACATCTATCAAACTACCAATATTTACTCATCTATATCAGATTATTAACAATTCACACCTAATTTTGCAAGGGAGGAGGATAAAACTTAAAAGGACCCTCCTTGTGTGTTTACTTCTGCTCAGTAAAACAGTTGAGCTACCAGGGCCTAGTGCAGTGGTGGCAAACCTATGGCATGTGTGCCAGAGGGGGCACTCAGAGCCTTCTCTGTGGGCACAAGCGCCATCGCCCTAGCATAGTTTACCCTGCCCCTCTGCCTAGCAGCCTAATAGGTGTGGTTAATGCCCTCCTCCAGCACAGAGTTCACCCCACCCCTCTGCCCAGCAGCTCAATGGGAGTGCTTACTCCCCCCCCCCCAGTGCAGAGTTCGCCCCACCCCTCTGTGGCATGGACAGCCGCATGCTGAGTTTTGGCACATCGTCTCTAAAAGGTTAGCTATCACTGGCCTGGTGCCTGCCTGAATTGCTGCTTCCTTCCACATGCAAATACATGTAGCTTAAGATCTCTTTTGGGTCCCTTCCTGTGTCTCTCATCACCTACAGAAGCTAGGTTAGCAGGAAGAGGGAATAAAGCCTTCTCTGCTGGAATCCTATCCTGAGAAAATTAGTCAGATCTTCTCTTCATTCAGTTTTAAACCACGAGCTAGTAAGTTTTTTATGTACAGTACTTGGAACACAGCAACCACACCTTTCGCTTTTAGCACTTATTTTTTTATTTCATCCTTTTATTTGTGTTCATTCCAAAGTTAATTTTAGAACTGCTTTCGTTGGAGGTCCCATCTGAGTCAAAAGCTGGCTCATAAATTTGTAAACAAATAATTGGTTGACTGAGCTGCACACCGGAAGTATGGCCATTTGTTTCACTATGTGCCTCTGGTGCTCTCCATGGACAAATTGTATCAATATTAACATCCTGAGTATTCTTGCTAATATATTTGTTAGAGTAAGTGCCAAGTTGACAGAAAATCATGGTTGCAAAGCTGTACTGTCACTTGTGTCCATAACCCATACCTGCATAATTTATTTATAACAGAACATGTCAGCATGAGTAGTTGGGGGGAGGATGCTAAGCACCTCTATTTACAACTTGCTTGAACTCTTAAAGCAAATCCTGCCACCTTTTTGCTCTCCATCACAGAAAACAAGGAACTATCCATTTCTAAATAATGTGATCTTTAGTCCTGTATGCATAACAAAGTAGAGTACAATTTTATGCCCTCCAAATCAAAGGGTGAAATTGTGCACATTTTGGTATCCCCAGAGAGCAATGACCATCACATACAAAAATCACACTGAATGACTCTAATTAAGGTATTTATTTATTTATTTAGATTTATATGCCGCCCAATCAGGAGAACCCGACTCAGGGCGGCATACAACAGTTACAAATGTATAAAAACAGATTTTAAAATACCAAATCGCCTACTCACTTCCCAACCTACTACCCCCTCCCCAATTAAAAGAATAAAAATAAATAAAGGGGAATGGGGAGGGGGGATACAACAACACAAAGGGAGGGATATTAACTAAGTACTAACTGGGGATGAGTCAACAGGCTGGGGCCGTATTCCCATTAAGGCCCCACACCTGCCTTGCCAACCAGGTTTTCAGACTTTTCCTGAAGGGCAGCAGTTCTGTCTGTAGCCTCAATTCTGTTGGAAGGAGGTTCCAGAGGGCTGGTGCAGACATGGAGAAGGCCCTTTTTAGTGTGCCAGAGAGGTGAGCCCCTCTAGCTGAAGGCACAACTAGGGAGCCCCTCCAGTTTGCTCTGGTTGGACGGGCAGACACTCTCAGGACTATGTGGTCTCTCGGGTGCAGACATGGAGAAGGCCCTTTTTAGTGTGCCAGAGAGGTGAGCCCCTCTAGCTGAAGGCACAACTAGGGAGCCCCTCCAGTCTGCTCTGGTTGAATGGGCAGACACTCTCAGGACTATGTGGTCTCTCGGGTATCCTGGCCCACTGCCATATAGGGCTTTAAAGGTCAAAACCAGCACCTTGAATTGCAAACTGGTAGCCAGTGCAGATCCCAGAGTAGTGGGGAGACACGGGCATAACATCCACATCCCATCACCACCCGTGCAGCTGCATTCTGAATCAGTTGTAGCCTCCGAATGGTTGTCAAGGGCAGCCCCATGTAGAGCGCATTACAGTAATCTAGTCTGGAGGTGACCAGAGCTTGAGTGACCATGAGTAAGGAGTCCCGGTCCAGGAGCGGGCGCAACTGGTGAATTACTCGAAGTTGAGTAAAAGCCCTCCTGGCCACGGCCACCACCTGCTCTTCTAGCAGCAGTCACGAGTCCAGCAGGACCCCCAAGTTACACACTGGGTCTGTCTGGGGCAAGACTGCCCCATCCAAGACTAGAGGTGGTAGGTCACTGGATAACCCCAGACCCCCAATCCAAAGCCACTCAGTCTTGCCAGAGTTCAGCTGAAACCGATTGTCCCTCATCCAGACCCCAACAGCCTCCAGGCATCCAGACAGGACTTTGACCACATCACTGGGGTCCCCACGAGCCGAGATGTACAACTGAGTGTCATCCACATACTGATGGTACCGCACCCCATGGGAACGGATGATCTCACCCAGTGGCTTCATATAGATGTTAAAAAAGAGGGGAGAGAGCACCGAGCCCTGCGGCACCCCATATTTAAGGGGCCTAGGGCTGGATCTCTCACTCTCCAACCTCAGGTAGTCCTGAGGTGATTCCCACAACCAGCACAAACTGCAAAAGACTTAGATGTTCAGGAAAGCATTGGTTGATGTCCTTCATCTTGGGGAGTAATCTAGCTAACCTTTTACTGTTCATTCTGCTGCCTTACTGTCAATGTTTAAATGTATTGTTTTTATCAATATTCGTCTTATTGTGGGTGGGTTCCATCTTTATTATGGTACTAGCTGCCCAGAATAGTGATTTCCCACTAGATGAGTGGATATAAATCAAAATATGAATAAAACAAACACAGTTAGCTTGTTACATTTCCTCAGTGACCCAATAACTATAGAAATATGCCTTGTGGGGAAAAAATAGTTCAAAAGTTGATTCATGTGTGACCCTCCTTTAAGCATCTGAAATGTGCAACATCACTACATGGCAGCACATTTTTACATTCATCAATGCACTCCACTGAAGCATCACTTTTCAACTGCAAAAGCAGCCTCAGACTTAACAATATTGCAAAAATTGATAACCAGGATCAGAAGGGAAACAAAGTCAATAAAAATAGCAGAAGAATGATAATCTGAAAGCTGTATATGTATTTGTTCACAAATCACTCAGCACAGAAGAACCGCAGAGCTTTCTAAACTAGCATTCAGAAAGTGTTCTGGCTTTTGGAAGGAGGAACCCGTAGGCAGCTGGTATTCAGAATTAATCTTTCAGGAATTTTTTGGAATTGACTAATTTAACAGTTAGCCTTCAAGGTGCTGCAACATCTTTTGTTTTGTTTTGTTTATTCTCTGATATTCTTGAAGACTAACATGTTTCAGCGCATCAGATGATTCTGAGGAAGTGGTCTGCAGTCCACCAAACCTTATCCCAAATAAAAGCTGTTAGTCTTTCAGATGCTATAAGATTGTAGAATCTGGGCATATCAGAATCTGACTTCTAAGTGCAGGTGGATGTGCCAGTTTTAATTTTCCTTTATATATAAAAATCCTGTAGAAAAACAACAACAACTGCAAAGCACTGGCTAAATGGGTAAAATAGTTTTAGCCTAAGTGAATCATTAATTTTCTCCATACCATTTTTTTTTAAAAAAGGGAGCAGTAAAACATGTTCTTGGTCAAAAGTGAAATTTTAAACTCATTCAGCTCCTCACTTGTCCCTATTCTGCCATGCATTTTTCTTCCTTAGTACATATTTCTGTGCACATTTTTGTAAGTATAAACACCTTTCTGAAACACATCCACTTTCTTTCATTAATTAAATTGTGCATGAGCAAAGTTTGGCCACCGACAAAGCCAAGAAAGTGGCTTCATTGTGGCAGTCCAGGATTTGATAGTGACATGAAAGAATAAGAAGTTCAGACAGAGTGAAAAGTTGTGAATGCCTATATTCCTGAACTACAGCTAGCATTTGGCGGCATATCTGCTTAGTACTGCCAATAGGACCAGTGCTATGGAGCCAAAAACAAGGAATTTTTCATCAACATTATTCATAATTATTTTCATCCAATAAAAACTTCTAAGCTCTCAATACTGATTTTAAAAAATTCAGATCTAAATATTACGGCATTCAACCCATTGTAAATGGCTACATAAACCAACTCAATGGAATTAACAAAAGAGAAAAATACTGGAGACTGAAAGGAAATAGCATTTCTTACTTAATGTTAGGTATGGGATGAGTAGTTAGGAGAGGAGAACTAAAAATAAAAGAACTCATTCTTTGGACAATTCCTCCCCTGGGTCTTGGTTAAAAAAATAATAATATTGTAATGAAAAACATTTGCACTGCAATATTTTAGAAAGCCTAATTCATTTTCAACGTAAGTTGAGAAAGCCTTGTGTATCTTTTCATGGGAGCTTTATAATTAATACCTAAACAAGGACATACAAAGATTGTTCTTTAAATCATTTCAACAAACATGTGACAGTTCTCAGGGCAAATCTTCTCAGTGAAAAAATCTAAGTTCAAAAATCAATGATTACGTCTAACATAACACATTTTCTCTTTTGCAAAATGGTAGGATCCTTTTTTTGTATCACTGTGTTTATATCAATATATTCAGACCAAATCTTTTAAAATATATTGTGCATCTTTGTATACAGTTTTGTCAACTTAGGATGTTCCATTTAGGGTAATGTTTCAATACTTAAGTAGAAACACCGATTCAATACACAATGACAGGACATTACTGGGAAAACATAACAAACAGTTTCAAGGACTTTAAAATCAATACTACCAAAAGGATCATTATTTGCCCAGGCACAATCCAAGTACTGTTTTGTTTGCTGCCTTTATTACTTCAGCTGTACATTCTTCTCTTCCACCAATTTGACTTAAATATCTAAACTAAGCCTTGGTTATATTGGAGCCAAATAAAAACAAACTGGGTTCTGCTCTTTTTAGTCGTGAAATAGAAGAACTTAATGAGCCTATGAAAGTAGCAGGGAGGACAATAAAAAGATGACTGGTGGAAGAGGAAATCCATCCCCAACTAAATGGCCATTCTTTTTTGTACAGTGACTAATACTGTGTGCAGTGGAGCTTATATTGAGAAAGCCTAGACCAGGGGTTTCCAACCTAAGGCCTATGAACTGGATCTGGATCACGGCACCATTTCATGTGGCCCCCACCCCTCCAAGGAGAATCAAGAAACAAAATGACTGCCCCCCTGAAGCTGTTGGGTCAAAATGGCCACCCTCATCATGCTGGCAGGGCAAAATGGCCATCCAGCCCTCAAAACTGATTGAGAGAACATGACCCAGTCTCCAGCTTGAAAAGGTTGGGAACCCCTGACCTAGACTGATATCAGACTAACTAAGTCTCAGGACAAAAGCTGGAGCAGTTTCAGGAAACTTCTCTTCTTCTCCCCAGGTCTTAAATTAGGAAGAAAAATCTCAGGAAGAACAGGCTGGAGGAGAAAATGATTCCCTATTTGAGCTAGCTTTAAATCCTGCACACCAGCTCATGCCAAAACTAATTTATGTGGAAGTGTTTCTGTAGAGAGAGGGTGCCAAAAATGTGTACACATTCTAAGAAAGGATATTTTGATTTGACAAAAACAAATCCTGCCAGAGTAATCTTATCTCTTTTTATGATCATGTAACCACCATTGGGTACTTTGTCAAATGCTTTGCTGAAGTCAATTTAACTTCAAAAACTGGGGTACACAGAAAGAGCCTCCTTGAAGATTGTGGTATTTTTGAATCACAATTGGGTGTACCCTAGTAACACTAGGTCAGGTGAAAGTGACCGCAGAATGAATTCATCAAAAGGTGCCTTCATTTTGACAGTTTCATGACTGAACTTGACAAGGCAGAAGAAGAAATTCAAAAACTAATACAAAGATAATATCTCTTTAAAATGTGTGTACATTTTGGCACCTTCTGTATGATGTACATGTGAATTTTGGAGAGCACAGGGTGTGTAGCGTCAAACTTTATAACTTGTGAATTTTCTTGTTGCACAAGTTCCAGCAGTGGGAAAAGATCACTGCTGGCCTGGATGGGGGAAGACACCCTACGGATGAACCTTCCACAAGCCTAGCAGCAGAACAGGGCCTCGAAACACTCCCTGCATTGCTGTTCATGACTGTAAAAGCCATATGGTATGCACAGCCTAGAAAGGTTCGAGTCTGGCCAGGTTATCCTACTATGGTAATTGAGTAGACCATACTGCCAGTGTCTCAATGCTGAGTGTCAGACAGTGGTTAACTAACCTGACAACCCTGAGGACTAATGGCTTGGGAGCCGAAGTCAACAGGTCATTGACTGTAATAAAGTTTGAATTTGAATTTGGTATGGGTGTCACACTGTGATGTGGAAGGCAGTTGAAAGGCCACTGCATTATATTCTCAGGACGGTCTTCATGGCTGATCACCATGAAGAGTGCCAATATTCGGATACAGCAGAAGATGAAGAAGGTTAGCCATAACTAATGTAGCTGGTGCACAGCCATCTATATGACCATCAAAAAGGTGGCGTTTCCTCTATATGCTCTTACTTGCCATTTTACCTTATCAGCCAGGCTTTGCTTGGATTCTGAGATCATTTCCCTACTCTCCCCTCAGGCCCCTTCCCATAAATTCAAACCCCAGAAGTAGTTGCCCCACCACCCTTGACCTGGTCCATGTCTAAAATCCATGCTGAGACATTTTAAGAATCTGCCTTGGTCTCCGATTCATTCTTGATCTCTCAAAGAGTTCTCAGAGAATGATAATACAGTGGTACCTCACATAACAAACACATCATATAGCGAAAAATTCACACAATGAAGCGTCTGTTATGCAATGGCGATACCCCGCATAACAAAAAAAATTATGTTATGTGCATTTTTGGTAACCGAGGTATACTCGCTTAATGGGAACCCCGGTTAAGAAACATTTTTTTCTCATTATGTGGGGTATCTCCCATAAGGAACCGCATAACAAAAAAAAAAACGCATAGCAAAGAGCTCTGTTGAACTGAGTTTTTTCATTATGCAAGGTTCTACTGTAATAATTTTGTGTCAGAAATTATTCTGGGTTGAAAGGATTTTTGCGGAAGAAACTCCACTCAGGGAACGCCTGAATGAGGCTCCTTTCATGTTCCCAAGAGCTGGGATAGAGACGGGAACCAATCCGTCATGCAGTACCCGGGTCTCAAACTGCTGTTTTGCCAGCCTTCCAGCTAACAAGACAAGCTTCTTAACTACTGAGCCACTGCAGCCTCATCTCAGAGAATGACCAGAAAACTTTACTCCCTCTCCTTTCCACTGCTTTTAAAAGAACTTTAAAAATAGTTTAAACTAACCCTTTCCTACATTAGAGGCCAGAACTAAATTTTGAAAGCCAACATGTAGTTCAGTTCTGAGTTAAGATTCTGGGCATTTTCAGTACAATCTGATAAACATTCAGTCAGAAGCAGGTCCCACTAAACATCAATGAGAATTGCTTCCTTGCAGGTAGGCTTTGAATTGGAGCCCTCAGGTTCTGTAACAAAAACAAATAAATCTGCCATTCTCAAAGCTGTGCCAAGTAATGAAAATTCAGACAAAAACATCATGTTGTCAAATATAATGGCACTGTCAAATTTAAAAAGACATCACCTCAGCTACATTCCAATTTAGTTTCATTTCCAATTGCTTTAATACAATCCAATTTTAAGAACTCAGATTTCTTCTTTTCATTACTTAGAACAATCATATTTGTAAAATATGAGATGTCTACACTGCAGTCACACAGATATATTTTACAGTCTTTTAAAAAAAGTTAATGGCATGTAGTCTGGCCAGGTTATCCTGCTATGGTAATAGAGTAGAACAGAGGTTCCCATCCTTTTTATGTTGTGGGCCTGACCATACACCCTGGACAGCTGAGCAGAAGTGGGCACATTTATGACAGCCGTAAATGTGCCTACTTCTGCACTTATGACAGCCGCAGGCACATTTACGCATGTGCGGGTGCATTTTATGGCTGACATAAATGCGTCCACTTCCACTTCTGGGTGCGGCGGTGGCAGGCTGGATGAAATAGTGCTGCGAGCTGGGGCTGACCCATGGGACGTAGGTTGGGAACCCTTGGAGTAGACCATACTGTCAGCGACTCAACACTGAGTGTCAGGCAGTGGTTAACTAACCTGACAACCCTGAGGACTAACGGCCTTGGGTGCTGAAGTCCACAAGGGTGGGTGATGGTCCCCAAGTGGATTAAATCCCACTTGAATCCATCTTGATGGAGGGCAGCAGCTTCATTAATACGGGACTGGGGCTAACGAGAACTTTGCATGCCAAAAGGGCTCAGAACCAGAAAGTGACTTGGGGAACTGGATCAGTGGTATGGGTGACATGCTTTAATGCAGAAGGCAGATGACGGGCCACTGCATTATATTCTCAGGGCAGTCTACATGGCTTACTGCCATGAGGATGGCCAATATTCAGATTTGGATACAGCAGAAGAAGAAGAATAACGATGTTCATCACATTCAGACATAAGGGTATTATTTCAGAGGCTAGGCAAAAACTGTATGTAAAATCTTTAGGTTCGTGGGCTTGCTGTCAGAGAGGATATTTCATTAAGAAGTATAAATTAATTCTAGCAGACATTGTGAAAACTCAATTCTTGCAATTATTTTATAAAGTGATGTCTAGTTCTTGCCTTCTCTACACCAGCAGCATAGTTAATCCCCTTGAGGGAGGTGGGTGACCCCACAACAGAGTAAAAGCTGCAAGCGGAAGTAGGCTAACAGTTTCAGAGGAATTTGTAAAACAAGCTTTTCATTTGTAACCCTGGACTTAACAAGCTTTTTTTTTTTTGTATACTTGAAAACTGCTTGGGACTATTTCAGATCTTCTGGACACTGAACTAATGCCACACAGATGGTGACACCTGTTGAAACACTGTTTTTCCAAACAAGCATTGTCTTGACTTTTAAGTGGGGTTAGTGTTCCCATAAGATGTATACAGTATTTCCTTTCTATTCTTTTACTATGCTGTTTCTATAATCTTATTACAAGGCAAATGGAAGCAATTTTACACATAACCTTGCCAATAAGAATGCTTGAATTAATGTAAATGCTATTGACATTTTCAAGAAGTTACTGCATTGTTTATCGAACTTCTGTCAAATACACTGTCCGTTCTGAGATGCTGAATCTGCTCTTATAAAACTTAGCAGAGATTCAGCAAGCCTTTTTTAAAAAGGAGATGAAAAGACACATTATCAAAAATGTAAGATTTGGGGAAAATGAAATTAATCATTTTTGTCATGTTGGTTTCCAAAGGTACAGTACAACTTTATAGTCCTGGAAAGGTAAACATAATTCAGCAATAGAGAAAAGACCTACCATCACATGCCACCTAGGTGGACATTACAACTGTGAACTGAAAGCTCACAAAGCCATAAGAGAAGCCTATAGTGAATTTGTACATTCAGCCAAATGTAAAGGTATAGTGTACTGTAAATAAATTACTCCCTCCCCCTATACTTTTTTCCTCCCCACCTTCCTTCTTTGGCTTTCCTTTTCTGTTGTTATGACTGACACAAGAATATAAGAAGACCTCCTTCCAGATTTGACAAAAGACCTATCTAGGCCAGTATTGTGTCCTCATGAATCCCTCTAGGGAAGCCAGTAAAGGGACATGACTATAACAGCACCCTCATTCCCATTTCCTACCAGCTTGTACCTAGATAGCTTTATCTATCTATACCTATAAATCCAAGGGTTAACTGTTGGAAATTGCTATACGTTTCTGTACCCGTCCATCCTATCCTGTACCGCGCCTCCTGCACTCACCTGAACACGGCCCGCAGGTTACTGCAGGGCTGCCAAAGGCACCAGTGGGGCAAGAGCCCCACGAACACGAAAAAAGAAAAATAACTTCACTTTCCAACATCCTCTGTGCTGCGCCGCACCTCAGCCAATCAGGCTAAGAGGCACGAGCAAAAAGAACGTTGGGAAACGCAGCGCAGCCAATTAAAATTGAGCCACGGAAAAAATCACGGCACAAACGCAAACAAAAAATGCAAAACTCAAAGTCCCAGTGTCCTACGCGCCGTGAGTGTGCAGAACACTGAGAAAGCTGGCGTGCGAAAAATAAAATTTAAAAACACAACAGGAGAGCAAGTCTGCCGCAGGTGCATGCAGCGCTTCAATAGCCTCACAAAACAAAAAGCCACAAAAAACCATGGCGAGACACCTGCCGTCCTTCTTTCCTGGAGCAACGGGGAGAAGAGGGACTCCCTCTCCTCCAAGCTACCCTGCTGAAGACACGGCAAGATCACCGCCGGCCTCAAGGTACCTTGAGCTGGGGTGGAAAAAAACCAACAGCAGGCAGCAGTTTGTCAGGGGAAGCACCCTCCCTGGTGAATGACTGACTGCTGTGTTTGTACTTCTGACGCCACTGTTTCGAGAACTAACACGAAACAGTGCTGGAGGTAATACAAAAAGCAGCAGCCAGCAATCTGCAAGGAAGAGCACCACCCCTTACGGATCGCTGCCTGCCGATCTCTGGTTAGGTAAGCCAGGAGAGAAAGGATACAGAGAGGAGAGAACCATCTCTTCTCAGCCTCCTTCTCCCCCGACCTACCTAACGAACCTTACCTGGGGAAGAGCGGGCTGACTGCTGGTTCCTCCTTTTCCCCATTACTGCATCAAAACCAAAATTTAAAGCAGCAATGGGGAAAAGAGGAACCAACAGGCAGCCCGTTCTTCAAGCAAAAGTACACACCAACAACAAACACCAAAATTAATAAAAATTAATAAAACAAAAATAAATAAATAATTTTAAAAAACCATTTTTAAACAAAAAAAAACCACAAAATCCACAAACAAAAACATCCACAATACCACAAAAGCACAGACAAAACACCTAACTACAACATGAAAATACCTAACTCTAACAACACAAATAAAGACCAACGAAATCACAAAAATAAACAAAACCAGAAATAAACAAATTACACACATCTAAAGCCCAACCAAAACAAAAAAAGAACAAACAGAAACACCTCCCAGCCCACCACCACAAAATCAAAACAAAGAAAAATCCCAGAATAAATAAAACCAGACAACTCACCAGCACGTCCTCCCTCCATGAGACTGGAACAGAAATGAAGAAACAAAGACTACTTACCAGAAGATGCCCTACCTAGAGGCCAGGAGAGAAAAAACACATGAAACGTAAACAAAACCCACAGCCCCACCTGCAGGCCGGAATATTAAAATCAAGTCAAAAACAAAACAGCACCACCTAGAGGCCACAAGAGTAAAAACAAGTCAAAAATAACAATATATCAAAGGTTAACACAAATAACAAACATATGTTAATTAAATAAAAAAAGATTTATAGAATCCTCTGTTGATTTTTAACTCAAAAAAAAAAAAGCAAGACACAATTTATAACAGCCCGGCAATGCCGGGCAACCTATGCTAGTACCCTATAAAAGCAAACCCATAAATATTTGTTAAATACTGGGGTGGAAGGGGGAGTTCAGTGCAGTCTCCCTCCCCTCTGCATACACTTGTTCAGAAATAGGTCCAATTTCAGTTAGACTTACTTATCAGGATGTTGAGATGAGAACTGGAGCATTAAAGACTTCAACTCTCTTCCTTTCAGGCACATAAGAAACTTGTCCAATCTTGTCCAATCTGTTTGGTATCAGCTCTCCAGGGTTTCAGGCAGGATTCTTTCCTAGCCCTTCCTGGAATTCCTTGATATTATCTAATGGTATGTAACCTAAGGACTGGCCAGGCCTAATCTTTCTTGGCTGTCAGAGTTTACATCAGTGCATTTATCGTGCTAGAGTGGTAGACTTACACCTTTGGCCATTCATTTGACATTGTTTGTCTCATTTCAACCAGTACCCAATCCACTTCTCTCTCTCTCTCTCTCTCAAATTTTGCTCAATGATAACAATATTTGGAAAATCCTTGTTAGCCATCCAGAAGATCGAAGGAAGGAAGGAAGGAAATGAAAATTATCTTAGCCTATTAGCTGTAGTGCCTTCAGCTTTTTCTACCATGTATGTGAAATCCTGACTTGGAAACCACAAGTAGAATTGCCACACATATCCTTGCTGCCCGGTGTCAATCTATACCTATACATCCAAGTGTTAACCATAGGAACTTGACAAAAGCTCCCACACCTGGCCACACTATCCCGTACCGAACCTCCTGCACTTGCCTGAACTGGGCACGGAGGTCAACAAATATTTTAGAAATGCTCCAGTGGGGCAAGAGCCCCATGAAGTCAAACGAAGAAAAAGAACTTCACTACCCAATGTTCTTTGCACTGTACAGCACCACAGCCAATCAGGCTGAGAGGCGCGAGCAAAAAGAACGTTGAGAAACGTGCCGCGGCCAATCAAAATCGGGCTGCAGAAAAAAACGCTGCACAAACGGAAACCACAAACGTAAAACTACAAGCCCGTGTCCTGCGCGCCATGAGCACGCAGAATGCTGAGAAAGCCGGTGCACAAAAAATAAAAATACAAAATGCAATGGGAGCGCAAGTCCACCTCAGGCGGATGCAGCGCCTCACAGCGACGCAAAACAAACAAGCCACAAAACGCCACCGCAAGACACCCACCATCCTTCTTTCCCGGAGCAACAGGGAGAAGAGGGACTCCCTCTCCTCCACGCTACCATGCTGAAGACACGGCGAGACCACCGCTGGCCTCAATAAATGTTGAGCTGGGGTGGAAAAAACCCCCTAAACAGCCAGCACTTCATCAGAGTAAGCACCCTCCCTAGCGGATGACTGGCTGATGCCTTTGTATTTCAGAATACAAAAACAACATCCAGCAATCCACAAGGAAGAGCCCCACCCCTTACGGATTGCTGCCTGCCGATCTCCGGTTAGGTAAGCTGGGAGAAAAAGGAGACAGAGAAGAGAGAACTATCATTAGGCACAGAAAGCTCTTCTCTGCCTCCTCCTTCTCCCCCGACCTACCTAAGCAACCTTCCCAGGAGAAGAACGGCCTGACTGCCTCCAAAGAGAAACCCACAGGCAGCCCGTTCTTCAACCTAAAGTAACCACCAAAAACAAACACCAAAATTATTTAAAAATAATAAAACAAAAATAAATCAATAATTAAAAAACCCATTAATAAACAACAAGAAATAAACCACAAAATACACAAACAAAAACTTCAACAATACCACAAAACCACAAACAAAACACCTAACTACAACACGAAAAAAACACAAATTACACAAACAACTAATTACAAAAATAAACAACAATGAAATAAGAAAAATTAAACTAAACCAGAAAAAACAAACCAATTACATAAACCTAAAACCCAACCAAGACAAAAAAGAACAAACAGAAACACCTCCCAGCCCACCACCACAAAAACAAAACAAAGAAAAACCTCAGAAGGAAAAGAAACCAGACAACTCAACAGCATGACCTCCCTCCACGACTACCGGAACAGAAATGAAGAGACTATTTACCGGAAGAAGCCCCACACATAGGCCAGGAGAGAAAAAACACGTGAAATGAAAGCAAAACCCCTAGCAGCCCAACCTGCAGGGCAGAATAGTAAAACCAACTCAAAAAGACTCAACAGCCACACCTGGAGCCGATAACAGTAAAAACAAGTAAAAAACATAACAATAAATCACAATTTTACACAAATCACAAACATATGTCAAAAATTAAAATAAAAAGATTTCTAAAATCCTGTGCTGAGTTTAAACTCAAATAAAAACCCAAAACATCTAAACACAGTTTAAAAACATTGAATGTAAAAAAAATGTACTTTCATATTTTTAAAATTATTACCTACGGTACAACTATTTAAAAAAACACCCACAAACTAAAACATTATTTGGTTAAATAAAACAATTTGAAAAAATTATGTCATCCTTTGTTCTTTTTTTAATACACAAAAATACACACACCCCCCCCCCAAAAAAAAGCTGATCACAGTTTATAACCCGGCAATGCACAAAAATTGTGCATAAATAAAAAACAATTTTCAACAAAATAACCTCCTTTTTACATACGTTACCAAAAAAAAAACGCCCAAAACCTTACAACACAATTTAAAACAGCCCAGCAATGCTGGGCAAAGTATGCTAGTATGCAATATAAATTAGATTCTGTGCTACTGTACATAGTCTATTAATGAAAAGCAAGTTAATCTCTTGAGTGACAAAAGTTGTAGGTATTCAGTCTCAAATTTGTGTTCCTGAGACTATCACCAGACCCTATTCTGTATTGGTACTCATAATTCTAATGAATACCTAATGTACAACAACCTCTTCATGAACTAATATGAGAGCTTTCCTTTAGGAATATCTGGCTCAGAACTGAGTAGTCATGACAGGAAGCATACCTGATTGTACTGTCATAGTGTCTATAAGGACTGATAGTACAATACTTTACTCCATCCCCTGCCTCCGAGGTCCATGCTTTTGACATAACTGACAATAAGAACAATGTATGAGCCCACATGGCATTGTCATGCCATTTAGGATTAGAATCCAAAAGTGTCCTTGCATTGTACATGTCACCTTGCATTATGTTTTATGCTGCAGAATGCTTTTTTTATATATAAGGGCACTTTATTTCCAAAGTTGGCGATTCCATGCCGTTCAAATAGTTCACATTCTACCACATTTATAGCTCATAAAGGCACTTCAGCCTACAGCATTTCCTCATTGGTGCACATTGCTGCCTTGCTATAATTTGCCACATGTCCAGCATCACATATATTGCATCTATATGGATGTATTGTTTTTGATGGCAATTGTAGAAGGACAAGATTCTTACACAGTAAAGGGGCCACACCATGGGCTCTGTTCACATGATTATTTTTTACTACCCAGCATCTTCACTCATCTAGTTCTCACCTAAGTGGACAAGGAACTGCAATATTCTGCTCTTCCCTGCTGAGGATGGCAAGGACGTTCATGGAGCTTTCATAACAATTTGCTCACCAGCAAAAAAGAAATAACATACAAAATTGCCTGGATTCTTCCCCCACAAAAAGTGACATTTTTGCCAAAGCTGTGCAATGGCCAAATTACACAAAACTAGATTTCTGCTGCTTTACTGAAGAACCCACAGTACTAGAGTGTGGGATGTGTCTCTCTTCACCATCAGCCAGTTATTTTGTGCTGGCTCTCTTTGCTGCTGGGCAGAATGCATGGTTTCTTAAATGGAAAGGAAACTATGGACATTCTGTGCAAATTTTCTACTAAAAACCAACAGCTGTCCCAATCTTGGCTCCAGGCAAGCAATCTTTTGGTGCTTTAAAATTTCATGTTGAGCTGTTCTATCCTTTCAAGACAGCATAAATCTAAAAAAAGCGAGGGGGGGAGTGGGAGGGAGAAAGAGAGAAATTTAGTAAGCATTCTTTTCATCCCTACTCCACACACATATCTGCAGTGCTTAATATATCTGGTAAGTTGAGTACTTTTTGCCAGTGACTTAAACTGATTGCTGAAGATCCATCTTGCTATATAATGCAACAGTTAGAGGACTATTTAACTGTATGCATAACTAAATATTCTTTTGATTTGATCTGATTTGAATTCATAACACACCAAACCTCACTTCTATTACTTTTAGACCTTGTTCATGCCCACATACATGTCATGTGATTTTTCTATGTTGGATGCCTTGGAAGCAAAAGTACAAGCTGTCAACATTCTCTCTGCTTGGTTGCTACACTTGTAATGATTCATGCAAACAGTGAAGTCCATGTGTTCAGTTACTTATTACAACTGACAGAAGACAAATGAAACCAAAGTAGCCACAGTGATCTTAATGACAAAGCAGAGCTGCAAGCATTTAGTGATTATAACTGTGGAAAGCACCTCCCAGTCAGATATAACTACCATTCTGGAGTACAAAGATATGGAGACATCCCAGCCAGGTTAAGCAATGATCCTAATTTATCTTAAGAACCAAAAAGGGGAGAGTCCAGGTGGGATGGAGATGTGATTTCAAACCATGAGATGTCTCATTTCAATATACACAAAGGTTATTGGGGTAGAGTAGTCAAAATAGAGAGTCTGGCCAGGTTATCCTGCTATGGTAATAGAGTAGACCATACTGCCAGCAACTCAACGCTGAGTGTCAGGTGGCAGTTAACTAGCCTGATAGCGTCCTTGGCAAAGTCCACAGGGAAGGGAGATGGTCCTCAAATGGATTAAATCCCACTTGAATTCATCTTGGTGGAGGGCAGCAGCTTTGCAGGCGCACCCCCCAATAAAGGACTCAGACACTGATAAAAGTGGATAACGGCATTGGGCCACATTTATTGATTCATGCCCTAGTCCGAATTATAAATTTCTAATGGTAATTGACCAATCATAATTCTTAAGGCAAGCAGGCCGAAGTAACACTGGTAAGGTACCACCCAAAATTGCCAACGGCAATTGCTATAATGTATCCATTTGTATCAATTTGTTTGTTGACAGCAAACAAATTGTTGACCGTAGTCAATATCTAACTAATGACCCCACCCTCTGACGCGTATCCGTAAAATCACGGGGTGATGCATGCTGTCTAGCTATAGCCATCACCTCGTCGCCTAGTTCGTCGTTGACCGGACAACGTTTAACCAACTTATGCCTGTCTAGTGTTGTCCAGTCAATTGCGAACTTGCCGGATACCTGTGGGTCATAATGTTTACCTTACCAGTGCTACCCACCACACGGAGGGGCTTCAAAGAAGGCTCGACGCCCCCCCCCAGACCGTCAGCTCGGTCAACACGCCTGCTCGCCAATCACCCAACAGGAGGTCCATACCTCCTCGCGACAGATGGACCCCATCCCCTGCATACAAGTCATAACTTTGTAGGCTAATAGCGGGGTGACGACTGACCCTCCCCCAAGCCCTGTCGACAAGGAACCGCGCCACTGCCCTATTCACCATGCGTCTAGAACGGTCAAGGGCCAGGAGGTCAACGCCCCCTCTGTAGGAATGCCGCGGGACCATGTCTGACCAAACAAGGGTTGTGGCGGGCCAGACGTAATGCAGGTAGGCGAGGTCCTCGCAAATCGCATGCTTCAGCGATAAGCCGGTGACCTGGCCCAAATCATTGCCCCCCAGATGTATGATCAGAATGTCAGGCGGGTCAGCATTCTGGCCTGAAAAAAGGAAAGGCAGCAGCTCCCGCCATAACATCCCAGGCTTACCATGCCATGTGAGACTTGCGTATGCACCCAGTCCCAGTCGGGGTCCCCACTCTGTCGCCGCAGCGTAACGCGCTGCCCTGTGCACGTAGCTATGGCCCACCAGCCATACTGTCACCGGTGTAATACGACACCCCGGGTCTGTAAAGAAAAATGAGGAAAAGAAGGTAAGGTGACTGGGTTGGTACTCACGGCGGGAGTGGGCGCACATAAAACTGAAAACACTGCGAACCCCACCGTCCCATGCTGCGTATGTCAGCCCCGGAGTACCCAAAAGCAGCTGCGGTTGAGGCCGCCCCTATACGGAATGAATGGGTGCCATAGCGGGCACCTGGGAGGCCCACACTGGCCAGCGCTTTGCCCGTCACCTTCCAAAATTGAAATTTAGTAAGGGGAGACCCATCTTGGTGACAGAAAAACGGGCCATGGTGCGTGCCACGCAGTGCCAGGAACTCCTGTAGGGCACCAACCGGACAGATGTCTGCCAAAGAACACCGTAGCAGTCGCACACCACTGCCTACGCCATGCTGATCCGTCTTAGAGGAGCGTATCCTCAACTGAGCCCAGTCTTTGGCAACACAGACATCCTCGAGTTCCAGTGCCCTACAACTTGCATCCGCCTTAGACAGCATCACAAGCTCACTGATGCGGAGCGCTCCAAAAAATGCCACCGTTGTGGCTGCATGGAATAGGGCTGCCTCATATGCATCAAAACAGAGGCAAGGCCAGCCCCGGGCCAACTGGGTAAGGACCCCTGGAGAAATCGGGTGGCG
Organism: Bradypodion pumilum; assembly: GCA_035047305.1. Lineage (NCBI taxonomy): Eukaryota > Metazoa > Chordata > Lepidosauria > Squamata > Chamaeleonidae > Bradypodion > Bradypodion pumilum. Next base: position 404,592,792 of record JAWDJD010000001.1, read on the forward strand.
GTCGTCCGGGCAACGCCCGCGCTCGCGCACCCACCCCTCCAAAACATGTCTCACACGGAAGTCAGAGGTGCTGTCCACATGACCCCCCACTTTGGCCATAAAAGCCAACGCTGAAAGCTTAGATGCTATGGTGCGAGGTGCAAGGCCCTGAGAATGCAGGTAAACCATGAACCGCAGAACATGGGTTACCGGGATCGGCCAGGTTCCTGGCAGTTGAAATTGGGTACAGAATGCCCTGAAAGAATTAATTGCGTGGTGATACGCCTTATGCGTGCGTGGCGCTAGCGACAGGCCAATCGCCCGGTTCACCTCTCCTTGCCAATGGTCCATATCTCCTCCGGGAGTGGCGAGGGAAATTCCTCCGCATCCGGGGCCAAGGCACGGAACCGGGAGATCTGTAGGCGGGACAAAGCGTCACCAATATCATTATTAACCCCTGGGACATGCCTGGCCCTGAACAGTACGTCGAGGCGCAGGCTGCGCAACACAAATTGGCGCACTAGGTCCATAACCCTGGGCGATTTAGAAGTCTGTGCATTGACAATGTGGACCACAGCCGCATTGTCACACCAGAAATGCACGACCGAGTTGGACCACTCCTCGCCCCATAGCATCAAAGCACCCAGGATAGGGAAAAACTCCAGATATGTGAGATCACGCAGGTGACCCGTGCCTGCCCAGGCCGGTGGCCACCCACCATAGGCCCACTTCCCATTGAAGTACATCCCATAACCGAGGGATCCCGAGGCATCAGACTGAATCTGAAATTGAGGGGAAGCCAGGAGGTCATACCTCCAAAATAAGACCCCATTGAACTCCCTCAGGAACTGTAACCAGACAAGCATGTCTGCCCTGATACCCCGGGTAAGCCGAACCCTATGGTGAGGCCTGGATAATCCTGCCATGGCGTCGCACAGGCGCCGGGCAAAAGCCCTGCCCGGTGCGACCACCCTGCAAGCGAAATTAAGGTGACCATGTAGCACCTGCAGTTCTCTCAGTGATGCCTTGCGCTTGGCCAGCAAGTCCGAGATAAGGGCCACTATCCTTGACACCTTATCCCGCGGTAACCTAGACGCCTGCACTATCGTGTCAATCTCCACCCCCAGGAAGACTAGCTGTGTAGATGGGCCCTCGGTCTTTTCGGGCGCTAAAGGGACACCGAGTTCCTTCATTAGCGTCTGAAATGTGTTGAGGAGACGTGTGCACGTGTCCCAGCCCCGTTCACCCCCGAATAAAAAGTCATCCAGGTAATGGGCTACAGACCGGGACCCTGACCTGCGGACGAAAGCCCACTCTAGGAAGGTACTGAAACGCTCGAAAGCCGAGCATGATATGGAACAGCCAAAAGGCATGGCCTTATCAAAGTAATATTCGCCCCGAAATTTGAAACCCAGCAATTCAAAGTCGCCCGGGTGCACCGGCAAGAGGCGAAAAGCCGACTTAATGTCGCACTTAGCCAGCAGCGCACCCGGGCCACATGAGCGCACCATGCGCAGCGCGTGGTCAAAAGATGTATACCTGACTGAGCAAAGGTCATCAGGGATAGCATCGTTGACTGATCGGCCGGCTGGGTAGGACAAGTGATGGATAAGGCGAAACTCGCCTGGAGACTTCTTGGGAACCAAGCCCAGGGGCGATACTTTAAGGTTAGTGAACGGGGGTGCAGGGAAAGGGCCAGCGACCCTGCCCGCATTGACCTCCTTATTAATGCTGGCGGCAGCCACCTCCTCCCTCCCCCTAAGGGACAAAAGGTTGGGGGCATCCTGAGGGGACCTATCACCCATGAAAGGAATACGGAACCCCTGCCTAAAGCCCTGAAGGAGATAATCCGCATCCTCCCCCTTCGGGTACAATGCGAGCCAACGCTCCAACATGTCCACATTAATTGGGGAGGGAGCCTTTTGGTGAACCAGCTCCATCTGCGGCAGTCTTGCCAGCCCACTGTCCGCCCCTCCCTCTGCCCCGCGTCCCTCCAGGCCTGGGGCAGGCAGAGGCTGCATGGGGGCCCGCACAGGTGGGACACTCATGTCTGTACTTGCAATTCTTCTTATTGCAGGAACCATTAGACGAGAAAGTCCAGCACAGCAGGTGGGCTGGAACCCCCTGCCCCGCCACCTGGCGGGGAATCTGTGCTGGAGCCGCTCGCTGGACCGCATGTCCACAATGGTATCTTTCCCCTGGCGCGGGGTGCGTGGGCGTCATGTACAGAAGCCAAAGCATCTGGCATGGCTCATCCCACCTCATCTCAGGGTGCAGGGGAACTCGCATACAGAATTCCTCGTCATAAGCCAACCACGACGGGCCCGGAAAGTCAACCATTGCCCGATAGATGTTGTCCAAATACTGGACCATCGGAATTGCCAAATCCGGCCGGGCCCTCAGGTACACCGCCATGTAGATGAGGTAAGCCGGCAGCCAGTTGGCCCACGTCCGTGGTGGCTTGCGACGACGTGCCTGTTCCTTATCCTTCTCATCCTGCCCCTCCCTTTCTTCCTTGGTGGGCTCCCTATTTAGGAGTGAGAAGATATCTACATACTCCCCCCGCCATATTTTCTCTTTGGTGGCCTGTGCCAAGTGGTCACCCAGTGGCAAGGAATACCCCGCTGTCGGCAAGGCCGAGACAGGCACCGGAGAAACTGCGGGCATCTGGAAAGGGGCTTGGACTAGCCCAGCCACCCCCAAAACATTCCCCACGGGGTAGGAAACACCCCCCACCCCGGGGCCCTGGGTGGTAGTTGTCGTCGCCGGGTGGGGCGTCAGCGGCTGTACCGCCGCGCCACCCACGCGAGGCCAAGGCCATTGGAAAGCCCCCCCAACGTGGCCACATGTGTAGGTGCACTAGTTTGGACCGCATACTCACATGCTGCACCCCCGCGGGCCGCCCCCACCGGGGGTTCCGGCCCACTGGGGGCGTCGGAGCTCACGACCGCCGTAGAGCTCGTCGCTGGGGCCTGACCCGCACTGGCCTGTTGGTTGGGGAGCTGCGAGGCAGTGGCCGAAGTCGCGCCACGCGCCTCAAGCTGCTCGACCCGTCCCATCGCCTGCCGCTGCCCAGCAGATGACGCGTCAAAATGAACCCCAAAGGGAGCCCCAGCGTGGCTGGCCCGAGCCAGGGAAGCCTCGAGGGCCGCAACGCGGGCCAGTAAGGCCTCCACACTGACGTGGGGCCAAGGGCCAGCCGGCCCGCCTGCTACAGGCATGGGTACACGTCCTTGTACCCCGGGGCCCGAGTAGGGCCATGACCCCACACCCAGGCCTGGTAGGGCCGATGTAGGCACCTGCCAGGGAAGGGGACCACACCACCCCCCAAGGCTGGAAGGCCCCGGAGTGAGCTCAGCCCCTATAGAGGAAGGCCCAGTAGAATGGGCACCAGGAACGGTGTCCACCGCTTGCGGGCCGCAGCCCGCAGCCCATGCTGCACCCATGCTTGGGTCCCCAGCCTCCGGCCAAGGGGGAATAGACCCCATCCCACCGGTCCCGGTGGGTGCAGGCAAAGGCGGCTGCTGGGGAGGCGCAGCCGCGGTCCTCCGACCCGGATTGCGCCTCCGAACCACGCGAGCCGCCCTCGCGGCCGCCTTCTTCTTCGAAGGCATCTCAGTCCAACCTATGGGAAGCCGAAGGAAGAAAATCAGCAGCCAACAGGCTTCCCAGTCAAGGCAAAAGCGACGGAGGTAAGAGGGAAAAACTTCTCCGCTCTGTCGCTTCGCAAAATGGCAGCTCGGCTGCCTCGTGGCCACCCCTTTTATAAGGGAGCTGGCCACGCCCCTAACTTCCCGGATGCCTTCGTCTGGTGGGGGGGCCCCCGCAAAGAGCGCGGTGGCCATTTTGCCACCGCGCTTGCATTATCAATACTGGCCTGGGGCTGGTGAGGACTTTGCATGCCAAATGGGCTCAGGACTAGAAAGTGACTTGTGGAGGTGGATCAGTGGTATGGGTGTCACACTGTAATGCAGAAGGCAGTTGAAAGGCCAAGGCATTATATTCACAGGACAGTCTTCATGGCTGATCGCCATGATGATCACCAATATTTGGAATTGGATATGGCTCAAGAAGAAGAAGAAGAAGTCAAAACAGATGTTACAGTGAACTCAGCATGAGAAACAGAGTTCCCTTAATAAGTTCATGTTCATATTCTAATGCAAGACTCAGAGCTCAGGAGGTTGTGTATTAGCTTGCTCTTGTTTGGCGTCTGGCTACCAGAAGTTAAGTAATGTGCAAACATAGCAGTTGTGGAAAAACTGCATCTTTGGAAAGATGATGTTCTAATTATGAAGATAACATCTGATTGAGCTTGGCCAATGAGGAAAGTTTTCTAAGTGGATACCAAATACTGAAGAGGACAGAGGATGGAGAAAATTTGGGTGTAAAATCAGTGTACCAATGTAATGACAGAGCCTTTGGAAGGCTAGAGTTTATGCAAGATATATGATTTTTCACAAAAATACATTTGAAATGGGATACTGTAAAAAAAGAGTTTATGGATTTGGTTAAACAATGTTTCTGTCCCTCAATATATAATTTCATTTCGAGAACTTGCATTTCACATTTTTTTCACATTCAGGGCACGAACCAGTAATGCACTAAATGAGCTTGCAAAATGTACCTGGATATAAGCTGATTTAGAACTATTAGAGTCAGTGGCGCTAAATTGGCTTAAATCCAAACATTCCCATTTAATTGATTTATGGGTTATGATGCAAGTGCCTAATTCTGAAAAACTCTCTTTAGACATTATACACCAATTTTACAAAGAAATAAATTGCCTTGTTTCTATTTAAATTGCCTTTTAACAACAGCTGTTAATGTTTCATAGTTTCTATTTGGTTGTAGTTTTATTAATGGCAAATATATGAGAATACAGCAATAACAGTCTTAATAGGTACAAATGAAACCATTTTTATACAGTTGTGTTGTATTTTAATATATTTTATTACATTGTATCTTTCATTATGTTTTCCAAAGCAACTATGTTTTCCAAGGCAACTATAAGAGCTTAGATACACTAAAACAACAACAAAAAGGCAGGGGATCTTATGCACTAATGAATCAAAAAACAAAATCCATTTCCATTTTTTTCTGTCATGATTAAAGAAGCACAACTGCTTATTAGCTGCCAACACCACACTGGGACACATTTCCTTTTGCTTAATTCTGTTGCATTTCAGGGTACAATTTATTTTTAAACTGAATATGCTAATCAGCCAATTAGCGCTACTCTTGGCATCATGAGTGCTTGCTGGCAACCTAAAGGATGAGTGAAAGCTTAGCTGATAATTTTCTTCTAAGGACACGATTGCCCTGGAAGACTATAATGAATAGAACTCATGATGTGCCTCTATCTGGGACAAAACTTATAATATACTGTACTTAAACAAGGCTCCTCCACACTGTTTCCAAAAAGAGTACAATCTAATGATAAAAGGACAAAATATTCTTCTTTTTAAACAAATACATTTCTTTCTCTTGTGATCGTTGTGCATTGAACACACAGCAGTTGAAATTCTGTTGCTTAATATAATGCAATTGCAATTAAAGCAGGCCTACTGAATCGATGGACCATATGGAGTTGACTCACGGAACTCCTCCCGATTCAACGAGCTTCCTCTACTCACAGCAGAGGAATTTGTACAACACTTTACAGGCAACCTAGCAGTTCGAAAGCAAGAAATTGCAAGTAGATAAATAGGAACCACTTCGGTGGGAAGGAAACAGCGTTTCGTGCGCTCCGGTGTCTAGTCATGCCTGCCACATGACCACAGAAACATCAGCAGAAGCAGACAGTGCTGGCTCTTTGGCTTAGAAACAGAGATGAGCACTGCACCCTAGAGTTGGATACGACTGGCCTTCGAGCAAGGGAAACCTTTACCTTTACTTTACAGGCAAAGTTGCTTAGTCCTGCTCTGTTTCATGGAACCTTTGGCCATGCTTGTCCTGTTATAATGAGTACATTTCAACTGATGCAGCCTGAGGATGTGGACAGGATTCTGGAGATGAGAAAGCCCATGTCTGCTGGACTCCTGCCTTTCCTGGTTTATAAAAGGAACCAGAGAAGGACTGGCTGAATAGATAAGGGGAGTGGTGAATAGATTCTGCCATACTTAAGAAGACAGTAATTACTCCATTACTGAAAAAGCTTTCATTGAGTCTCACTTTGATGACAAGTATGTATTGGCCATCTTACAGTAAATATCACATTTCTGGCAAGGTACTGAAGTGTGCAGCAATTTCTCAAACTCCAAGGATTCCTGGATTAAGGGAATTGTGCAGACCCATGTCAATTTGGCTTCAGCCATAGCTATAGGAGAAGACAGTAATGGTTACCTCTGGGGATGACCTGTCCTGGGAGCAGGAAAGTGGGAGTGTGTCTCTCTTGGTTTTGCTGGTCCTCTCAATGGCTTTGCTTAACATCAATTATGGTATCTTTCTGGGCCATTGCTCTGCAATGGGACAAGGAGGTCTTGCTTTACAGTGGCTCTGGTCCTTCCTAGAGGGGGAAACTCAGAACGCTCTAAAGCTGGAAGCATTCAAAAGAAAACTGGATAGCCATCTGTCAAATCTGCTTTGATCTGAATTCCTGAATTGAACAGGGTATTGGAGTTACTGGCCTGATATGCCCCTTCCAACTCCTTTATTCTATTGGATTTCAGCCAATAAGTTACTTAAACTGAGACCAATTAAAGGCCCATTTCTTATATTATCTTGACAGAATCTGCTACGCTGCAATGTTTTTGTATTTGTTCCCTAAAATGATTTTAAAAATTATGACCAGATAACAGGAAAAGCCCTACCCTATAATTAGCAGGGCTGGACAACATGGGCAGGTCCAGGAGCCAATATTCAAGGGACTATACTGACTGTCACAAATACAAATAAATAAATAATGGAATGAAATAAAGAAACAAAGACAAAAAAGTTAATTTTTACACCTGGCGGCTCCAAAGGGGTGGCATTCATTTTTGGCAACCCCATTTTATGGCAAGCAGGGGGGGGGAGATTGATGGGGCTAGAGCCCCCATGCAGATCCAAGACCACACTTCAGCTACTCTTGTTATAGAAAAGGCTCATGCTAGACCACATATTGGCATCTGGAAGTGGAATCAAAGTGGGCAGGTGAAGAATTGTGTGGATTGTGTGGATTATTAATAAAGGAATCTCAGATTACATGAAGGGTAACCTCTCCCATGCTCGAATGCCAGTCATGTCTGAGTCTAGAGGATGGTGCTTATCTGTTTACAGGCAAAGAGCCAGTGCTGTCTGCATATGCAGACATTTCCGAGGTCATGTGGCAGGCATGACTGGATGCTGGAGAGCATGGAACACTGTTACCTTTCTCACTGAAGCAGTACCTATTTATCTACTTGCAATTTATTGCTTTTGAACTACTATGTTGGCTGGAGGTGGGACAGATGACAGGCACTCACTGATTCATGCAGCATTTGGGTCGTGAACTGCTGACCTGCAAACCTTCCGCTCACTAAGCTCAGCATCTTAACCACTAAGACACTGTGGCCCTACATCAAGGGTAGATAGCTGCTAATAGTCCAGAGGTACACCCTCTCCATTTTCAAACATCCTAGACCTTGGTGGGCTATATCCAAATATGTTTTTTATTAGAAGAACCATGAATAAGGGTAATGGGCCACTTTATACATAATTCTTATTTTACCAGCATGGGGGGACATCTGTGGAACTGGTGAAGTTCATGGGAGTCTTTGGATGGTATTGGTGGCTATGGGAATGCAGCCTACAACCTGTGTGTTGTGCAATTCAGACCTCTGTAGCACAGGACACCATGGAAAGAAAAGTTACAGAACTGTAATGTTTGCCAGAACCAGGACAACTTGTAGAACACTGGGGGGAAACAAGAGGGGGGTGAGGAGACATATTGCATTAGTTTATAGACTAACAAATTTATTCAGTGTGAGCTTTTATGAATCAAAATCCACTTCTTCAGAAGAACAGAAATAGGGACCTCAGCATTTATTCATATGGTAATAATATTTATAGACAGGTGAGGACACAGATAACAAGACAATTGGGGGCAATGACTCTTTATCAGATCTTAGCCAGAGTACTAATCTGTATACCAAGTAGATTTGACTGTAACAGGAATGATAAAAGTTGTTTATGTGACAAAGGTTAGATTTTGTTACAGGAAGCAACTATTTTATACCGGTAAGATATTACAGAAAGCTGTGGTTAGTACAAGTAGTGTGTCAAGAAGCCTTGATCTCTATCATAGTTAAATGTGCTGTCTCCTTCTCAAGAGTCTCTTTTATAAAGACATTTTCTACAATAATTTTCTACAACAGCCAATTTGAGATCATAACAGAAAGTCTCATGAGGTCGTTTTTATACTGGAATTAAAATGTGGAATTCTGGTTTGTATTTTATTATGTAAATGCCCTTCCATTTAAACAACAACTGCTCTGTCACAGGAAGCAGTCTCTGTAAAGGCAAGCTTATGCAACAATGAATATTAGTCTTTAAGAAGTCACATAATTTTTCTTCTTCTTTTGTTATGATTGTTTTCTGTGAATATGACAAAATACATTTTTCTTTTCATGTTTTAATTCAAAGTGTGACCCTGACTTATGTGGTAGGGTTCATAACTTCCTGCCTCATTCTGTGTAGTGCAGAATGAACCTAAGCATTTTCTGTGTCATAATTCCTAGTCATAGCTTACAGATATTTATTTCATAAATGAATAAATGGTAAAAGTATAAATGTCTGTTCCTAAGTCTTCATGCATAAAATTCACACGGATACATGTTTTGTGCAACAGAAACATCCTGGGTAAGTTACTTCTTGCCCCCTTATTATTTTTACTACTTTAAACAAACATCAGCAAACTTGGATGTGCATTCTCTACCACTCACTCCCAGACTTTTTGTGATGAAGTTAAAACACTAGTTTCCACAAAGATCCTTAGCAGACTCTACTGTTCACCTCTCTTCACTGTGACAGCCGATCATTTAAATCTACTTTATGCTTCCTGTTCCATAACCACAATCGAATCACTAATACATTTCCTCTAATTTCGTTACTGCTAAATTTGTTCAGGACCCTCACTGCTTTGAAAATCCAAGTGTCTGCTGTCCACGTACTCCATTCCATTATCTTTTGCAGTACATTCATACATAGAAATTGGCGTGAGTTGAATCCAAATTTCAGTTAAGGCATAACATTCAGGGAAAGTTGAAGGAATCTGGCCTTTGTAGACGACTGTGAATGCACAAAAGCAGATGTAGGTTTATTACAGAATTTTATCCCAAACTACTGAGTGCCAGTTAAAAATAGATGAGAACTTTGTTTTCCTGAGCAAAAAGGGCAATATGAAAGATTGTACAAGGCAGCATTCAGTGAAGAGAAAGAGGGGTTATCGTTCTGTTGATATTCCTAGGTTGATCTGGAAATTTGTGAACAACTTGAAAGACAATTAAGACCAATGTGGGGGTGAGACATAATAGAGTTTATTGTTTTATGTCACCTCTGACTTTCAACCGTGGGAATAACCAAGTCACTTATTCTGGAAGCCAATGGCTGAGTGAAGGCCCTCCACGGTCACTTAAAACAAGCCAAAAAAAACAAGCAGGTTTTAAGCATCAGCCAGGGGCTCCACTACAGGTTGGGGTGGGAGTCTGGCTCTCCACAAGCACCATCACACCAACTGCCCCTCCACTAAGTTGAATCATGCATTCCAAGGTCCCTCCAGGATTATATAGCAGATAAACTTTGTAGCCTATAAATTAGAGTTGCCCCACCATCTCAAGGTCCACCTGGTATTTCATATCTCCCAGCTAAAACCATACACTGAGAACCCTTCCCCACACCAAGTGTCCCCTCGGCCTGGGTCTGTCTAAATCCAGGGTCATGAGGAATATGAACTGTCTCACATCCTTGATTCTGAGCAACTTCACACCTAGGTATACTACCTGGTGGATTCAAAAGATATCAGCTGGATAACCAGTCATCATAGCAAATCATGGTTTAATGTTAGTCCATATCTATATGACTGATTGAGAGGATAAGAAGAACAGATAGGATATCAAATATTAGAGGGAATTATTCAAGGGAGATTAGGAATGGCTCACAGGATTATGCTTTATCAATTCACCATGACCAAGGGAGGTTAGTGTATTTACAGACATCAGGATTCAAGGCAGATTGTTCAAAAACACACTTTAAAAGTTTGTCATGTTAAATTAAGTGTTCATGGCTCAATAAATTACATTGGAAAAGTTATAAGTAAAATCTACTCTTGTATCACAGTCACACAGTTATGGATTTGAATATGGCATGCTTTAAATTTTACATGTATCTAAAATTCAAGGGACTGTGGTGGCTTAGTGGTTAAGATGCTCAACTTGATGACTGGAAGGTCAGCAGGTCAGCAGTTAAAGACCCGAGCACTGCATGATGGACTGAGCTCCCGTCTCTGTCCCAGCCCCCTGCCAACCTAGGAGTTTGAAAGCAAGAAATTGCAAGTAGATAAATAGGAAACACTTCAGTGGGAAGGTAAACAGTGTTCCATGACTGCCACATGTCAATGGAAACGTCTGTAAACACAGACATTGCTGGCTCTTTGGCTATAAATGGAGATGAGCACTGAACTCTAGAGTAAGATATGACTGGCTATCCAACAAGGGTGACCTTTACCTTTACCTAAAATTCAAGGTGATACATGTAGACAGAAGTATGCTTTTTCTTGAAGAGACTTTCCAAAACCTAGAGAAATTCTACTGAATAGTTTCCAGTGGGGTATAAGCACCTACAGTTAGAAATATTAACAAATAAAGTTCCTGTGTAACCACTTGGCATTCCCTAATTATAAGTTAATTGGGAATTTGCCAAAGTGACACTGAAACTGTAACTTTTATTTAAGCTAAACTAAGCCATAGATCAGGGGTTCCCAAACTACAGCCTGTGGGCCTGTGCCCAATTAATCTGGCCAATGGTGGGAACCTAGGCAACACCAGAAGCTCCCCCCGCAAATGGAAGTGCCAAAATGTGACATTTTCATGGCGAAAACATGACAAAAAATTCAGAAGTGGAGCAAAAATGCTCCGCACACCCTCCTGCCGCCATGAAAAGCGGCGAAGGCTGCCAAAGCAGCTGATAAAACACTGCAGTTGCACCCCACTGCTGCAGAAACCAGAAGTTCCAAAATGCCTGTTTCTGCAGCGGCCACAATTGCAATGTTTTTTCAGCTGCTTTGGCAGCCTCCACCACTTCCCATGGTGGCAGAAGGGTGCATGAAATATTTCTGCTCCATTTCTGGAATTTTTCGCTGTATTTTTGCAGCAAAAGGACAGCATTTTGGCACTTCCAGTTTCTGTGGTGGCGGTGGAGGCTGAGAAAGAAGCAGAAACTGGAAGTGTGAAAACACTGCAAAATAATTCCAAAAACGGAGTGAAAATGCTCCATACACCCTCCCACCATCATGGGAAGTGGCGGAGGCTGCCAAAGCAGCCGAAAGAATGATGCAATTGCACCTGCCATGGCTGCCAAAAATGGAGGGACTGAGACGAACCATGCCTCTGGCCCATGAAGTTGTGTGTTGAGGGTGGGTCCAGCCCATGGCGGGAAAATGTTGGCTATCCCTGCCATAGATAATACAAATTTTCTTCATTTCTTGAGCATTGTAAAATACTGGTTTCTAAAGAAAAACTCATACAACACACAGTATCAATGACCCAGATCCAACTGATGGTCCAAACTAAAAGTAAAGGTAAAGGTTTCCCTTGCCCGAGAGCCAGTCATTTCCGACTCTAGGGTTCAGTGCTCATCTCTGTTTCAAAGCCGAAGAACCAGCGTTATCTGTTTCTGCTGATGTTTCCGTGGTCACGTGGCAGGCATGACTAGACACCGGAGTGTACAGAACACTGTTTACCTTCCCATTGAAGTGGTCCCTATTAATCTACTTGCAATTTCTTGCTTTCAAACTGCTAGGTTGGCAGGAGCTGGGACAAAGACCGGAGCTCATTCCGTCCTGCAGTACTCAGGAATCAAACTGCTGACCTTCTGCCTCCCAGTCAGCATCTTAGCCACTTGAACCACTGCAGTCCCAAACTAAACTAAAGCAAACTCATAAATCAATCAGATTTACACTCTGTATAAGCAAATCCATCCTTCAGCAGTTGAGTCAATCAATCAATCTATTCTAGTTAGAAATAGCAATTGGATTTAAGTCTATGTATTTCAAATACTTTCAAATAAGACTTTTGTTTGTACTTAAGCCTTTCAAACAGAGCTTTTATTTGTATTTATTTGCTTTGTAGAGCACAAAACATTTTCTCAAAGAGCTTTTATAAACTACTTATTTAAATGTTTAAATAATGAAGCTGTTTAAGCTGTTTAATATTCTGCATTTCCTGAAGGCAGCTAACAATGACATCCATTCTACAAAAATACAATATAGTCTCTTATCAATAATAATGCTGTTTGATATAAACAAGACTTGGATTGTTTGCAGTAGCATAAAATACCATGTTAAAAACAATCTCTTGGAAATACTGAAGTGTTGGGGCAGGTTCTTTTCCTGCCAGCTCTTCTACTAATACTTTAAACCATTTACTGAGATGATGGATTTGTCAAAGTTGGAGATATCTGATGTATTTGTTTGTACTGGATTTTGATTTGCAACATGACACGATTACGTCTCAGGAACACAAGCACCTATATTCAGTCTAAATTTTTCAGAATTTATAAGGGCATCCCCCTGGATCACTTAAATTCAAAGAACTATTTTTAATTCTAGCATTTTACATTGCCCTCTTCCATATTAATCTACCATACTCCTTCAAATGTCATTTTAGATAATTATGAACTGGAACATCACAATCTGTTACCTTTAATATGACATCTATCTGAAATGCATATTGCTTTTTTGCCAGTCAAATGAAAAACACATTTAGCTAAAATACATAGAAAACCTTTGAGACCAGCTCACTTGAAATAATTTATGAAAAGTAATGAAAAAGTGGTTCTAACAAAGTTTTACAAAATTTAAGAATTACCTGGGGGCCAGCCTTAAGGTCTTCTCAGTCCACCCAGATTTGTCCAGTATGGAGTTCATTCATTTTAATGCTGTCTAGATGGCAGGAGTATACTCAAAGCTGAGAGGTTTGATAGGTATTTTTAAAAACAACTTTTTCCCATTTCTGAGTAAAATTCTCGAAAGCCATTCATGTCCAAATCTTGCAGCAGTACTTATCTTCGTTTACAGTCAAAGAACTACCACTATCTGTGTCTGCACACATTCCCATGGTCATGTGGCAAGCATGACTAGATGTCACAATGCATGGAATGCTGTTACAAGTGGAAGGTCAGCAGTTCAGCAGTTTTGAGACCCGAGTGCTGCACAATGGAGTGAGCTTCTGTCTCTGACCCACCTCCTGCCAACATAGCAGTTTGAAAGCAAGTGATTGCAAGTAGATAAATAGGTACTGCTTTGGCAGGAAAGGTAACAACATTTTTGAGTAGAGATAAACAGAAAACAGTCTTAAACCTCCTAGTGGTTATTTGCTTGCAATTTCTTCCTCCCATACATGTGGGAATGCATCTGTTTTCTGTCTGGCAGTCTCTGACACATTGTGTAAACAAAGACCTCTTTGCTTACTGAGAGACAACGCTTGCTTTTGGGCATGCGTAGAAGAGTGAAAAAGAATTCTCCTTTCTTCTCCTTATTTGGGTTCTGACATTCTGATTGATTATGTAGGTTAAGTTTCGTTTCTGAGATACTCTGCTTGAAAAAAGAGAAGCCATTAGTATCCTTTTGTAAAGCCAAAGACTGCAGTTGTGTTTTCTGTCTCTCTCTGTTCTTTCCTTACTCTGAGCCTAATGAAGCTGGACTTCGTGGACTCTTAAGTTTCTATCTTAAAAGATCTGATGATATAAACTGCTGCTTCATGAGACTGATTGAGAAGAGATCTTTACATGAATCAGATTCCTACAACTGGTGCCCCGTCGCGAGGCCATTGAATGAAAGTCAAAGGAATGCTTTGAAGAGATCTGCTTCAGCAATTAGCACCTAATTAGCACCTCATCGACCGGGACAAGGTCTCATTCACCTACGACCGGGAAGGTCATAAATCGAGCGCTCAAGATTCATCCAAAGTCAACTTTGGGTCCCACACTAGGTGAGTGACATCATGGGGTGTGTGCTTTCTTCGCAAATGCAGGAACTTTGTAAAGATATCTCAGATCTTTTGAATAACAATGGGCGGAAGGCTGATGAGAAGGAGATACAAAAGCTAGTCAAAGCTATAGGGAAAATCAGTCCTTGGGTTAAATTTGATGAATGCTTGGACTTAAAACAGTGGAAACAGATTGGGAGAGAAATGCAGAAGCATAATGGAATTTCTGTATCAGTGCTATTTACATGGGAGGAAGTCAGAGACTGCCTTCAAAGACTCACTCCAAAGAATATTCTGTTGTCTCAGGGGCTTGCTGGCCCCCTCCCAAAGCTTTTGCCCCCAGACAAGGGAGGGGCTATGGCAACTGCCCCTCCATCATATGAGAAACAACAGCCCCCTGATGGGGGTGGAGGTGGAAATGGAGATGGGACATTATATCCTGCCTTGCAGCAATCAAGCACTTTTAGCCCTACAAAAGACCTGTTCTCTGCTGCAATACTGCCTGCCGAGTCTAAAAAACAACTAGTGCCAGCTGATGGGGAACAAATGGTGGGGACCTCATCACAGATTGAAGCTGTTAATGCATGCAGAGTGGCAGGAAGCAAGGAGTGTGTTTCAAAGAGCAGTATAGGAGATCTCAGCCCCCCCCCCCCCCCCCGTGAAGCAACCCTCATCACAAAAGCAGGAGAAGCTGAGTAGTAAACTTGATACCTCACATTTGGGCAGGAAGATCCTACAGAAGTTGAAGGATGGCCCAAAGGAGGAATGCACAAAACCCAAAACCAGAAAGGGGTGCAAGTACAAACTAACAGATGCAGTTTGTCATAAAGTTGAGATTCAGAAGCTGCAGATGAAAGAAATGCAGAGGAAAAGGGGCGTGGATCCGTCCTGTATGGACAGCAGGCTGTTGCAAAAATACAAGGAGGGAGAATACATACAGTTTTTGGCTGATTTTGAACTGCCCAACCCTCAAACAAAGAGATCCAGAGTGAGCTGTCCCAAGTTTCAAGCATCAGGATTGCAGGGAAAGCAACTTGGAATTCCCTGTGATTTTCTTCTGTGTGAAATTACTTGCAACTTCTGGAGAATTTGTTCTTTGTGCCTTCACACCTCATCGGCCTGCCTTAATGCAGATGGGTGTGGCTGGAGCATAAAGGAATGTGTGTTTGCCAGAAAAGCTGAAAAGGGGGGTTGTGTGGGATTGTCTTGTGAAGTCAGTGAGACTTGATTTATGGCTTAATTTCAACTTGCCATGCCAAGAACTGTGCTGGAGAGAAGATAGTGTTTGTTTAAGTGTTTAAGAAGAAAGCTTAATCAACATTTGGACTTTTAATTTGGACATTTTAATTGGACTAAAAGGAAAAAAGTTTGTGTGGACTGTAAAGAAGAATTGGCTTTGTTTGCATTTTAAAACCTGAAAACCTTTTTTAAGCAACCTGCTCATGCTATGAGTGTGAAATGCTCTAATGAGATTTGTACTGTATTTGAGTTACCATGCTATGCTGATTTTAAGTTATTGAATGCTTCTTTCATTTACACCAGTGGGAGAAGAAAAAATTTAATGCCTTACTCATGTACTTGGGGAGTGATAAATGCTTTCTAGAATGCAACAGAAACCTCCTTCATGTAAGGAAGAAGAGAAATGTTCATGTTTTGTTCGTGCTTAAATGTTTTGCTTATTCTCTTGCAGGAGAAAGACCTGTCTTTGCTTATGTTATGTTTTGCATACTGCATATCTCAAGGTACCTCCAGAAGTACATGGAAGAGTTTTCAGTACCATACACATGTAAATGGGTTTGTGATATTGCATTTGTGTTATATGTCACTCATGTTTCATATCTAGTTACATGGTACTAGTAATAACAGGGCATGATCCTGTTTCTTAGGGGAGTGTCTTCCTAAGCCATTGGTCATTTATTGGCAACAAGGGAATCCTGAGTGGAAGGATTCCTGCTCGAGCGATCCGCCCATGGAGAGAGAAGAAGGTTACTCAGCTCCAGGATGGTGGTTCACCAGTAAACTAAATGTGCTGACATTTGTTCTTTTCTTTTTTACTGTGCTTCCAGCTGTGAGAACAATACCTCATGGGGGCAACCCCAACTTTTGGCTTCGTCATGCTAACTATATGTTTGAGGTTCATGGTAAGAATGCAACGTTATACTATGAGCATCCACTGGCAGTGTCTCAAATGGCCTTTCTTCCGGCATTGTTCAACACGCCTGAGTTGGTTATTGGACATTTGCAACATCTTGATAGATCTACACTCTTCTCTAATCCTCCAGAACAATTTAACAACACCCGCTGGTGAAGCATGACATTCAAGAAATACACTAAAGGACTTTGTTTCTGCTGTCATAGTTCTGGAGTCTGGAATAGTAAATGGAAGCACTGGACTCAAGCACAAAGGATTTTGAGGAATGTAGGCAATTATACGGGTTGTGATGATTATTTTTGGTTATGGGGTAGTTATAACAGTTCTTATAAGCTTAATTATACCTCGTTTAACACTACTATTGAAGATATATATGATGTGTTTCCTATGTTTACTCCTGATTATTCTGCTATAGATAGTGGTTCAATTTGCAATGGATGGCAAATCAAGGATCCTAACATGTGGTTCTTTTTTAATGGAGTTGCCACGAATTTCCATCCAGGACAATATCAATGTGCAGCATTGGGTTATTTTACCTTACCCGGACAAGTGCAAATGCCGCCTCGGGCAGATGCACGGCGCCAGAGAGCTGCTGCCGGCCCGATGGGTCATAGATTACCTGTTAGCAAAATCCAGAGGATTTTGTAAACTGGTCAGGAACCAGGGATGTCGGGTAAAATTCCAGGATCTGAATAATACTATTGAGAAAGAACTTCAGAATTTACAGGAGAGTATTACTAACAATGTACGCACTGATGTTAATCTCTTTGATTGGGTGACTTCTTGGTTGCCTGATTTATCTGTCCTTAGACAAGTTTTCTTTTATGGGTTCATTATTATTATCTGCCTTATATCTTTGTGTTTTTGCATTAATTGTATTCCTAACCTTATTTCTATGTGTAACACATGTCCACTGCGTAGAAGGGAGACATCGAGTTTTGCACGACGGCAATTGTACTCAATGAGGTATCATCCTCTGGAACAAGGTACCATGAGTCAGGAGGGGTACGATGTCCAGGAGGACAGTGATGATGTATATGGAGGAGTAGTTATGGAGTATGATGACATGCAGGGGTATGATTAGCCGTCCCTCTCTCAAATTTAAATGAAAAAGGAGGACATATGGGAATGCATCTGTTTTCTGTCTGGCAGTCTCTGACACATTGTGTAAACAAAGACCTCTTTGCTTACTGAGAGACAACGCTTGCTTTTGGGCATGCGTAGAAGAGTGAAAAAGAATTCTCCTTTCTTCTCCTTATTTGGGTTCTGACATTCTGATTGATTATGTAGGTTAAGTTTCGTTTCTGAGATACTCTGCTTGAAAAAAGAGAAGCCATTAGTATCCTTTTGTAAAGCCAAAGACTGCAGTTGTGTTTTCTGTCTCTCTCTGTTCTTTCCTTACTCTGAGCCTAATGAAGCTGGACTTCGTGGACTCTTAAGTTTCTATCTTAAAAGATCTGATGATATAAACTGCTGCTTCATGAGACTGATTGAGAAGAGGTCTTTACATGAATCAGATTCCTACACATACAGTATTAGAATTAAACTACATATCCTGATATTTCTACCACACAGATCTAGCATGAATGGACAGATGGAAAATAGAGACAAACTGTGATGTTCAGGTTTGTCACAGAAGTTGGATCATGTCCACATTTGGGTTGATTCTAAAGGGCTCATCATGCTTGGGCAGAACATGTAGTCTTTATATTTATTTATTTATTTATTTATTCATTTATTTATTTATTTATCTATCATATTTCTATCACCACCCAACTCGACAACAACTCCTGGGCGGCTTACAGAGATAGACAATATCAAACAACTAAAATCACATAAAACACATAAAACCTGATTAAAACCCCACCCACGCTCATCAAAAAGAGAGAGTCTCACTGTTTAAACAAGCCAGCAGGCAGGGGTCATCCGTCCATCGGTGCCTCACACCTGCCCCACCAACCAGGTTTTCAGATCTTTCCTAAAGGGCAGCAATTCCGTCTGCAGCCACAATTCCACTGGGAGGAGGTTCCATAGGGCTGGTGTGGACACAGAGAAGGCCCTCCTTCTTATGCTAGAGAGCTGGGCCCCTCTAGCCGATGGTACAAGTAGAGAGCCCTTCCGGTTCACTCTGGTTGGACGGACGGACGATCTTGCGACAATGCGGTCTCTTAGGTATCCTGGCCCACTAACACGTAGGGCTTAAAAGGTAATAACCAACACCTTGAATTGTACCCAGAGGTAAATTGGTAACCAGTGCAGCTCCCAAAGCAGTGGAGAGGCGCAAGCATTTATATTTATATTTATGAGCTTGCAAGAAGAGGTGTGCAGAATCAAAGTAATGGCCTATCTACTCAAGCATTCAGTCTGCACCATGGACAATCAGATGCCTGTGCCAAAATGTTCATTCTTGTGTGGTTCTTAATGTGCAGTCGTCCCATTGTTAACCTATGACACACTGCTTAATAAAGTTATAAGAACAGAAGAACAGCCTTGCTGGAGAAGGCCACAGCCCATCCAGTCCAGCATTCTGTCTCACACAGTGGCTCACCAATTGCTTCAGGGTATTCCCAAGCAGATGCCTTCACCTAATTAGGATTCCCTGAAAATGGCATCGAGAGATATCCTGCCTATCTCTCGACTCCAGAGGTGCTCTCTTCACTTCATGGTGCTCTCTCTCAAACATTCTTTAAAACGCATGGCTCCCAGATCCTTTACCATCCTACTTGTTTTCTTCGGGATGCTACCAAAACCACACAAGAAGCCTCCAAAAAGGTCAATCGCTAGACATAATCTAACAGACCCAAATTTACCTTGTTTTGTCTTCCTACCAGTCTTCTCCAGAATATCTCTGTTGACTTTCTGTTATGTATTGAGGAACATTTGCAAGTAGCGCGGGGAGCACACTTGCAAGAGGAAAATTGTGGTTTCCTGCCATGCTAAATAGAGAAGCCCAAAGTGGCGCAAAACCCCTGCAAAAGGGCACGCTTGTTAGACTAAACCAAGCCCTGTGATTGGTTATAGTTTTGGATCCTGTTCTCCATTGGTTAACTACATATATTCCCTGTTATGATTGGTTAGTTACATTTGTCCGGCAGGTTGCTACCTTGTATCCAGGAGCCACCACCGGGGAGACACTATATAAGCCCCACGGGTAAACAAGGGTG
This sequence comes from Bradypodion pumilum, assembly GCA_035047305.1. NCBI lineage: Eukaryota > Metazoa > Chordata > Lepidosauria > Squamata > Chamaeleonidae > Bradypodion > Bradypodion pumilum. Next base: position 404,612,246 of record JAWDJD010000001.1, read on the forward strand.
GGGCTGGACCGAATCGATACTTCCTACTCCATACAGGTAGCCGGGTAGCACTAAGCCTGGGTCCCTCCATTATGATACGCTTCTATGGTAGCTAGTTTATTGCCCATTGCCGGGTAAGAGTCCAGAGGGACTGACTCAGCTAGGATTGTATAGCCATCTCAGGATCTGGAACACCTTCTAAGCTCATCTCTAATTGACTGTTAAATAAAGCCTGTTGCTATTTGTTCATCACTGTCCTGGACTGGTGCTTATAAGGGCCGGATCTAACACTTTCCCTATTGCTCATGCTCATGAGGTCACATTTAGATCTAGAGGCAACTAGTCATGTGCCCAACCAAGTCATGGAAGGCCCTTAGAATCTACTAATGAACAATAATAAATGCCACTATTCAGTTAGTTGGACTAGCAGTGGGATTTTGTTTTTTTGCTGCTCTTCATTTCAAGCCCTATAATTTAAACAAGTTCCTAATTTGTTTAGGCATCTAGAGGTTATAACAGTTGGATACTCTACACCAAATGAATTAAAATGTCTTTCCCTTTTATCAGAATATTTAAGGATCCATGTGTGAGATTGGATTTGTTCTGTTACTCCTTTATAGTGATCGAGAAAGCCAAGAAACTGGCTGCTGTTTGACATACAGTACTGTAAAAAGGAGGAAATCATTGCTTTGTATGTTACATTACAGTCAAGCAAGAACGCAAGACATCTGAGCTATTCTCACCTCTTCTATCAGCACTTCTTTATGATCTATGAAGATGTCCCAGTATCCCGCCTCCCTTCCAAATTTCACAAAGAAGCACTCTACTCTTCTCCACCTCTCCTTTTTCCTTTGATATCTGCAACTAGAATGATTGATATCCTTTTATTACAGGAGTTAGCAAGATGTCAAGAACCTAGGAAAGTGCAAAGAAAAATGGGTTTTTGAAGCTGAGGGACTGTCTTCTTCTGTTTTTTGTCTATTTTTCCCAATTTTTCAGGGAAAAACAAAATGGCTTCAGGAAAAAAATGGGGGAAAACCCCATTTTTTCTGAATGTTTCCTTTTTTTCCAGGCCTTCACATCTCTAGGCAAAACTGGTACCCCTAAAAATGGAGGCTAACAGACTAATGTGCATCTTGTAATCATAGAGACAGAAAAGTTGAAATATTTTCTTTCAAATAGATGCTGGGTTTGGTTAGCATTAAGGATAGATAGTGCTTCCCTTTTTAAAATGTCTGGAATTACCTTTATTTCAAGCAAAATAGCTAACCTTATATCTGAACAATAGCTGGTTTAGTCTGCTGCACACAGAAATATTTGAATCCAGCAACAATTTATAAACTATCAATTAATGGTGGTTTACAGACAACTGTTTTCCTGTTGACTTTGAAACTGCTTATTTATTTATTTTATTTATTTAATTAGGGTTTTTCAGATATTCAAATTGAACACTCAAGACTTTGGGCAGTGCATGCCACCTTTTATTCTTCCTCAAAACTTGGAAAAATTACTTCATGTGCAAGTCATTACTATTCACTGAATCTTCCAATTGTGAAATCTACTGTTAGTTGTATAAGGTTTGTATCAATTACCACAGCTAATTAAAATTCATTGCTGAATTTCTGGTCATGCAACTGGCTATGAAATCAAATGATCAACCAAGATACACTCTAGTATGTCATGAGTGAGCCCAGCCATGATAATTTTAACTCACAGGATTCTGGCCTATGGTGTGGAAGTATCCTTTCTTCCTTTGTAACCAAGAAAAAAGAGTTACCACGGGAACGAAATGTAACTTCTGCTATTCAAGGGATTTGCTATGCTTGCCAAAGTTGGCATCCAAGCCAAAGAAAGTGAATATGGGAAAACCCTCCCCTCAATACACATATACTTCTTACTGTAAGTGACAGTATCTCCAGAAACTACTAATTTGATTAAGGCCAACATAATAGAAGCTTTAATTACAACAGTCTTTGCTCATTAATCTACTGAGTGTCCTGGCTAACCTAAGTTGCTTATAGCCTTCAAAGTCTTGCAGTCTTTAAGAACCCCAAAGACATGGTGAGAAGGAATGACAGGTGAGCAATTAGCATCCCACCATGAAGCTAATTATGTTCACCTCATCTTAGTGAATTATGTAAGTCAGAGGCATTTGCTATCATGGCCTCAGTGGCATTTGTGACCTACAAGTAATCCTTCTGTAATCCTCAGGGTATAATATGAATATTAGCATTTTTAGCTTTAATTGGCATTTTTAACATCCCTGGCACAAGAGTAATGCTAATATATTAAGAGATAATGAGAGGAGATGGAGTAAACCATCTGTCTCAGAATCTGAAATATTTCTTTGCTGCCCAAGTCTTACTTATTTTTTTAAATTATATTTTCTTACTAACATAACAAGGAGACAGCCAAAGTAGGGGAAATAGCCTATGGTTGTTTTTTTATTATTATTATGAAGTTGCCACAAGTTTAATCTTCTGTAGATTTTTATTTTCAGTCTTCTATCCACAGTTTGAAGACTGGAAATATGACACTTCCCACCTTATGTACTGCCTTGTCATCTTCTCACGTACAATTGTTCCCTTCCCTTTTATGAACTAACATTTTGAGCAATGTTAATGCTAATTGCGAGCTGAAATTTTCTGGTTAGATGTGTGTGGTGCATTTGTGGATGGGGTTAAAAATTTCACTCCCATCAACCATTTTGACTTGGTGTCTACCACAAGTGCTCCATCTGCAGCTTCAGAGTCATTAAAATGTTTCTACCAGTGAGGCAGTTCAAGCCAGTTACAGATAACAAGCATCAAGTCATCCTGCAGCCAAACAGATTGGGCCAAACCATTATGCAACCTGAGGGTCCTCCTGGACTCTCGGCTTCTGCTCCAGGAGAAGGTTATGGCCGTGGCCAGGAGGGTCTTCAGGCAATTGCATGCTATCAATCAATTGCACCCACTCCTGGACCAGGAGGCCCTGCTCACAGTCACCCATGCCCTGGTCACCTCCTGTTTAGACTATTGTAATGCGCTCTACATGGGCTGCCCTTGATGACCATCTGGAGACTACAGTTGGTCCAGAATGCAGTGGCCCGCACAGTGGTGGGGTGTGGTTGTTTAGCCCATGCCTCGCCACTGCTGTGGGAGCTGCACTGACTACCTATATGTCTCTGGGTGCAATTCAAAGTACTGGTTGTCACCTTTAAATCCCTTCATGGTAGCGGACCAGGATGCCTAGGACATCCCTAAGACATGGACCCGTCTCATGAGAGCAAACCAAGAGGACACTTTTCAGGTACCATCTGTTGGGGAGGCTCACCTCCAGGCCAAGGAAAAGGGCCTTCTCAGTCATAGCCCCCACACTATGGAACCTCCACCCAGTAGAACTATGCTTCCAGGCCCAGTTGCTACCATTTAGGAAAGAACTGAAGACATGGTTGGCAAAATGGGTCTGGGGGCCGGGATTGTCAACAAGCTCCCCTTTCTGGCTCATCTGAATCTCCCCCCTTCCTGTAATTAATTTTTTAATGTTAAGGTTTTGTAGATTTTATATTTGTTTTTAATAGTAAATGGCACAGCAGGGGGGGATATTGCTATGTTTTAAGTTTTTTTTAATTGTTTTATATTGGTTTTAACTTGTGTATACTGCCCAGAGTCCATTGGATAGGGCGGTATATAAATCTATTAAATTAAATTAAATTAAGCCAAACTGGAGCAAGAGCTGGAACCACTGCCATTAATGACTTTGAAAACACTTTCTGAAACTAGCTCCAAACTATAACGATGGCATAAAGTCAAAATCATGGATTCAGTAAAACACTGGGTTACGACTGATCCAGGTAGCGTTTGCCCCAGTTTACGATGGTATTTTTTATAGAAATTATGTTCCGGGTTATGAATTTTTTAATACTTTTTTTGGGTTACAATGACTACAATTCCCAGAGTGCTTTGCGTCTGGGGGTTATAAAATTGTGTTCTGCTTTACGTCCATTCCAGGTTACAATGGAGGCAGTTGAAACAGACCTCCATCATTACCTGGGGTTTTACTGTACAGTACATGTATTTTCTGTACCATCACCCAAAGGAGCAAATGTTCCTAATCCAATTTGCTGAGATCTTGGTCAGAGAAACAACTACTGAGGCAAAGAGATGTGTTGTATAGGGTTTGGGAATCAGCTCCAAAGCTTCTATCAGTGCTAACCATAGCTTTAATACCAGAATGGAAAGAAAAAAATTACACAGAAAAATTTGAGGGAAATGGAAGTGAGGAATGTGCAAATCTCTTGCTAATTATAATGGACAAAAGATCAAGAATGCTAAGTGCACCAGGAATGTATAGCAGTAGCTTATAGAAACTAAACATATTTGAAATGTTGACTTTTCATTTAAGCCCAGAGCTATTTGTCGGTTTCTATTCATCTTAAAATATTTTAATAAAGAATATAAAATAAATATTTTTCATTTTACAAGTGATATAGGGAGGGATTAAAGTAAAAGGGCAAAAGTGAGGAATTTAAATATGATTTCGCAGCTTTGCCTTTCATTGCTAGATAAATTCTTTGTACAAAACACACACACACCTATGCTAATTCAGGTGGAAGGTGATAACTTTATGGGATCACTAAAATAATAATCAAACATTGCATGAGCTTTTATGATTCAAGATCACTTCTCCAGGCATGCACCAATTCTTGTGGACAGGGTAGGAAAATTATCAATAAAAGTTCTAAAAGTTAATGGCAAAATGTTGTGCCAAGGCTGTTTCTTAGAGGTAAGTTGGAATAAAAAAAGCAGGCTGCATCTGATATCCTCCCCCACTCAACACAAGAAACCAGGTACTGTACTATATCTGCAAACTGCCTTTCCACTGGTGGCCTATTTTTAAAAGCTATAGATTCCTTTGTAGCTTCTTTTCCACATTGCTAGAAACTCGGGTTGCTGGACAACTGGGTGGATGGGGATGAAACTTAGAAGAGGCAGGCTAAATTTTTATCTTTCAAGTCATTGTACAAAGGGAACAAGTAGGGTCAATTCAGTTTAATCCCTTCCATTTTTCTTTCCCTTTTATCTATATGATGAGAACTTTGGAGAGATTTTGGCTTGGGCAGGCGCTCCTTTCCTTGCACTTGCTGAAAATGCTTGATTTCATCTAAGAACCAACCAAAAATCATGAACTCAAGTACTCCTCCCACACCTGGACACAGAGGTCTCTACCCCCCAGGGTCCATATCTATTCATTTGTATCTCAAGCAAAGGCAACTCTTTTCAAGTTCAAGGAATCTCTGCAAGAAAGATCAGCCAGGACTGTTTTGGCCCAACATACAATCTACAAGTGCTCCTTTTCAATCCTTTTCAACTGGCAAAGGGCACATAGTTAACTTGTTTTTAATTGTATACCTGAGAGTTTTTTATTGTGGTGCATTTAAGAGATCATATTGTTAAGGGCACAGTTGCACTTTCTGCAAAGACACCATGTGTTCTTGTCACCAAGGCAGACTCCCATCCTTTCCAAAACTCTTTGTATTCCCTCAAAGAGAAGAGGGAAAACCATTTCTTCATGCGCTCATGAAGGTCAATACCTTCTCATATGATACCGACCCAGCTTCATGGAAACTGCATTTCTGAAGTTAACCTATTCAAGTTTTGCTTCAGAGTGTTTTACATGTAAAAACTGCATGGGCCTTTTAATCTTTCAGCTTCCCATTCCTCTCCTTCTGTAGGCAGTTCCTCTCAAGCCCTAAAGTTACCACTGTGTGAGAGCTGAACTTGTCTGCTTTGTAGTTTGGGTTCCTGTTGTGTCCAAGTATTATTTATTAGAACTGTGTTCTGCTCTGTTTAAACTCAAGCCGCACCAAGTGGCAAAGCAAGGAGGCGCTCCTTTTTGGTAGGTGCCAAATTCAAAGAGCTGTCTTAAACAATGCTGATTTGTCATTTCGTATTTTGCCACCTTCCAGCGGCCCATCGAAATGTATCCATTTGTGTAACTGCCATTCTTACTGTATATAAGCAAGCCACCTTGTACATAGTCTCCAGTCCGATTTCTTGAGCTGATAATAAATCACTTGTGTTTGACCCGATCCTACAGTTCAGAGTACTTCTTAGCACCGGACTCAACAGTTCCCAAATTCTAACTGCTCATTCTTTCTTTTTTAAATCTATATCTCTAAAATCAAGGTCCGGTGCTGTATGTTGCCAATACACAGCACCGGACCTGCATCCCACACCCAGACAACCCTGCCTACCTTGCACTCCCAGAGTGGCCAGTGTGGGGTACCGGCAGCACGGTCTGGGGGCCTTCGCCCCCAAAAGGGGCCACAAGAGGGTGCCCCCAGCACCCGGGGCTGTGTCGCAGAGAACTACACTGCGCATGCCCAGATTGGTGGCACGCAGGCGCAGTGCGTGCTGCCCCACAATGCACCTGGGACAGTGCATGGCTGGATATCTGACCTTGTGCCCGCCCCTGGAAGCCAGAACTGGCGAGGAGCCGGACGCTGCTGCCATGTCGAGGATCTGGGTACTGGAGGGAGGAGGAGGAGCCGCCACTGCTGCCGCCACCACCGAGAAGCCTCACCTGGGAAAGACTCAGGGCCGCGTGGATGCCCAGGGAAGGGAGATCTGGAGCGGCACCAGGAAGGCCTTCCTAAGAGGCACTTCGGGGGGGGGGGGGCGCGACGAGGATGCCAGGGGCTTTGGGGGTGGGAGGGTGAGGGTCCCGCATGGGTCCCACACATGGGTTCCACATGGGGGCAGGATCCATCAGGGGGGGCGTCCAGGGGAGGCGGGGGCACCCAGCGAAGCAGGTACCTCTGCTAGTAAATAAATAAATAAATAAATAAATAACCCTTTCTGACTAAGTTATATGTAGCAGCAGCATATATAAGCGGGGGCATGTGTTAGGTAAATCTTAGTTTGAAATGCAAGTTCTTCCAAGCCTTTTCCCTGTTTAGTCTAGCCAATAAATAGACTTGTACTTAATACTTGCCGCCCTGAGTCGGGTTCGCCTGAGTGGGTGGCATAGAAATTTAAAAATTAAATTAAATTAAATACTTAGAGAAAGACCAAAATATAATTTACTCACAATTAGGTCAGATAAATATACATCAGGGCCGCCATCAGAAATTTCTGGGCCCCATACTGAGCAACCACACACACACACACACACACACACACACACACACACACACACACACACACACACACACACACACACACACACACACACACACACACACACACACACACACACACACACACACACACACTTTACTCTGTCATGGCAGGGCCCATGTCAGCTCCAGGCCCTATACGGCAGTTCTGCCCTGATGGCGGCCCTGCTCAGGATTCTGCAATTTTGCCTGGGCTGGGTCACAAAAAACATTATCAATAGATGCTAACTCATTGGCAGATGTGTAGAGCCACAGTGTTTGTTTTCCATCCATCCTTTGGATATGATGCAACACCTTGCAAAAGAAGTTTGTTTTGAAACCATTTGTAAATCCATAGGGGCAGGTTTATAGCAGGCTTGAATAACAATTGGGGATTTTCCATTATTGTCAATTGTAAAGAGCTACAATGTTACTTTACTGTTAGGCTGGCCAGCCATTGTGTGCCTCTGTAACTGTGCATAAATTGATGCCATGAGGTTTTATTCTTATATTTGATGAAGTAGACTTGGTCTATGAAAGCTCACATTAAAATGCAGGAGTTAGTCTTTAAGGTGCCACAACTTTTTTATTTTTTGTTGTTTTGTTAACTCTCTAATAGGAAAATAATATGATCTCTTAAATGCACCACAATAAAAATCTCTCAGGTATACAATTAAAAACAAGTTAACTATGTGTCTAAAAGTGAAAAGACACTCTTAGAATAAGAGACTTAATATTTCCAACACTTAACTCCAAAGAAAGCATCTTAGCTTACTTTAAATAACACAGAAGGCATCAATACAGTAAATCACAGAAGTAAATTGGATCATGTAACAATTAAGTAGGGACTGCAGTGGCTCAAGTGGCTAAGACGCTGACTGGGAGGCAGAAGGTCAGCAGTTTGATTCCCGAGTAATGTCTGCAGAAGCAGACAACGCTGGATCTTCGGCTTTGAAACAGAGATGAGCACCGAACCCTAGAGTTGGATACGACTGGCTTTCGAGCAAGGGAAACTTTTACCTTTACCATTTAAGTAAATTGAAAGTACTGCTGTCTCTGTTTTCGGTGAAACCTTATCTTATTGCTTATATTATATGGCATCAAAAGGGACTGCAGTGGCTCAAGTGGCTAAGATGCTGACCTCCATGTACTAGTTCAATTCCCGAGTACTGCAGGACGGAATGAGCTCCCGTCTTTGTCCCAACTCCTGCCAACCTAGCAGTTCGAAAGCAAGAAATTGCAAGTAGATAAATAGGGACCACTTTGGTGGGAAGGTAAACAGCATTCCGTGTGCTCCAGTGTCGAGTCATGCCTGCCACATGACCACAGAAACGTCTGCAGAAGCAGACAGCACTGGCTCTTCAGCATTGAAGCAGAGATGAGCACTGAATCCTAGAGTCGGATATGACTGGCTTTCGAGCAAGGGAAACCTTTACCTTTACTATATGGCATTTCAGAAAACAGAAACATACCCACTTTTGGCAGAGTTCCTTGGTGATCTGTGTTTGTAGACAGCAGGTGAGCGACCTGGCAAAGGTCAGACGCTATCCCAGGTAATAAGAAATCATGTATTTATATCTTTGAGGAGGTGGTGTATTTCATTCCCCTCCCCTCTTGTCTTCTTTTCAGCCAGAAATGGCTTGGGAACTAAGAATGCCTTTGCCATTTGGTGTGCCTCTGCTTATAGCAGGGTAGTAGCAGCCTCTACTTTTTCTAGCACACGGGTTTCCAACCTTTTTTCACTGGACCACACCCAATGGACAGCTGAGCAGGTCACATGGTTCCTCCCGCCGTAAACGCTGCCATAAAACACATCGATGGCTGTCATAAATATATTTACAACAGCCACAAGTGCATTTACGGCAGTGTTTACGGGAGGCATGGACATGTTTACACATGTACAGGTGTATTTTATGGCTGTTATAAATGCGTCCACTTCTGCTAGCAGCAAGGGTGGTGGTGGGCCACATGAAATGGTGTCATGAGCCATAGGTTGGCCACTCCTGTTCTAAAATATTCTTTTTTTTTCCTAATTGTTTTCATGAACTTTTTTTTCTTCCAACCGACTTACATAGATTCATAAGGCCTCACACATTGCTTTTCTTTAAAAAGCTCCAGGCCATTATTTATTAAAGTAAATCTGACACCGAAACATCAGGTAGCACAGGATATATTTATATCTAGTACATGGAGGTAGAATCATACCCCACCAGTTTTGAAGCAGTGTGAAGGGGAGAGTGTGCGCTCCTTTGAGCACACAACTTGAGGCAGGAAGACCTCATACAGGATTCATTCATGAAGCAACATACATGACTTGGTATTATATCTGCAAACCAATCAACACACAGGTGGAGTAACAGCTATACCAGCTCAGTTTTGATTTCAGTAAATTTCTGGCTCCAATAATTATAAAAAAATTAGTCTTAGAAACAGTGGTTAGAAGCAAACTAAGAAATTATGCTGGTGTTAAGTCTGTCCACATTGATCTCACAAGGCTACTAGTTAAGAACTCAGTATAGGCTATCAATGTTGTGCATCATGTCGTGAAACTGTTGTGCAACAGCAAATGCACGTGTCAGCAGCAACAATTCACCACTGAGATTTATGCTTATGGTCTCTGGCTGGCTGAAAGAAGTAAGAGGAGTCTGACTAAGAATGATATCTAGTACATGGATATGTACACACCCTTTAGAATCACAGCCAAACATTACAGTAAGCAAGCCAGTAGGCTGCTGAATGCTGGACACAGTGACTATGACAAGAGCGAATGAAACATCAGCTCTCGGCATACTGGGAGCATGAGTATAGATGTGAAAAACTCTGTCTTTATTTAGTGGTTTCTTCATATCCCGCCTACATCCCTGTCTCATCCTTGTGAGTCTGCAGAGTGGTAGCTGGTATAACTATACTGAAATATCTATGTGCATGGCTGCCCACACTGTAAATTATAGTGGCAACTGTCATAAAGAGTGTCCGCCCGTCCAAACAGAGCAGATCGGAGGGGTTCCCTAATTGTTCCATCTGCCAGAGGGGCCCATCTCTCTGGTACACAAAGGAGGGCCTTTTCTGTGTCCGCACCGGCCTTGTGGAACCTCCTGCCTGTAGAGTTGCGGGAGCAGATGGAGCTGCTACCTTTCAGAAAAGACCTAAAAACCTGGTTGGCGGGGCAGGTGTGGGGCCCAGATGGAAGAGTGGCCCCCGCCTGTTGGCTTATAAATTAAGCCCCCATTTCTTTTAATTGTCAATGAAGGCAGTTTTTTAATTGGGTTTTTAAGAGGAATGGGGTAGGTGGGTGGGTATGTTGGGTTTTATTTAGTTGTATTGTTTTATGTGTGTTTTAACTTGTGAGCCGCCCAGAATTGGGTTTACCTGATTGGGCGGCATATAAATTTGAATATAAATAAATAAATAAATTTGTATGGACATAAGTGTACATTACTGTACTTTAGGTCAAGAAAGTACTTCTAAAATATGGAAGTAGAAACCAGATACTCTGTTGCACTTCTGACATCAGGGGTTCGCAACCTATGGGCCATGGGCCAGACCTGGACCCCAACACCGTTCCATCTGGCCTGCGGCGATGACCCCGGAAGCGGATGCACATGCGCAAACACACCCACACATGCATAAACATGCCGATGCCATTGCCCAGCTGTCTGAGGGTGAGTAGACCGGCCCATGACTCAAAAACCTTAAGAACCCCTGACCTGCATGATCATGTGTGCCTTCTTATGTATTATCACAGTAAGATTAATGAGACTACCAACGCCGATGGATATTTTACGTCTTTAAAAATAAAAATGAGGTTCCCAATCCATAACTACAAATAGTTTTAATGGTATTCTTTAAGAGGGAAGAATCAATACAAATGTAAATGGCTGTTTCTTTGCAGTCATAATTGAAAACAAGAAAAATCCAGTCCGTTTCCACACACAGAAAGCTTCTCTAAAGGGTGAAACAACACTAATTGTGTTCTTTCATTCTGTAATTAAATAATATGGGCCAGAATACAATCGTGTATTTCAGCAAGAGTCTGTGGTTTCTGCCAGTGTAATTCCCTGCAGTATGCAGCTTTTAAAAACCTGTTCCAGAGGTCTTGGAAACCATCCAAATCAACAGGCAAAAGGAAGGAGAGGGATGAGGGGGAAAAGCAAAAAGGCTAGACAATACTGTGAAGTCTTTATATTCTCATCCTATCTCACTTGGTAAGGAGAGAGAAGAAACTCCTCCTGTCACCTGAACTTTGACAGGATGGGGACAAATAAAACTTTAAGATCTGGTCTTTGCTGTTCTGCCTCTACCATTCCCCCATTTCCATGCTCCTCCACTATATGATACTTTTTGTAACTTTCTGCCCAGATATCTTCTTATCTTAAAAGCTGCACACAATTTTGCACTTTCCCCTCCCCTTTTTTAAAAATTTTTTTTGGGGGGGCTTGGCCTAAGAAAGGTATCACCCTAATGTGGAATGTGGGCTTTTTTGTCAACAAACTACCTCTGTGTTTTTCCACAGTACGCTTACACAGAGAGAGCTATGGGAGATAAAAGAGTGAGAAAAGCAGTAACGGGATATAATCTTAAAAAATGACAGAATGATCTCAGTGAGGATCCAAGGCAAACCATTCAGTATCACTGTAATCCAAGTCTACGCACCAACCACTAGTGCAGATGAAGCCACAATTGACCAGTTCTATGAGGAATTACAGCACCTCATAGAACTGACATCAAAAAATAATGTCTGTATTGTACTGGGAGATTAGAATGCCAAAGTAGGAAGTCAAAAAGTAAATGGAATAACATGCAAGTCTGGGCTTGGAACATAGAATGAAGCAGGGCAAAGGCTAATAGAGTTTTGCCAAGAGAACTTACTGGTCATAGCAAACACCCTTTTTCGACAACATAAGAGGAGACATGGACATCACCAGATGGCCAACATCGGAACCAGATTGATTACATACTCTGTAGTTAAAGATGAAGCTCCATAAAGTCAGCAAAAACAAGACCTGGAGCAGACTGTGGCTCAGAACACAATCTATTGATTGCAAAATTCAGGCTCAGACTAAAGAAAATAGGGAAAACAATTAGGCCAGACAGGTATGACCTAGACAACATCCCTAAGGGATACATGGTGGAGGTGTGGAACAGATTAAATGGTTTAGACTTGATAAACAGAGTGCCAGAAGAATTATGGACAGAGGTGTGGGACATCATACAGGAGGCAGCAAGGAAAACCATTCCAAAAGAAAAGAAGTGTAAGAAAGGAAAGTGGTTGTCTGATGAGGCTCTTAAAATAGCAGACGAAAGAAGGAATGCAAAAGGCAAAGGCGAAAGAGAAAAATTCAATCTGTTGAATACAGACTTTCAAAGAAAAGCAAGGAGAGATAAGGAAAACTTCTTAAATGAACAGTGCAAAGAAAAGAGGAAAACAACAAAAGGGGAAGGATTAGAAATCACTTCAAAAAATGGGGAAATCAAGGGAACATTTAAAGCAAAAATGACTGGGATAAGGAACAAAAATGGCAGGGATTTAGCTGATGCAGAAGAAGTTAAGAAAAGATGGAAAGAGTATACAGAGGAACTCTACAAAAAGGAACTCAACACCCCTGATAATCACAGTGATAAGAACACTGAACTTGAGCTTGACATTCTGGAGAGTGAAGTCAGGAGGGTCCTAATGAACAATGTCAACAACAAAGCTAATGGAAATGATAGCATCCCAGTTGAATTATTCAAAGCCCTAAAATATGATGGTGTTAAAGCATTGCATTTCATTCTATATGCCAGCAGATTTGGAAAACACAGCAATGGCCACAGGATTGGAAAAGATCAGTATATGTTCCAATCCCAAAAAAGGGCAAATGCAAAGAATGCTCAAACTACCGAACAATTGAGCTCATCCAACACACGAGCAAGGTCATGCTCAAGATAATAGAATTACCAGAAGTGCAGGCTGGTTTCCAAAGAGGCAGGGGAACTACAGATCACATTGCCAACATACATTGGATCATGGAGAAAACAAAGGAATACCAGAAACAAGTCTATTTCTGTTTCATTGACTACGCTAAGGCCTTTGACTATGTGGACCACAATAAAATGTGGCAAGTAATTAAAGAGATGGGAATACCAGAACACCTTATATGTCTCATGAGAAATCTATACATGAGTCAAGAAGCAACAGTTAGGACAGGATACGGGATGACAGAGTGGTTTGGAATAGGAAAAGGAATAAGACAAGGCTGGATTTTGTCACCCTGCTTATTTAACTTATATACAAAGCACATAATGTGCAATGCAGGGCTGGATGAATCAAAAGTTGGAATCAAAATTGCTGGGAGAAACATCAACAATTTAAGATATGCAGATGATACTACCCTGATGGCAGAAAGTGAAGAAAATTTAAAGAAGTTCTTGTTTAGGTTGAAGAGAGCGCAAAAGCTGGCCTGAGACTCAACATCAAGAAAACCAAGATAATGGCCCTATCACTCCCTGGAAAATAGATGAAGAAGACGTAGAGGCAGTGACAGACTTTACATTTTTAGGATCCAAGATCACTGCAGATGGAGATTGCAACCATGAAATAAGGAAACTGATTCTTGGAAGACAAGTTATGAGAAACCTGGGGAACATAGTCAAAAGTAGAGACATCATCTTGCAAACAAAAGTCCGCATAGTCAAACCAATGGTATTTCTAGTAGTAATGTATGGGTGTGAGAGCTGGACCATAAAGAAAGCTGAGCACAGAAGAATAGCCGCCTTTTAAAAGGTGTTGTTGGAGGAGAATTTTGTGAGTACACCGGACAGCAAAGAGAACAAATAGATCGATCTTAAAGGAAATCAACCCTGACTGCTCCTTGGAAGGTCAAATAGTGAAGGTTAAGCTCAAGTACTTTGCTCATCAAATGAGAAGAGAGGATTCACTTGAGAAAGCCTTGATGCTGGGAAAGGTGGAGGGCAAAAGAAGAAGAGGCAGCCAAAAATTAGATAGCTAGATGGTATTGTAGATGCAATGGCCACAGAGCTGGGTGGGTTGAGGAGGATGGTGGATAGGGGTGCCTGGCATGCAGTTGTCCATGGAGTCACAAAGGGCCGGACTCTACTATGCAACTGAACAACATTGGGGAGAAGTGGGCAGAGTCCCGTTCTTCTGCAGGATTTCAGGAAAGGAATACAAAAGAAATATGCTGATGGATCCTGCTCACATTAATTATTATATATGGCTGCTCGGCCATGGATTTTTGAAACATGCAAAAATAAAATAAAACAGATTCTTCCTGTTCTTCCTTTTCAAGTTTTGGAAAGATAATCAAATTGTAGGCTGTGTTCTTCAGAAGCCAACCTAGTCCCTTCAACAAGTTTCATGCCATACTGCAAATGTAAATAACATTCAGATATCTCTAGGGACCATTTGAATTGCTAAGGAGTCTTCAATCAAGTTTTTCCAACAGTTACATGCATTCCTCTTTAGCTCCCTCAGGCCCGTTAGCAATATTATGTCCTGATTTTTAGATTCATGTAATTTAATGCTTAATGCATCTTACTACCAATTCAGACAATTTTAACCTATTGCAATGTTAAGTCACATAACAGAACAGGCTGTTTTCTATAGCCTGGAGATCTTTTTCTATGGGAAATTATATATTCTCTCTTTCTCTCTGGATGAAAAATTACTTCAAGAATTTTAACAGCATGATAATCTGTTAGAATTGCCATGCACAGACAATTTCAAGATTATTGTCTTTATAGATTATGTTGAGTTAAAAGTACTTAAGCCTTTACTTATCTAAAGACTGTTCAGACACACAGTACTACATATGTACTTAAGATTCTTATTAGATTTACTAGCAGATTTTGCCCGGCGGTGCTGGGCTGTTTTAAATTGTGTTTGTATTTATTTATTTTTGTTAATGTTTGTAAAGGAGAGGCTAGTCTATATTTGAAATTTTTAATATGTTTGTTTGTTTGTTTGTTTATTGCCGGGCTGTTATAAACTGTGATTTGTTGTGTTTGGTTTTTTGCTTTTGTGGATTAAGAAAAAAACAAAGGATGATATACATTTACAAAAAAAATTATTTAACCAAATAATGTTTTAGTATGTTTTTTTTTAATAGTTGTACCGTAGGTAATAATTTTAAAAATGTGAAAGTACATGTTTTTTACAATAAATGTTTTTAAACTGTGTTTAGATGTTTTGGGTTATTATTTTAGTTAAAATTGAGCACAGGATTTTTGAAAAGTTTTTATTTTATTTTATTGTCATATGTTTGTGATTTGTGTTAAATTGTGATTTTGTGTTATTTTGTTGACTTGTTTTTACTGTTGGGGCCTTTTGTTTGGGCCTGTTGTGTCTTTGTGAATTGCTTTTACTTTTGTGGCCAGCAGGTGGTGCTGGTAAGGTGTTTTCTTGTATTTTGACTGTTTTTTCTCTCATGGCCTCTGGGTGGAGCTTCTTCCGGTAAGTAGTCTGTTTCTTTATTCATTTCGTTTCCGGCTGTCGTGGAGTGAGGATGTCTGCTGGTGAGTTCCCTTGTTTTCTTTATTTTGTGTGTTTGCGGGGAGGGGGTGTTTGGATTTTGTGTTGTTTTGGTGTATTTTTTGTTGTTTTTGTGGTGTTTGGCTGGGTGCTGTTTGTGTTTTGTAATTTTTGTGTGTGTTTACTTTGTTTTTGGTGTTAATTTCTGTTTGTTTTTTGATGTTTTTGATTGTTGTTTTGTTTTAAGGGGGTCTTTCCTTCCCACAGGCTGGGCTCGATGCCTGGCCCATGGAAAGGAAGGGCAGTGGCCGGGGGGATCTTTCCTTCCCACGGGCCAGGCTCAATGCCTGGCCTGTGGAAAGGAAGGGCAGCTGCCGGGGGGGGGGTCTTTCCTTCCCGTGGGCCGAGCTCGTGCCTGGCCCGTGGAAAGGAAGGGCAACGGCCAGGGGGGTCTTTCCTTCCCGCGGGCCAGGCTCGATGCCTTGACCAGTGGAAAGGAAGGGCAGTGGGGGGTGGGGAGTCTTTCTTTCCCGCGGGCTGGGCTCGATGCCTGGCCCATGGAAAGGGAGGGCAGTGGCGGGTGGGGGGGTCTTTCTTTCCCACAGGCTGGGCTCGATGCCCGGCCTGTGGAAAGGAAGGGCAGTGGCGGCGGGGGTTTCCTTACCGCGGCCTGTGTTGCTATGATGCGCTGCATTTTTATTTTTATTTTTCGTGTGCTGGCTTCCTCAGCGTTCTGCGCGCTCAGGACGCACAGGATGCTGGGGCTTGTAGTTTGGCATTTGCGTTTCTGGCTTGTGTGACATTTTTTTCCTGCGGGTTTGATTTTGATTGGCTGCGGCGCATTTCCGAACATTCCTTTTGCTCGCGCCTCTCAGTCTGATTGGCTCTGGTGTGGCACGGCGCAAGGAACGTTGGGAATAGAAGTATTTTCTTTTTGTTTGCATTCGTGGGTCTACTGCCCTACTGGCGCATTTCTCAACCCGACAGTTACCTGCGAACCCCGGTCAGGCAAGTGCACGAATGCTCGGTCGGGGCTAGTGGGGCCTGGTGCAACATCCTTTGTCACATTCCAATGTTTAACACACAGATTTATAGGTATAGATTATGTGGGCTTATATTCTTCATAAACAACTCATCTTATCCTCACAGGACATCAACATGTTGCTAACCTCTGCAGAGAGAATCACACAATCTGTAATATGGATAGTGCTACCAGGTCTTAGGGTGATAGCCAAAGTCTCAGGGATTTGCTATGCTACATTGAGGAAATTTATCTGGGTAAGATGCAGAATACCCTGGTTGGTGCTTGTGAGGTAGCTTTCATCACCACCCATTCCCAGCTGACATTAGAGCTCACTGGCTCAGCAGGTTTGCAGGTATGTGTTACTCCAAATACAAACACAAACACAAAGGGGCCCAAATGCACTCTCTGGGCAGATCACAAGGTAATTATACAGTTTACTCCAACAAACTGGGTACTCATTTTATTGACTTTAGAAAGTTGGAAGGCTACGTTAATCTTGAGCCTGTTAGACTAAACTCAGATTGTGAGCAGAGTTTTGACTGCAGCTTAAGCACTGTGCCACCAGGGTGCTTCTTTTAAGATATCATATTACTTTATAAACCAAATATTTTATTTCAGATAATCTTGCAGATATTTTACAGTGCTGCAAACTACAGAAGAGCAAAAACCACTGATATCTCTATGAGTAATTTTTCTACCTGCTTCTCAACATTTTAAATGTGATTGGGTTTTGTGCAGTAATCTGCAGCTGATTAAACTCAGTTTGATACTTACTGACGAAATGGGAATATTATCCTAGAGCACTTTCCATTAGACTGAAAGCTTTCCACTGATTAGACCGTGTTATCTAATTTATTAAAACTTAAGTCCCACTCTCCATATGCTTGTTTTATGGCCATGAAATGAAGCTGGGTTTAATAAACCATTTTGTTAATGCAGACTCCCAGAGGTATTTTTTAAAAAACAAAACCTTTTAAAAGCCCTATTAGTTTTGTATTTGGCCTGATTCTTTAAGAAGTTTCAACTATGGTGTCAAAAAAAAGTTTAAAGTCAAAAGGCACTTTTAGGAGCATACTAGCTTAGTCCCTGGCTTCGCCTGGGGATGGTTGGGAGTGGGGGTGGCACGGCCCACAAGGTTGCGTTGGTGCATGCTGTGGGTGTGCTGGTGTTGCCCTGTGTTTTTGGCGCTCTGGTCCGTGTGGTGGTTATTGGGGCCCACACTCGCTCCCTTGGCGTGAGGGTGAAACTTGCTCTGAAAACTTGCTTTGTTTACTCTGATATGTTCACACAGAATTATATTTTAAATGTTTGCATGTGGTGCAAGCATATTAGCCTAAACAAATTGAAATGAAACCCCCTTAGCCTAGTCTAGAGCCTGTACACACACACACACACACTATCCCTCCCCACACAGACTATCCCTCTCCACGCATACACCATTTCTCTCCACACACTCCAACCATCCCACTAAACACACACACACACACACACACCATCCCTCTCCACACACACTATCCCTTTCCACACACACACCAGCCCTCTCCACACATCCATCCCTCTAAACAAACACACACACACACTCCCTCTCTACATGCACTATGTATACACACACACACTATCTCTCTCAACACACACGATCCCTCTCCACACACACTCCATTCATCTCTCTGAACACACATGCATACACATGTGCACATGCACACGCACGCACGCACGCACGCACACACACACACAGACGCCAGCTGGGTCGGGCAGCTGAGCTCTATAGCACTTCCTTCCCCCTTCCTCTGCAAGCCCAGCCCAAGGGTATGGGGCTTGAGTCAGTGTGTTCCAGAGGCCAACTGCCACTCTGCCCATGCCCCCTTTTCTCTATTGGCTGTGCCATCGTCCCGCCTCTGTAGTACTTGTGCTGGCCTACCTGATTGGCCGTGCAGTGCCGTGGTGGCTGCTGGGATTTGTGGCTTTTGTGTGTTTCTCATTTGGGGGGGCGTAGGGCCCCCCGTTGGATGTGTGACCTAGATGGCATTGGGCTCCAGTACGGAAGGTACATGTGCACCAAATTTGGGAGGGATAGTTGAAGGGGTGTGGATCTGTATACCGGTCACATACACAGCCACACCTTTGCTTTATAGGTATAGAAAATCACTCCTGAGAACAGAGATAGAGACCAAAAATCAAACCTATTATTATTATTTGTACATACAAAATGCAGTAAAAATAGTTATAACAACATTGACTGGTAGTATATAGCATATATAAGATTAACTAAAAACCTAAGTATCAGTTAAATAGTGATGTTCCCAATTATCACTGACTTCTGCAGCTCTCATGGTGTTATTCCAGAGATATGCAGTTGGTTATAACATTTAATGAAATTCCACAACATTGTTCCCTGTCTTCCAATGATTATAGGGACAACTGAAGTAAATTTCATACATAATCAAGCTATTTCTATAGCCAGGTTACTGAATTTTGTTATTTCCCCCATTTTTAAATTCTTCAATAATAGCATCCCCTGGAATTGCAATGTCAATTATCCAGGCATTTCTTCCTTCTATTACTGTTATGTCTAGTGCCCTAGTGGTGAACCTATGGCACACATGCCAGAAGTTGCACACAGAGGCCTTTCTTCTGTCATGTGGGTGATCAAGGGAAAGCCCCGCCACACTCAGCCAGTGTGAGAGGGGAGGCAAAAAAGGAGGTTGAAATCCTATCTGGGAGGCTGTGGCTGGGTGAGGTAAGATAGGGAGCACTTGTAGGAGGGTGGGGAGGGCCCATTGGAGGTTGTATAATTTATGGGGAGAGGTCCCATGGGGGTGGGGAACATTCACAGAGGGTGGGGAGGCCCCGTGGGAGGTTATAGAATTCATGGGAGGAGGTCCCATGGGGGTGGGGAGCATTAACAGAGGGTGGGGAAGCCCCATGGGGTGAGTGTGGGGAGCACTCAGGGGGGTGGGGAGGCCATGTGGGAGGTTGTAGAATTCATGTGGGTAGGCCCCATGGGGGGTGAGGAGGCCCTGCAGGGGGTTGGGGAGCAACCACAGGGGGGACAGGTGCACATGTTGTTACCAGTGTGCCTAAAGCAGAGCACATGCACACCCACCCATATGACTTTGTCGGAGGCACGCCTGCCTACGTGTCACCACCTCCTTCTTGGGCACTCATTCTCTAAAAGGTTCGCCATCACTGGTCTAGTGTATTATACTCAAGGTGTCTGTCAATTTGGATCTGAAAGTCCCAAAAGATCTTAACTTGGTTATTTTCTAACATCTTCTCTACTTGATGTTCCCATGAATTCTTGGATGCTGGCAGATTATATTTCTTACATAGTGATTAGTGTATTAATTTTGAAACTCTATCACGTCTTGTTTTGTAGTCTGTGCAGTATATGAACATTCGTCATTTTTTTCTTGACAAAATTGACATTTGCTATTTTCACCAATTCCTTGGATGATAGCTTTCATAGGTGCTAACATCCCTGCACAACAAAAATCAAACCTTCAGTTTCTTTCTTGATGGTTCCCAGTTCTAGTCATGCCCAAGTTGTTATCATGTTTTCTATCAATATTTCTCAGGTGTTATCCGTGCAATGATTTATTTTCCAGTTGTTAGTTTATCTTCAAATTGTTGTACATGTTTGTGCATGTACTGAGTGGTGTTCCCCACCAGGAGGGTGGGATATAAATTCATAAATAAATAAATAAATGCACAAATGCATCCATGCCACTCCCGGAAGTGGTTCCAGACATCCCCGCACATGCGCAAATGCATCAGCTCCACTCCCAGAAGTGGTTCCAGATGTCCCTGAGCATGCACAAATGCATCCATGCCATTCCCGGAAGTGGTTCCGGATGTCCCTGCACATGTGCAAATGTGTCTGTGCCACTCCAGGAAGTGGTTCCGGACATGCATGCACATTGGCGTGCGCGTCCCCCATCCATTTCCGGGAGCAGCGAGGGTGTCGTGGGAGGATGTATTGGTGTCAGGGGCCAGATCCAGCCCGTGGGCTGTAGTTTGGACACCCCTACACTAGGGGAACCCTTTTCTTTCAGTTAGAACATGGGAATGCTGTCCCATCAAAACAGCTGATGTGAAGTTCAAGTCCAGAGGGCGGTTTTATAGGAGGACACTGGATTTCTGCATGTGCTGTGGAAGGGAATGCCATCTTCTTGTTTGCCTCTGGCATTAACAACCCATCCATGGGTTAGAGCACTCCCTTTTATTACAACCAGGCACTCAGTCTAGAAGATGTTGATATAACGATGTGTTAATGCTTATTATATTCTAAGATTTCTTTCTAAATTCACATTCTGCTTAAAATTTGAGGCCCTGGGAACTACAAGGGTCTAGTGAGGCATGCCCACAATTACTTTAATGATCTATTATCTAAGGCTCTACTGCCTTTGGCCTTATGTCTCATTAAGAATTTCAAGCTGTTATTGTACTGTATTTTTAAAAATGAAATAAAAATAGTTTCCTATCATTTAAAGCTATCTGGGATAATAACCATCCTCATCCTTTTCTTTCCCTCTTATTCCTCTAGAAGCCAGAGGTTTGGCTGAATAATGAAGCCACCTTGCTCATTCTTACCAACTGTACATATGTTACCCACATCAGGTACCAAGACAGGAAAGTAGCACAGCTGTGATGGCCTGCCAAATGAGGCTCTCACACAGCTATTTCTGAGGCATGAACTGGGTGGGGATTTTCAATTTTGGGCGTTTTTTTCACCATGGTGTGTACAGAAACCTGTCCCTGTCTCACAGGAGGACATTTGTTTTTATGGCATTGGCTTAGTGATTAAGATGTGGAACTGGACAACTAGAAGGTTGGCAGGTCAGCATTTTGAGACCTGATTGTTGCACAATGGAGTGAGCTCCCATCTCTGTCCTAGCTCTTGCCGACCTAGCAGTTCACAAGCAAGAAATTTCAAGTAGATAAACAGGTACCACTTGGGTGGGAAAAGTTACAGCATTCCATGTGCTCCAGCATCTAATCATGCCTGCCATGTGACCACAGAAACATCTGCAGATGCAGACAGCGTTGGCTCTTTGGGTGAAAAAGGAGGCGAGCACTGGCCCCTAGAGTCAGATATGACTGGCTTTCAAGCAAGTGAGAGCTTTATCTTTCCAACTTTTGTTGAGCTTTGTGATTCTATTATTTTAAGGAAGAAAAAAACAAATCCATTTCCTTCTAAAACTATTTTCTACCATTTCAACCCATGTTTGCAATGACATGAATGAACAAGCAGTAAGAATATCAACTGCTAGCTGGTGAGCCAGACTACAGCCTTGACTTTATGAACATCTTTAAGGATCCTGCTTTGTCCGGCACTTATAAACACCAGTCCAGACAACGATGAACAAAACAGCAACAAGTCTTTATTCAACAGTCTTTTAGAGATGAGCTTACAAGATGTTCCGGACACAGAGATGGCTCTACAGTCCCAAAGGAATCAGTCCCTCCGGACTCTTGCCATAACTGGCAAATACTAGCTAGCTTAGAAGCATAGCATAATGGAGGGACCCAGGCTTAGCGTGTCTGTGGTTACCTCTATGGAGTGGGAAGTGTAGTCCGGTCCGGCCGCACCCTTGTTTACCCGTGGGGCTTATATAGTGTCTCCTTAGCAGTGGCTCCTTGATACAAAGTAGCAACCTGCCAGATAACCATAACCAACCAATCATAACAGGGAATATATGTACGTAACCAATGGAGAACAGGATCCAAAACTGTATCCAATCACAGGGCTTGGATTAGCATAATTAGTGTGGCCTGCACAGGGGATTTTTGCGCCATTTCAGGCTCCTAATTTGTATGGAGGGAAACCACCATTTTCCTCTTGCAAGGCGCTGCCTGTGCTACTTGCAAATATGCCTCAATACACAACAGATCCTCAATTTCAAATCCTGATTTGTTTAAGTAAAAATATCTATCTATCAGCCTCTTAAAGAAGAATACTGTTTGCACATCATTTCATCATACTTTTTTCATTTCCTTTTCCAATTATTTCAACTGCACACAAATCTGTTTAGTATTGTTACAAGTTGAAAAAGATTGTCTCAAATATAAGATGTTATCTTCTGAAGCATTAAACAATGATTAGACAGGCGCTGAGCCAACATACTGTGTTGTATAAGGGCAATGGAATAATACAGCAGCTGGTGCCAAGCAATCTTGAGAGAACTGATAACACTTTGCAATTCTATCAAGATGACCTACGAGCTGACAACAAAAATAATGATTCATTTTGACCATTTTAGCACTCACCACAATTCCAAAGAGGAATACTGGTTTCTAATTGGAGGAATGATGTGGATTGTAAACTAGTTTTTTGAGAATTAAGTACATTCTGCCTTTCACTTGGGAATGTTCAGTCTCAAATTTTGGTTGCTTTTAATAGTTACGTGTTCAGGGCCATTGCCAGGGGGGGCAGGGGGGGCTTTTGACCCACCCTGCATTAGCAAGTTTGTCCACCCTGGCAAGGTGTGGTTTCCAATAGGAATGTATTGAAAAAGAGGCTTTGTTGCCCACCCTGAAAAAATATTCACCCACTCACATCTAGAATCCTGACTATGGCCTTGTATGTTCTATATGAGAATAAATGTGTTAAACTGTGCTTATCTGTCAAAAGTTCCTGACCAAAATTCTAAATGCCTTTTCAACACTAAAGAAAACCTTTAAAATCATAAGAACGCTTGCTAAGTCATTAAAGTAGGAGGGAAACAGAACGAAGAGATCGATTTCGCCATGGAGTTCAACAGGCAGTTTGGTCTCCCAAGGTACTTAACACTGATTTTCAGCCACCATTGCACACACAATTGCTGCAGGGGAAAAGGGAGTCAGACAGACCAAACTCAATGTTAGATAATCAACTAGGATGAAGCCAGGTTAACACAGGCTGCTTTACTCAAAATCACTACAGATTTTTACTGTGAGGCTTCGGTCTTCAGGTTAATTGAAACAGGCATTCCCTGGCATACCCGAAGGCAACTAGGGACAAAAAGAATATTTGCTAAATCCCTTCTTCTCATAGGTTTAGGCTGTCTCAAAGACTCCCTGGTGTGGAATTCTAATGCCCTGCAAGATTCAAGGACAAAGATCACTCCTCACCCACCTCAAGATGCCCAAAATGTTTGAACAGTAAAGCAAAGACACAGACAAAGACCGACTAATTGTCTGGGAAGACAAAGAAAACCAAACAAGTTCTTCAAATCTATACCTATAAATTGAGCGTTAACCGTTGGAACTTGACAAAGGATCCTGCACCAGGCTATACTAGCCCATACCGAGCCTTCGTGCACTTGCCCAGAATGTAAAGAGGTCCAGAGGTCAACAAATATTTTAGAAATGTGCCAGTGGGGCAGGAGACCCACGAACGCGAACAAAGAAAAAGGACTGCAATTCCCAGCATCCTTTGCGCTGTGCAACCCCTCAGCCAATCAGGCTGAGGGATACAAGCGCAGAGGAGTCTGGGAATGTGCACGCTGACTGAAAAAAAAAAAGGTGGGAGCCGGAGGGAAAGACTTTGAAAGACCCAGCTGGAGGGAGCCAGGGAAAGGTAAGTGCAGCCGGTGGGGGTTAGGGAGTGGGTGAGGGAGGCAATGAAAGGTGCTGGGTCCAGAAGGGTTGGGGGAACAGACCCCTTTTGTGCCCCCAACCCTTCTGGACCCAGGAGACCCAGGAGAGGGGAACGAATCCACCCCCCAAACTCCATTTTTAAAGAGCAGAAACCGCTTGGTTTCTTCTCTTTAAAAAAGGAGTGGGGTTTTTTTTGGGGGGAATGATCCCCTCTCTGCAAGGGCCCCTAGCTCTGGAAGGGTTGGGGGAATAGACCCCTTTTGTCCCCCCAACCCTACCAAACCCAGGGGACCAGGGAGAGGGGATCGAATCCACACACACCCAAACACTCAGTTTTTAAAGAGAAGAAACTGCTTGGTTTCTTCTCTTTAATAACAGAGCGTCCTGCAGGGGGGATCCCCTCTCTGCAGGGTGCCCTGGGTTTGGGGGGTTTGGGGGGAAAATACACACACATACACACACACTGCTTCTCTCTCTCACACACACACACTCTCGCGACACTCCTGCCTTGCCAGGAATTTTTAATGTGTGTGTTGGTGGTTAGAGTAGTATTGTATGGGTGGTGGTGGTTGTGCACACCCAAAAACACCCCTAACCACCAACACACCTCTTTTTTACATAAATTACCACAAAAATTATCCCTTACAACACAATTTAAAACAGCCCGGCAATGCCGGGTAACCTCTGCTAGTTCTTAAATAAAGCAAGAGCTGTCATATTAAGGGGCCATTTGTAGAATTTATGTAATTGCGTGAACTGTACAATTTTCAACGAAACAAAAAAAAATTGTAAAATATTGTTCTCAACCATGTGAGAACTCTTATCGAAATCACCAAGAAGTGCCTTATGGTCCATGCTGGTGAGGAAAAATAATGTGGAAAGTCTGAATGTGGGGAGAAGATGAACCAGGAATGTTCTAGAATAGTTTGGTTAGTGATGAGCAAAAATGGTTTGGAAACAAGATCCAAGTACTCCCCCGAAACATATGACACAGGAAGGTATGAGATTTTAGTTTCACATTCAGGTCTTCTTGCACTATGTTAAATAACTTAGATTAGGTTTTGAATGCCCATTTCATTTGTTTTATGATCCAAATTCTAGTAAAGAAACCTCAGATGTTCCAAACATTTTGGGACAGGGAGGGGAGGCTACTTAGTCCTTCTGACTGTTGGACAAAACACAAGGAAACTTCCCAAGCTGAGCATATACAAAAAACAAAAACAAAACACAATAATCTCTGATAACTGCTCCCCTAGTCTGTGTGTTCATGCTCTTTTTTATTTATACTGAGACAAAAGGCTGGAAAAAACCCAAGCTGCCTCTGCATTCAAATCAGAAAGAGTACTACATGAATGGAATCTGAGCAGGACTAGTTTTCCATTCATATTGCATCTCTTCACTATGAGGTAGGTAAATTCATATTCTGAACCAGCACCCATGGTAAAATCCAGCCACCTCACTAATCCTTAGTGCTTTGGCATTTTAAAAAGTACTGGTAACACAGAAATTCAGGGACAGGGGAGGCCTTTGGTAAGAAGTACAAAGAGAAGGGAGGAAGCAAAAGCTGACAACATATGCATAAGTATGGTAGAATAGTACAGTGGAACACCGTATAACAAACGCTTCATATAACAAAAAATTCATACAACAAACTGTTTTTGCGCTATTGGCGATACCCTGCACAATGAAAAAAATTTCGTTATGCGGGGTTTTCATTAAGCAAGATATACCTCACTTAACAAAACCCTGTATAACTAACATTTTTTTCATTATACGGGGTATCGCTAATAGCGCTTTGTATAACGAAAACCGTATAGCAAACTGCATAACAAAGAGACCTGCAGAATGGGTTCTACTGTACATTAATAGGCACATCAGTACTCATGGGAAAACGTCCCTCAGCACTATCTGAAATCTACTCAGTTTTCCCAAGGTTTCTTGGTGAGCGTTTGGGCTGGGGAACAGACTGGGGAACATTTCTGTTTTCTCCCTTGGCTCATCATGTGAAGATGTAGAACTGAATGGGCGCCAGAACATTCACAAGAAACAATTGAGAGAACAGACCAGAATAGCCGGCCTGACCCCAAACAGTCAGGATTGTTTTTATTTTTACCATTGACAAAAAATATTTTCATTCTCAACTTACCCCTTTTTGGGTCCAAGACCAAAAACATCAATCCAACATCAATCATGACTCTGAGGATTTGCTTTGGAAAACCTTTGAAGCTTCAAAAAATTGTACAGGCCCTAATTATGGGTGCACTGTTCAGCTGAGGTAGATATCTGAGGATTTAAGGAGCAAAGAAGGGTACATTCGAGTCTCCTTATTCAAAGTGAAAGAGAAAATATCTCACACAAAAACAAAGTTCATTGATGTACTATCTATATACAGTGGAACATTATGGGGTTTTCTCATAGGAAACCAATTAATCTGTTCTGGGGGGAAATCTGCAAACTGAGCCACTATTTTCTATGGATTTCCTTTTGTTATGCGATTTTTATGTTAACCTAGCCATTTGTTAACCGAAGTTCCACTGTACTATTTCTTTAGCACAAGCAGAAACTAAGAACTTCACCTAAAAAACTTATTCCACCTCCTGCTGTTGTCTAGGGCAGAGATTCCCAATCTTTTCAAGCCGGGGGCTGGGTCACGCTCTCTCAGTCAACTTTGAGGGCTGGATGGCCATTTTGCCATGCCTGCATGATGTGGGTTTTTATTTTTTTTTAATTTATTTTCATGCTTATATACCGCCCACTCAGGTACAACCCAACTCAGGGCGGTTTACATAGCGGACAGTAAATACATAAAAAGACACATGATAAAACAAAGTTAAAAGTTAAAAAACCCACCCCTAAAAGGTGCGCAAGTACTGAAGGGACCTTGGGAGAAGGCACATCTCTATACCAACCACCCAACGGTACCCCCATCCCCACCCGCACCCCAAACTTGGCCCGCCAGCCAGGTCTTTAGTTCCTTCCTAAAGTGCAACAACTCTGTCTGAAGACACAGTTCCACAGGCAGGAGGTTCCAAAGGGCCGGTGCGGACACGGAGAAGGCCCTCCTCCTTGTGCCAGAGAGGTGAGCCCCCCTGGCTGATGGCACAATTAGAGAGCCCCTCTGGTCCGCTCTGGTTGGACAGACAGACGTCCTTAGGGCGATGCGGTCTCTAAGATACCCTAGCCCACTACCATATAGGGCTTTAAAGGTCAAAACCAACACCTTGAATTGCACCCGGAGACAAACTGCAGCCCCCGAAGCAGTGGTGAGGCATGGGCATAACGTCCACACCCATCACCACCCGGGCCGCAGCATTCTGGACCAGCTGTAGCCTCCGAATGGTCATTAAGGGCAGCCCCATGTAAAGCGCATTACAGTAATCTAGCCTGGAGGTGACCAGAGCACGAGTGACCATGAGCAAAGAGTCCCGGTCCAGGAGCGGGCGCAACTGGCGAATCACCCGAAGTTGGGCAAAGGCCCTCCTGGCCACAGCCGCCACCTGTTCTTCTAGCAGCAGCTGCGAATCCAGGAGGACCCCCAAGTTGCGCACTGGGTTGGTCTGGGGCAAAACAGCCCCATCCAAAACCAAAGATGGTAGCTCCCGGGATAACGCAGGACCCCCTATCCATAGCCACTCAGTCTTGCTAGGATTCAGCTGTAACCCATTTGCCCCCATCCAGACCCAACAGCCTCCAGACAGCTGGAAAGGACTTTGACTGCATCACTGGGGTCCCCATGGGCCGCGTACTGGTGGTACTGCACCCCGTGGGAACGGATGATCTCACCCAGCGGCTTCATGTAGATGTTAAATAGGAGAGGAGAGAATACTGAGCCCTGAGGCACCCCATATTTTAGGGGCCTAGGACTCAACCTCTCACTCTCCAACCACACCGACTGGGTCCGGCCCCTCAGAAATGAGGAAAACCAGGACCACACCGTGCCCTAGATCCCCAATCCTCGGAGCCATTCCAGAAGGATACCATGATCAATGGTATCAAAGGCCGCTGAGAGGTCAAGAAGAGCAAGGACGGACGGATGACCGCCATCCCGCTCTCGCCAGAGATCATCCATCAGCGCGACCAATGCAGTCTCAGTACCATATCCAGGTCTGAATCCTGACTGGAATGGGTCCAGATATTCCGCTTCATCCAGCTGACGTGCCACTGCCTTTTCCAGAACCTTCCCCAAAAAAGGAAGGTTGGAGACAGGTCTGTAGTTGGTTAGGATTGCTGGATCGAGGGATGGCTTCTTCAGGAGGGGGCGCACAAGAGCATGTTTCAGCAGTGCAGGAAACATCCCCTCTCGAAAAGATGCGTTAATTATAGCCCCGACCCAGCCACCTGTCACCGTCTTAGAGGCTTTTACCAGCCAGGCGGGACAGGGATCCAATGGACAATTAGTGGCACGGACCGCGGCAAGGAGCCTGTCCACTTCATCCGGGGCAACTGGATCAAAACGATCCCAGGTAACACCGCAAGACTGTGCACTGGCTTCCCCCGGACCCTCCCCGTCCACGCCAAGTTTGAACCCCGAGCGAATCCGATCGGTTTTCTCCACCAGATGGTCAGCAAAGTCCTCAGCCGATCCCTGCCAACCAGGCACAGGCCCCACCCTACCCAGGAGGGACCTGGTCACCCGAAACAGGGTGGCTAGGCGATTATCAGCGGAGGCAATAAGGGAGGTGAAGTACTGCCTCCTCACCACCCCCATCACCACTAGGTAGGCCCTAATAGCGGCTCTAGCTAGTGTTCAATCGGAATCGCTCTGGGTCTTCACCCAGCGGCACTCAAGGCGTCTCTTTGCCCGTTTGAGCTCCCGTAGTTCTTCAGTGAACCACGGGGATGACCTAGCTCCATGGGCTCTGAGAGGCCGTAGTGGAGCGATTACATCCAAGGCAGATGTCATCGACCCGTACCACAGGTCAACAAGTGCCTCAGATGAATCGTGTCACCGATCCAGAGGAAATTCCCCCAGTTCCCTCTGGAATCCATCTGGATCCATCAGTTGCCAGGGGCGGGCCACTTTAATCGACCCTGCCTCCTTATGATGAAGTGTCGCCCCCAGAAAGTCTAGAGTCACCAGATAGTGATCTGACCATGGCACAGGTGTTATGTCTAGCTTCTGTAAACTCAGATCATTCTGCCACCGCCCCGACAAAAAGACTAAATCTGGCGTGTGGCCACTGCCCCTGGTTGGGCCCTGAATTACCTGAGCCAGGTCCATAGCTGCCATGGAAGCCATGAACTCCTGTGCCACCTCAGAACCAGACCCCAGCGAAGGCAAATTGAAGTCCCCCAAAACCATCAGTCTAGAGAACTCCAAAGCCAATGCCGAGATGGCTTCAAGGAGCCCAGGCAGGGAGTCCCTTACCCTGCAAGGAGGCAGGTACAGGAGTAGGACCCTCAACTGACCGTTAGGTCCCAACCGCAGGAGCAGGGCTTCACAACCCAAAATTTGTGGAGCGGTGGCCCTTGCGACTCCCAATGACTCCCTGGCTATAATTGGCAACACCACCGCCCTTACCCACATCCCTAGGCTGGTGCCAAACACCGAACCTGGCTGGACACATCTCTGATAGAGGCACCCCATCCTCTGGTCTCAGCCAGGTCTCAGTGATGCATGCCAGGTCGGCCCGCTCCCCCAAAATAGAGTGGCCATTTTGTTTCTCAACTGTCCTTGGAGGGGTGGGGGGCCACATGAAATGGTGCCACAGGTTGCATCCAGCTCACGGGTCTTAGGTTGGGAACCCCTAGTCTAGGGTATGTTTACAAACAGTGCTATATTTTGTTATAATAATAAACCATGAAATAGATTGTCATAACAGGTCTACATACCTCTTGTGTGTGTGCTCTGAGAACAGGTCTATACTGTATACTACTTGGGTCTGAACATTCCTCCCACTTCCATCCTTGTTCTTAAGGGTCGTAATGCTTCACTTACAATTAACACTATAGTGCAGTGGTGACAGACCTATGGCACGTGTGCCAGAGATGGCACTTGGAGCCCTCCCTGTGGGCACCATGCGGACTCCCCAGCACAGAGTTTACCCCACCCCTCTGCCCAGCAGCCCAATAGGAGTACTTCCTCCCTCACCCAGCACAGAGTTTGCCCAACCCCTCTGCCCAGCAGCCCAATGGGAGTACTTCCTCCCTCCCTCCCCCAGTACAGAGTTCACCCCGCCCATCTGCCCAGCAGCCCAATGGGATTGTTTCCTCCCTTCTCTGTTGCTGTGTTGGCACTTTGTGATAAATAAGTGGGTTTTGAGTTGCAGTTTGGGCCCTCGGTCTCTAAAAGGTTCACCATCACTGCTATAGTGTGATGTCAACACATTAATCTTTGGTTAACCTAATCTACAGTTAGTGAAAACAAGACAATGTCATAAACTGTAACTTGAAGTTGCCTTGTTTCTATCAATCATTGTTTTTATGTGAATTAGAGCATCACACAGCTTAAAATTATGGATTTATCTGAAATATAAATAAAATTCAAACAAATTAAAATGTTAACAAGAATAGATTAGTTTTGTTCAGAAGCAGGCTATTCAATGCTGCTATCTTGGCAATTTACTAGATATTTTGTACATGTAGTAGAGTATAAATTCCATGCACATAAACGCTCCATTGGTGTATTTTTTTTTACAATCAAGGAATTTGCCCTGTATCTAAGTGGTCCCATTTTATGTTATTATTTGATCTTCCTACTTCACTTCAAAGTCCATTAAGTGACTTTCAAAATTGTCCAGCAAAAATCTTGTCCTGGTAGGAGACATGCTTCAGCATTCATCCATTCAACAAGGTGTGTTGTTTTTGCTCTCAATAGGTTTAGCCTAGCCTCTTTTGTTTAATATTTAGTGCTTGAGAGGTGTGCAAAAATATTTCCTCAGTTTTAATCATCATCTATTCTAGGGCAGTGTTTCCCAATCATTGGTTTTTGGACTTCAGTTCCCAGAAGCCTAAGCCAATTGCCCAAAGCACTGATCAGCCAATGTACTAACTTAGGCTTCTGGGAATTGAAGTCCACCAATGTTCCATGGAACATAGTTTGGGAAATGCTGATCTAGGGGGTTGGTGTCCAAGAAGTGGATGGGTTTGATGTAGTATTTGTCTTATTTCATTTGTTATTCATTGAACCTTCTTAATATTCTTCCAGAAGGGCAATGCTGGCTAAATAATGTGATTTTAAAGGGTTTGGTTTCATCTCCAGCCATTGGTAAAATGGCTATTACACTAACAAGAGATTTATATCATTGCCAGAGAATTCTAGTTGGCCAACTTGAGAACAGAATGGTGGACTAGACAGGCATTTCCATGTTCTTTTGCCTGAGCATTAGTTCATTTGTTTATCATACCTGTCAATCACGGCTCCGGACAATATGGGACCTGCACAGAACGGTTCTGCGCAGGTCACTTCTATGCATGCGTAGAAGCCCTCTACGCATCCCCTTCTGCACAGAACCCATCTATGCATGCGCAGAAGGGTTCTACGCATGCATAGAAGGGTTCTACGTATGCGTAGAAGGGACCTGCGCAAAAGGGGTGCACAGTAACTACTTTTCCCCCACCGCCAAATTACAGGATGGTGGCAGCTCCAGGCGGGAAATGAAGAAAAGCGGCACAAAATTACGGGAAATCCCAGCCAATACGGGATACTTCACAGGTATGGTTCATGGGTTTTCCTGGCTAGACTGTAGTGTTAACAAGGTTCAGGAGCCCCTCCTGAGATGGGTTGAAAGAAATTTCACCTCAGTTGAGAAAAAAGCTAAAACTACAAGATAAAAACAAGGTGAGATGACAACTAAAAATGGTACTAATGATACATTACAACAGGGATTCTCAACCTGCGGTCTGTAGGCCACAACCGGCCCTTGGCACCAATTCATGTATCCCCCCCCTGCCTCCACCACACCAGGAAGTGCCATGTGGTAGAGGAAGGGCAAAATGTCCGTCTGGCCCCCGAAGCTGTGTGAGGTTAAAAAGGTTGAGAACTGCACTACAAACTGTTTCCATTTTAAAACTATATTAAGTTAATGGAACTCAGTCAGCAGTATCTATGTTTCTTCACCAAGTAATAAGACTGTGCGACTATGTGACTTAACAACAACAAGAAGAATCCTTTTGATTGGCCAGACTATTACTGAGAGTGGCATATAATCAGCATAAATTTAATTTAATTTCTGATATTCATGAACAACACTGTGGAATTGAAGAGTAAGAATGCAAAACAGCCCTTTTAAAAACACAAATGAAACATCAGTATTTTAAAATTATGCTGATCAAAATTCCGGAGGAAAAGCTGACAGGTGAAATGCTTACTTAAAGTAACCTAAATTGCTTCATTAAACTAGGAGAGCCAGGCTTTTGTAAGTGTTAAATCTACTTTCTCCAATCAAGTGACATACATACAGTGACATGTTCACAGTTTTCCTACTTCAAACATTTGTGTAGGTTTTTTTAAAAAAGAAGGCTTCGCAGGAGATTAATTGAAGGGTTCAAAACTATAATTGGAAACCTGGAAGGAGAAGATGTGGGTTTAGCAAAACTCACAGATAATTTGCTGGACGTGTGCTAAAGTGTGTGAATAAACTACCGCTACTTATATTTCTCAAGACAATCTTAAAGTAATTGGACACATACATGGATGCAATGACAATCTGACAGAGAATCTCAACCCAGCATTAGAGAAGAGGTTCACTGCTGGCCTCACATGAATAAAATTTTGTAAAAATGACAGATGAATGCATTCTCATGCAAGGGAAAAAACTGTCATATGACGGGTGGGTGGGAAGGAGACATGTGCCCCAGGTCCAGGCTCTGAGAGGCAAGAGAGTGGGAGGACTTCTTAAATCCCAAGCCAGCAAGAGTGACCCAACACAAGTAGATGAGAGGAGGCTGCCTGATGGGAAATAGCTGGGGAGGCTGGGCTCATGGGTATAAGAGAAAAGGAGAAAGCTGGGGAAGGTCAATCATTCTAATCACTTATTTCAGGAGAGGGGGACATTTTGGAATATATCAAAGAACACTGTGACCCCATCTTTTGCATAACTGCAGATGCCAGGGAAGAAAAAGACATCAGGCTTCCTCTTTCCACCCACGACAGATTACAGAAGCTGGGGACTTCAGCCACATGCTCACCTGCTGTAGTACGTGCCTGAACACAGTCATGGCACTGGAGAGGCAAGGAAAGAAAAGAAAGGGGTGCCAGGAGAAAGGCTGGGAAGAGTGGAGTTGGCTCCTTTTACATGCTCCTCATGCAAAGGGTGTTCACTGACCCACCTGCCTCCAAGGACTTGGAATCTGGAGAACTCCAGTAAGGTTCATTGGGATCCCAAAGCAAGAAAAGACACCCAAGGAGCTTGTGGCTGTTACACATCCCTCTGAGTCTGCAGCAGAAAGCACTAAGAGGGGAGACATTGTTCTGAGAAAGGAAAGTGAAACATGAGCCCATAGAGTTCCAGGAGGTTGGGGGTTTGATTTTTCACATCCACTTCTGGGAGTGACAAGGGCTTCATGGGCTCATTCATCTAACTCTTCTAACTCTTCAGTCACTCTTCAGTTGTTATACAATTATTATACAACACACGGAGGTGCAATACCTCCATAGTGATTTCAACCTCATAGTGACAAACAGTGGCAGTGTTTCATTTTCAGCACAGAGAAAGAAAAGCTACCACTGAATGATGCAAACAGGATATTTCATCCAAACCATATACAACCCAAAGTCACCTCTCTCTTGGTAAGCATTCTTATGCTGTGCAACTCTATTAAGGAAGGTAATTCAAAACATAATCTCTTTCCCATACCTGACATCAACATAAATTTCTCTCCTGAATCAAAGAGCAGACTAGGGTAATTTTAGTAGGGAATAGAATCACAATATAGAAGAGGAGAAGTAAGGGTTAAAGCAGGGGTGCCTAAACTATGGCCTGCAGGACATCACTATGGGCTGGATTGCCGCTGACACCGGAAGTGCTATGACGTCACTGGAAGTGCCGAAATCGGCACATTTTCACACTGAAACATGCCAGGGGGGAATTAAAAAGGGTGTGAAA
This sequence comes from Bradypodion pumilum, assembly GCA_035047305.1. NCBI lineage: Eukaryota > Metazoa > Chordata > Lepidosauria > Squamata > Chamaeleonidae > Bradypodion > Bradypodion pumilum. The sequence continues at coordinate 404,646,484 of JAWDJD010000001.1, forward strand.
TGCTCCCCCAATGTTCCCTCCTCCAAGGGAAGCATTGGAGGAGGGGGAAACGCCCAGAAATGTGGCACAATTTCACTCAACGCCACTGCTGCTGGAAGAAACCATGTGACCGGCCCACACAACTGACTGAGTGGGCATGGTCAGGTCCCTTGTGGGAAAAGTTGGGGAACCCCTGGGTTAAAGAAACTTTCTTTGACTCTTGAGCATGATTATGGAGAAAAAACCAGTCAACTAAGAATCTCTCTCCTTTTCTCTCACACTCACACCCGCACACAGACAGACAGAGATTCTGCTAATAATTGTCTTGCCTGCATATTCAATTCTGTCTAGGATGCACCATCCAAATTCTGTCCTCTGGATTAAATTTTGCTACTTTCATGAATTTAGGTGTTTTTTACAAAAATAATTTTTATTAAATTTTCAAAAATAATACAAACAATAAAAGAATATCAAAATTACAAATATAAAGAAACTTACGTATATAAAATTAAAATTACATATATGTGTAAAATTAAATATCAACAAATCGAAACCACATTGTTTATAATATATGCTATTTCAAATCAAACCAATAAGGTATGGTTTCTATGCCTCATTTTCCAATAATGTTTTCTAATATAAAGACAAAACAAAGAACAACAACAAGATAAATAAAAATAAAATACTAATCACCCAGTGTTATTTACAATGGACTGGAGAGCTCGGAGATATTCACTGAGATTTTCCCCAAAAAATCTTGTGATCAGGTACAGGTCTTTGCAGATCATTCCCCCTCAGTGAGTAATCCACAAAAGCTTGCCAAACCTTCCAGAATCTATTCTCTTTAACAAATCCCTTTCTAAAATTTATTTCCCATGTCAACTTATCATTCAGTGCCAAGCCCCACATTTCCTTATACCACTCCTCAATATTCAAATTTGCCTCATTTTTCCATTTTCTAGTGATACACTGTCTTCCCGTTGACAACATTATTTCCAATAACTCCTTTTTATTATTACTCAAGTTTATATTTTCCACTTCTGTCAACATAATCGTGCTAAGACCCAATTTAATTTTCTCCCCCATAATTTCGGTTATCTCGTATTCAATTTTCTTTCAAAAAAATTTTACCACAGTACATCTCCACCACATGTGTTCATAAGTTCCCGTTTCCTTCTTACAACGCCAACACATTTTATCTTTTTTCTTATCTATCTAATTTAACCTCATTGGAGTCAAATACCATTTCCACAGCATTTTATAATTATGTTCCTTAACTCTAACCGACAGAGTTCTCATGATTCTTTTCCTCCATTTATTTTTCCAATTCTGTTCTTCTATTTTTATATTCAAATCTTGTTCCCAGCTTAATCTTAGTTCTTCTTGTGGATTACCTACCTTATTTATCATTCTATATATTTTACCAACCAGTCCCTTTATACCACTTTGTCCCCTTCTTATTTTCCAAATCAGTTCTTTAAGCTCAGTCCTGTCTCTTTCTAATCCAACTTCATTCAAATTTTTACTATTCCAGCTATTAACCATCCCTATCTGAAACCAATTCAGTTTCAACTGTCCATGCAAATTTATTTTCCTCTCTCTGTCTTTACAGGCCCGTATCCAGTCTCTCAGCAGGAATACCTCATTCTTATCAAGTACTTCTTTGACCCTTTTATCAATTTTTATTGGAAAATTTGCTGTATCCTCCAACTCTATAATAGGAGAAATGTCCGGTACCAAGTCCCTTTTTACTTTTTTCCATACCCCCAAAGTTGCCTTCATCATTCTATTTTTAGTGACCATTTTACTCATATTGCCTTCTAAAAAGACCACTTTTCCAATATGTTTAAAATATTTCATTTCTACTTCTTCCCAGATTGCCTTTTCATTAGCCAGGATCCTCACAACGTTTTTAATTTGGAAAGCTCGATAATATGCCACCAGGTTTGGCATTCCTAATCCCCCTTCCTTCTGGGATAAATACCAAAAAAAATTAACCAATCGGGGCCTTTCCCCCCATTACAAAAATTGTTAATCAATTTTTGAAACTCCTTAATTTCTTTATCGTTCAATTGGATTGGAAGAGCATCAAATAAAAAATTAATTCTTGGTAACAACATCATTTTACCTATTGCAATTCTTCCAAACCATGACAGTTTCAATTTTTGCAATTGTTGTATTCTATCTTTAATTTCCTTTTTCAACTTTATGTAATTCAATTTCTTAAATTCATCGAATTTATTCAAAATATTAATCCCCAAATATTTCAAATCATCCTTAATTCGTAAATTACATTTTTCCTTTATCCTTTTCTGTTCTTCTTTACCCATATTACACAGTATCATTTCAGATTTATCCCAGTTTAGTCTCAAACCCGTTATATCCTCAAAATTTTTCAGCTGCAGTTGTATTCTATCCAGTACCTTTCCAGGGTGTTTAACTGTTATTAAAGTATCATTGGCATATAAACTTATCTTGTTACCTAGAACCCCTTCTATCTCCTTGTCTTCCCTTACCTCCTTCACCAACATCTCCATTGCCAAAATAAATAAGATTGGAGACAAAGGACAACCCTGCCTTGCACCTGCTTCTAGCTTTACCTCCTTTGTAACTACATCATTTACCCTTACTACCGCCTTCCCTTGCTGGTATAATTGTCCAATTATCTTCTTAAATTTATCACCAAATCCATAACATTTAATTATCTCATTAATTGTTACCCATTGTAAAGAATCAAATGCCTTGAAGATATCCAAAGATAATAGTCCGACTTTCTCTTTTGTTTGTCCTACCTTATCAATTAAATTTAAAACTCTTATCAAATCTGACATATGTCTACGCTTCATAAATCCTACCTGGTCCTCATTTATATAAGTGCCCATAAAACTATTCAACCTATTAGCTAGTATCGCTGTGAAGATCTTGGCATCTTGATTTATTAATGAAATTGGTCTGTATGATTCAATTTTTTCTAGATCATTTCCTGGTTTTGGCAACAGAATGATTATCGTCCCATACCATGAAGTCGGGATTTGCCCTCCTTCTAATATATAGTTATATAACTTATTCAATTTTGGAACCATTATATCTTTAAACTCCTTGTAAAACTCAGCTGGTAATCCGTCCTCTCCAGGTGCTTTATCTGTTTTTAAGCTAGCTATAACCTCTTTTATTTCCTTTTCTGTTATTCATTCTTCCATCCTGTTCCTATGTTCCTGCGATATCTTATTATTTGTTTCTCCAATTGTTTTTTCAATTTTGGAATATCTATGTTCTTTTTCACAAATAATTCCTGGTAGAAATCTTTAACAATTTTAGATTTATCTCCAATCTTGTTACATCTTATTCCGTCCTTATTGACCAAAGTTCCAATTTCTCTTTTTTCTCTCTTATCTTTTGCGGCCCTTGCTAACAATTTTGAATTTTTATTGCTAAATTCAAAATATTCTCTTTTTAAGTACACCAAGTCTCGTTTTACTTTTTCTATGTCCTTTCCTATCAATTCAGTCTTCAATCTTTGTATATTATCAAAAACCTTCTTATCCTTTGTCCTTGTATGTTTTTCTTGAAGCTGTTTTATTTCCTTCTCAGTTTTATCTTGTTCCACTTTGAATTGCTTATTTCTAAAACTAGCCAACTTTATACTCTCCCCTCTAAATACCGACTTCATGGTATCCCAAACTACATTAAAACTCACCTCCTCCGTATCATTCCATTGCCAACTTTCCTTCCAATTCTCAGATATTTGTTCCTTACATTTATGGTCTTTATATAATTTAGGGTCGTATCTCCAATTCCTCCTTGTTTTTCTTATATTTTCAATCCCCACTTCTAACAACACTTTCGCATGATCCGATTCTTTGAATATTCCCACTTCTACCTCATCTACCTTTCCAATCATATTTTCTGTTACGAATATGTAATCTATTCTAGAGTATGAGTTATGAACGTGCAAAAAATAAGTATAAACCCTTTCCGATCCCTTAAACTCTCTCCACGTGTCCTTCAATCCTATATCTTCCATCCATTTATCCAAAATTTGTTTTTTAACCCCTTTTCTACTTCTTAAAATATTTGTACAATCTAAATTTGACCTAATTAGATTAAAGTCCCCAGCTACTATCATTCTTGTTGATTTTTCTTTTACCAATATTTTATACATTTTCTCCAAAAAGTCCTCTTGATGATCATTTGGGGCGTATATATTCACAAAAGCCAATTCCTCATCGTCAATCTTCCCTTTTACTATCAAGAATCTTCCCTCAGGGTCGGGGATGCTACATGTCATCTCAAAGCCCAACCTAGTCAAAATTAAAGTAGCCACACCCCTTGCCTTTGAGGTACCAAATGATTTGCAGGCGCACCCCCCAAAAAAGGACTCAGACACTGGTGAAAGTGGATAACGGCATTGGGCCACATTTATTGATTCATGCCCTAGACCGAATTATAAATTTCGATTGGTACTTAACCAATTATAATTCTTAAGGCAAGCAGGCCGCAGTAACACTGGTAAGGTACCTCCCAAAATTGCCAACGGCAATTGGTTACAATGTATCCATTTGTATCAATTTGTTTGTTGGCAACAAACAAATTGTTGACCGTAGTCAATAAACTAACTACTGACCCCACCCTCTGACGCGTATCCATAAAATCACGGGGTGATGCATGCTGCCTAGCTCGTGCCATCACCCCATTGCCTGGTTTATCGTTGACCGGACAACGTTAACGAACTTGTGCCTATCTAGTGTTGTCCAGTCAATTGCGAACCTGCCGTATACCTGTGGGTCATAAATATTTACCTTACCAGTGCTACCCGCCACACGGGGAGGCTTCAATAAAGGCTCACCGTCCCCCCCCCCAGACCATCAGCTCGGTCAACAGGCCTGCTTGCAGATCTTCCAAAAAGAGGTTCATACCTCCTGGCGACAGATGGACCCCATCCCCTGCGTAAAGTTCACAATTTTGAAGACTAATCTTGGGGTGTCGGACGACTCGCCCCCAACCCTTGTCTACCAAGAACCAGGCTACTGCTCTGTTCACCGAGCGACGAGCACGGTCAAGGGCCTGGAGGTTAATGCCCCCCCTGTAAGCGTGACGCGGTATGATGTCTGACCAAATCAGGGTTGTGGCAGGCCACACATAATGTAAGTAAGCCAGGTCACTGCAAATCGCATGTTTCAACGACTAGCCGGTGACCTGGCCCAAATCATTGCCCCCGAGGTGTATAACCAGGACATCAGGCGGGTCAGCATCCCTTGTGGAAAAAAGGAATGGCAACAGTTCTCGCCATAACATCCCACACTTACCGTACCACCTTAGACATGCGGACGCACGTAGTCCCAGCTGGGGTCCCCACTCTGTCGCCGCAGCATACTGCGCTGCCCTGTGCACGTAGCTATGGCCCACCAGCCATACTGCCACCGGTGCAAGTCGACACCCAGGGTCTGTTAAAGAAAAAAGGAAACAGTACAGTGACTTACTTGTTACTCACAGATTGGAGTGGGCGAACATATAACTGAAAACACTGCGATCCCCACCTTCCCATCTGGCGTATTTCAGCCCCAGAGTACCCAAATGCAGCTGCAGTAGAAGCAGCTCCTATTCTAAAAGAATGGGTGCCGTAACGAGCCCCGGGGAGGCCCACACTGGATAGTGCCTTACTGGTCACCTTCCAAAATTGAAATTTAGTAAGGGGAGACCCATCTTGGTGGCAGAAAAACGGGCCAGGTTGCGTGCCACGCACTGCAAGGAACTCTTGTAGGGCACCAACCGGACAGATGTCTGCCATTGAACATCGTAGCAGTCTTACACCACTGCCTACACCGTGCTGATCAACTTTCGAGGAACGTATCCTCAACTGAGCCCACTCATGAGAAACATAGACATCTTCGAGTTCCAGTGCCCTACGCGTCGCATCCGGCTTAGACAGTAGCACAAGCTCACTGATGCGGAGCGCTCCAAAAAAGGCCACCGTGGTAGCCGCATGAAACAGGGCTGCCTCATACCTGTCAAAACACAGGTCATGCCAGCCCCGTGCAAGGTGGGCAAGTACCCCTGGAGAGATTAGGTGGCGGTTGTCCGGGCAGCGTCCACGCTCCCGTGCCCACCCCTCCAAAACATGTTGTATACGGAAGTCAGTCGTGCTGTCAGCATAACCCCTCACCTTGGCCATGAATGCCAGTGCTGACAGCCTGGATGCTATGGTGCGGGGAGCTAGGCCCTGGCTGTGTAGGTAAACCATGAATTGAAGAATCTGTGCCACTGGGATAGGCCAGATTCCGGGCAATTGAAATTGGGCACAAAAGGCCCGAAATGTACTGAATGCGTGGAGATACGCCTTACGCGTGCGGGGCGCCAGCGACATGCCGATTGCCCGGTTCACCTCTCCTTGCCAAACGTCCATATGTTGTCCGGGAGCGGCGAGGGAAATTCCTCTGCGTCCGGGGCCAAGGCGCGGAACTGGGAGATCTGCAAGCGGGACAAAGCATCAGCAATTTCGTTATTAATACCTGGTATGTGCCTAGCCCGAAATAGCACATTGAGGCGTAGGCTGTACAGAACAAACTGGCGCACCAATTCCATTACTCTAGGTGATTTAGACGTCTGAGAGTTGACAATATGCACAACCGCAGCATTGTCACACCAGAAATGGACGACCGAATTGGCCCACTCCGCACCCCATAGCATCAAAGCTCCCAGAATGGGAAAGAACTCAAGGAACGTGAGATCGCGTAGACGATCCGTGCCCTTCCAAGCTGGTGGCCATTGACCATATGCCCACTTCCCCTCGAAGTAAATCCCATAACCCAGGGACCCTGATGCATCCGACTGAACCTGGAAGCGAGGGGACACCAGGAGGTCAGATCTCCAAAATGAGACCCCATTGCACTCTTTAAGGAATTGAAGCCACATCAGCAAATCGGCCCTTGTGCCCCTGTTCAGTCGGACCCTATGGTAGGGCCTGGACAAGCCAGCCATGGCGTCGCACAAGCGTCGAGCAAAAGCTCTGCCAGGAGCAACCACCCTGCAAGCAAAGTTAAGGTGCCCATGCAGTGTAGCTCACGGAGGGACACTCTACGTTTGGCCAGCAAGGCCGAGATCAATACAGTGATCCAGGAAACCTTGTCGATGGGTAACCTGGATGCCTGCGCAACCGTGTCAATTTCGACACCCAGGAACGTGAGCTTGGTGGATGGGCCCTCAGTCTTTTCGGGTGCTAAAGGGACACCAAGTTCCTGCATTAGCGTCTGAAATGTGTTGAGGAGACGCGTACACGTGTCCCAGCCCCGTTCACCCCCGAACAAAAAATCATCGAGGTAATGGGCTACAGACCGAGATCCCGACCTGCGTTCAAAGGCCCACTGGAGAAAGGTGCTAAAGCGCTCAAATGCTGAGCATGAGATGGAGCAGCCAAAAGGCATGGCTTTATCAAAATAAAATTTGCCCTGGAATTTGAAACCTAACAACTCAAAGTCCCTCGGGTGCACAGGCAGCAGACGGAAAGCAGACTTAATGTCGCACTTTGCTAATAGTGCACCCGGGCCACAAGAGCGCACCATGCACAGTGCCTGGTCAAATGATGTATACCTGACCAAACAAAGGTCATCAGGTATGGCATCACTGACCGAAAGGCCAGCCGGGTATGACAGGTGGTGAATCAGACGAAACTCCCCCGGTGTCTTTTTGGGGACCAACCCCAAAGGGGAAACCTTCAAATTGGGAAAGGGCGGGGCGTGAAAGGGGCCAGCAACCCTACCTACATTAATCTCCTTAGCGATACTAAGGGCGGCCACCTCCTCCCTACCCTTAAGGGGAAATAAGTTGGGCGCACCTTGGGGGGACCTATCCCCTGTAAACGGAATGCAAAACCCACGCTGAAAACCTTCCAATAGGTAATCTGCATCCCCCCTCCTCGGGTATGTTGCGAGCCAATGCTCCAACATGACCACATTAACTGGTGAGGGGGCCTTTTGATTGACCAGCGCCCTCAGCGGCAGGTCTGCCCCCTCCCTGTCCACCTCTACCCCTGCCCCGAAATCCGCCCGCTCGCGGGCACACAGCAGCGGCATGGGGGCCAGCGCAAGAGGGACACTCGTGCTTGTACCAGCACTGTTTTCTATTGCACGTACCATTGGCCGAGAAGCTCCAGCACAGCAGGCGGGCTGGAACCCCCTGCCCCACCACTTGGCGGGGTGCCTGCGCTGGAGCGGCTCGCTGGACCGCATGTCCACAATGATACCTCTCCCCAGGCGCAGGGCGCGTGGGGGTCATATACAGAAGCCACAGCTTCTGACAGGGCTCATCCCACCTCATCTCCGGGTGTAGGGGCACTCTCATTCGAAATTCCTCGTCGTAAGCCAACCACGACGGGCCAGGAAAATCAACCATTGCCCTGTAAATGTTGTCCAAATATTGGACCATCGGAATGGCCAGATCAGGCCGGGCCCTAAGGTACACCGCCATGTATATGAGGTATGCAGGCAACCAGTTGGCCCACGTGCGTGGTGGCTTACGGCGGCGGGACTGCTCTTTGTCCTTTTCGTCCTGCCCCTCCCTCTCTTCCTTGGTGGGTTCCCTGTTCAAGAGGGAGAAAATGTCCACGTACTCTCCCCGCCAAATTTTTTCTTTTGTGGCTTGTGCCAAATGATCCCCGAGGGGCAAAGAGTACCCAGCCGTCGGGAGTGCCGACACTGGCACATTAACAGTGCGGGGCATAGAAAAAGGGGCCGCAACCTGCCCTGAAACCCCCGCTGCATTGCCTGCAACATGAGGACCCCCACCCCATGTGGGGCCCGCCATCGGCAAAGCCGCACCTGTGTACGCCGGGGGTTGCTGTCCCGCAGTCCCAACCTGATGTGGCCACGGCCACTGTGGACCCTCCCCCGTAGTGAATGGTGGTGTGGGTGCATTAGCTTGAACCAGATACTCACAAGTTGCACCCCCGTGGGCCGCCCCCACTGGGGGTTCTGGCCCACGGCGGGCGTCGGAGCTCGCGACCGGAATCGAGCTCGGCGGACACACCTGACCACTACCTGCTGGAGGTATCTGCTGCGTGGGGAGCTGCGAGGCCGCGGCGGGCACCGGCCTGTGGGCCTCAAGCAGCTCAACCTGGCCGGCCGCCTGCTGAAGATTGGCCGGCGCCGCGGTGAACTGTAGGCCAAAAGGTGCCCCCGATGGAGTGGATACCCCCATGGACGCCTCCAAGGCCGCCATGTGGGCCAGAAGGGCATCCACGTTCACGGAGCCCCCAACGCAAAGGGGGCCAAGGTGGGCGTGCGACCCACTTGTCGCCATGCCTGGGGCCGGTGCAGATGCACTTGGGCCCGAGTATGGCCATGGCCGAAGCTCTGGCCCTTGAGGTACCTGGGGCATACCCTGCCAAGGAAGTGACCCCAGCCCACCCTCCTGGGCAAAAAGAATGGCCAGGGGATGGAGGCCAGGGGCTGGAGGCCCAGCGGCGATATGCCCACCCACCTGTCCCAGGCCCATGGCCGAGGATTGCGGGCCGGGGGCCGCAGCCCCTGCTGGGCCGGCCTGGGGCTGTGCAGCCTCGGGCCACGGATCAATTTGCCCCATTCCACCGGTCCCGGTGGGTGCCCCCGCGAAGGGGGCCAGTTGAGGGGGCGCAGTCGTGGTCGTCCGACCCGGCTGCCGCCTCCTTGTTGGGCGAACTGAATTCGCCATCGCCTTCTTTCTGGAAGGCATCACCGATTCTGGATGGGAAGCCTGATAAGCAGACGAAGAAAAAACTGCTTGCTGCCCAAACGGAGGCTTCCCTGCAGCACGGAGAGCGACGGAGCTAAAAACTTCTCCTCTCCGTCGCTTTTGCAAAATGGCAGCTCGGCTGCCTTGTGGCCACCCCTTTTAAAGGGTGCTGGCCACGCCCCCCTAACTACCCGGATGCCCAAGTCCAGTGGGGGGGCCCGCAAAGAGCGCGGCAGCCATTTTGGCGCCGTGCTTGCATTCTCGTAGTATTGCATTCCTTTCAAAAAGATCTTATTCACATCTTGAGATTTT